>JABTTQ020001185.1:19-619287 GCA_016081115.2 Rehmannia glutinosa
AAGGTAGTACATGGATAGTAAGGACATATGACGATAGGAAACAAGAAAAATCTGTCAAAATTCAAAGGGAAGTTAAAGGAGCAAAAGTCATATTTGGAGAAATGAAGCTCTAGGTGAAATAAGAGCATTGGATCCATCAGAGGGCAATTAGAAATCACGGATGTTGCATATGTTGAAGGACTCAACTTCAACTTGCTAAGCATCGATCAACTACGTGACAAGGGTTATAATGTTGGATTTAACATGGGTATATGCCAAATCGAGGATCTTGAATCGAATGAAGTTGTGTTGCAAGGATGCGAGACAAAGAACATGTATGTAGTAGATTGGTGACGCAACACCTTTTGTCTATTAGCAAAACGCACGGTGAATCAAGTTGCATTGTGGCACTGGTGAGTCACTGAATTTCAAAGCGATTAACAAGCTTGCGAGTAATCTTGTGGAAGGACTTCAGGATTTCTGTATCTGAAGGAAAGTATATGTGACGCATGTCGAAAGGAAAACAAATCAAATCATCATTCAAAAAAAGGCATGCCCATCCGTCTTCAACAAGGATATTGCACCTCTACATATGGATCTATTTGGTCATTGAACTGCTAGCATAAGTGGGAAGAAATACACCTTGGTGGTAGTAGATGACTACTCGGATATACATGGACAATATTCATGTGTAAGAAGAAAGAAACTCTCTGAGAAACTACCACGGTTGATGAAGAGGATTCAAAATGAGAAGAGCGAACCATTATCAAAATAAGATCAGGCGAGAAGGCTGAGTTTGTCGATGGTATAATAACTCGATATTGTATTGAAAATGGCATTGGTCATGAATTATCTGCCGCAAGGACTCAGCGTGAGAATGGAGTTGCGAAAGAAGAATAGAACTCTCAAAAAGAAGCGGCAAGGACCATGTTAGGTGAGCGGGGTTACCAAAAGATTTTGAAATTTGAAGCAATCAACACGACTTGCTACACTGCAAGATGTATGATAAGCAGAGCGGTGACAAAGACTCCTATGAGATTTGGGGGGAGAAAACCAAATGTTGCATATTTTAGAATATTTGGATGTAAATGCTTAAATCCATAACAATGGCAAAGACAATTTAAAGGCTTTCGATGCTAAAAGGCGATGCGGTATCTTCTTGGGATACTCGGTGAAAGCAAAAGCTGAGTACTCAACAAAAAAAGGACTATGGTTGCGAGAAGAATCCATTCATGTGGTATTCGATGAGCAAATGTAAATGGAGAAGACATTGAAGAAGTCGGTGATAAGATTTGAATCATCGACCATCTGTGAAGAGTCCCTATCTTTTGGAAATTTGGAATTATAAACTCGAGATGAAGATGAGATGGAGTCTCATAAAATCTTTGGAAAATTTGCGGTAAGTGATTGCGAGAAGGTGATCAAAGCAACAGCTTTGCTAGGCAGCATGAATCCAACTAACTACTTCAACTTTGATGTAAGATGGTGAAAGACCATCCACGAACTTGTCATTGGAGATATAAAGAAGGTGTCAAAAGCAAGATCAGGACTCAACAGAAGCTATGTTCACATGTTTTATCTCTAAATAGAGCCTAAAGATGTGTTACAAGCATTGGATGACACACATTGGATTCAAGCTATGCGAAAAGTGAATCGAGTTTGAAAGAAATAAAGTATGGGAATTAGTTCAAAGACCCGCCCATCAAAATGTTATTGGTACTAAATGGGTGTTCGAAACAAGATGAGCGAGGAGGGCTCTGTGGTAAACAAAGCAAGACTAGTAGCCAAAGGATATTGCAAGAAGAAGGAATAGATTTTGATGAAACATTTGCTCTGTAGCAAGATTGGAAGCTATAAGGATGTTTCTTGCCTATACGGACTCACAAGAATTTTATTGTATATCGGATGGATGTAAAAGTGCATTCTAAATGGTTTATTGGAAGAAGAAGTGTATGTTGAACAACCTCCAGGATTTGAAGGAGAAGACTCTTAGAGATAAGGTATACAAACTCAAGAAAGCTTTGTATGGATTGAAGCAGGCACCCGAGCATGGTATGATACTTTGTCACAATTCTAGCGAGAATGGATTCACAAAAGGAAAAGTAGATAGAACACTTTTAGGAATTCAAGGCAAGAGAAGAGTATCTTGCTTGTTCAAATATATGTGGATGACATTATTTTTGGATCCACAAACAAAGAGCTATGTGAAAAATTTTCAAACCTCATACAAAGCAAATTTGAAATGAGCATGATGGGAGGGTGACATTCTTCCTTGGACTCCAAGTAAAGCAGTGAAGGATGGAGAACCTTCATAAGTCAAACAAAATACACCGAGAGATTTAATGAAGAAATTTGGTATGGAGGAGAAGTCTTACGTGAAAATACCAATGAATACATCAGTCAAAATGGACATGGATCGGATGGCAAGCTTTGTAGATCAAACAAGATATAGAGCACTTATTGGATCATTGCTCTATCTCACAACAAGCGAGGCGGACATCACCTTTGTTGTAGGTGTATGTGCGAGATTTCAATCTGCTCAAAAAAAGTCATATATTGCAGATGACTAAGAGAATCTTGAGATACTTGAAAAGGAAGCCAAGAAGTTGGCTTATGGTATCAAAGGAAGATGGATTCAAGCTAATTGGCTATTCGAGACTACGATTATCTTTGGATCACGAGTTGCGAGGAAAAGCACCTCGGGGACATGTCAAATGCTTGGAAACATCTTTGATTTCTGGTTTAGCAAGCAAAAATTCAATAGCCACCTCTGGTGGCGAGAATACATAGCGCGGGCGGCTATTTGTGCCAAGTCATGGATGAGACAACGGTGAGAACTATGAAGTTGAAGAAAGAAATTCGATCATGTGTGATAACCACAAGTGCGATGCAATCACTCGAGAATCTTTGTGTTGCACTTTCAAGAACAAAGCATATCGATGTCGGATATCACTTCATAAGAGATCATGTTGAAAAGAAGGACATCATATTGGAATATATCTCAAGCGATAAGCGGTTGGTGACATATTCACAAAACCGTTATGTAGTGAGATTTGAAGAACTCAAGCATGAGTTAGGGTTAATCGGTGAGCTAACACTCAGAAGACTCAAAGAAAAGAAATGGAACACAAAAAAAGAAAAAGGAATGAATTCTCAAAATCACTAAATGTATCGGCCATATCGGAGAAACTGACTATACGAATTAGGCGACGGTTGAATCACCGAGAAGAAGCGTGACGAGAAGAGTTAAATCGGCTAAGGGATAAATTTGAGGTCATTTATGAAGCAAAGTGACAAAAATCGATGATCGTTTTTACTAAGCGGGAATGTTTTTAAGAATAGCGTCATTACATTGAGACATTAAATGCTAATCGGCGTGCAAAATCTAAGCCGTTGATTTCGATCACATTTCAAAAACCACCCGCACGTCTTTCGAAACCATACTTAACCCATTTTACGTCTGTTTTCTCTCACATATCACCAAAAGCGGTTCATTTCTATCTCGGAAACAAAGCAAAACTCTCTCAAAACCCTCTCGATATTCAAATCAAATTTCTAAATTTCTTTTCGGTGAAATCTGAAAAATGGCATCAACCTATGATTTTGTCGAAGCTAGGAAAACAAATCCACAGGGTCGGCCAAGTGAGTTTCGAGGCATGGTCAAGGGTCGATGCGCCCTCATAAAGAAAATCGTTGAAAAGCTCAAAGCGTCATTTGAAACCATTTCGATGATGGAGTTCTCGATGACCTATGTGGAAGAGGTCGCGCGCGATTCTGCGTGAACACCGAGATTCACGATGAAGGGATAAGATCCTCTGTTCATGGAAAAAGTTCACCATCTCGCGAGATTTGGTGACCCGGCTGCTCACTACTGCAGAGCGGAAGGAGCATCGAGAAATCAACGAAGGTGATGTAAACCTGGTTGTTGCTTGGAAGGAAGTAGCCAAGCCGACTATGTTGATAAAATAGTTTACCACGACAAAACAAAATTTCTTGAAGGAGGACTACCACAAGTTTGTTGGACATAGTTGCCAAATGCATAGACATCAAATTTGGCGACTTTGACCAAGTCAAAAGCAAAGTTGATCGTAATGGCTGCGATCATTGAAGAAGGAAAATAAAGCTAAAAGTTGAGTTTGTCTCGGGGACTACTGCGAGAATGTAGGAACAAATCCTTCCAAGGAAGATGGTACATTTGGAGGATCCCAGGATATGGCACAGTGATTGGCCGGTGATGGAAGTGAAAAGGAGTCACTCTTAGACATGGAAGGCGTTCCATGTAAACAAGAGGATGTTCGAGATCAAACCTCTGCGCGCACATAAAGAGCCTACGCCGAAGAAGGCGACACAGTGAGGGAATCGGTGACCACTGAAGATACATCTGTTTCCTCTCCACGAAAGAAGAAAGCTGCCCCTGCGGTAGCTAAAAGCTACTTTGCCCCTTGTTTGCTAAGAAAAACTGCACTGCTCTGCAGTAAAAGAAAAACAAACTGCTTCCTGCCCTGCCGGTAAGTCACTGCCCCCATAACCGTGTCTCCTTACAGCAGCAGCGTGATCGAAAGGACTCTCAACTACCTTCTTCGATCGTCAAAAATAGGAGAAGCGATAAGCCGAGGCGAGCTCCTCGAGAAAAAAACACCAGCACCGGCCCCATTTGAGACTCGAGAAGAAACTCTCTACGAACCGAGAAATCCCTACAGTACAAACTAAGAGACGAAGAAGAATCATCAAGCACTCAGGGCTTGAGAAAGCCATTAAGTCGGCCACTGATTTGGAGCGAATCTGGGAGCTGCTGGAGAAGTAGAGTCTCGGATATTATAGATGAAACAACTAAGTCTGCTTTGAAGGCGTCGTGAGAGGCAAACTGAAGACACAACTGTAGTTAAATGCAATTTGAATAAGTGATAGAGATGATAGTGATGTGATGATCCTATCCCCACCTTACCCGGACATCCAAAATCGTCTGCGTGAGTGGAGGAAGTGGAAATTGGTCGATCAGGAACAATTCCAACGGCTGAGTTTGCTCGAAGAAGAAGAGAAGCCGATGAACTTTCTTGGAGTGACGGCTTTGTGGTCAAGCATTGGATGAAAAAGCGCACAGATATCTTGCAGATCTTCAAAGACAAAGAGAAGGAGAAGGCGGAGGAAAGGCGAAGCACGTGAGAAGGCCAACATCCGCCCTTTTATCACCGGCACCCACAGAACACACATCATCTCGCGATGTCTTATCAGGAAAGTGATGAGGATCACGGACCTGCTGTTTTGCCACAAAAAAGAGTTGCAAATGCAGCAAGCAATGCATGAATCGAGAATTCTTCATGAGAAGAGCATGATGGAGGGACAAGAGAGTCCTCAAAAACACGGTGGAAATTGATCGATGGGAGTAGTGCGGCAAATCGCCACCGTTGTTCTTTGCCATCACTTTGACTCACTCGGGAAGAAGGATTTAAGGGCGCGATGGGCGGGTTAGTGGGGACCCGGTCGAGCCAACCCCTAATGAAGGTGTCTTACCACTGCTTTGGCTTGGTGAACACTCGGTAAACAGTAGGGAGTTTGGAGACAGTGACCCCATTCCAAGTCGCTCGGTGGTGCGCCCGGTGAGGAAACTCCTCCTCAGCTGCGGCAAGGTCGGAGGATCTTGCGAGATGACTCCACTAGCGAATTTAGGAGCGAAGTGGAGAAGGTACAAACCAAAAAAATACACAACAAGTTGCCATCAACGAAGCTCATCTGATTGAGGCTGTCTCGGGTGAGTGCCAAAGCACTACGAAGGCTAATGACGGCTGCGATGCGGTCGAGGCCTGAGGCGGAACAACTACAGGAGTTAACACTGCAGGCGATGAAAGTGCAATCCATGGGGTTGAGACTCCAATGGATGCAGAAAGACCACTAAGGCAGTGACCTTTGTCGAAAGGGAGGTCAAGCCTCGCTGATTGAGGCGGGGAGGTAATGAAGGCCAGCGGGAGGTTGAGACTTCCGGGCTAAAAGTGAAGTAGAGAACATCCTCCTTATCATTGATCCATCGAGAAAGGAGATAAGCGCGCTTCATGGTTCCCGGACAATCTGATGTAACCTGCAGGATCAAAAAGCGGCGAAGAAAGAAGGTGAGTCATCCCCGTAATGCAGATCAAAAGACTGGTGAGGATGTTCCAGCCGCGAGCAAGTCGATCTCAAACTACTCGTCAAACTTTCAATTTTGATGGTGAGCCATGGAAATCTCATCATCGTCGATGGGTAACCGATAGGGCGAGGACGATCCGCTCAAGTGGAGAAACCGGTGAGGCCAAGCGAAGAGTTGTTGAGGCAGTGAGGCTCAAAGTAGGTCACTTCACAAAGACCCAGTGAAACAGAGTCATTGCGCTTGAGGCTCCCAGCTGCGGCGAGGTTCGACTCAAAAGGAACTTCACGCGCGCACCTCTCATCATTGAACAAATCCCGGTTGGCGTGATGATTCCTTTGTAGAATTATTTCCTTTCTCTCTAAGAAATTTTACCCGACCTCTGACGAAGTCGAGAAAACGATCTCATGTGCTTCCCACAGACCATATCATGTTCTTCCATCCAAACACCATCGTTCGGTGACTATGACTTTGTGATGCATAGCCGTCAGTGCACCGGAAAAGCATTTGAAGTTCGGGAGGTGTTCAAAGCATTATTCTTGAAATTGAGCGGATGGAGAGGCACCAGGCCTCTATGGACATGAGGCTGGATAACGAGAGATGCCACCACTACTGCGACTTGAGAGGCATGCGGTGAGAATCGGGGAATGGTAGTGGCAGTGACAAACAATGCGTGTGGAACAAATTTAGATATTTGAGAACATTGTTCAACAAAGGCTTGCGGGTATGGAAAAGGCTGAAAATCTTGATCACAGCGAAATTGAGAGAGCACATTGAGCACATGCATGAAGCTCACCTTTCTTGAGATAAAGGCTGCTGCGTGAGCAAAATAAGAGTGATCTCCAGCGTATGGAAGAAAACATGGATAGAACATTCAGCTTCTCATGTTTGAGATGAAGTAATTGTGAGAGTCAACGCTACTCGCTCTGAATTTCGTGCCGCATACTCATGACGGACTCGGTAGAACTTCGGCTATCGTGAGCTCGACTTCTTTGCGAGTATGTTTCAGGGGTTCTCTCTCCTTTGATGATGCCAAAAAGGGGGAAGAGGAATACTTTAAAAAGCGCTAAAAGAGATTTGAAGGTGAAAAGGAGGAAGCAAGCTGTAAAAAGGAAAACAGTGAGGAAGTTACAAGGAGAAAGAAAGGAAAATCTGTTGAGGGGAAGAATCGAGAGATGTGACCTTAATGATTGCACAAACCCCAACAAGGTCTTGTCACGGTGATATTATCAATGACAAACTCAGTGACTCTGCCACTCCAACACTATGCTATATCTATGGTGAAAAGAAAGACAATTGAAGCGAGGGATGGAGGAAGTGGAAGGAAGAATGGATGCCCGAGTTATGAATATCTTGAAACAACATGGAGGCATTCCGATGAAGCGAGAGACACTTATGCCATCTCGAGATGCGGAGGCTGAGCGAGATCGGTTGATGAATTTAAAACGCTCGCATCCCGAAGGATACTTTGCAAACATGTCCATGGCTCAAGCTTGGGACTTATCTTGAGGAAAAGGGTCTCACGCTATGTGAAGAAGGCGACGGCGGACTCAAGCGATCACTCTGCTTTGGTCACTCCGCTAGTCACTCAATTTGGAAAGAAGAAGACCATCCCGTCTGACACGCCCGAGGAGGAAGAGGAAAAGCGTGGTGGAGGAAGAGGTTTGGACTGAGGCCTCTTCCCAAAAACATTAGTACATAGATGCGAGGCAAAAAGGAGGGATCATGGGTGGTCTTGACCAAGTAGCCAAGCGCAAGTGGCTAAAAGCAATCTTGAGTATGCGAAAAGAATCGAAGAAGAAAATAAAAGACAAACTCGGCTTTGGGAGGAGAGAAAGAGAGATTAAGAAGAGATGAAGGTAGGAAGGCATATGAAAAGAAGAAGAAGAAAGCGGTGAAGATGAGAAAAAGAAAGAAGACTAGAAGATGTGGAGCGAAGAAGATGAAAGAAGGAAGCGGCGAAAGGACATGAAGTGTTCTTTGTCCACCCCTTCATGTATTTTACTATGTAAATACATACTATGTAAGTCTTACGCAATAAAGCGTAAATTTTCTATTTTTTTGCGTAGACATAAATGTTTGCTTTGATACACCTTGTAAATAGTTGAGTTTGTAAGAACAAGAATGTTATGATCAATAAAAGAATTGATTCTACACATACATTCTCTATGAATGCACTATCTGTATGTATCTTTGCTATTTACATTTTGAATGTTTTAAGTTTTGGCATCATCAAAGGGGGGAAATTGTTGGGAAATTTATTGTTTAAATTTTGATGAATGCCATGTAAAACTTAGAATAGGAAGTTGGCACCCCATTCTTTGTTGTAAATGCATTGTAATAAATAGGGCTGGTCAAATTTGAGTTAAAGTCGCTATGCCCAAACATGCTGAAGACATTTGGAGACTAGAAGGAAGACTCATTGCAAGACAACCGAGTATGGCAAAGAAGAGAAGACGGGGAACTCATTGAAGGAGGCGGTGAGATGCGGTGAGTGGAGTATCGGTCAAGTCAACTCAAGAAAAGCCAAGTCTCAAGTTGAAGTAGCCGGAAGAGTCATCCGATGATTGGAAAGGCGACTCTAAGTCACTGGGAAAGCAAGGAAATGCGATCAGTCGAGATAAGCTGAAAAAAGATCCGTTGCCGTAAATCAAGAGAATTACTTAAACAAGTAATATCTCCATGCTACCTTTCTCAAGTGCTCGGTCCCGAAGCGTGCAAAGGAATAAACCGATGGGAAGCACTACACCGTGTCGAACTACGAAAAGGCTGAAGAACAATTCATACGAGGAAATGGCAATTCCAAGGACTGCAACAAGACAAGCCAACGACCACAAGTGACTTTCAAAAATAAGCCTATCTCTTCAACGGCAGATTTTTGAAAGCTCACTATAAAGGTTGAGGAATAACTCGAGAAAGATCGAAGGTTACCTTGACCATCGAGAATTGAATACAAGCAAGAAAAACATTTTGTAACTTTGAAATATTCTCAAGTTATTAAGCGATCAATCCTCAAGCCTACATTACGAAGAACATCAATCCAACACTCACCTATGAAGGAAAGATAACTTCAATCGGTTGAAAGGAAGTTCTTGAAGAATAAAGGGGTCTACATTCCACGAAGGATTGTAGGAAGGTTCAAGAGTCGAACCAAGTCTTGAGCTTTGGAGGGCTTCGTGATCAAATCAAAGAGCTTGAGCAAGTTTTTGTAGTAGCTAAGCGGTGCCTGAAGAAGAAGGCGGAGTCGTCGAGCTTGACTAAGTGATCAAGGCATCTCGGAGTCAAAGGATCAAGTCATTTGTGTGATCAAGACTTGTATACGGGTATTACCACTTTGTATCTTGATCAATACCTAGTGGATTCCTCGGGGAGTTGGAGAAGAGAGGAGTAGAAGAATTACCCCATCTTTGAACCTCTATAAAAACTTATCGTGTCATTTACATTTTAAGACTTTAATTCTGCATCATATTTGTTTAATTCTGCGACATATTTGCTATCCATTAGATAATTTCTAAGTACTAAATCAAGCTTTAAATCTCTACTAAACCAAACTAAAGGGTGTTAAGTCTTCGAAAACAAACCACGAGTTGAGCTAATTGGTCTTAATGGTGAGTTACTCTATCAACAACTCGATCGAGTACATTGAGTGACTAACTCTCTTGATTAACTAAATTGGTGTCACCAGGACAATTTTGTGTAGTATCAACTCGAACTTTTAAAAGGACTAAATCGAAAATTTGGTAAGGTTTATTCAACCCCCTTCTAAACCTTACACTCACACCCCAGGACCTACAAGAACATACCATGGCTGACTTAGAAGGTAACAACGGAGGCAATAACGGGATCGATAACGATGGTAACAACCGGGCCATAAGGGTCAATGTCGAATTACCAATACCAAAGGTTCCGGTGGCTCGGCGATCCGATAGCAAGCAAGGCGATTACTTTCGCCGCGGACCAATCGCAATTATGGTGGAATTGCCGATGTCCCAATCAATGCGAATAACTTTGGTGAAGCCATCAGCTTGATCTCGATGGTGCGGCGAGAATCGGTTTGGGGTTTCCGTCGAGGACCCCAATTCTCATCTTGCGAACTTCATACAGATTTGCAATACCATCAAGATGAATGGGGTGATTGATGATCTTATCGTCTTCGCCTGGATTCACTTTCTCTTTAATGGATAAGGTAGGTTTTTGTTTAAATACGGCAAGCAAGGCACAACTTAAAAAGTAACTTCAGTTCGAGTTTGGAGTGTGAACAATTGGGATGAGAAGGTGAGTTTTCGAAGAGGTTTTTGTTTAAATACTTCCCACCAAGCAAGACACTACAACTTAAAAGTGAGATCACTCGATTGTGAAAAGGAGTAAGCGAGTTTGACTAGGACCCGAGCCTTTGTATTTGACATATTTTTATCAGGATGATTTTATTTTACACCAAAACAGGGATTTGTTATTGGCAAATACTCCTAAAGATTTAAAAGGGTTTTAATATTTTCCGGAGTATTTCTTCAAGTTTTACTTTAGATAAAATTGGACAACAATTCTAATGATTTTATGTTTATATGTTTTACCTCAAAACAAGGTTTCTAAATGTTGTCTAAATACTCCCGATTGGTTTAAAATGTTTTTACTAAAATTTGGAGTATTTCTTGAGTTTATATTCGACAAAAATTGGACAACATTTGTCTCTTGGTCGACCGGTAAGCATCCCTATAGGGCAACCCCGTACTGAAGATGATTTTGAAGCAGAAAAAAGAGGCGGAAGAAAAATTACGCAGGTGTCAGTCATGCTGAGGCGTCGGCCGGTCCCGGTCGCTAGGGGGTCGGCCGGTACCTACAAGTTTCTTTTTGAAAGCGAGCGAAACCTTCTTCTTTTCTCATTGAGGGGACCGGTTGAAGCTAAGGTCGACCGGTCGATACCCTATGACCGGTCGCCTGTGTATATTTCCATAGTTTTCGTTTCAAACTTCTATTTATGTGCGGCGGTCACCCTGTGCTTTGTGACAAGAATATGACCGTTTGACGTGAGACATATTTCCTTAAAATGTGGGATTGATCTCTAACAACTATATTCTTTATTTTAATTGTATTTTTCTGTAGATTTTCAATCCCCAAGAGGAGCCTATGCTTGATCAATCATCTCCTATAAATAGAGGAAGTTTTGGAGCAACCAAAAACAACAATTGAGATACAACACAACAAGATACACTTCAAGAAAATATTTGTTCTTCATTGTTATTATTCTTGTTGTAATTTTGCCTAGCTTATCACTTTCACATCCTTGAGGTCTAGGCTATTCTTGATTACACTTGCACTCTATTGTATTATCAATTATCGAGTTGTAATCTTGGATTTTTGGTTATCATTCAAACACAAGATATCCTTGTGAGTGTTCTTGTGGAAAGAACACACTTGGATGATCTAGGTGATAGGAGCAAGAACATTGTGGTGATCTTCTTATTGAGGTGTTGAAGAACTTGGTATTCTTCAAGGTTGAAGATTGTGGTAATCTTCACAAGGTGCCGTTGGAGATTGTGGTAATCTTCAAGAGAGATTGTGGTAATCTCAAAGGTGGTGTTGAAGAAGAAGAGTGGAGCTCTTCAAGGTGTCGTTGTAAGTTGGTGTTGTATTAATTTGTGGTAAATTAATAAAATCTTTTCTTTTTGAAATCCATCCGGATATCTTGGGGTGGTAGAGGATTAGGCCCTAGGTGGGTTGAACCTCTATAAATCGGCGTGTGTTGTTTACATTCCACACCTTTATTATTGTCTTTGAGCATTCAATTAGAAAAAGAGGCAAAATCGAAAAGATGAAGATAATCTATTCACCCCTCCAAATTATCGTAGCCGCTTGGACTTACAAGTGGTATCGAGCCAAACTCTTTGGCAAGCTCGTTTCACATCGCGAGTGAAGAAACGATCGTCGGCTCTGACGAAGCTCATCTATCCGGCACCTCCACCACCAAGCCACCACTATTTGATTCCAAAAATTTTATATTTTGGAAAGAAAGAATGGAATGTTATTTACAAGGTTGCAGGTTTGATATTTGGAACACCGTCATAAATGGAGAATCCATTTCGATGATAGACACACCACACACCTCCAAAGGCCTCAAAGAGCTAAATGATGAAGAGAAGAAAATCATCTCCTTAAACGGTAAGGCTCTAAATATTTTGTATTGTTCATTTACTAATTTGGAGTACGAACATATTGTAGGAATTCGATAGGCACATAAAGTATGGTAAAAATTAGAAGCCATCTATGGAGTATTTGCAAATGAAAGGAGTCAAACAAAAGCATCTACTTCTCAAAGGGATACAAGCTCAAATCTAAGGAACAAGCCTCTTACAACTTCCAACTATGAAGAAGTTGAATATTGTTTTATGGGCATCGAAAAAGAAAACGAGGTATGTCTTAAACCCTCTACTTCTTATGATATAGTTATTCAAAATGATTATAGTGATTTGCAAAATGATTTTGATGATCTTCAAAATGAATTCCAAGACTTACTTGTTAAATACAAAAATTTGAAAAAGGAATTCATTGTTTTGAAAAATGATAAGGATAGTTTATTTACTTACTATGAATCACTATCATGTGCTCACACCACCACACTTGACAATGTTAGAAACCTTGAAAAACAAAATAGTACTCTTGTTGAGAATATGAATTGCATGAAAAATGATTTATCAAAATCAAACTTGAGTACCAATAAAATGTCAATATTGTTGATATTCATAATTGTGATAAAGGACTTGATCATAAGCCTAATGTTGTTAATCATATGAAAAAGGATCAAGTCACTATGCATATTGGTCATTATGCTCCTAGAATTATTACTTGTTTTTATTGTGGTAAAAGGGTCATACGGCTAATTCTTGTCGGGCTAGAAATAGCTCTAATTATTGTTGGAGACCTAAAAGTCTCAAAGCTAATCTAAAGGACCCGAACACATGAGGGTACCACAAAGCGATGTCATATTAGGTACGTGAAATAATGATCGAAGAAAATTTATACGCCAAGAAGACATCAAATGACCACTTCATTTGATCAAAGGAAAACATTTTCAAAGACAATTTCCAAGAAGAAGATATAATAAAAATGGGAAGAACATAATCCTTGAAATGGCAAAGACATCATCAAGATGACTTTCAAAAAGAAGAGACTATCAACAATGGGAAGGTAACAAATCTTGGAAATGGAGCAATCAAAAAGTCGTCATCAAAGTGACTTCTCAAGGGAAAGATATCATCAACAATGGGAACGGCACAACCCATGGAAATGGCGTAATTGGTAAACCGTATCTCCCAATTTAAATATGCATTTTATTTTAATTCTATGCATGTTTTTATCTTAATTGCAAATGAGTCTTCAAATATTTATTTTTTAATTAAGGTCTTCAATGTATATTCGAGCTTTTAAAATTTCTAAAGACCATTGCATGATATTTCTAAAACTCTTGTGCATTTAATTAGACTTATGTGGTTTATAATCTCTTATGTATTTTTATAGCATAAGCTTTTTTCTTGATATCTCCTATTACTTGCCTACACTTGTGCTCTTGTGCAAATTTTGTTTAAGAATTGTGTAGGATATATTTCTCATATTCATTGGCTATTTCGTCATCAAATTTCTTAAACTATCGAGGTATGTTCACTCGTATTTTTACTAGAACTCGATATTATGCTTATGCACATATGTTTCAAGATATTTCATTTCAACCCCTTAAGTGCCCCTAAATGATTTTGCAATTTTTTTTAAAAAGGGCACTACTCGTTAAGTCTCGATTTTCTCGAATATATGTTTTCCCGAAACCCGTATTTGTTGGATTTGGCCCAAAATTATCTTTTTGCAAAGTTTTAAAACTTTGGGATGGAAAATCGAATTTTGGAAAATTACGGAGATAGAAAAATTGCAATGGGGCGGTCAGCGGGGCGGCAGTCGCCCGCACGTCGGCCGATCTCACCCCATCTCGGCCGTGCCGGGGCAATTTTCCAAGTTAAAAACGTTCGCTCTTTCGGATTTAAACAGGCGCACAAAATTCTCCAAACCTTAAGCAGCGATAATCACCCCCTTTTTCATAAGTTCTTCAATTCTTCATCATTTTCACGATTCTTGTTGCTAATTATCTTATTTTTGCAAGAATCTTACATATATAGCTCCTCCAAGAAATTCTAAGTCGAAATCCCATCTCAAGCGTAGAAGGGGCGGAGAGGGTTCAAGAAATCGGCAAGAAGAAGCCGAACAAAGGGATATTCAACCGCCGAGAGAAACGTGACTCAAGAAGGTGATGATGTTCAAAATCCCATACTCTCTCGGGCCAAAATTACCGAGCTCTGCGGAACAATTTCGCTCCAAAATTGCCGTTGGGCGAAAAGTAAGAAATCTTTTATTACTCAAGCTCCTCATTCCCATAATGTTCTTAATTTCATCAATAAATATGCGGAATGGTGTTATGAGGATTCGAGAATGGGAGAAAAATCAATTGCTCGGACTAAAATGTGTCGTTTTAATACATTTACAAATGAATACCCTACTATTAGAGGATTCTTTGAGGAGCAAGGTTGGATGTTTTTATGGGAGCATGCTTATGTCTTATATGATGATGATATTATCCAACTCTTTTATGCTAATATGTGGGTGCAATATGATGATGAAAGGAAGCCAATTGCCGTAAATTCGTTTATAAGGGGTCGTCATTTTCGGTGGACTCCTAATGATATTTGTAGGCTTTTACATGTTAGAGAAGGTGGTTGGGACTATTTCTCTTATGGTACTTGGAATGATGAAATGATGGGGGTGTCTATGAGAGAAGTTAAGACGTATTTGGGGGTTTGGCCAAAATATTCCCTGTTGGCGATGACACTTGAGCACCGTATTTTATCGGTTATTATCGCCTATTGTATTTGTGGAAAAGCGAGTAAAATGCCTAGCAACATGGATTATTTTTTGACTTATAAGATTGCTAGGAGGGAACCGCTTAACTTTGGCCCATTCTTATTCAATGTCTAATCGAGTCCATCACTCAAGGTAATAAGAAGTTGGTTATGGGTAATTGGATTTGTAAACTTCTTATACAATCGGGACTACCTTCGTCGGAGTGTAACTCGGAGGTATTTCAAAATGACTTTGACATTGATAACATCTTCCAAATGGTCACTATGTGCAATAATATGGACATCCGACCAACTAAAATGGCTAGAGGAAGAGGTCAAGATTCCCCCCATCCTAACTGATTTTGCAACCCCTTAAGTGCTCCTAAATGATTTTGCAATTTTTTTTAAAAAGGGCACTACTCGTTAAGTCTCGATTTTCTCGAATATATGTTTTCCCGAAACCCGTATTTGTTGGATTTGGTCCAAAATTATCTTTTTCAAAGTTTTAAAACTTTTGGGGTGGAAAATCGAATTTTGGAAAATTCTGGAGATATTTCCTTAAAATGTGGGATTGATCTCTAACAGCTATATTCTTGATTTTAATTGTATTTTTCTGTAGATTTTCAATCCCCAAGAGGAGCCTATGCTTGATCAATCATCTCCTATAAATAGAGGAAGTTTTGGAGCAACCAAAAACAACAATTGAGATACAACACAACAAGATACACTTCAAGCAAATATTTGTTCTTCATTGTTATTATTCTTGTTGTAATTTTGCCTAGCTTATCACTTTCACATCCTTGAGGTCAAGGCTATTCTTGATTACACTTGCACTCTATTGTATTATCAATTATCGAGTTGTAATCTTGGATTTTTGGTTATCATTCAAACACAAGATATCCTTGTGAGTGTTCTTGTGGAAAGAACACACTTGGATGATCTAGGTGATAGGAGCAAGAAGATTGTGGTGATCTTCTTATTGAGGTGTTGAAGAATTTAGTATTCTTCAAGGTTGAAGATTGTGGTAATCTTCACAAAGTGCCGTTGGAGATTGTGGTAATCTTCAAGAGAGATTGTGATAATCTCAAAGGTGGTGTTGAAGAAGAGAGTGGAGCTCTTCAAGGTGTCGTTGTAAGTTGGTGTTGTATTAATTTGTGGTAAATTAATAAAATCTTTTTTCTTTTTGAAATCCATCCCGGATATCTTTGGTGTGGTAGAGGATTAGGCCCTAGGTGGGTTGAACCTCTATAAATCGGCGTGTGTTGTTTACATTCCGCACCTTTATTATTGTCTTTGAGCATTCAATTAGAAAAAGAGGGCAAAATCGAAAAGATGGAGATAATCTATTCACCCACCCTCTAGATTATCGTAGCGCTTGGACTTACAATGGCCGTATTGACAAACCAAGTAATGGGAGAGTTCCTCTAGATCGATATAGGAAGCAAATTATGTGAATAACCGGAATTTCAACAATTTCAGAACAATCAAACTCCCACTCATTACCATCCGGGTTTGAGGAACCACGAGAATTTCTCCTACACAAACACGAAGAACGTGATACAACCACCACCAGGGTTTAATGTGACAAAGCGGTGTCATTCTTTGCAGAGCCTAAGCCAACCATGGAGGATATGTTCACCTCGTTTATGAGTGAGACGAGGAACAAATTCAACAAGGATGAGGCGAAGATGGATAAAATCGAAAACCATGTCACACAATTGGCCAACACTATGGGTCCCAAATGAAAAATCTTGAAACCCGAATTGGCTAATTAGCTACAATTATTGGTGGGCAGCATCAGGAAGGCCAATTTCCGAGCAACACTGAGGTTAATCCAGAGGAACAGTGTAAAGCCATTCGTCTAAGGAGTGGAATGGAATACGAGGGGTCGACAATACCAGAAAATACTGAATAGTCGTAGGGGGCACGACCCATGCGCCACCGCACGGCCCGCCCGTGCTCCCTGCTGGAGCTGCGATCGACATGCCGAGAGACACAAAAACTGAAGCAAATGGCGATGTTGAGGCCGAGGAAAGAGTTGAGAATCATCGTGTTGAACAAAAAGGGGCTGAAAAGCTTAAATCTTCCTATAACCCTGATATTTCTAAACTTAATGTTCCCCTTCCTTTTCCCCAACGATTTCAAAAGAAAAAGTTAGATACGCAATTTGCTAAATTTTTGGATATATTTAAGAAACTGCGTATTAACATTCCTTTTGCAGACGCATTGGAGCAGATGCCCAATTACGCTAAATTTCTAATGGATGTTATGTCAAAGAAGAGAAAGATGTCCTGGTTTCGAGACAGTCAATCTGACAGAAGAATGCAGTGCGATAATCTAGAGGAAACTACCACATAAATTAAAAGATCCGGAGAGTTTCACTATCCCTTGTGCTATTGGTGATGTTTTCTTTAAGAAAGCACTATGTGATTTAGGAGCGAGTATTAACTTGATGCCTTTGTCTATTTTCAGGCAACTTGGATTGGGAGAGGTGAAGCCATCTACGGTCACCTTACAACTCGCGGACCGATCACTCACGTATCCGAAGGAAATCATCAAGGATGTGCTTGTCAAAGTAGATAAATTCATATTCCCTGTGGAATTTTTGGTGCTGGATATGGAGGAGGATAAAGACGTCCCTTTGATACTTGGGCGTCCATTCCTAGCTACGGGGAAGGCCTTAATAGACGTGCAAAAGGGAGAGCTCACATTACGGGTTAATGATGAGCATGTTTTTATTACTATCTATAAAGGCACTTCAATTTCATGATGGTGTTGAACATTGTAATTTCATTGACGTAGTTGAATCTTGCATTGATGAGTATGCGGATCGTACATTGTTTAGGGATAATTTAGAGTTTGGTTTGACACATTCGTGTTCAACATCAAATATGATGATTGATTATGATAACCAAGACTTGTATGATTGCGTTTGTGCTTTAGATAACATGCAAGAATTACCGAGGAGCGCAAGAGGCGCTCACTCGTAGAAAAATGTGCGGGAGTTCGTTCTACAGGGGCGCACAAGCCGTGCTACAGAGCACGCCCAGGTCGTGCGCATGGTCGAAGGACAAGCTGGAAAATCCGATGAAAGCACGTCCCGTGCCTCTGAGCACGGGCAACCCGTGCCTAAGGTCGAAGGAAAAGCTAGAAAATCCGACGAAAGCACGGCCCGTGCGTTTGAGCACGGGCAGCCCGTGCCTAAGGTCAAGAAAAAAGATGAAATACCTGAAGAGAGCACGACCCGTGCGTCCATCCGAAAAGGCTTCTTTAAACCCAGAACTCAAACCCTTGCCCGAGCATCTCAAATATGCATTCCTTGGAGCGAATAACATGAGTCTGGTAATCGTATCATCTCTTTTAACTTCAGTTCAACTCGATAAATTACTTAGGGTGTTAAGAAAACATAAGTCGGTGATAGGTTGGTCAATCTCTGATTTAAAAGACATCAGTCCATCGATTGTAATGCATAAGATTAGAATGGAAGATGTCTATAAACCTTCGGTGCAAAATCAAAGAAGATTAAACCCTATAATGCAAGAAGTCGTTCGAAAAGAGGTTTTAAAATGGTTAGATGCTGGAATTATATATGCTATTTCTGACAGTTCTTGGGTAAGTCCGGTGCAAGTGGTACCGAAGAAAGGGGGGATGATGGTAGTTAGAAACAAAAGCGATGAGCTTATTGCAACTAGAGTAGTAACTGGGTGGCGTATTTGCATTGATTATATGAAGTTAAATGATGCCACTCGCAAAGATCACTTTCCCCTTCCCTTTATTGATATGGTGCTAGATCGCTTGGCGATATATGATTATTATTGTTTTCTCGATGGTTATTCCGGGTATAATCAGATCATGATTGCCGGAAGACGAAGAGAAACATTTACATGCCCCTATGGTACATTTGCATTTCGCAGAATGCCATTCGGACTATGTGACGCACCCACAACTTTTCAGCGATGCATGATGGCTATCTTTCATGATTTTATTGAGAAAATAATGGAGGTTTTTATGGATGATTTTTCTGTGTTTGGAGACTCATATGATCATTGCTTGGATAACCTTTCTCTAGTTTTGCAGACGCGAGGAGACTAACCTTGTTTTAAATTGGGAAAAGTGCCATTTCATGATGCGTGATGGCATTGCATTAGGCCACCGAGTCTCTTCTGCAGGTTTGGAAGTTGATAGAGCGAAGCTCGTTGCAATTGAGAAACTCCCACCTCCAATAAATGAAAAGGCCATTGAAGCTTTTTGGGGCACGCGGGTTCTCGAAGATTTATTTGTGACTTTTCTAAAATCACTAAACCTTTGAGTCGATTATTGGAAAATTATCTTTGCTTTCAATTTTCCGATGATTGTTTGTAGGCTTTTGAGATTCGAAGAAGGCTTTGGTGACAACACCATTTCTAGTAGTTCGGATTGAGTCACCCTTGAGCTAATGTGAGATGCAGCGACTTTGCGGTTGGGGCTGTTTTTGGGCCAGAAAAGAGACAAGATGTTCAGAGCCATCTATTATGCGAGCAGAACTTTAGACAACGCCTATCAAAACTACACCACCACTGAGAAGGAAATGTTGGCAATTGTGTTTGCATTCGATAAGTTCCGATCTTACTTGATTGGAACTAAGACGATAGTCCACACCGACCATGCGGCGATCAAGTATCTATTCGACAAGAAGGATGCCAAACTGAGACTGATTTGGTGGATCCTTTTGTTGCAGGAGTTCGATGTGGAAATTCGGGATAGAAAGGGTTGCGAGAACGTAGTAGCCGATCACTTATCCAGACTGGAATACAAGAAAGAGGAGAAAGAAGGCACAGAGGCAATTACAGAGGAGTTCCCCGATGAGCAACTTCTGATGTTACAGGCTAAATTCCCATGGTATGCAAATTTTGTTAATTATTTAGTTGCAGGGGTCTTGCCTCCAGATTTATCGTCCTATCAAAAGAAGAAATTCCTCCATGATGTCAAGTTCTACCTGTGGGATGACCCCTTGCTCTTTAAGAGGTGCGCCGACACCATCATTCGACGATGTGTGCCTCAAGAAGAGTGGGAGAGAGTTCTACAATAGTGCCATTCTTCACCTTCCAGGGGACACTTCGGTCCAACACGTACGGCGACAAAGGTATTGCAAAGTGGTTTATACTGGCCTACGTTATCTAATGATTGCTATCTATATGTGCAACAGTGTGATAGGTGCCAGTGGATGGGGAACATCTCGAGACGACATGAGATGCCCATGACCAATGTGATGGAGGTTGAGCTCTTTGATGTATGGGGGATCGGCTTTATGGGCCCCTTCCCATCTTCGTCGGGTTATCAATACATTCTACTTGCAGTGGAGTACGTATCTCGATGGGTTGAAGCGATTCCGGCACAAACCAATGATGCGCGAGTAGTGCTCAAATTCCTAAAGAAAAATATACTCACTCGGTTTGGAACCCCGGGAGCTTTGATAAGCGACGGGGGGTCACACTTTGTGAATAAATTGATGAGCACTTTACTTGCGAAGTATGGGGTCAAGCACAATGTGGCATTAACATACCATCCATAAGCAAACGGGCAAGCAGAGGCAGCCAATCGCGAGATTAAGCAAATTTTGGAGAAGACTGAATATAAATCGCAAGGATTGGGCCATGAAGTTAGATGATGCATTGTGGGCACATCGGACTGCGTACAAGACACCATTGGGCACATCACCATAGTATTTGGGAAATCATGTCAGTTCCCGTAGAACTGGAGCATAAGGCGTTTTGGGCTGTGAAAAAGTTAAATTTTGACTTCCAAGCAGCGGGTGAGAAGAGGCTCTTGCACTTAAATGAGATGGAGGAGTTCTGGGATGAAGCTTATGAAAATTCCCGGATTTACAAGGAGCGAACCAAAAGATGGAACGATCGAATGATAAAGAAGAGAGAATTTTTACCGGGTGAACAAGTCCTTTTGTTTAACTCGCGTCTTAAACTCTTTCTGGGAAAACTTAAGTCGAGATGGTCGAGACCGTTTGTGATAAAGAAGGTGTTAAATCCTCCGGGAATAGTGGAGTTATTGAGCCGAGATGGGGATACGTTCTTGGTGAATGGTCAGAGGATCAAGCATTACCTAAGCCGAGATGAAAAGGAAGAGATGACACGCCTCAATTTGCTAGAGTTGTGATCGAGTAAACAGGCGTCAAGCTATAGACGTTAAATTTAGCGCTTGTTGGGAGGCAACCCAATGGTTTTGCTGTTTTATTTTTTCCCATGTTTTCTTGGTTTGTTTTTCCATTTTCTAAGTTAGGATTTATTTGCTTTCATAGGTTTTGGATTTTCTTGTTTTCCATATTCAAATAAAAAAAAATGAAAAATACGAGCTTATGTGCGGTACCCAGCACGGGCAGGGCGTGCGCATTGCGCACGCCCGTGCTGGTACCAGTTGTTAATTGTGAAACTCCGGCACCCCGCACGGGCAACCCGTGCTTCTTGCGCACGCCCGTGCGGTGCCCAGAATTTTGGAGTCGATGTTCGACCCCTAGCACGGGCAGCCCATGCCATTGAGCACGACCCATGCTCTTATCTGCTGAAATAGTTATAAGACGTGCAGGGGGTCGATTTTCTTCACAAAACCCCCTTTCTCTCGCGCGCAGGCATAAGCAAACTCGGAGCCCTCTCGGTTTTTCAAAAATTTCACCTAGATTATCACCACAAATCACTTCCCAGTTCCCATACTACTCTAACACGATTTACACTTGTGAAATTGATTTGAAGAGAAGATTTGAGTAGAAAAGCACCTAGGGTTCCAAACTTCAACTCTTTTCGAATTCTCGGGATTTAAGGTATGAATTACACTTTTTATTTCGAATTTCTTGAGGATTATGGATTAGGGTTGCTATATGATGCTTGTTTGATACTTTTGCCATCCATGCATTTGATTGAAATTTTCTATTGGGCATTTTATCGAACACCTTGTGGGTTGTTGAATTATGATGTTTTTGGTTGATTTCTTGATGAATTGTACATGAGCTCAATTGTTTAGGGTGTTAGTGACTAGGATTATTTGCAATTACATTGTTAGTTGGGTTTGGAAGCTTAGTTGTGGATTAAATTATAGAGATGAGACACTATGCCGTATATGAATTGTTGTATGTAATTCATCGTTTTCTTTTACTTGGCATGCATGGATTCTCATGATTGTTTTGCCAGGTACTCATTCGAATTAATGGCTGAGCCAAGGAACCGACCAAACCGAGGTAGACGCGGATGAGGGGCCACCACCGCATGTGCATCACCACACCCAGACAACCCCGAAGCTTATGGGCTCAATATAATAGAGAACGAGATACTGGATAAGTGGAACCGACTCATCACTCGTTCTTTCACGCCCACACGCTATGCCGACGATGAGTGTACCCGAGCTCCCAGGATACATGAGGAGGTTTGGCACATGTTCGAACGAGTGGGATGAACCGCCTTCATGCAATGGCGGTGGCCAACATTTAAGACACTCGCGCTTGAGTTCTTAAGCACCGTGCAGGTTACGGAGACGCGAGTAAGAAATGAACCTCAGAAAATCCATTTCAGATTGGGCAACGTATGGAGGAACGTCACTATCGTCGAACTGAACTAGATTTTTAGGGTACCATCAGACGCCTCGTACCATACCGCTGCAAATTATAACTCGTATGAATTCTGGCGATTGTTGACTGAAACCCCAGAAACCGGCCTGATGCAATACGCGCACGCACATCAAGGCCTCGTCACTCCGCAACCCCGTATTCGCTACATCCAAAAGTGACGGCCCATTCAGTGTTCGCTCGGCACAATAACGGGGGTATGCAAGCTCGTGAGCTATACCTCATTTGGTGTATGCTCACCGGCACCCCTTATAATATGTCGGCGTACTTTGTGGAACACGTATTTGTTTACATTTCTCGCCAGACGGGGATAATATTAATTGGGGAATGATAACCCCATTGCTCAACATTTTGGGGTTGAGATGCGCGAATGGAGCCGATTGAGGGCGATTGAAGCAGCAATATGACCGCCCCCCGCACCATGAAGATCATAACTAAAGAGGAGAACATCCTCTGTTTTTAATAAAAAGTCGGGTCCGCTTTCCCCCTCCCTAACCCATACTGTTTGTTGTGGTGGACAATCAAAATAACGGCTCTCGAACTACGAGGCACATATCGGGGTCATGGGCGGCTTTATTTGCACAAAAAAGGAAGAAGGTAGCGGGGTTACCCGATGAAGAGGATTTGGTGATGGAGGCAAGAAAGTAAGATCGGCACGAGAGAGGCTTCAAGCAGGGCTTCCTACAGGAGCGGCCCGACATTCCAGAGAGCTCCCACCAAGGTGAGGAGCGTGGGGGACAGTATGATCACGATAGACTCTATGCTCTTGAGGAGAGCATGCGACATCATAAGGGCGACTTCCGTCATCACCAGGATGAGTTCCATGCTTTCTGACGAGGAAGCGGGAGCAAAGGTACCAAGCCCAGGACTTGTGGTACTAGGCCCAAGAAGCGTGGGAGTTGGAGATATTACGGGCGTTGCATCGGATCAAAATTGGCATATCTCCCGGGGCCACTTTTCGCCGCCACCCCCACGGTAATCCAGGTCATATCCACAATTTTCTTTGAAATTCTACCTTCTCTTCTATCGCTATAATTTCATTCAAGTTTGGGGGGGAGCGATAATTTTGTTAAAGGGTGTGGCATTTTTGCATTAATGTAGTTGCATTTAGAGCATGTAGTATGCATTGCATTAGATGTGTTTGATTTTTTTAGACGTTACTACTTTAGCACATTTATTGCTTTCTTAGTTATTTAGGGAGTGAGTTGACCGCTATTGTGTGTTTGTTGACCTTGGGAGCATGTGTTGAGCAGGTTTATGTTATTTTGAAATGGGTATTGACCGTGAGTTGACCGGGTTGAGAATAATTAATATGGAGCATGTGAATATTGAAATCATGGTTGATATACTTTGAATTATGCACTTACAAGCCTGTGAGCTTTTTGAGCCTTTACCGCTTTCATATTATGCGATCTTGTTTGTTGATTGAGTGTGTCATTCATGTTGATCGAATTCTAGAACTTGCTTTGGTATCTCGTCAAAGTCACATGTTGTATGCGAGTTTATGAAAATGATTTTAGGCCATTTTTGTTAAGCCTTTCAAGCCTTTTTGCCTACCTTATGATATTTGATTTCCCTAGTTAGTCAATTTGAGCCTATTGCCTGATTTTTGATAGCCACATTTCAAGCCTTAAAACTTAATTTAATATATCTATTACCCTAAGCTTGAGCGTATAGCATTGAGTAAAGGGTTGAATGAAAGGGTATCGATAAGTTAGAAAATAGTGTATATGTTGGGTGATTGAGAATAAAGAAAGAAAAGGAGGAAAAGGGATGATACTCACAAAAAGTCGAAAACAAAATCGATTGCAAAAAGTGAGCTTTGCCATAAGTGAAAAATAAATTTGGAAAGTGTGATGTAAGGCGAATGAGAATGATTTGTATGAAAAAGAAGGGAGAAATAGAGAGGTGATATAATATAAGGCGATTGGGAGTGCATAGTTGATTCGTATTAGAATAATTGTTTGAGAAAACGATGTGCTTACCAATCTATACGCTTAAGTTGAGTCACTTTATCCATATTTCCTACCTTAACCAACGAGCCTTCATTACAACCATAAACAAAGTCCTTTCTGATTTGTGAATTGCATACAAACGAGTGGTGGAGATGTGAGACGATTTGCAAGCATATGTAATTCTTCAACATTTGATATGACTTGAGCGAATACACGTCCCTTATTATTCTAGTGAGTAGAGTATACACTTTTATCCCTGAGAGGCGTGATTTGAAGTGTTTTACCATGATTTTAATAGACTTGTGCTCCGTGTTAGATATTTAAAACTTGGTTGGTTTGTGCTTGATGTCTATGGATAAATGGCATGAATTGTGATGCGGTGTTCTTTGAGTTGCTCTTCTTTACCCCATTTGTGTTGTCTTATTTACAAAGTGTTGACCGGGACTGTCAACAGTTTAAGTTTGGGGGTTTGATTGGCATGTATTTTGCATGTATTTTGGGCTTAATTTTAGCTAGAATATGTTGATATGCATGCATTACATGTGTAAATAGGGTTTTATTCCTGTTTTGTGGAAAAGGATTACGCTTTGCTCGTTTTGTAGGAATTTATCAATAATTGTAGCATTTTGGCAACAATTCGGAGCATTGCAATCGCCAATACTTGATGTGAAGTATGAAGTTTGGAGTCGAATCGAGAAGAAGTCAGACGAACCGGGCGAAAATAGGAAAAAAATGGCCAAGTGCTTGTTGCTACAAGTGAGCATGGGCAGGGCATGCTCCCTAGCACAACCCGTGCTCAATCCTAACTCAGGCCTCAAGGTTCTACATATAGCACGACCTGGTCGTGTCATACAGCGAGGCCCATGCTCCATGCTGTGATTTGGGCAATTCATGCGGCACCCAGCATGGGCTGGGCGTGCCCTAGCGCACGGCCCGTCTTTATGCGGGAAAAATAGAGTTTGACTCGTTGTGAAATAGATTTCGACCCAAACGAAGTACAAATAGAGACGGGGCGGCCACAAACAGGGACACGCTGATTTTTGCCCTAGAAACCAGAGAAAAGAGCAATTCCCCACGGGAGATTCGGAGAGATCGATCAAGACCGCAACCACCCATTCGAGGATTGAAGATAGATCGAGAGATCGTCATCATCCCCGAGTTCACTCATTCCATAGTATCATTATTTTCAATTAGTTAGACATGAATATTAATAATTTGTCTATGGATTATTTTTTTTCTATGTCTGGCTAAACACTTTGTGATTCCCGGGTTTGGGAGTAGGTTAATGAATACTTTTGTTTGATGATTCATTGCAATCAAAGTTAATATTTTCCAACCCTATTCAAGTACTTTGCTTTAATTCTTGTTTTATCAAAAAGTTATTGGTTTAACTTGTTTTGATATATTGATTCATAATTCGAACAGATGAGTTTCAATATTAGATCTATGAGTACTTGACATGAATAGCTTGCATGATTGAGAAGTCTGTGAATATTCTTGAGGCCTTATAATCTTTTGATCTTTTGGGAGTTGATATCTCATGTTGAGTAGAGATCTTAGATAGATATTCCAATCAACGCTTTTACATGCATCTCGAGAGAGAGGGTAAATTACTTTTGTGATTGGTCTATAGGGAAGAATACGTTTTACTTTGGTTTGATTAATCGATAATAAATTAATAGGGGATATTAATCAAACCATAACCCAGGAATCCATTCATTCATACTTGATCTTTTAATCCACTATTTGTTTTGTTATTCTAGGATAATTTCGCTATAGTTTATAAAACCAATTCACTCACTTTAGATCGTCTAGATAAAAATAAGGCTATTACAATCTAGTACTTAGTATATTAATTTATTAGTCCATGTGGATTCGACCTTGCTAACCCTATTCTATAAATCGCACCGTACACTTCTTTTGTGAAGCTAAAAATAAGGCGAACAACACTACACACACTTGCACCCATTTACACACACTTACAAACACTCCACACACACTACACACACTCACATACTCTCTCTCTCACACATATTCACAGGACTATCTCGCATACACATATTCACACATAATAAAAGTTATATATTACATATTTTTATTAGTGTATAAAATTTTAATTATTTATAAAATAATAAGATTATATCTTTTATTTTTATTTATTAAATGTCAATTAAGTAAATAAATAGAACTTTTAAATTTTTTATCAAAATTTATGATGGATGGATTGAAATCCCTATACAAATCTACTTCATCCAAATAAGAGGTGGAAATCCATTCATTTGAAATCTCTTGGAATTTCAAATCCTCCATACAATTTGAAATCCATTAATTGTATTTGATTATAGTGGGAATTTGTCATGTATAGTGCAAATTAATCAGGTTTTGGTCAAAATTTAGTCAAGATCAGATTTTTGGATTATTTGGCTAAATTTATATAAAAGATCTTATTAGATATACATCATATATTAAAAGTGCATTGTTATAATGTTTGAAAAAATAAGATGAGTGAGCTTTCAAGATATCAGTAGTGGCAATTTTTGTAATTAAACCATCAAAATCATATGAGGTTGTCAAAATAAAATTTTATTTTTGTAAAAGATTTAGCATTTTTTTTACATTTCGAAAAACACTAAGCTCCCAAACAGCTAGCTTCCAGAAAAAAAAATTATCAAACATTTTTTCGAACTTATAAGCTCTTAAACAACCTAGTAAATATTTTAACCAACTTGCAAAATATAAAATTATGTCATGGCATTTCATCAGTACTTGTTTAAAACAAAAGGTTAATTAGTTAAACAAAAAAGGAAGTTCATTTTCTGTTGTCATAACCCAATATAACCTTGTATCATATACCACAAAAGCAGCCACAGGATGGATTTTTACAGGTAGGAATTTGGCAACTTTGGAACCTACACCCAGGTATATCTCTCGGTCTGTAAGAATCTTCACCAGCATTATTGGTAGCTTTCTGGTCATTGCATTGGCAAATGCATTTTGGATTCTTGCATGGAAGTTTAAGACAATCTTGATCCTTCAAACACTCCAATCCAACAGCTTCAACCCTCTGTAAT
Organism: Rehmannia glutinosa; assembly: GCA_016081115.2. NCBI lineage: Eukaryota > Viridiplantae > Streptophyta > Magnoliopsida > Lamiales > Orobanchaceae > Rehmannia > Rehmannia glutinosa. The sequence continues at coordinate 27,625 of JABTTQ020001185.1, forward strand.
ATGCCTGCATGGAAATAACACATGAATGAAGGGTGCATTCGAACCGAACCAAATCGAGCCGTTCTGTCGGTCAAAATTATAAACCAAAACCCGAATCAAATTTAATCAGTTCGGTTCAGTTATAACTGATTTTTTTGTTTTGGTTGTTTGAATAACCGGATTTGTATTTTTTTTTTTTTTGAAAAAACTGAAAGATACCAGGTTCGAACCCCCGGTCATTCAATTTGTGAGGAAAAAATTAAAAAATAGCATAAAAATAAAAGCAAGTATAATGCAATATATAAAATTCATATAAATAAATATAAATTATAATTAGGTTTCTTCGGCTCGGTCCGGGTAACTTAAACAAAAAAATGAAACTGAAGCGAAAAACAGAATTTGGAAAATTAAGAAACTGAAAACCGGTGCAAACTGAAATTCGATTTCAGTTCTGCCAGTTAACCGAACTATATGCTCCTCCATAATTGAATGTTGTGTAACTTATGGCAATAACGGTGCCAACACACAAAGTGAGGTGAGTCAAATAAAAAAACTCAAAAAAATTATATAAGCTCTAACTTTTTTTTTTTTTAATTCTTAACATTGTCTAGCAGGAGTCAGGCTCGGGCAAATATGGCCCCCTGTCTCCGCCATTGACTAACTGAGCTTTATAAGTCATAATAAAAGAAACCAAAATGGTTACATGTCTTTAACATTTTATTCATCGAGGGGAAGAAAGACAAAATTGTTTTTTCGTCCTCTAAGTGGAGCCACTTGGAGATTGATCCTTTTTTCTTCAACTTTGGTTTTAGTCCTTTAAATGAGAAACATTCGGACTTTTAGTCTTGTGACTGCTCTTCTGAGGTAAATGTTACTGCTAAGCGGTGTGTGGCATTATTTTTCAAAAAGCTTTATTTTTCTTTCCAAATAAATAATATTGCATCCAACATGGCAATATGGCAAGTGGGTAAAAAAAAAAGTCTGAAAACACTTAAAATAAATTTGTTTAATATAATCGAGCTCAATTTTTTTTTTAATTATAATTTGTTTATTTAATGGTGAAATAATAAACAAAACATATAAATAATTATAATTAAAAAAAGAAAAAGAGGCGAGAATTGTTCATCTTCGTTCTTCCCCACCAAAACCCTACCCAGACGGCCTTCCCGATTCTTATTTTTTCTTCAACCTTCAATTTTACCACCGCAATTTACGCCCACCGTTCTCGCCGTTGCCGTATTTTGTCCTTTGGTGGAGGGGCACATCTTCTTCCTCTCCTTTGTGCGACCCACCAACCACCCACACATCCCGCCCAACCTCGCCGTCAATCATGAAAATTGCAAAGAGCCAAAATATAATCATGACCCATCCATGGACCATGGTCATTCAAAGATTAAGACGATGTTGTGGAGATGGGTGGAGAAGATAAATTAAAAAATAAAATAAAACTTTTAGATCATTTGAAATTAACTTAAAATTTTCAAATTTCTTACTAAAATTTGAACTTTTTTAACTTACGAGATAAAATAATGCATGTATTTTTAATTTTTATGAATTTAATATTTTCTATTTTATACGATTTATGACAAATTGGTTATATAAGAAATAATTTTGAATAAATAAACAATTTAATGAAACTAATTTAATTAAGAAGTAAAATTTTAATATTATTTATAGTTTACTTTGTAATAATCAATGTTGACTTTTTACTTCACAGTTATTCAGAAAAATAATAAAAATTTTATTTTTACTCCTCAAATTAAAATTAATGATTAATCAGCTAATAAATTAAAATGGTATTATTTTAATTATGTAAATTAAAATTATTTTTAGTGTTAGATTTAATCAAATGAAAATTATTATACAATTAGATTATATTTATTAAATATTCATTAAATGCTGAAGAAATGATTATAAAATACCCATACATTCTATTTCTTCCACATAAAACATTATTTTCCAACTCTCTTGCCAAGTGTATTGCCATGTAGATTATTTATTAAGAAAAATTCCACATCAGCTAGTAGGTAACATTTACTTGTTGTAGCAGGTCACTGAACTAAAAGTCCAAATTTTTCTCATTTAAAGGACTAAAATCAAAGTTGAAGAAAAAAAAGGACTGAATCTCCAAGTGGCTCCACTTAGAGGACGAAAAAAACAATTTTGCCGGGAAGAAATTTACAATTTACAGGCATGTTAGGTAAGGGACTAACCAGGGGAAAAGAATAGGAGGGCGAATAAGAAAATAGAAATCATTGACAACTTCTCCATTGGCGATTAACAACATAGTAGAAATGAGATTGATAAGTTTTTATGATGTGATTTGACAGTCATTGACTGCTTTATGTGATAAATTTGCCTGATGGGGCACAAATTTATCAGTATTGTATGGAAAAAAAAAACTGGAACAAAGCCCCTTAATGTTTTGGCAAGTTTTATTTAGTAAGGCAAATCTAGTCCAATTTATAAATTAATTATGTCCATTTTATGTAAAGACCCAATTCAGTGGGACCCGATTTTGTCAAATTTCTATTTTACTATGTTTTATATTGCACTTGAAGAAATTTCAGTTGTAAAATGTAGGTGATTGCAGGAACTTCCTGCATTTATTAGTATAAATGTGTCAATATGGATACTGTTGATTAATCAGATTTTGGTAAACTCTATCTTGTCAATCAAATTAAATACAATTTTCTGCTATAATACAATATTGTGCCTCCCTTCTCCTATGGCACAATCGTGTCATAGTAAGGGCATTATAGCTAGTCTTGTAAATTGATGACATTTATGTAATTATATAAATAAATGTGTATTTAGAGGAAAAAGGGGTGCACATAGCCTCACTCATATAAAACTGGGTTTTAACGGTGTTATAAATGCTACACCAGGTATATATACGATATTTGGTGTAGACTGTCATATAAGCGTCTCACTTCTTATGAAATGAAATACTTGTCATCCATAAATAATACTGAATTTAGGATAATACGATCTGAGCATAACTACAAATAGCCCCAACCATTCATCAATTTGATAAAAGATGGGAAGAGGTAAGTTTTTATTTTCTTTTATTAGAACGAAATATCTTTCTACCCAACAATTCTACACTTGACAAGTACAAATTTCCCTCCATATATAATTATTGATCTTCTTCCAAATTAAAGTATTATTCAACATCGGAACAATGTATCATATCAGCATTGACAAATGCAAGTTGGCTTTTACAGCTAGGAACTGGGCAATTTTTGAACCTACAAATAGGTATATCTTTGATCTTGTCATTGCATTGGCAATTGCATTTTGGATTTGGACATGAAGGTTTAGCACAATCTTGATCCTTCAAACACTGTATCCCTTGAGCTTCACCTCTCAATAATGTTTGCATGCCTGTCAAAACAAAATTTCAGCTTCTTTAATTCATTAAAACATGATTAATGAATATATACAACTAAAAAAGTGTCGCAAATAGTAAAAGGAAACAAGGAATAATTACAAAAATTACAATGGAGGTTTGAATTAAAATTAAACTCAGCTAACTTTTAATTTTTTTTTAAAAAAAACCCCTAACTAACAGATGTTTGGTCAAATTAACAGAACTTGCAAAAAATAAAAAAAAACTTGAAATTATTTTAAAAGAAAAAATAAGAATTTAAAAAATATATAAAATGACAACTTTTCCCTCATCAAAATTGGGTATTCTGTATTCACATTAATTTTTTTGATGACATCAGCAATTTTCGTTAGTTCAACAATTTTTTAATGACATAACTTCGCAACTAATCAAATGAAACAATAGGTTATTACAAAAACTACCCTCGAGATTTGAATTACAAAACAACTTGGCTATAATTTACAAAACAAATCAGTTACAAGTATTTGAGATAGTGGACAAACCAGAAAGGAATAAGAGGGCGAATAAGAAAATTGAAACTATTGATGATGACTTCTCCATTGATACAAGTTTTTATGATGTATGCTCTCTGGTTAATTTTACAGTCATCAGATGCTTTATATATATATATAATAAACATGTCTGCCAAAAAATGGAAGTAAGCCCCGGTCAAGTTTTGGATAATTATAATTGGGATTGGTAGTATCATATTTATTCATTTGAGATTACTTACTTTAATAAATATTTAGATAAGAATCAATTACAATAAATCGTAATAATCAACACATATTTAAATTAGTGAGTTGAATTTTCGAATTTTGTATCCGACTTAGAATCAACTACCACAATATACTTAGTAACAAATGTAATTTATTTTGTAACCTTCTATTTACATTATAAATGTACTTTCAATCCTCGTTGCAAATTGCATAGGATCACACCAATATGCAGGGATTTGGTGATTAATATAATATCAATATTTAGACAACATGGTTTACTGCAACTCATTCTGGAAATCGGCACCTTCATAAATATGCGCAAAACAGTGAGTATTATTATGTGATATATATTTTAAACATTGAAATTTAAAAAATAACCAACTAGAAGAATATCCAGGGGCGTAGACGCACCCCAATTTTTTTTTTATCCCGTTTTTCCTATGAGAAAAAAATTAAAAAAAAATTATATATATATTTTTTAAGGGTAAAAAATAGCTGAGTTATGCGGAAAATAATTTGGACTAGGGTAAACATAAGTCCTGGTTACGCCTCTGAGAATATCTATTGTAGTCAAAATTCACATAATCGCACTAGTGTAACCAAATAGCATATTTTAAAAATTAAATTCTATCGCGTCAAAAAAGAAAAATTAAATTCTATAAAATATATGAAAAATAAAATGAAAATTGAGTTTGGCCCGCAACAGATTTTTTACCGGCTTAATGTCAAAGACGGTTTATAGCTGCATGGGGTAATCGAATTGGTCTAACAACCAGTTCCCAGTTGAACCCATCGGTTTGATCTGATTTTAAAACATTGATTTAAGCATGCTTCCTTTAATATTAATAAATTAAAAGTGCTAATTCGAGTACTTCTTAAAATCTAAGATGAAATGATTTAATTAAATTTAATTAGGAAATAACAATGAAAATTCAATTTCTTTACAGTATATGCAATCTCTCATGCTGGTTGCGTGTGTGTGTGTTTGTTTTTATTTATTTTTATTTTTTTATTATTATTATTCTTTGTTATTAACCTAGATGCTATGAATAATTTTATTGTTTTATTTTTATGTTTTTTAACAAATTTGTTTATGTCTTTTATTGTTATATTGCTATTGAATTAATGAAATTATTTTTCTTGTAAGGAAAAAAGGGCTACTTGGGACTGATTTACTATGTTTTATATTGCACTTAAAGTCATTTCAGTTGTAAAAGGTAGGTGATTGTAGGACTTTTCTGTATTAAGTAGAAGAAATTTTTCATGAATGTTATTTGATTAATATTTTGGTAAGCTCTATCTTGTCAATCATGTCAAATACAAATTTCTGCTATAATATCTCATTAATTTTATTTTTTTATTAAAATATGAGATAATTTCACTAAAATTGCTGGAAACAACCAGCACAAATTGACGACGAAGAACCAGTCAAAACAATCAAATCTAATTTATTACATGAATCTATCAGACTTTCAAAATTGTTGCCCATTAAAACAGATTGGATCTGAACAACAACATAGCAATTTCTTCTAAACGGGTACTATATTGGACAAAACACTACTTACTAATATGATAAAAACTCCTCTTATTATGAAGGAGATACAAAATCCTGCAGATGAGACTTAAAACTCCAATAATTGGAAAATAAATAAAGCTAAATATAGAAACAAATAAAAGATGGTTTCCCCTATCCTCCCGTAGAGGAAAGATGGGGAAAGAATAGAAGGAGACGGTTAAGATATATATATATATATATATATATATATATATATATATATGGGATGGTTCAAATGGGACATCCCGCCTTATATGAGACAGTGGGAATTTATACAAGCCATTGAAATATTGCAATTAAGGTTCCAGATTTAATGGCTAATATTTATATTAATAATTATTAATTATAAGTAGTAAGGGCATAATATACAAATTAAGAAAATAACCAACCACCAAGTCAAACGTTCCTAAATTATAGGAAGTGATAAACACAAAATAATGGCAACAAAAACTTTACCAAATCAAACCCAATGATCCCCAAAACAAACGACAGACAATTCCTAAATTATAGTGTCATTTTTTTCCATAAAATAAATGCAATTCAATACACAGTGAAAAAAATATATAGTACAGTGAAATTTAGATTTTTATACAGTGAACAGACCCTAACCGCACAGTAATATTAAAGTGAATAAACAATATTATTTGAAAGGATTAAACACGTTCTTATTTTTTTTGTATAAAATAAATGCACATCAATATGATTGGCATGTATTTTGCATGTATTTTGGACTTAATATTGGCTAGAATGTGTTGATATGCATGCATTATATAAGTAAATAGGGTTTTATTCTTGTTTTGTGGAAAATGATTTCACTTTGCTCGTTTTGTAGGAATTTATCGATAATTGTAGCATTTTGGCAACAATTCGGAGCATTGCAATCGCCAATACTTGATGTGAAGTACGAAGTTTGGAGTCGAATCGAGAAGAAGTCGACGGGGCAAAAGGGCAAAAACGGAAGAAAAGGGCAAGTGCTAGTTGCATCACGGTGTGAGCACGGTGAGGCAGGCGGGCGTGCTCCCAGCACAACCCGTGCTCAACCTATAATCAAGACGCAGGTTTGACTACCCGGCCAAAGCACGGGCAACACGTGCCATAAGGCACGGCCCGTGCTCCCTTCAGAGTTTTGGGCAATTCATGCGGCACCAAAGACGGCTAGGCGTGCCATAGCGCACGATCCGGTGCGTTTGGGAAAACAGAGTTTGACTCGTTGTGAACTAGGTTTCAACCCAAACAAAGTACAAATAGAGACAGGCGGCCACAAACAAGAGGACGCCGATTTTTGCCCTAGAAACCGAGAAAAGAGCAATTCCCCCCGGAGATTCGGAGAGATCGATCAAGACCACAACCACACCTTCGAGGATTGAAGATAGATCGAGATCGTCATCATCCCCGAGTTCACTCATTCCATAGTATCATTATTTTCAATTAGTTTAGACATGAACTTTAATAATTTGTCTATGAATTATTTCTTTTCTATGTCTGGCTAAACACTTTGTGATTCTCGGGTTTGGGAGTAGGTTAATGGATACTTTTGTTTGATGATTCATTGCAATCAAAGTTAATGTTTTCCAACTCTATTCAAGTACTTTGCTTTAATTCTTGTTTTATCAAAAAGCTATTGGTTTAACTTGTTTTGATATATTGATTTATAATTCGAACAGATGAGTTTCAATATTAGATCTATGAGTACTTGACATGAATAACTTGCATGATTGAGAAGTCTGTAAATATTCGTGAGGCCTTTTAATCTTTTGATCTTTTGGGAGTTGGATATCTCATGTTGAGTAGAGATGCTAGCATAGATATTCCAATCAACGCTTTTACATGCATCTCGAGAGAGGGGGTAAATTACTCTTTTGATTGGTCTATAGAGAAGAATACGTTTAACTTTGGTTTGATTAATCTGATAATAAAAGGGGATATTAACTGAAACCACAACCCAGAAATCCATTCTTTCATACTAGGTCTTTTAATCCACTCTTTGCTTTGTTATTCTAGGATAAATTCTGCTTTAGTGTTAATAAAACCAAACCATCTCAAATTCGATAGTCTAGATAAAAAAGGCTATTACAATCCAGTATTTAGTACATTAATTATTAGTACCTGTGGATTCGACCTTGCTAACCCTATTCTATAAACTGCATCGTACACTTGGTCAAGACCGCAACCACACCTTCGAGGATTGAAGATAGATCAAGAGATCGTCATCATCACCGAGTTCACTCATTCCATAGTATCATTATTTTCAATTAGTTTAGACATGAACTTTAATAATTTGTCTATGGATTATTTCTTTTCTATGTCTGGCTAAACACTTTGTGATTCTCGGGTTTGGGAGTAGGTTAATAGATACCTTTATTTGATGATTCATTGCAATCAAAGTTAATGTTTTCCAACTCTATTCAAGTACTTTGCTTTAATTCTTGTTTAATCAAAAAGCTATTGGTTTAACTTGTTTTGATATATTGATTCATATTTCGAACAGATGAGTTTCAATATTAGATCTATGAGTACTTGACATGAAAAACTTGCATGATTGAGAAGTCTGTGAATATTCGTGAGGCCTTTTAATCTTTTGATCTTTTGGGAGTTGGATATCTCATGTTGAGTAGAGATGCTAGCATAAATATTCCAATCAACGCTTTTACACGCATCTCGAGAGAGAGGGTAAATTACTTTTGTGATTGGTCTATAGAGAAGAATACGTTTAACTTTGGTTTGATTAATCTGATAATAAAAGGGGATATTAACTGAAACCACAACACAGGAATCCATTTTTTCATACTTGGTCTTTTAATCCACTCTTTGCTTTGTTATTCTAGGATAAATTCTGCTTTAGTGTTAATAAAACCAAACCATCTCAAATTCGATAGTCTGGATAAAAATAAGGCTATTACAATCTAGTATTTAGTACATTAATTTATTAGTCCATGTGGATTCGACATTGCTAACCCTATTCTATAAACTCCATCGTACACTTGGTCAAGACCGCAACCACACCTTCGAGAATTGAAGATAGAACAAGAGATCGTCATCATCCCTGAGTTTACTCATTCCATAATATCATTATTTTCAATTAGTTTAGACATGAACTTTAATAATTTGTCTATGGATTGTTTCTTTTCTATGTCTGGCTAAACACTTTGTGATTCCCGGGTTTGGAAGTAGGTTAATGGATACCTTTGTTTGATGATTCATTGCAATCAAAGTTAATGTTTTCCAACTCTGTTCAAGTACTTTGCTTTAATTCTTGTTTTATCAAAAAACTATTGGTTTAACTTGTTTGATATATTGATTCATAATTCGAACAGATGAGTTTCAATATTAGATCTATGAGTACTTGACATGAATAGCTTGCATGATTGAGAAGTTTGTGAATATTCGTGAGGCCTTTTAATCTTTTGATCTTTTGGGAGTTAGATATCTCATGTTGAGTAGAGATGCTAGCATAGATATTCCAATCAACGCTTTTACATGCATCTCGAGAGAGAGGGTAAATTACTTTTGTGATTGGTCTATAGAGAAGAATACGTATAACTTTGGTTTGATTAATCTGATAATAAAAGAGGATATTAACTGAAACCACAACCCAGGAATCCATTCTTCCATACTTGGTCTTTTAATCCACTCTTTGCTTTGTTATTCTAGGATAAATTCTGCTTTAGTGTTAATAAACCAAACCATCTCAAATTCGATAGTCTAGATAAAAATAAGGCTATTACAATCCAGTATTTAGTACATTGATTTATTAGTCCCTGTGGATTCGACCTTGCTAACCCTATTCTATAAAACGCACCGCGATTGCGGTGAAGCTAAAAAATAAGGCGAACACAATACACAGTGAAATAAATATATATTACAGTGAAATTTCAACATTTATACAGTACAACGCTCTTAACCATACCGTAATGTTAAAGTGAATAAACAATATTATTTGGAAGGATTAAACACGTTTTTATTGACTTAGTATGTACATTGTATATCATCCTAAATTATTTGGAAGGACTAAACACGTTCTAATACAACATTTTAATACTAATTACACAATGAAACTGGACTAATTATACATCATTGTAATACTATGCACGCAGTAAAACAACACTGATTATACAACATTCTAATATTATATACGCAGTAAAACTACACTATTTATACAACATTCACAAATTCTTGACAACACGATTGTTGCTCCTCCTTTTCTTAGGCTGAGCATTTGCTTTCCCCGCCCCACTACTCGTACCACCAAGCTGCCTTTTTGTTGTCCTCTAGCCATCTTCACAAATTAGCAACTGCAATTAAGAAGACAAAGAAAATATTGATGGCTCAAAAGCTACCTTTAAAACCGTAGGCAAGTGCACCTATCGTTTTATAGTATAGATTATTGAGTCCGAAAGTGTCATTCCACGAGGATTGTAAGTACTAATAATTACCGTCTTTTTGTTATTTAATCTAACAATTTTCAGAGTTTTTGTTTGATGAAAAAGGAAAACAAATTATAAATTGTAAAAATGAAGGAAGATTTGTAAAATAAGAAATCAAGAGATAGAAATGTGTTTGAATGTAAATCCCTCTAGAATGTTTTTGTGATTTGACAAGATAAAAATTCAACCATAAGCCCTTAAGCAAAAACCAACCTCTTTTAATAAAATCCCATGTTATGTGGACCGTAGAAATTCCCGATTTAAGTTAATCCCTTTCTCAAGGCGAAAAACTCCTAATCTCAAGTTGATTAATCTGAAATCTTTTCCTAGTTAAAACCCCCAAGATTGCATTATAACGATTTATGAATTCCCATATTAGGTTTGACCCTAATCCAGAAGATTTATGTCGTCCTATATCTAGGATTGCATGCAACTCTTTTCACTTATATAGGTTCTATTTCACCATGAATCTCTCGATTTCCGGATGAAAAATAAACTTCAAATCAATATCGCATATATCAATTCGAATGAACGAAGCATAATATAAGTGAATCACACAAAATATGAAGATTTTATTAAAAACATACACACCTTAATCACAAATCCATTCTAGAGTTCATTACATTCAAACACTAGGAGTTTAGCTACACATGATTTTGACCAAAGAATAAATTACACAAGAAGATTTAAGTATTGTAGACATGGTGTACTTATCTTTCTCAAAATCTCAATTGACTTCTTTCTTGATTGATGATGTTGCTCCAAGCTTCTTCTTCTCCAATATTGCCCCAAGCTTTCTCCTCCAAGACCCCTTGATCCCAATTCTACTTAATGAAATGAATACAATGAATATTTCCGAGTATCTAATGAATGCCTCTCCCAACTTCAACCCTGGCTTTTTATAGGCAACCAATACATTGATAGTACTCTCTTTTTGTTAAACAATTGCCTCCATTTTCCTTGTTGGTTGGTGAATTCTTGTATTCAAGTGATGAGGAGGGACATGGAGACATGTTTCAAAGCAAAATAGGGTGTTGAAAGTGTACAAAAGTGGCCAAAATGGGTTGGTTGGTGAGTTTTCCCCAAATTCCGCAAAGAAAAGTTGCAAAAAGAGGTCCCGGACACGCCGTGTTGGGCGACGGCCAGGCCGTCCGCACAAAAATTTGTCAAGAATTGTTTCGACACGGCCGTGTTGTGCGACACTTCCGTGTTTACGACACACGCCAGGCCGTGTTCGGCCTGTTTTGTGCGGTTTTTCTTCCTCTTTTGATCCCCTTCAACATGGCGTGTTTGGTGACACGGCTTGGCCGCTTTTGGATCCTTTTTCCAATTTTTATCCAATTTATTTCCTTCTTTTTGAACATGGCCATGTTACTTGACACCCCAAGTCTTGTTGAGTGATTTTCTTGCCTTTTTCAATTAATATTGGCTTCATATTGCTCCAAATTGCTCCACCTATAATGTTAAACACATCACACGATGAAATGCTACGTAAATACTTGAGAAACTATGATTTTTCTAACAAAACAATTCAAAGACTATTAAATTAATAACACGAAATGTGTACAAAATGACACTTATCAAACCACCTCCAACTTTGAACTTTGCTTGTCCTCAAGCAAAACATTATATCAAAAAGAGGGATTCAATAAATCACAACATACAAAGATGATTTTTTTTTTAACATATCGAACATAAGTAGTCAAGTTCTTGGCCTTCTCACCCCGAATTAACCATTAAGTAAAAACATAGTTTTGTAAAACGATCGATTGTCAAGAAAGACTGTAATATCGGCAGGCATTATTCAGACTTGAAATCATCACTCCACAAATACTGATAGTTATGAACAATCTTCAATTCAATAATGCCATGAAAATACAAGAATTCAATAGATCATTGTAGTTAGCCTACTAGTCATATAACCAAGCTTATTGAACTTTATTGGAATGAGAAGTCAAGGAGTATTCATTCTCCCTTTTTTTTCGTTTTTTTTTTTTTTTTTTGGGACCTTTCGAGACATGCTTCCACTAGGTTTATATTTTGAATTTCTGTTCAAACACTCCTAGGGTGGTTTCCCATACTCATATTCGTGTCGATGTTTTACGTAAAAGACAAACATGGGGCTCATGAATGCTCCTAGTTACTAAGCAACAACAAAATAGAGGAGTATAACCTCGATTGGTCCGTTTTTTTTTTATTCACAAGCTTGGTTTAACAGCTAGTTAACCACTACTAAATCATGAGTTCTCGGAAGTTCATAGCACTAAGTATCGTCGTATATGCCTTAACACATCAAGTATTTATGGTGTTGGAAATCTCGTCAAAAGTTTGCCTGCATCCACGTCAATCTATCCTAGACAATCAATTGCTTCACCTTGAAAACACAAATTAACAAGTTAATGTAGGTATAATTGGGCCAAGTTATTGACTAGCGACATTCAATTTGTTAAAAATAAAAAATAAGAAACACATTTCTCACAAACAAGCATACAAGCATTCCGAAAATGTTATTGTACCCACCTCCAACTTTAAGATTCACATTGTCCTCAATGTGAAAGAAAGAAATGGACAAACACACACAAAACACTCAAAAAAAAACAAAGAAATTAGAATGATATAAAAGAGGTGGAAAAAAGAAAAACACGACCTTACTACAATAGTGGAATCGGTGTTGAGCGACCATTGGGTTGTTTTGGTACGGGACCTTCAACGGCATCTTCATACCTAATCAAAGTTAAGCAACACACAACTCGAATACCGTGAAATCTCAAATATTCCCAATTAGGACAAGTAAGAAGAAGCTCAAGAGTTTTTTTTTTTTTTAATGATTTGAAAAAGACTCTAAGGACTTGTGATTATTTTGAAAGAAAATAAAATAAAATAAAAATAAATGAAAACAATTGCACACAAACATCGGGTTGCCTCCCGGGTAGCGCTTCTTTAACGTCGTATAGTGGACCATTTCACCTAAATGTGAAGATTTAATCGGGCGGAGCCTTGAACTTATGAAAAAATTATCTCTTTGAACAACATCGCCACCGTATTGATTTTCGAACAATTGACCTTCATGGTCCTATTTTTCTCGCATGTTATTCTCAAAATGGGATTTATCTCGTGGAAACTTTTGCACATTGAACATCACATATTTTCAAGGATTTATTAGAAGACATATCAAGCAAAGAATCATTTATCCTTGTCTCAATCAAGTTTATAGGAAAACAAGTATCATTTATAGGATTTCTCAAAGGAATTTTAAAGATAACTTGTTCACCCCTACTCTCAAAGTAAGCTTTCCATCATGCACATCAATGAGAGATTTAGCGGTAGCCAAAAAGGGACGCCCTAGAATTAAGGGAACTTTATATCATCATGCACGTCAAGAATAATAAAATCAACTGGGAATATGAATTTATCAATCTTAACTAGCACATCTTTAACAATACCTCTAGGATGTTTAATCGATTTATCGGCTAATTGAATGTCCATCCTAATAGGTTTAAGTTCACTTAATTCCGCATGCTTGAATGTTTCATAAGACATCACGTTGATACTAGCTCCCAAGTCGGCTAGTGCCCTATCAACAGTAAACCATCAATTGTGCAAGGGATAATAAAGCTTCATGGATCATTAATTTTTGTGGTAGTTCATTGGAAGGACATTTATCATTCAATCGCACATTTGATAACTTATTAAGCTTATTTTCACTAGGAATGATGTCATTAAGATCCCTAACATGCTTTGAATGAGGTCAACAAATGGAATATTGGCATGTAATTGTTTGAAAGAATCAAGGTACTTACCAAATTTGTCCTCCCTTCTATCTTCTTCGGTTAGACTCAGGTAAGGGATCTTGGGCTTGTATTCGCAACCTCTTTTTCATGAGATTTTCTTTGGGCATGTCATCCTCCACGATTTCGCATGGCGGCATTGGCATAATCATGCTCATGTGGAAAATCGATGGTGATTGCCTTTACGTGCTCCCTCAGGTTTGGCTCAGTATTACCCGGCAAACTACCTTGTGGCCTTTCGGAAATCATCTTCGCAATCTGGCCTATTTGGTTTTCCAGATTATGGATAGATGCCTCTTGATTTCTCAAGGATGTTTCCACCGCCTGGAATCGAGTATCTGTTGATTGCACAAACTTTGTTATAAGATCTTCCAAGTTAGGCTTACCTTGATTTGGCTGAAATCCGGGAGACGTGTGTAGATCAGGATTGGGATTAGGTTGTGGTTGGCCTTGATTTCCCCAACCGAAATTAGGATGTTGTCGCCACCCAGGATTATATGTGTTGCTGTAAGGATTACTTGGGTAATTTTTGCCTTGATTCCCAACGTAATTAGCATGTTCAGTGTGAGGTATTGTGTGTGGACAGTCCTGATGATTATGCAATCCTCCGCAAGTTTCACAAGATAAAACATGCGGTGGTGGTGGTTTAGGAATTGCCAAATCATCAATCTTTTGGGTTAACGCTTCGACCTATGCGGCGAGCGTAACTACCGCAGATCGCATTATACACACCAATGACCGTTAGTTTTACCTCGTATGGATTGCCATTGGTAGCCGTTCATGGCCATTCCTTGATCAAATCCTGAGCGGCTTCGGCGTTTTGTTATTAAGAGTTCCCCCCCGCATCGATCATTTGTCTTGTTGCAGAAAGTAGCCCATTATAAAATGTTTGGACTTGCATCCAAATAGGTAGGCCATGGTGTGGGCACTTTCGCAATAATTCCTTAAATCTCTCCCAAGTATCGTATAAAGTTTCATCGTCCGCTTGAGTAAATGAAGAGATTTCGTTCCTTAATCTTGCGGTCTTTGCCGGTGGGAAATACTTCAAAAGGAATTTTTTCGCCATAATATTCCATGTTGTAATCATTCCTTTTGGCAAAGTATTTAACCCACTGTTTTGCTCGTCCCCAGAAGAGAGAATGGGAATAAGCGTGGCGGATGGCATCATCGGAGACCCCGTTGATTTTGAAAGTGTCGCAAATTTCAAGAAAATTCGCGATGTGATTATTGGGATCTTCATCCGGTAGACCGTCAAATTGGACAAGTTGTTGCACCATTTGAATAACGTTGGTTTAATTTCAAAATTGTTGGCGCAACGGGCCTTACAATGCTTGACGTCGTGCCATCCATGGATGGCTTGGCGTAATCGCACATAGTTCTTTGTTCATCCGCCATGGCAAAATCTTTGATTTCGTCTATATCCTCCTCGTAGTCTCAGATTAATGCTTTCCTCCGTGTTACTATCGGCGATTTCGCACTTCCCGCCTCGACGACGAGTAGGCATGCATCGCGATAAATAAAGAGGATAATTATAAACCAAGACTTACAAAGATAGATAAAAAGAAAGATAATGGTAAAAAGAATGATTAAATTAACAAAAATAAAGCGTTCTTAATATTACAATCCCCGGCAACGGCGCCAAAAACTTGATGGCTCAAAAGCTACCTTTAAAACCGTAGGCAAGTGCACCTATCGTTTTATAGTATAGATTATTGAGTACCGAGTGTCATTCCCACGAGGATTGTAAGTACTAATAATTACCGTCTTTTTGTTATTTAATCTAACAATTTTGAGTTTTTGTTTGATGAAAAAGGAAAACAAATTATAAATTGTAAAAATGAAGGAAGATTTGTAAAATAAGAAATCAAGAGATAGAAATGTGTTTGAATGTAAATCCCTCTAGAATGTTTTTGTGATTTGACAAGATAAAAATTCAACCATAAGCCCTTAGCAAAAACCAACCTCTTTTAATAAAATCCCATGTTATGTGGATAGTAGAAATTCCCGATTTAAGTTAATCCCTTTCTCAAGGCGAAAAACTCCTAATCTCAAGTTGATTAACTGAAATCTCTTCCTAGTTAAAACCCCAAGATTGCATTATAACGATTTATGAATTCCCATATTAGGTTTGACCCTAATCCGGAAGATTTATGTCGCCCCATATCTAGGATTGCATGCAACTCTTTTCACTTATATAGGTTCTATTTCACCATGAATCTCTCGATTTCCGGATGAAAAATAAACTTCAAATCAATATTGCGCATATATCAATTCGAATGAACGAAGCATAACATAAGTGAATCACACAAAATATGAAGATTTTATTAAAAACATACACACCTTAATCACAAATCCATTCTAGAGTTCATTACATTCAAACACTAGGAGTTTAGCTACACATGATTTTGACCAAAGAATAAATTACACAAGAAGATTTAAGTATTGTAGACATGGTGTACTTATCTTTCTCAAAATCTCAATTGACTTCTTTCTTGATTGATGATGTTGCTCCAAGCCTTCTTCTCCAATATTGCCCCAAGCTTTCTCCTCCAAGACCCCTTGATCCCAATTCTACTTAATGAAATGAATACAATGAATATTTCCCGAGTATCTAATGAATGCCTCTCCCAACTTCAACCCTTGGCTTTTATAGCAACCAATACATTGATAGTACTCTCTTTTGTTAAACAATTGCCTCCATTTTCCTTGTTGGTTGGTGAATTCTTGTATTCAAGTGATGAGGAGGGACATGGAGACATGTTTCAGCAAAATAGGGTGTTGAAAGTGTACAAAAGTGGCCAAAATGGGTTGGTTGGTGAGTTTTCCCAAATTCCGCAAAGAAAAGTTGCAAAAAGAGGTCCGGACACGCCAGTGTTAGGGCAAAGACGGCCAGGCCGTCTTTGCACAAAATTTGTCAAGAATTGTTGACACGGCCAGTGTCGTATGACACCACGGCCAGGCCGTGTTGTGCGACACGGCCGTGTTACGACACGCCAGGCCGTGTTCGGGCTCATTTTGTGCGGTTTTTCTTCCTCTTTTGATCCCCTTCAACATGGCCGTGTTTTGTGACACGGCTTGGCCGTTTTGGATCCTTTTTCCAATTTTTATCCAATTTATTTCCTTCTTTTTTGAACATGGCCATGTTACTTGACACCCCAAGTCTTGTTGAGTGATTTTCTTGCCTTTTTTCAATTAATATTGGCTTCATATTGCTCCAAATTGCTCCACCTATAATGTTAAACACATCACACGATGAAATGCTACAGAAATACTTGAGAAACTATGATTTTTCTAACAAAACAATTCAAAGACTATTAAATTAATAACACGAAATGTGTACAAAATGACACTTATCAAACCACCTCCAACTTTGAACTTTGCTTGTCCTCAAGCAAAACATTATATCAAAAAGAGGGATTCAATAAATCACAACATACAAAGATGATTTTTTTTTTAACATATCGAACATAAGTAGTCAAGTTCTTGGCCTTCTCACCCCGAATTAACCATTAAGTAAAAACATAGTTTTGTAAAACGATCGATTGTCAAGAAAGACTGTAATATCGGCAGGCATTATTCAGACTTGAAATCATCACTCCACAAATACTGATAGTTATGAACAATCTTCAATTCAATAATGCCATGAAAATACAAGAATTCAATAGATCATTGTAGTTAGCCTACTAGTCATATAACCAAGCTTCTTGAACTTTATTGGAATGAGAAGTCAAGGAGTATTCATTCTCCCTTTTTTTTTTCGTTTTTTTTTTTTTTTTGGGGACCTTTCGAGACATGCTTCCACTAGGTTTATATTTTGAATTTCTGTTCAAACACTCCTAGGGTGGTTTCCCATACTCATATTCGTGTCATTTGTTTTACGTAAAAAAAGACAAACATGGGGCTCATGAATGCTCCTAGTTACTAAGCAACAACAAAATGAGGAGTATAACCTCGATTGGTCGTTTTTTTTTTTTTTTTATTCACAAGCTTGGTTTAACAGCTAGTTAACCACTACTAAATCATGAGTTCTCGGAAGTTCATAGCACTAAGTATCGTCGTATATGCCTTAACACATCAAGTATTTATGGTGTTGGAAATCTCATCAAAATTTTGCCTGCATCCACGTCAATCTATCCTAGACAATCAATTGCTTCACATTGAAAACACAAATTAACAAGTTAATGTAGGTATAATTGGGCTAAGTTATTGACTAGCAAACATTCAATTTGTTAAAAATAAAAAATAAGAAACACATCTCTCACAAACAAGCATACAAGCATTCTGAAAATGTTATTGTACCCACCTCCAACTTTTAAAATTCACATTGTCCTCAATGTGAAACAAAGAAATGGACAAACACACACCAAACACTCAAAAAGCAAAGAAATTAGAATGATATAAAAGAGGTGGAAAAAGAAAAATACGACCTTTCTACAATAGTGGAATCGGTGTTGGGCGATCATTGGGTTGTTTTGGTACGGGACCTTCAACGACATCTTCATACCTAATCAAAGTTAAGCAACACACAACTCGAATACCGTGAAATCTCAAATATTCCCAATTAGGACAACCAAGAAGATATTCAAGAGTTTTTTTTTTTTTTGATTTGAAAATGACTCTAAGGACTTGTGATTATTTTGAAAGAAAATAAAATAAAAAAAATAAAAATAAATGAAAACAATTGCACACAAACATCGGGTTGCCTCCGGGTAGCGCTTCTTTAACGTCGTATATTTTGGACCATTTCACCTAAATGTGAAGATTTAATCGGGCGGAGCCTTGAACTTATGAAAAAATTTATCTCTTTGAACAACATCGCCACCGTATTGATTTTCGAACAATTGACCTTCATGGTACTATTTTTTACGCATGTTATTCTCAAAATGGGATTTATCTGTGGAAACTTTTGCACATTGAACATCACATATTTTCAAGGATTTATTAGAAGACATATCAAGCAAAGAATCATTTATCCTTGTCTCAATCAAGTTTATAGGAAAACAAGTATCATTTATAGGATTTCTCAAAGGAATTTTAAAGATAACTTGTTCACCCCCTACTCTCAAAGTAAGCTTTCCATCATGCACATCAATGAGAGATTTAGCGGTAGCCAAAAAGGACGCCCTAGAATTAAGGGAACTTTATATCATCATGCACGCCAAGAATAATAAAATCAATCGGGAATATGAATTTATCAATCTTAACTAGCACATCTTTAACAATACCTCTAGGATGTTTAATCGATTTATCGGCTAATTGAATGTCCATCCTAATAGGTTTAAGTTCACTTAATTCCGCATGCTTGAATGTTTCATAAGACATCACGTTGATACTAGCTCCCAAGTCGGCTAGTGCCCTATCAACAGTAAACCATCAATTGTGCAAGGGATAATAAAGCTTCATGGATCATTAATTTTTGTGGTAGTTCATTGGAAGGACATTTATCATTCAATCGCACATTTGATAACTTATTAAGCTTATTTTCACTAGGAATGATGTCATTAAGATCCCTAACATGCTTTGAATGAGGGTCAACAAATGGAATATTGGCATGTAATTGTTTGAAAGAATCAAGCGTACTTACCAAATTTGTCCTCCCTTCTATCTTCTTCGGTTAGACTCGGTAAGGGATCTTGGGCTTGTATTCTCGCAACCTCCTTTTTCATGAGATTTTCTTTGGGCATGTCATCCTCCACGATTTCTCGCATGGCGGCATTGGCATAATCATGCTCATGTGGAAAATCGATGGTGATTGCCTTTACGTGCTCCCAGGTTTGGCTCAAGATTACCCTAAGCAAACTACCTTGTGGCCTTTCGGAAATCATCTTTAACCGCCTATTTGGTTTTCCAGATTATGGATAGATGCCTCTTGATTTCTCAAGGATGTTTCCACCGCTTTGGAATCGAGTATCTGTTGATTGCACAAACTTTGTTATAAGATCTTCCAAGTTAGGCTTACCTTGATTTGGTGAAACCGGAGACGTGTGTAGATCAGATTGGGATTAGGTCGTGGTTGGCCTTGATTTCCCAACCGAAATTAGGATGTTGTCGCCACCCAGGATTATATGTGTTCTTTGTAAGGATTACTTGGGTAATTTTGCCTTGATTCCCAACGTAATTAGCATGTTCGGTGTGAGGTATTGTGTGTGGGCGCCCCGATGATTATGCAATCCTCCGCAAGTTTCACAAGATAAAACATGCGGTGGTGGTGGTTTAGGAATTGCCAAATCATCAATCTTTTGGGTTAACGCTTCGACCTACGCGGCGAGCGCGAACTACCGCATCGCATTATACACACCAATGCACTGTTAGTTTTACCTCGTATGGATTGCCATTGGTAGCCGTTCATGGCCATTCCTCGATTAAATCCTCGAGCGGCTTCCGGCGTTTTGTTATTAAGAGTTCCCGCCATTGATCGATCATTTGTCTTGTTGCGAAAGTAGCCCATTATAAAATGTTTGGACTTGCATCCAAATAGGTAGGCCATGGTGTGGGCACTTTCGCAATAATTCCTTAAATCTCTCCCAAGTATCGTATAAAGTTTCATAAATGCTTGAGTAAATGAAGAGATTTTGTTCCTTAATCTTGCGGTCTTTGCGGTGGGAAATACTTCAAAAGGAATTTTTCCGCCATAATATTCCATGTTGTAATCGTTCCTTTTGGCAAAGTATTTAACCTTTGTTTTGCTCGCCCCCCGAAGAGAGAATGGGAATAAGCGTGGCGGATGGCATCATCGGAGACCCCGTTGATTTTGAAAGTGTCGCAAATTTCAAGAAAATTCGCGATGTGATTATTGGGATCTTCATCTGGTAGACCGTCAAATTGGACAAGTTGTTGCACCATTTGAATAACGTTGGGTTTAATTTCAAAATTGTTGGCGGCAACGGCCCGGGCCTTACAATGCTTGACGTCGTGCCATCCATGGATGGCTTGGCGAATCGCATAGTTCTTTGTTCATCCGCCATGGCAAAATCTTTGATTTCGTCTATATCCTCCTCGTAGTCTGTATTAATGCTTTCCTCCGTGTTACTACTGGCGATTTCGCACTTCCTGCCTCGACGACGAGTAGGCATGCACTGCGATAAATAAAGAGGATAATTATAAACCAAGACTTACAAAGATAGATAAAAAGAAAGATAATGGTAAAAAAGAATGATTAAATTAACAAAAATAAAGCGTTCTTAATATTACAATCCCCGGCAACGGCGCCAAAAACTTGATGGCTCAAAAGCTACCTTTAAAACCGTAGGCAAGTGCACCTATCGTTTTATAGTATAGATTATTGAGTACCGAGTGTCATTCCCACGAGGATTGTAAGTACTAATAATTACCGTCTTTTTGTTATTTAATCTAACAATTTTTGAGTTTTTGTTTGATGAAAAAGGAAAACAAATTATAAATTGTAAAAATGAAGGAAGATTTGTAAAATAAGAAATCAAGAGATAGAAATGTGTTTGAATGTAAATCCCTCTAGAATGTTTTTGTGATTTGACAAGATAAAAATTCAACCATAAGCCCTTAAGCAAAAACCAACCTCTTTTAATAAAATCCCATGTTATGTGGACCGTAGAAATTCCCGATTTAAGTTAATCCCTTTCTCAAGGCGAAAAACTCATAATCTCAAGTTGATTAACTGAAATCTCTTCCTAGTTAAAACCCCAAGATTGCATTATAACGATTTATGAATTCCCATATTAGGTTTGACCCTAATCCGAAGATTTATGTCGCCCCATATCTAGGATTGCATGCAACTCTTTTCACTTATATAGGTTCTATTTCACCATGAATCTCTCGATTTCCGGATGAAAAATAAACTTCAAATCAATATTGCGCATATATCAATTCGAATGAACGAAGCATAATATAAGTGAATCACACAAAATATGAAGATTTTATTAAAAACATACACACCTTAATCACAAATCCATTCTAGAGTTCATTACATTCAAACACTAGGAGTTTAGCTACACATGATTTTGACCAAAGAATAAATTACACAAGAAGATTTAAGTATTGTAGACATGGTGTACTTATCTTTCTCAAAATCTCAATTGACTTCTTTCTTGATTGATGATGTTGCTCCAAGCCTTCTTCTCCAATATTGCCCCAAGCTTTCTCCTCCAAGACCCCTTGATCCCAATTCTACTTAATGAAATGAATACAATGAATATTTCCTGAGTATCTAATGAATGCCTCTCCCAACTTCAACCCTTGGCTTTTATAGGCAACCAATACATTGATAGTACTCTCTTTTGTTAAACAATTACCTCCATTTTCCTTGTTGGTTGGTGAATTCTTGTATTCAAGTGATGAGGAGGGGACATGGAGACATGTTTCAGAAAATAGGGTGTTGAAAGTGTACAAAAGTGGCCAAAATGGGTTGGTTGGTGAGTTTTCCCCAAATTCCGCAAAGAAAAGTTGCAAAAAGAGGTCCCTGACACGCCGTGAAAAAGAAAGACGGCCAGCCGTGCCGCACAAAATTTGTCAAGAATTGCTCGACACGGCCAGGCCGTGTTTATGCGACACGGCCGTGTTATGCGACACGCCAGACCGTGTTCGGGCCTGTTTTGTGCGGTTTTTCTTCCTCTTTTGATCCCCTTCAACATGGGCGTGTTTGGTGACACGGCTTGGCCGTTTTGGATCCTTTTTCCAATTTTTATCCAATTTATTTCCTTCTTTTTTGAACATGGCCATGTTACTTGACACCCCAAGTCTTGTTGAGTGATTTTCTTGCCTTTTTTCAATTAATATTGGCTTCATATTGCTCCAAATTGCTCCACCTATAATGTTAAACACATCACACGATGAAATACTACAGAAATACTTGAGAAACTATGATTTTTCTAACAAAACAATTCAAAGACTATTAAATTAATAACACGAAATGTGTACAAAATGACACTTATCAAATATCATCATTCCAATTCAACAAAATACAATGACAAAAATACAGTAAAATTATTCTAACACTACACAAATATTTGACGACAAAATGCATTAAAATTGTATAATACAACTACAATTGAAGTTAAACTATGTTGAAGACATACACAAAAATGTACTGCACTAAACAACAAATTTGTATTAAATAACCACTAAAACTCAACTAAGAATACAATAGAATAATATCTAGAAAAATCGAAGTCAAAAGTCAAAAACACAAACCCAACCATGAAATTACTAGAAATCGAAATCTCCAGAAAAATCGAATATAGCTAAACCATAGAAACTACACAAACTACTCCTATAAAATATTTTCAATATTTTGGTTAAAATTACATAACCAGAATAAAGCGGTCCAATCTTGCAGACCTTCTAGACCTTTTGCTAAGTTCCGTCAAACTTTTCGACTCGGTACCTTTCTTCCCTCCCTTCTTCGAAATCCTACTGCCATTTTTCTGGGCTCTGGTAATGAGGAGCAAAGAGGCGTAGAAAATGAATCAAGAGGAAAACAAGTTTTTCTTGCTGCGGGCTTCGGAGTCCCTGGATATTCTACGGAGTTTTGTTTTCCGCGAAGAAATCTGGTGGAACTTCTTATAACCATCCCCTCCTAAACACGGAACTAAAAAGGGTAAAAAAAACTTACCTTCTACACTCAAAAATAAAAGACATATATGCCCTTAATTAAAAATTCAAAAATAAATAAATTACCAATTTGATCCCCTGCTTTAACTAATTGACTAAAATGAGGGAATAAATCTGGCCCATCAAAAAAATCAATCCAACGGATATAATAAATTCCCACCGTCTCAAATAAGGAGGAGTGTCCCATTTGATCCAATCTCTCTCTCTCTCTCTCTCTCTCTCTCTCTCTCTCTCTATATATATATATATATATATATATATATATATATATATATGGGGAGGTTAAAATGAGACCACATATTACAGTGAGACAGTGTGGACTCATCTCAACCCTCCATTATCTACATCAATGGCTAAGATAAATAGGGGTTAAAATTATATTAAATATTTAATTAATGCAAAATAAGGGTATAATTGTCAAATTAACCAAGTGGGGGACCATCCAAATATGGAATCAGTTATTAGGAGAGAGAAAATCACGTGGGGAGAGAGAAAATTCCGAGAAAATCGCGCTGGAGAGAGAAAATCGCGCATGTGCTCTGCCATGCAGTATGTTGTACACTTATCATATATTTGATGTATACTTAACACTATTTTACTGTATGTTTAGCATAATTTTACTGCATATTAAAATGGTCAAACAAAAATATGTGGGGACCGTGAATCAAGGAATCAGTTATATATAGAGAGAGAATCACGCTCATTAACATGTGGGGACCGTGGATTAAGTAAATTAATTATAGAGAGAGATAAAATCACGCTCATTATTGTGTTGTATATTTAGCATATATTTGATGTACACTTAACACTATTTTGCTGTATGTTTAACATTATTTTACTGCATATTAAAATGGTCAAACAAAAATATGTGGGGACCGTGGATTAAGTAAATCAATTATAGAGAGAGAAAATCACGCTCATTATTGTGTTGTATATTTAGCATATATTTGATGTATAGTTAACACTATTTTGTTGTATGTTTAACATAATTTTACTGCATATTACAATTGTCAAACAAAAATATAAGTATACAACAAAACACATATAAATATACAACAAAAAAACATAAGTATACATCAACATAAATATATACATCAAAAATTAACTATTTATACAGCAAAACACATCTAAATATACATCGAAAATTATCTAAGTGTACATTTACTTATACAAAAATATAAGTATACATCAAACCTACAAATATTACTTCGTCTTCTTCAACTAGAAAAAAAAAACTAGAACCTCCATTAACAAAAGCTTAACCACCATCACGGAAAAATAAAAATCAACGTGATCTCACTCCCGAAATCCTAACGACCGAATCGGGATCTACTACGACAAAAATTAATCAAACTTAACGTTTCATTGATTTTTTGGACTGACAAATCATGAATCCATCTGGATCGTTGAAAAACAGTTGGTCGATCGGAGCGCCATCCTCTTCTCCCACTGTCCTCTTCATGTACTTTATGTTTCCATTCTTGAGCTTCTGCTCCATGTCTTCCATAAAAATCTCAATTTCCGGAAATGAGAGCTCATGAAATTGAAATTGAAATTCATAAATAGTCACGCCTGCGTTGGCCTCTCCTTCAAACCCACTCTTCCCGACGATTCTCCACCGTCATCCCCAACCTCGCCCTCAAATCCACCATTCTCAACTGGTGCCGCCAACATCTCATCGATCCCCCAAAACCGATCGACTTTTACGCAACAAAAAGTTTCGTCTGTAAATTAATCCCCCGATTCAGGGGAATCAAGAATCGATTAGAAAGTATGGAGTGCAGATTCAATTGAATGGAGAAATTTGATTTAGAATCAAAGAAATACGAGTATAATAACGTGATACAAAATTATTCCGGAATTGACTCACGACTATCGATTAGCAATAAATGATGATTAAACTTGAGATTATCATGAAATTCAACCAAATAATCTAATTCTAATACATAGACTAATTTCAATAAGCGGAAATCTAGAATCACGAAGAAATGAATGAATAAAAATGCGATAAATCAAGACAAATGAGTAATAAATCACTTTAAAAATCTCAACAACCGGATAAATTGCATTAAAAACTCAGACAAACGTATTGCAGATAGGAAACGGATGAAAATTATTTGGCAAAACTTGTGAAATTCTTTTCGCGTTTTTCGGAAATAAGGAAAAATCATCAAATGAATCATCACCCGAGGAAGCTTGAGAAGATATTCCTCCTAATTGCTCCGATTGATTCACTACCAAATTCGGGGCATGTACATACACATCTATGTATCTATATACCAAATAAAAATGGAGTTTTGAGGGTATTGGGTAAGGGGTGGGGGTAGTTCTTGGTGGGTAATGGTGGAGAAGTGGTGGAATCTATCGGAATTTTCATTTGGATTTGATGATAACAACGATGGCGAAGAAGAATCATCTTCCACTTCTTCCCATCGAAATTGTTGCTTAAACCATAATTAAAATGATATTATGATATTATGTAATTGTGTAATGACAATCATGACCTTTTCACTTTTAAAATAAATCTAAAATAATTATTAAATTGGGAAAATCTCAACCATCTAAAATTTGAGATTTGTGTCTAGGATTAGTCCACACTGTCTCACTCTAATTATGTGGTCTCATTTGATCCTATTCATATATATATATATATATATATATATATGATTTGGTTCAAATGAGATCACCCTCCCTAGGTGAGACAGTGTGGACTCATCTTATCCATTGATCTTAAAAAATGAAAGGATGTGATTAATTCAGTTTTTCTAATTATTTCCTAATTTTCGCTGAATTTAAGGGTAAAATTGTAATTTTGTAATTCAAATTAGTGGTCTCAGCGGATTTTATGGGTTGAAATTGATACTGCCGGATTTTGTGGCGGATTTTAAGGAACCTATTTTTTTTCCAAATATTTTTATTTTACAAAGATAGTTAGGGTTCTTTTCTTTTGCATAATTAGACATCAAATAATGCATATTTAGTTATTTTGTTGGCACTGTTTTACGAAAACAAGATATAATTGAATATAACGTACTGCATATGTAATTATACTACACTGCATAAATAAGTTCAATATAATGTATATTTAGTTATGAAAATGGGATGTTGCTTTTGGAAATTATAAAAATGGGATGCTACATAATGTACTGCATATTTAGTTATTCCACAATGCATAGATAGTTTCTAGATAATACATAGTTAGTTGATTTTGTTGCATAGTTTATGACGTCTTGCATAGTTGGATATACTGTACTACATATTAGTTTTTCTATGCTGCATAGATAGTTTTCAGATAATGCATATTTAGTTGAGTTTTGTTGCATATTTAGTTTTCGAACTCACTGTTTGTTATTTCTCTGTAATATTGCACCGATTTTTTTTTCTCTGTAATTTTCGAGTTCTTCACAGTTTTCTTTATTTGCGTTAATGGAGGAATGAGAGAGAGAGAGAGAGACGTGAGATTGGGGAAATTGGGAGATGTATGAGAGAGAAAGAGATTTGATTCCATTTTTGTAACTAACTTGTTATGTTATTTTACCCTACTACCCTTATATTGATTAAATTAATATTTTAATATATTTTTTATCCATTAAATCATACTCATTGATTAATAGTGGAGGATGGTTGAGATTAGTCCATTGTGTCTCATCTAGAGACATGGTCTGACTTGATCCTCCCCCTTTATATATAAAAATTGGATTTTAGCTTAATATGATGAGTAGCTACAAATAGCTCCAACTACTCATCAATTCCAAAACGATGGGAAAATAAAAGTCTTAGGCCTTGTATGGTTATGTTTCCATTGGCAATTTCTAGTTTCTAGTGTTAGAAAATGAATTTTGAGAATTTATTGGTTTTCGTGTGAAAACTGGAATTATGTTTGGATGAGTGAATGAAAATGAGTTTTAAATAGGTTTGAAAATGAGATTATGTTTGGTTGAGTAGTTTTGAAGTAATATTTTATGTATATAATATTTTGAAAAGTTGATAATGATTGAATATTTTAATTGAATATATAGTATTATATTTGTAAGATTGTAGGCTAGTGGGTCTCATTAGATATATATGGTAATATTTTAAGTAGATAAAGTTGATAATGGAGGGTCCCACATATATATTTGGATAAAAAATGAGAATAGTGATTGATGGGTGATGTAGGGTAGTGTATAGGGTTGAGAATTGAAATTATAGATTTGAGATGTTGTTATATGTGAAAAATGAAAATTGAAAATGATGATTTCTATTGGAAAATTTACAAGCAAACATGATTCCATTTCTATGAATAGTTGGAAATTGGAAATGGTGACTTGAAAACATAAACAAACAAGGCCTTATTTTCTTTTATTAGTACCAAATACATCTGTACTCAACAATTAATAAGAATTAATTAAAAATTCTATATATATGCTTGTCAACTACAATATTTCCTCCATAATTATTGATATTCTTCCAAACCCTTATTCAACATGAGAAACATTGCATCATATATATCAGCATTTACAGATGCAAGTTGGGTTTTTACAGATAGGAATTGGGCAAACTTTGAACCTACACGACGGTATATCTGCCGGTGTAGCATTTTTCTTGTCATGGCATTGGCAAATGCATTTAGGATTTGGGCATGAAGGTTTAGCACAATCTTTATCCTTCAAACACTGCAACCCTTGAGCTTCACCTCTCAACAATGTTTGCATGCCTGTCAAAACAAAATTTCAGCTTCTCTAACTCATAAAAACATAAAGTGATAATTACAAAAACACCTATATGGTTTGGGCTAATTACAAAAAAACCCACAAATATTTCAAAATTACAAAAAATCCCCCTCAGGTTTGATTCTATCTTAAATTTCGGGGGGTAAATATAATTTTTGTTTACAAATATAGGGGCATTTTTGAAATGTTTTTTTTTTCTTATGAAGGGAAAAATATAACACGAAATCAAACTTCAATGAGACTTTTGCAATTTTCGAAAATCTCAATGTTTTTTTGTTATCAGCCCAAACCTCAAGGGTGTTTTTGTAAGTATCCCAAACATAAATGATCTATAACTAACATATATAGCTTCACAGCTAATCAAAAAATAACTATGGATAAACTGAAAAAGAAAAAATGAAGAATTTTTAAACCCAATCAAAATTGGGTATTAACATTGATTTTTTGATGACATCAACAAATTTCGTTAGCTGATGAAGTAATGGTTGTTGTAAATTAAAGTGTAAAACGGATGCAAACCTCTAGTGGTTTTTGTAACTTTAAAACTTGTGTTTTTTTTTTTTTGTTTTTTTTTAATTATATCAAATCTCAAGGGTGATTTTTATAATTATCCCAAGAAACTAAAACAAGAACATGTCAAACATTGTACAATTTACAGGCATTTGAGATAGTGGACGAACCAGAAAGGAATAAGAGGGCGAATAAGAAAATCGAAACATTTGACTTCTCCATTGACAAGTTTTTATGATGTATGATATCTGGCCTGGTTTGACAATCATCAGATGCTTTATATAATAAACTTGTCGGGCGAAAAATGGAGGGGTTTTGACTGAATATTACATTTTTTAAAACATATTACAAAACGTACTAAAAAGAAACATATTACAAAACAAATGCTAAATAAATGCCTTAATAAAATATGCAAAAGTGGCTTTAAGGTCGCCGTTTTATATAGAATAGGATTCATGCAACCGTTTTTGTTTTCGTGGCCTACTTTTTTTGTGGTCTTCAGTTTTTATTTTTTAGTTTGGGGCAAAGTCAATCTTCTTTTTTATTGTGGCCTCCTTTTCTAATTCGAAATATTACAATCAGTTGACATAAAAATCTACTAATTATTATTGATATGGGCTAATTATTTTTTATACTTATCCGCATATTATTTAATCTCCAAATTATTTATTATGAGACCATAACTATTACTTATAAATGGAACGAATTATAGGCCAATCAGGCCCAATCTATTATACAAAACGCCCAAAGTTCCAGTCAAAAATAGTCATCTTTCGCCATGTAAGTTAAAACTCATCTTAATTTACTTAAATGATCTGCATTATCAGACTAATCTAGGGATGTCAACGGGGCGGGGCGGAGCGGGGACGGGGGAGCAATCCCCATCCCCGTCCCCGCGGTCGCGGGGAATCCCCGTCCCCATCCCCACGAGACAAATGGGGAAAAAACTCCCCCCATCCCCGTCCCTGCGGGGATCCCCGCCCCGCGTTTTATTATTATTTTTTTTTTGCAAAAAACTGATTTTTTTTAAAAAAAAAGATTTTTTAATATTTAAAATATATATAAATTATATAAAAAAAAACTAAAAAAAACACTTATTCTACAGAAAAAATAAAAAAAAATTAAAGATTTTTTGATTTTATATATTTAATGTAGATATATTTATAATATATTATATATTTTTAAAATATTATATTATATACTTAATATTCGATTCCTCATGGGAACGGGGCGAGACTATGATCCCCGCCCCCGCCCCATCCCCGCCAACGGGGAGAAAAAAATCCCCGTCCCCGTCCCCACGGGGGAAATTTTCGGGGATTCCCGCCTGTCGGGCGGTTCCTGCGGGAACGGGAATCCCCGCCCCACCCGCCATCTCTAGACTAATCTCAATACATATCTTGACTCAAACATCAAAGAGACTTCCCTAAGTCAACACCAAGATTCTTGATTGTATTTTTGTGTTGCACGCGAGTTCCCCATCATAGAGTGCTACTACACATGGACCAACAATTACTAGCTTAGGAGTTAGGAGTGACCTACACTGTTTACTAAAATCCGTAAATAATTATTTTTAATTGATGTTATAATTACAAAGTAATTAATATAAAATACCTTAAATTAATTTGTATATATCTAAAGATAAGTATAAATAGAATTTATATGAGAATAATATTAAATTAAGACATAGCTCTAGAACAATTATTTTTTATTCGGATTTTAGTCATATTACATTTATGAGTCTGTATATTAATTATTGAAGGCCAAACTAATTTTCCCGTCCCATATTTAACTAACAAAGGTTTAATAATATCATGTGTTCTTTCAATCATGTTCGAGCTGTAATTGGGGTAGATATCATTCTAATTCCAAGCATCACTATGTTTATCCCAAGCAAAAAGACAAAAGAAAATAAAGTGAAAGAATATTGGCTTTGAAGAAGTCGATTCTATATATATTTAAAAACCGCGACCATAGGCCACTTTTGCACATTTTATAAAGGCATTTGTTTTGAACGTAATATGTTATAAAAATCGTAATATTTTGTTCAAAAAATCCCAAAAGGGGATGGAAATAAGCAATCAAGTTTTGGATAATTATAATTAATGGGACTGAAAGTGTTGTCAAAAATAAAATAAAATGAGATTGATAGTATTATATTTGTTCATTTGAGATTTCTTAGTGTTTAAAGATAAAAAATAAATATTTAGATAAAAATCAGTTACAATAATCCTTAGTAATCAACACAAATTTAAATTAGTGTTTTTAATTTTTTTGTTTTTTTGGTATCTTTCGAATCAATTGTAACAAATATAACTTATTTTGTAACTTTCTCTTTACATTATATATAAATTAATGTACTTAATTAGATCCTTATAGCAAATTGCTGAGGATCACAAACTATTTCCTTACACTTTATCGTTTTCACTTACCCACATTACATGCATGGATGATGGATTTGGTGATTATACCAATATTTAGACAACTTGGTTTAGTGTACGTGCAACTCATTTTGAAAATCTGCACTTTCATAAATCTATACAATTATTCTGGCTCTTGAGTGATGTTCAGCTGACATCATGTGAAAAAATCAGATGGTTAGGAATCCAATTTCGCTACTGGTTCGGATCGGTTCAACCATCGGACCAACTGGTCTAAAGATTAATAGTAGTTACATTTTTATTGTATTGTATGAAATAATAATGTAATACATTAATTATTAATATGTGATATTAAAAATAAAAAATATATAAATAGCCATCTGAAAGAATATTTAATATAGCCCAAAACTCAAATAATCACGTAAATGTAACAAAGTACCATAATTAAAATATTAGATTTATATAAAAAAACGGTTTTGGCTGGTTCATCGATGATTTTATAATACACTAGATTTCAAATTCTTAAGCTCCTATCTTGTGCTATTTTTCGAGATTTCAAATCCATCTATACGTAAATTTGTTGCTCCAAATTCCCCCTAGCTCAATCTAAAGAAATAAGGTCATGGAATTTTTTGGTTTGCGGGTGATATAGTGTTTTGTGGTGAACGTGGAGATTGTTAAGTAACCCCACAAAACAGAAGTCAAGGGAGGTGCCAACTTTCAACTACTCCCTTGACAAAATTAGTGAATTGCACCTTACAGTGCAATTTATCTCCCTTGGTTTGCCCATAAAAGGCATGAGAGAGCAGAAGGAAAAATCATGGCAAGCAAATGAAGTGCTTGACCATCCAACCGGGTATGAGGAGAAAAATGAGTGTACACATCTGGGGAGATCAATTTGGGTGATCCAAATTGTGATAAGTATTGAGGGGAAACAATCAAGGTATTTTCTCTTAGGTAATACAAAGTGTTGTTCTTTGATAATTAGTAAAGTAGTTTTGCGACAGTCTTATTTTTTTGGATTTGGTCCACAAAACTCAATGGGTGTATATCCTGTACCGGGAAATTCTTTATTAGTAAAGAACGGAAACTCTCGTGGACGTATTCGAGTTTTGCCGAACCACGTAAAATTTTTGTATGCATTTTATACTCTGTTAGTGTCATTTACTTTTTGTCAATATATCATCTTGTTGGTGTGATTTATCGAATATTCTGGATAAATCAAATATTGGATCATGACACACCTGTTGTAAATATTATTGTGCAGAATCCGAAAAGAGCAGAAACTGAGAAGTTTTCACCGAAACAGATTTGGAAAAATTCGAACGAACAAAAATTAAAAACAGAGATATTCCCGAGGTGTGCAAGAATGCACTGTCCTTAAGGATTTTATTTCGTCAATCCCCCAGGATTCAACAGGAAAAGTGAATGGCCAAATTGTTTTCGTAACCCAGCAAATGAAATGTATCGTCTGTCCAAAGGTTGCAGACGCCTCACTCTGTTCTAGTATTTTCAACAAAAAGAATTGTTTTTTTCAGTGTGTTCTTTCCAGCAAACAGAGGTGTAATTTTATAGGCTGAAAATCCAACGGGCAGAAGCCCAAAAATAGGAGGCACGTTTGAACTAACTCAGAAATTAGGCAGCAAGTTTGAGCAGAGATAAGGTAGGGAACGTTTTTTTAATTTTGATAAAAGTATGACAAATTCAATTAAAAGGATAAGGATGAGTTCATTTGAATTGGTCAGAAACTTAAGCCTCAAAATAGGAACAAAATGTTAGGCCACAAAATTAATTTTAAAGTGGTAAAACAAACCGCGTCGAGCCCGTATTGCCCGCGCGCAGAGGGGGCAAATCTGCGATTTTACACTTGAAACCACAAGTTTGGCCCAGCTCTTTATGTGCGCGAGGCCTCCTTATTCACTTGGCCCATTATTATTAAGCCCATAGTGGTCTCCCATTAAAAAATAGGATAAAACTTGTTTTGGTTTCCTATGTGGGATGAGAATCTTTTAAATACACCCACAAAATACAACAATCCCCCACATGTTTTTAAAAGATTTATCAAGTGTAGAATGCATCGAATCTGGTGTCTTTTGGACTATGAACCAGACCTAGAAATATAAGATTTAAAATACAGAGTTTTGGTGAAGCTTGTATCTTCTATGAACCAGATACTCTTTATTGTAAGTTAAAATCTTACCAATCACATTGCAGCATCTCAAAAATTTTCCATTCAATGCGGTGTTGCGCTAATAGGTCATGCGCGTGCCTGGTATTTAAGAGTGCTCTAGAGACATGCCAAAGTCTCATAGGAGCTGCCCCACTCCACACTCATATAGGTGAATTTCATCAAGTATATTTTGCAATTAAATATACCACCCTTAAGGGATATAAAATTCATTAAGAGTTTTAATAACTCATCCTCACATAATTGCAATTTAGCACTTCTCACATCATAGGAAGGGACAATTAATTTTAGTGCTAACAGAATTAACAAATGACTTGTTATTACCCATATGAACCTTATTCATGGGATCTCCAATCACAAAGGTTGGGTTTTCGTCACTGTTAATTTATCAATTGGCTTAAGTCCCATTCCCCTCGATGTCTCAATAATTAATTTTCTTCCCAAAAGGTTTAGTCAGAGGATCGGCCAAATTCACTTCTGACTTCACATAATCAATGGATATTACTCCATCTTTTAACAGATTGTTTAACCACATCATGTCCAGGCGCATTTAATATGTCTTTTTACCATTAAATATTTTATTCTTTGCAACTGCGATTGCTGCTTGACAATCACAATGCATAGACACTGAAGGTGTTGGTTTTGAACCCAACAGAATACCTGCTAAGAAGTTTTTCAACCACTCAGCCTCATTGCCAGCTAACTCTAACGCAACAAACTCAGACTCCATCGTGGATTTTGCTGTGATAGTTTGTTTAGCTGACTTCCAAGTAATTGCACCCCCACCAAGGGTGAATATATAACCACTAGTGGATTTAATCTCATCTGAATCAGAGATCCAGTTAGCATCACTAAATCCCTCTAGTACGGAGGAAAATCCACTATAAAGAATACCATAATCCATGGTACCTCTCAAATATTTCATTAGCCTGACTAAAGCAGTCCAATGATCACGGTTGGGATTATGTGTATATCTGCTCAATTGACACACAACATAAGCTATGTCAGGTCGTGAAAAATTCATTAAATGCAACAGACTCTCAATAATCTGTGCATACTCAGATTGAGCCACATGATTACCAAGATTTTTCTTTAATTGGGTGTTAGAATCATAAAGAGTACTCACATGTTTGACATCGAAATGTGGCGAATATGGAGGAGTAATTTCATGTATTATTCCTTGTTGTTCACAAAAATCATTAAATAGAGTATATTCGCCACCTCTATCTGATCTAACTCTTTTAATCTTCTTATTCAACTGATTTTCAACTTCAGACTTATATAAACGAAACATGCTAAAGGCTTCATCTTTATTTCTAAGTAAATATACTTTAACATATCTAGAATAATCATCTATAAAAGTCACATAGTAATTTTTACCACCTCTAGTCATGGTTTGTTTTAAATCACCTAAATCAGTATGAATTAGACTAAGCAACTCAGATTCTCGTTGAACAGAAAAGCATGATTTCTTGGTTAATTTAGCTTCACAACAAATTTCACTTTTATCTAGGCTAGTTTTATCAATACCAGAAATTAAACCAAGAGTTTGCATTTTATAAATATAGGAAACGCTAACATGTCCTAATCTAACATGCCATACATCAATAGAATCAATCAAGTAAGCAGAAGAATAAATTTTATTAATAACATCAGAAACATTCAGTACAAAAAGACCCTGATTACAATAACCTTTGCCCACAAGAACATTATTTTTTGTCATTACAATCTTATCAGATTCAAATGACACCCTAACCCCAGCCTTTCCTAACAGAGAAACGGAAACTAAGTTTGCCCTAATATTAGGCACATGAAGTACATCATTAAGAGCCAAGGTCTTGCCAGATGTGAGTTTCAACAGAACTTTGCCTTTGCCAAGAACTTGTGCAGTTCGAGAATCCCCGAGATACACATGTTCTTCTCCATCCCCCACAAGATTGTAGGATGCAAAAGCCTCTTTATTTGCACAGATGTGCCTGGTAGCCCCTGAGTCTACCACCCATTCTTTCACATCGGCCACGAGATTAATTTGACTTAAGACGCCAAGAACTACATCATCCCCTTCAACCAAATTTGCATTTGGCTTTGGGGGATTTGTAGGTTTCTTTCTTTGTTTACATTGCGGTGTATGGTGACTGGCTTTCAACAAACATAATGAGTTCCTTTTTTCTTGAAAGTATTGGGGTTATTCACTTTAGGTTTGTTATCAGGTTGATTAAATTTCTTAATAGGCTTGTTAGAAGGCTTACCTTGCACGATGTTTGCATTTGTGGAAATCTCTTTTCCTCTCGTCACTTTAAGTTCCCTTCGATTAGTATCTTCGATTATGATGTGAGTTATCAAATCTGAGAGAGATAGCTGCTTATGTTTGTGCTTCAGTTGTTGTTTATAATCCTTCCACGATCAGTGACTTCTCGATCGAAAGTCGGCTACAAATTCCTCTTGAAATGTGATATTTTCTGCTTTAAGATCCTCCAACAGCTTATGGTACTCGTTGATCTGCATCTTGATATCCTTGTCATCAGTCATCTCCCAGCGATAGTAGTTTCCAATCACGAACTTCTGCTTTCCAACGTCCTCGGTAGTGTATTTGAGATTTATGGATTCCCAAATTTTCTTCGCCTCTTTATATGAGCAGTAGACATCAAAAAGATCATTAGTTAGTGTGCTAATGATCGTGTGCCTACAACTTTGTTGGCATATGTCCAAAACTCTGTCTGTTTTGGATCAGCAGAAGCATCGGGTTTTTCTTGAGTAAGAGCAGAGACGACCCCATGCATATCAAGAACAGTGTAGATACGCTCCTGCCATCGCTTGTAATTCTGTCCCCCAAACATCTCGATTTTGGAGATATCGGGGAACAGTTTTGCAAACTGGAACGTCGGTTGAATAGAAGCAGGGACGGATCTGATAAAGAGCAGAAGAATAAGTCCCGATGCAAGAGTGATAGAGCGTCGAGAGGAGCAACCGAAGTGAAATTTGCTCCGTCCAAAGCAGAAGCATGAACAGTTTCTTTTCCGGATTCCATTGAATAAAATCCTTAAGAATGTTGTAAATATTATTGTGTAGAATCCGAAAAAAGCAGAAACTGAGAAGTTTTCACCGAAACAGATTTGGAAAAATTTGAACGAACAAAAATTAAAAACAGAGGTATTCCCGAGGCGTGCAAGAATGCACTGTCCTTAAGGATTTTATTTCGTCAATCCCCCAGGATTCAACAGGAAAAGTGAATGGCAAAATTGTTTTCGTAACCCAGCAAATGAAATGTATCGTCTGTCCAAAGGTTGCAGACGCCTCACTCTATTCTAGTATTTTCAGCAAAAAGAATTGTTTTTTTCAGTGTGTTCTTTCCAGCAAACAGAGGTGTACTTTTATAGGCTGAAAATCCAACGGGCAGAAGCCCAAAAATAGGAGGCACGTTTGAACTAACTCAGAAAATTAGGCAGCAAGTTTGAACAGAGATAAGGTAGGGAACGTTTTTTTAATTTTGATAAAAGACTGACAAATTCAATTAAAAGGATAAGGATAAGTACATTTGAATTGGTCAGAAACTTAAGCCTCAAAATAGGAACAACTTGCTGCTAACAAAATAGAATGAACTAATTTTTAAAAAGAAGAAAATCGGTCCAGACTAAAATATTAGGCCACAAAATTAATTTTAAAGTGGTAAAACAAACCGAGTCGAGCCCGTATTGCCCGCGCGCAGGGGGGCAAATCTGCGATTTTACACTTGAAACCACAAGTTTGGCCCAGCTCTTTATGTGCGCGAGGCCTCCTTATTCACTTGGCCCATTATTACTAAGTCCATAGTGGTCTCCCATTAAAAGATAGGATAAAACTTGTTTTGGTTTCCTAGGTGGGATGAGAATCTTTTAAAAACACCCACAAAATACAACAATCTACGTTGATAGTTGATAGTCAAAAAAGTACTACTTGCTTTGTTTGCTTTATGGGAAGTTCAACATTTATTTGGAATTCTAAGAAATAACCAATTGACTCTCTTTACATGTGAAGCGGAATTCGTTGCCGCCACTTCTTGTGTTTGTCATGCTATTTGATTAAGAACTAAAAAGCTTGTTGAAGAAACTTAATTTTCCGAAAGAGATTCCGCCGGAGATTTGTCTTGGCACTAAACGTGCTATAGCATTAGCCAAGGACCAGGTGTTTCATGAAAGAAACAGGCATATTAATACTAATTATCATTTTGTTTGAGATTGCATATCCAATGAAGCAAGTGAAACTTGTGTTCATGAAGTTACAAGAACAAATTGTAGATATTTTTATAAAGCCGCCCTTGAAGTTTGAAACTTTCCAAAATTGTGGTTTTCACTTGGAATAATGAATTCTAGTTTAACGGCGTGTTGAATAATCAAACTAGATTAATTATGTTGGACTGGTCAAAAGTTTAGAGAAATTTTAAATTCTATTCATGAACTTGGATGAATACATAAGTGTGCCTTTTAGGAAACTACATAAGTGAAAACTGCATTAATGTAGGTGTGTTGAAAGTTGGGCAATCCTGAGCATAGGGTGTGTTGCTCAACATGGCCATATCCTAAACATCTTTTTCTTTTCCCTTTGTACTATCAGCAGCCCATGTATCAATTCAAGTGGAAGTAATAATAAAAATTAATTAGTTTCTCCACTCTTCTCTTGTGTGTGTGAGTATCAAAGTAATTTATGCTCTCCATTTTCTGACAAGCAGAATTACAAATAGTTCAAACCAATGAAGCACTGATACGAATACAGGTGACGAATACGACATGACACGAGTATGGGAATACGATATATTTTGAAATTTTAATGATACGGATACGGTATATATATACATATAAAATTATATATTTTTATATTATTGAAAATACTGACGTACGAAGTATAACTAAAGACACAATGTTTCAAGTATAAAAAACCAAAATTTCATAAGAACTCAAATCTGAAATGTGATAACTCATGTAAACACACAAAAAAATGCTGAAAAAAATGAACAATGGAATAAATTCTATCTATTTTCATGTGTAGATATATCCATGGATTATCCACGAAGTATCAGATAAAATATCGTATCGGATACATATCCGGTACGATATCCTCATAGAAGTGTCCGTGCTTTCTAGGCTCCAACTATTCATCAGATTCAAAAAAGGGAAAAGGGAAGTTTTATTTTCTTTTATTAGAACCAAATAGCTTTCTACCCAACAATTCTATGCTTGACAAGTACAATTTTCCCTCATATATAATTATTGATCTTCTTCCAAATTAAACCCTTATTCAACATCAGAATTCAGAACATCATATCCTATCAGCATTTACAGATGCAAGATGGATTTTTACATATAGGAACTGGGCAATCTTTGAACCTACACGACGGTATATCTGCCGGTGTAGCATCTTTCTTGTCATTGCATTGACAAATGCATTTTGGATTTGGACATGAAGATTTACCACAATCTCCATCCTTCAAACACTCAAACCTTTGACCTTCAACTCTCATTAATATTTGCATGCCTGTCAAAACAAAATTTCAGGATAAAATACAAGAACATGTCCAACATTTTAGGATAAAATACAAAAAGTGCCGAGATTTGGGGTAATTATAAAAAGGGATAATTACAAAAAGTACCCTTGAGGTTTGACCTAATTATAAAAAAACCCAACTAAGTTTGAAAATTACAAAAAGTACCCCTGAGGTTTGATTTAGTGTTAAAATTAAGGGGCTAACTGTAATATTTTTATAGTGAGGGGGTGTTTTGAAATATCTTTTACTTATGAAGGGGTAAATGTTAGACACAATAAAACTTTAGGGGTACTTTTTATAATTTTGAAAGTTAACTGGGTTTTTTTGTAATTAGGTCAAACCTCAAGGGTATTTTTTGTAATTAACCCTTATAAAAAAAAAGAGAAGTTTCAAATTAAAAAAACTCCTTCAAGTTTGATTCCGTTTTACATTTTCCCCTTCATAAGAATTTTTTTTCAAAAGCCCCCTTATATTCATAAAATATCACAGTTAAAAGTAAGACATAATCAAACATCTGAACTTTTTTGTAATTATCCCAAAGGAGAGGTAGTTTTTGTAATTATTCCAAACATTTTATACATCAGGAGAGAAATTTACAATTCACGGGCATTTGAGATAGTGGACAAACCAGGAAGGAATAAAAGGGCAAATAAGAAAATCGAAACTAATGACAACTTCTCCATCGGCAAGTTTTATGGTGTATGTTTTACAGTCATCAGATGCTTTATATAATAAACCTGATGGGCAAAAAAAAGGAAGTGGCCATCAAGTTTTGGATAATTTTAACTGGGATTGACAGTATTCTATTTGTTCATTTGAGATTTCTTACACACATTACATATTTACATGCATGGATTTGGTGATTATACCAATATTTAGACGTCATGGTTTAGTGCAACTCGTTCTGGAAATCTGTTCAGTCCAAATAGCATTTTGGGTCATGAGTGTTGTCAATCAGTCGGACCGGTTCAATGGCCACTCTAACGAGTATGAAAAATATTAATTACAAATTTATTATATTGTAAAAATTATGATGTAATATATTAATTATTATCTGATATATTTTCAAAATAAGAAATATAGAAATTATCAACTAAAAGAACATCTAATGTAGCCAATATTCCAATAATCACACAAATGTGACAAAGTACCATATTTATTTCACGCTACAATCAAATATCGGAACTTGAAGCTAAAGATTTCAAATCCATTCCATGAACTTGTTTCGATAACTTTATAATACACTGGATTTCAAATTCCTAAGCTCCTATTTCGCGCTATTTTTGAGGATTTTCAAATCCATCTATATGTAAAATTGTTACTAATGCACCTACATTAGAAACCACGGTCCTGCTCCGACCAACAATACCGGTGCATTTTTAAGCGTCGCGGCTAAAATATTGTACGCTGAGCATGCACGAGTTCAAATGGTTAGTCGAAAGAACTTATGATGCGCAATATTTTCGGTCGGATATGAACAACAAATGTTTTTCTGTTGGTTGTCGTCTAGAATTCAATTATATTGCAGCCTCCAGCCATTTTGGTAGTCGAAGTGAAGCCTTCATCCCAAGTCTCGTGAAAAATACAGCGTACAAAAGATGTAGCAAGAACGCGAAGAAACCACAATTGAGCAAAAGCTGTCAAGGGACAAAATAACTATGAGAAGGAGATAATCAGAAGCATCGCTTGTTATACTAAACGTTAGGACATATAAAAAAAGAAAGGGTAAATAACAAAAACTACCACTGTGGTTTAGCCTAATTATAAAAAAATCCTGTAATCTTTCATAATTACAAATACCCCTTATGATATTCCAAACATTACTTAACAAATATCCCCTATCGAGGATGCAACTTGTAAAATAGAAACAAATGTCAAGGGGGTATTTGTATTTTTGAAAGATAATTAGGGATTTTGTAATTTGACTGAACCTCAAAGGTATTTTCTGTAATTAACCCAAAAAGAAATTGACTAATCAGACATACCAGAAATCCAAAAATGAAGTAAATAAAATTCATTGATGGGACTGCAATGATGCCCATGGACGAGAGGATAAATGTGACGAGAGCATGAACATTTATAGTGATCTACAAACCAAAAAACAAACAGAAGTACTCATAAGCAAAATATTTTGCGATTAGTAATTGGAATAACCGGATACAGAAATTGAAAAATAAAAGTGGAATGTAATTTACCAGTGCCAGTATATTTTCTCCAATTAAATATGAGGCAATTACAACATTACCCAGAGCTCCTATAGCTCGAACCTGCAAATCAAAGCGACTTTTCATTTCATCCACGATTAGCAAATAAACATATTCGGTGGTGGGAAAAGAATTAAGAGATTAAGCAATACAATTGAGCACAAGAAGACTGAGGCACCCCAACTTGTCTTTAACCTGACAAGAATAGACAGAAAATCTGTGATTTATGCCGTCATTGCGCTAACTTAACCATTCACACAATAGGTCAGTTCAGATTACAACGAGAAGGAAAATGACTACTAATACGCACACGTCGCCCGGAAAATAACCGGAAAAAATAAAAAAGATTGGATGAGTATGGTGTTTAATAATATTATTCCCGATCTTGCATTGCCATAAAGGGGTAAATACAGAAGAAATACAGGGATAATTATAAAAACACCCCTGAGGTTTAGGCTAATTACAAAGAAACCCAGAGATGTTTCAAAATTACAAAAAACCCCTTGAGGCTTGAATCGATCTTACATTTTCTCCCTTCATA
The DNA here is from genome assembly GCA_016081115.2 of Rehmannia glutinosa. NCBI lineage: Eukaryota > Viridiplantae > Streptophyta > Magnoliopsida > Lamiales > Orobanchaceae > Rehmannia > Rehmannia glutinosa. Next base: position 69,120 of record JABTTQ020001185.1, read on the forward strand.
AACAACGAACATTTCAAAAACCCCATGATATTTCTAGAAATATTTCAGTTAACCCCTTAAAATTAAGGCATAATCAAACTTGTGGGGGCTTTTTGTAATTTTGAAACATCTCTGGGTTTTTTTGTAATTAGCCCAAACCTTAGGGGGTCTTTTGTAATTATCCCTAAATACAAAGAAAACTAGAGTTGCTTTTACTCCCACAGGGGGATAAAGAAAATAAACACGGCATGCCAGTTAGCCTATTACATATGCTTAAAGAACGTCACAAGTATGTGATGCCTACCTCCAAAAAGTGCCCATGGCGACACCAAGCAAACCATGCAATAACTGGCCCAAATGTACAAATTCAAATCAGTGTCTGGTTTAAGCTTCAATTAAAACAAACAATAATAGTAGAACTCACCAAGTAGGTTTGCTTTCACTGGACCTGATAACACAAACAATAATACAGTCGTTGCAACCTAAAAAAAACAAAGAACAATATGAAAATTTCATTATATGCATAAAATTCTTAAATAGAAGTATAATATAACATAAGACAAGAGCGTGACATACCATGGTTTTCCTGCCAGCTGCAATACCCCATCTCATAGTGGACAATACTATTGGCAATGCGAAGAAACAGGCAAAGTATTTCTGTTGAAATCAGTTGGACGAAAATGAGAAAATAGCACTTGTATTAATACTATATAGCTAGACTATTACATTTGTAGAAACTTTCAAAGTAGTTCCCCACCATTGGAAATGTGTTTGCGAGATAGATAGATTTCAAGCGAAGGCTCCATTTGTTTGATGGATTTGAAGTTATGGGATACAATGGATTTCAAATCCTTAGGCGCTCATTTCGAGCTATTTTTTAAGTCATCGTGGTAGATATAAAATCCATCTTATATGAAGTTATTTGAAATCCTTTCCTAAAATCCAAATCCTTACATCCAAATGCAACCTAAGGGAACTTGCAATAGTTATTATCTTCCATTAACTTTTGGTATTATGCATCACAGATTTACAGCTTAGGGATAAACAGATATCCTAATGACCTGCTCCAATAGTACTATAAATGTTGAATGTAAAACAAGAGTTTCTTGTTTATTCTATACACATGACCAAAATTACACATGGAAAAATCTTGAAATCACCAAACCACTCTTAGGTTAATTTCATAAATTCAATCTTAGACATGATGACACAAACACCCAAATTGGCAAAACCTACCCAAAATTCTAATAATTACTAGAAAGAATTAAAAGGAACTCAGACAGAAATGAAAAGAAAGAAACAGCAAAAAGAGAACAAGTACCTCAATGGCCAGAGAGTTACTCAAAAGAAAGGCCAACGCGGAAATAGCAGCAAACATTGCACACTCCACCAATCTCAAAGTCTTCTGATAAACCTCCCCATCTTCCGCTAAGTACTCTTCAAAATCTTCAGTTTCTTCTTCTTCATTCTTGCCAATCGAAAATGGAGTTGCCGCATTAACCTTGGCATATTTTGTAAAAGAGTACAGGGGTGTGGCAAAGGATGGTGAAAGTTTGAAATTTTGTGTTCGGGAGGTGGGAACGAGGAGGCGGGATTGCGGCCGGACCTTGAGTTGGTGGCGGCGGTGGCCGTGGTAGTGGGGGTGGAGGTGGACGTTGAGTTTCAGGAGATTCATTATCTTTTCATGGAGGAGATAGAAGCGCTGGCAGTGGATAGAAGGAATTATTGAAATGAACTAAAGTCGCATTTGAGGAGCTTGCAGTTTTTGTTTTCTTGAGTTTTCGCTTTTCATAATGACATGTAATTACCTCCCATTGTCAACAACTGAATTTTATTAAATAAAATAACCCTGAACTTATTTGAGTTTGGACCTCAATTAGTCAATTACCACATAAACATTAAAAATTCAAATTAAATGAACTAAAGTCGCATTTGAGGAGCTTGCAGTTTTTGTTTTCTTGAGTTTTCGCTTTTCATAATGACATGTAATTACCTCCCATTGTCAACAACTGAATTTTATTAAATAAAATAACCCTGAACTTATTTGAGTTTGGACCTCAATTAGTCAATTACCACATAAACATTAAAAATTCAAATTAAATGAACTAAAGTCGCATTTGAGGAGCTTGCAGTTTTTGTTTTCTTGAGTTTTCGCTTTTCATAATGACATGTAATTACCTCCCATTGTCAACAACTGAATTTTATTAAATAAAATAACCCTGAACTTATTTGAGTTTGGACCTCAATTAGTCAATTACCACATAAACATTAAAAATTCAAATTAAATGAACTAAAGTCGCATTTGAGGAGCTTGCAGTTTTTGTTTTCTTGAGTTTTCGCTTTTCATAATGACATGTAATTACCTCCCATTGTCAACAACTGAATTTTATTAAATAAAATAACCCTGAACTTATTTGAGTTTGGACCTCAATTAGTCAATTACCACATAAACATTAAAAATTCAAATTAAATGAACTAAAGTCGCATTTGAGGAGCTTGCAGTTTTTGTTTTCTTGAGTTTTCGCTTTTCATAATGACATGTAATTACCTCCCATTGTCAACAACTGAATTTTATTAAATAAAATAACCCTGAACTTATTTGAGTTTGGACCTCAATTAGTCAATTACCACATAAACATTAAAAATTCAAATTAAATGAACTAAAGTCGCATTTGAGGAGCTTGCAGTTTTTGTTTTCTTGAGTTTTCGCTTTTCATAATGACATGTAATTACCTCCCATTGTCAACAACTGAATTTTATTAAATAAAATAACCCTGAACTTATTTGAGTTTGGACCTCAATTAGTCAATTACCACATAAACATTAAAAATTCAAATTAAATGAACTAAAGTCGCATTTGAGGAGCTTGCAGTTTTTGTTTTCTTGAGTTTTCGCTTTTCATAATGACATGTAATTACCTCCCATTGTCAACAACTGAATTTTATTAAATAAAATAACCCTGAACTTATTTGAGTTTGGACCTCAATTAGTCAATTACCACATAAACATTAAAAATTCAAATTAAATGAACTAAAGTCGCATTTGAGGAGCTTGCATTTTTGTTTTCTTGAGTTTTCGCTTTTCATAATGACATGTAATTACCTCCCATTGTCAACAACTGAATTTTATTAAATAAAATAACCCTGAACTTATTTGAGTTTGGACCTCAATTAGTCAATTACCACATAAACATTAAAAATTCAAATTAAATGAACTAAAGTCGCATTTGAGTACTATGGTTTTGTTTTCTTGAGCTTTTGCTCTTCATAGTGACATGTTACCTCCCATTGTCATTTTGTCAACTGAATTTTATTATATAAAATAACCCTTTACTTATTTTATATATTTTGGACCCAATTACCACATAAACATTAAAATTCAATTTTTTTTTAAGAAAACAAGTTCATAACTAAACTTGAGATATCAATAAAAATTCTAAGAGTGATGGAAAAATTAGCACTGTATATAGGACAATAGATTTCTTCTAATGAAATGAAGCAAAAACAGAAGTTGGAAAAAATGATAATAATTTCAATATTTTTTTCTTAATTTGCCAAAACGAATAATCTTTACAAGTACATATAGGTTCTATATGAGTAATTACTAATTAGGCTTCGTTCACATTTTTATTTCTCTCTGTAATATTTGAAATCGAAGAAAAGTATTTATCACAAAGTAATAATTTATTGCTTATGGATAAAAATGCATAAAATTTTCATTAGAATAATTTTTTTGGCCCCAAAAGACTGTCGTCTATTTAGATTTTCGAATCCGTATAAGCATTGATATTTTATACTTGACATTGCGACTCCCATCTAGAACTCTGTTTGGACCAATAACTTCGATTTGATAAAACGAACGAAAGTTTCTTATTTTGTAATCAAACCAACTTCAATTCATATACGATGGCCCAATTTACAACTTAAGACCAATAACAATGTTTGAGAGGCCCATCAGAATTATCCAAATCCACAACCCTAATAGCCCCTCCTGCTATATGATATTATATCAAAATATAATAATGGGCTTGTGGACAATCGCTTCAACTTTTGGAGACAATGATAATTTTTACGCTTTTCGGTAATTTTTTAGATAAATGGACGCTCTTACCCTTTTTTTACACAAATTTATGCTCCCGCCAAAATTTCTGGATATTTTACGTTGTTGTTTCAAGATTGTTTCGAACATGTTTCCTCCAATAAAATTTCAGTGAAAAAATATTTTTGCCCCGTTAAATAATCCATTTTATACTTGAAATTTTATAAAAAAAATCAAGAAATATACCCATAAAACAACACATATTGAAACCAAACAAATTAAAAATATTATAGAAACAACATGAATAAAAAAACACAATTCAATTTTTGATCCAATACACGAAAACATAAAAAACATGGAAAAAACCAAGAAACTATATATAAACAAACCAAAAATAATATTAAACATCATATGAGCAAAAAGAGTTAAAAATAAGTAAAAATTGTATTTAAACATCGAAAACTACGTGAAAACAACAAAGAAACATCAGAACAACATTAAAAACGGTATGGAAACAACCCAGAAACAACGTAAAAATATAAAATCACCACATGAATAAAAGTTTAAAAATAAGTAAAATCTGTAGAGCAAGTCTCTTGTGAGACGGTCTCACGGATCTAAATCCGTGAGACAGATCTTTTAAGGGCTCCGTCTTGAGAACATGAACCATGAAAATAAATTTAAAAATAATAATGAACCATGAAGAAACAAAAATAAACCCTAAAACATGAACCATGAAGAATAAACTCGAAAAACAAAAATAAACCCAAAAATTAAAAAATAAACCCTAAAAAACTATAAATCCTAAAAACCCAAATCAATTAAAAATAAATCCAATAAACAAAATAAACCCTAAAAAACAAATATAAACCCTAAGAAAAATAAAATCTGAAAAAAAAAAAACCTTTAAAACTTTGTGTAAGGGCTCCGTCTCACGGATCTAAATCCGTGAGACCGTCTCACACAAGTTTTTGCCAAATCTGTATTTACACATTGAACACTACATGGAAACAACAAAACAAATTATTAGAACATCATTAAAACTATTATAGAACAACACAAAAACGATAGAAACAATGTACAAAACAATACATGAACGGAAAACAGTATAAAAAGATAAAAGTTGTTTTGAAACATCGAAACAACAAAGAAACAACATAGAAACAATAAAGCAAATTTAAACAACATTGAAACAACATATATAACATATAAAGCAATATAAGAAGAAAAAAAACATAAAAAGCGTAAAAATAATCAAAAAAATATGCAGGAGCGTAAAAAGAGGAAAAAAATAAGTACAAAGTGATAGAAATATATTTTATTGTATGTTTACCCGAAAAAAAGGTATTTTATGTAATTTTTCCTATACTAATCCTTATAAAGCAACTATAAAAACCCTCTTACCTACCAGTCCCATCTCCTTTTCATGACTTTTTACTAAAAGAAAATAAAAATCGAGTGAGAGAAAGATTTTTCGCGATGAACCGCAAAGACCCTTATAATTATTTGTTCGTATTGAATAAACTCATCCAACCTAGCTAATGAGAATTTACTAACAATGTTCCCATATTCAAATAAGTTGGAATTATTTTGAATCCATCTTAGTTTCAATGTGTAGTCGATAATGTGGAAGCATTGAAAAAACAATTTATATAATCATGACAATATAGTAATTTTGGTTAAATGCAAGTTTGAGAATATATATATATATATAATTGCGTAACCAGGACAATATAGTAGCTAGGCTGGGACCATGCACGAAAGTAGGGGTGGACCGAATAGAAAAACCATTAAAATCATATAAATTTCAACTAATATTTTAAAAAAAAATGCTTAATAAAAAAAATTAAAGAGTGGGGGTCGGAGCCCTAACTACGCCAATGTATATATAAATTGATGTTTGTTTGAGTATTTTTAAGACTTTTTTTACACGGAACTATATGATAGAAATAAAAATATATTTGTATGTATTTGAAATTATTTTACTTTTTTGTTATTAACAAAATTATTAGTAAATTAGTGGTGGGCCCAATAATTACCTTTTTTTAGTGAAAATGGGAGATAATGATGTAAATTTGATAGATGTGATTAAATGACAATGTATGAAAATAGGTAAAAACAAATATCTTTGAAAATTAAATTAAAATGATTCATTTTCAATAAAAACACTTGAAACAAACATGTTGGATATTATTAATACTATAAAACCGAAAATAGGAGTTTGGAACTTGGAAGTAAGAACATACCAGGCCATAAAATCTTGGGACAATTGATATAGAGAAAGTGGGGCAAAAGCTTCCAAAAACAGGCATGTTTTGTACGGCAGATCTGGTGAAATAGTTAATCAAAGTGTTGGTAACATGTAACTTAATCATGGGGTACAATGAAATTTATGTTAAGTTAAAATGTTTCTAATAATTGCTAGAAGTATGGGCCTGATAGAGTTTGTCCTTCTACTGCCAATGGCAATAAATAATTAGGAAACATAATCATTATTACTACAACTAAACTAATCTCTATTGATATAGACATTTTTTTCAATTTTTGTGTGAAGAAAAAATATAATATTATTATGAATGATGTTTAGGGGTAGAGCGTGCCAGGGGCGTGTGAACAGGCCATGATGTCCTAATTTGGGATTGTGCTATACTTATATTGGTCGCCCACTTGGAATCCGGGTGTGCATGCATGCGCATGTTTAAGTAAGATGTACTATAAACTTCATTTTAACCAATCGCCCGTTGGCCACCATTACAGATTGTAGAGTGGAGGTTGTGGATTCAAAATCGTGCTCCATCAAATTGTTTATCGGGGAATATATATAGCAATTGATTAATATTTGGTAGATGTTGTGGATTCAAAACCACACTCCATCAAATTGTTTATCGAAGCATATATAGACTGATTAATATTTGGTAGGCACTCACACTTAGGAATGACAATGGGGCGAGTCAGGTATCTAAAGATCGAGACCCCACACATCCTTAGAACACGTGGGTCATGAGGCGGGGCGGGGTTATCCGTCCTGGCCTGAATTAAATAAATTTAAATAGAAAAAGGAAAAAAAATATTTTTAATATAACTTATAAAATATTCTTTACAAAAGCTGTTATTTTCAATTTATAAATGCTAGATATAATATTAAAAGATAAAAAATATATTACAATAAATATTATATATGCAAAATATATATTAAATATATTAAAAAAATAGACAGGGCGGGGCGGGAGTGATATCCACACCGGCCGTCCCATCCCGCCTAACTGCGGGTCACGGGACAGAGTGGGTACCTGCGGGTCGGGGCAAAATTGTCATCCATGCTCACACTGATTAGCGTTCGTGTGAGATCGATTCGGGGGATATAAACTATTATTAGATTTTGGGGGGTCAAAAATATACTTGTTCTCTTTACCCGGAGGTATGTCAACATACCTTACTACAATACTGACCAGTTTATGCATATCCCGCGATTTATCTTGGTGGCAGCGATGAGGGGTCGGAGCTACTGTCCTCAGACGTAAGCTTGGAAATTGAGTTATGAAAAGAAAAAATGTAAGATATAATAAACACTTCTTCCCACTTTTTTCAAATTCTCCTCAAGTAATGAGAAATTATGGATTGATTACAATATCTGGTCACTAAAATAATAAAAATTAAATAATTAAAGGTTAAACATATAATATATATTATTGCTCTAAATAATAATTTTGTTGCCTATATACAAGTTTGTTAGGGCCATAATTGTACGTAGGAGCGTTCAATGAATTTCAAATATGTTAATTGTTTAAAATGAGAACAAAAATTGGCAAATTCTAGGTATAGTAATCAATAAAATACAGCTCGGCATGGTTAAGACATCAACTTGGAAGGATGTTCAGGTGTTAGTGAGGATAGAGGTGGAGGAGATTGTTTTGCTACTTGGTATAGCTCATGAATTCGAGCTTTGTGGAAATTGAGAGCTAAATCTGTTTTATTCATAAAGGAGAAATGCGTACAACATGACTCAGTTAATCAGAAATTACAAATGTGGCCCTATTTATAAGAATAGTGAAAAAAACGTATAAAGGGAAAGTAGTAACTCTTGTACTGTAGCAACTCTAACTACTAACAACCAAAATGATATAACTCATATATCCAACAACCCCTGCTCAAGTGGGAATGGAGTGAAGATCGAGCATTCCCAACTTGACAAGTAAAAACTGAAAATCACCAGGCCCAAGAGCTTTGGTAAGCACATCTGCAAGCTGCAGCTTGGATGAAATCTTCTGTGGAAGCACAAAGCCCGTCTTAAACCGATTTCGAACTAAATGGCATTCGATCTCCAAGTGTTTCATCATCTCGTGGAAAACCGGATTGGCAACAATATACAACGCAGCCTGGTTATCACACCACAAGGGAATGGGAAGCGTATGAGGAACTTGTAGATCAGCAGCTATGTATGACAACCAAAGAAGTTCACAAACCGTCTGACTCATCACGCGATACTCAGCCTCAGCTGAGGACTTAGACACTGTAACCTGTTTCTTGGTCTTCCATGAGACCAAAGCATCACCAAAGAAGACACAAAACCCAGTCAAAGACTTCCTAGTGTCCGGGCACGAAGCCCAATCCGCATCACAATAAGCCTGGAAATTAGTAGACCCTGCAGTGGAATAAAACAACCCTTTGGAGGGACAACCCTTCAGATACCTCAACACATGAACCGCAACATCCCAATGAGTAGAATGAGGATTATTTATAAACTGACTTAACTATTGAATGCAATAAGTCAAATCTGGTCTACTAAGATTAAGATAAAACAAGCGCCCAATGAGTCTTCTGTAAGTGTCTGGATCAGATAAGGGAACACCTGCACATCCTGTCAACTTAAGCCCGTGTGGAAATGGAGTAGACACAGGCTTATAGCCTAGAAGCCCCACATTTTTTAATATGTCCAAAATGTATTTCCCCTGGTTTAGAAAGTGCTAGAGGAACTTCTAGCAATCTTAAGACCCAAAAAGTATTTTGGCATGCCCCAAATCTTTGATGGTGAACAACTTATGCAAATAAGATTTCAAAGCATCAATGTCAGCTGGATTAGAACCTGTGACAAGAACATCATCAACGTATACAACCAAGGCCAAGAAACTATCAGCTGACTTCCTATAAAACACACAATGATCATTGGCGGACTGCACAAAGCCAAACTCCAGCAACTTACTACAAAACTCCACATTCCATTGTCTAGAGGCCTGTTTTAGCCCATACAAACTCCTCATGAGATGACATACTTGACCTGGAGAAGCCTTGGAGTATCTCTCAGGTGGTACCATATAGACATCCTCATCCAAAAAACCATGCAAAAAAGCATTGTTAATATCCAACTGACTCAACACCCATTTTCTTTTGGTAGCTAATGCAATAAGCATCCTGACGGTTACCAGTTTGGCTACTGGTGAAAAGCTATCAAGATAGGTATCCCTATATACCTGATCATATCCCTTTGCCACTAGCCTGACTTTATACCTCTCAATACTACCATTTGAGTTCATTTTGATCTTGAACACCCCCTTACAACCAATGGCTTTCTTGCCAGATGGTAAGTCAACCAAATCCGAAGTATGATTATTTTCTAGGGCCTCCAGTTCTTTCTCCATAGTAACCCTCCACTCCAACTGCTTATAAGCTTGAGCATATGTGCGAGGCTCCACTATTGAATCAACATTAGCAAGAAAAGAAACATAGGACTGGGCAAAAGAAGGTGAAATACTGTAAGATTGGAATCGTTTAGCGTCTGTCTAGTCCGTGTATTCTTGTGAGGAAAAGCCCCCTTTCCCAGCTTTCTAGATCTTTATGACGAATAGGTTTGATGATTCCGTTGTCTCTCTTTCCTAGGTCTGTTCCAGGTGTGTACCCGGATCTAAGCTCCGAAACCTGCTTTTTTTTTTCTTAAGCCTGACTTAAGGGAAAGTGGAAATGAGATAGAAACTACCTGTTGCAGGTGAAGCTGACACGTGGCAGCTGCATGGGGAAAAGAATTGTCATGAGCAAGAGTAACAAAATCCTGTAACCAAATAGGTGGTTTGTGAGTCCTGCTGCTCCTTCTAAGAGGAACTCGAGCATTGACAGGACAAGCATCATGAAAATCCCGTGGAGAAGGAGAATCCACAGACAGATTTCCTTGATTCGTTGTGGCTATCTCCTTTTGAATTTGATACACCATAGGACCATTCGATTCTCCAAACCACTGCACTATGTCTTCCCAAAGAGTTTGAACAGAATCAGCGTAAGTAAACGCATTCACAATATCACGCGATATAGTATTCAAAATCCAACTAACTACCATGCAATCCACCTTCTTCCAAGCTCATACTGAGGAGTGGACTCCTTAGGAGCTTCAATTTTTCCATTAATGAAACCTAACTTTCCTTTAGCAGCAAGTGCAATAACTAACCATCTACTCCATGAGAGAAAATTATTTCCAGTTAAGATATTCGAAACGAGAACTAGACTTGGATGATCGGATCCGCGAAGCTGGTACGAGTCATCCACTTGAGCGGTTAGTTTGATTAGCTAAACTTTGCATCTCATCCTCATCCGCAAGCAGAGGTGTATTCAGTGTTCCATCGAGAATCGTAGGCCATGCGCGGGAAGCATCCATGACGAAGGATCAAAAAATAGCTTTGGATACCCTGTGGAAATTGAGAGCTAAATCTGTTTTTATCATAAAGGAGAAATGCATACATCATGACTCAGTTAATCAGAAATTACAAATGTGGCCCTATTTATAAGAACAGGGAAAAAAACGTATAAAGGGAAAGTAGCAACTCTTGTACTGTAGCAACTCTAACTACTAACAACCAAAATGATATAACCCATATATCCAACAAGCTTGAGTGCAAATCAATTGCCGAAGACATCTATCTTTAAGTCTGTTTTCCACTGTTTCTTTTAGTTCTAAGTGTGATAGGTTTAATATTGTTTGTAATAGATTAAGTTCATTTGCTATTGAGGGGATAAGTTCTATAGAATGGTACCCCCTTTTCCTTCTTGGATTTTTTGATCATGGGATTCTGTAACCAGTTGGTTACAAGGATGTGTAATTTGGTGACTTTCTTTGAGTTATGATATTGCTAACGTTTGAAAAAAAAAATTCAATAAAATACAACATCCTTGTCAATCGATGATCTAGTTTTTTTTTTTTTCCTTTTCGGTTTCTTTTTCTGAATTATGTCAAGTCTCTCAATAAATGTAGGTGAAGGAGTTCAACAAATTAGTTGTCTTTAATTACCAAAGTAACTTTCTCTTAACCAGAATATGTACTAAAAATATACTTTAAATTTAATTGAATTACACTTCAAAAAAAAATAAAAATCAACAAGTTGCAAATTATACGTACATAATTATCGTGTTAGAATTATCTCCACAATCTACTGAAAACTAAGTTATGCAATATTAGAACAACACTGGAAACCAAGTGATGATATTTCAAAATACGAGTGATATGAAAATTATCATCCTAACATCGTCTGGGTTGAAATTACCATCCTAACCTCGTCTCTCTAGAAATTACTAAAATGCTTTCTTATACGGGTCCCGACCCAAAGGTTCGGGTCGGGTCGCCCGCGAACTCTCCATCGTCGATGGAGCGCCACGTGTACGAGGATCTGCATTTTATGGTAAACAATACTATAAATACGGCACGAAAATCAAAATAAAAGGTAATTTATCCTTAGATGAGGGCTAAAATGTGCTTTATTTTAGGTTACTCGTGCAAAATACTTCACCTTAATGTCGGGGATCCTAGGTCAATTACATATGATTTACCCTAAAGAGCAAAACATAATATATATTCACCACAGGAAGGGAAAGAGTAGTTTCCAATTCCATACATTGTCGCACTACTTTCCTTGCCACTTTCTGTGCGCATGACCCCTGACAACAACGTGTATATTGCAAATTTGCAATTTGAGCATTCAAAAACACAAAATTTTAATTATTTGATTTTTAGTATTGATGCTTATAAATTTTCATATTTTTTATTATAAGAAAAGTGTTCAAAATTAAGCGAAGTTTTTAATTTAAAGATTGACCTATAATAATATACAACATATGGTTATGCATCAATTTAGACCTTGTATTTGGTGAGTAATTAAAAAAAAACATATGAAAATAAAGCTTCAAACTTTATCATTTGAATAAAAGAAAACAGAATATATTATTGTCTAAATATTTTTTTTATATAAAAAATTAAGAATCAAATACATAAATTGCAAAAAAGTGTAATAATCAATATAGTATTGAAACTATTTTGATACAGTGTTCTCCAGTGATAAAGACTTGTGTTGTCAGGAGTCTCAGGACAATTAACCTAAGTTCGATCTTATAAGAATGCGAATGTCCAATGTCCCCTCCCTACTATCGGCTATTGTACTAAAGAAAAATATTGAAACTCCAATAAATATTGTGGAAATTGCTAACAAGATAATAAATGTAATTTTGCAGATTAAAAATACAATAGTGGCAAATTTTAAAATGATGAGACAAACAAAAGAGACTGATTGATGCGTCCCCCACAGGAACTCTTATCTCACTGACTTTCTTAACAACAGCAATTTATAAGACAGCTCAATTCATTCCTTTACTCAACTGATTGTGTGTGTCTCAATATTCAATCACTTCAAATTTCACACACACGCACACACAATGATACCTGCAGAAAGAGATAAGAGTGTGTGAAAAATTTCCCATCACTCTTCCTCTGTAATCACCACTGTTTTTCTTGAAAAGAAAAACGTAAAGCTCACGCCACTTTTTTGCCTCTAAAAAAAGTCTTCCCTATCTGCGTGCTACACTATCTTTCATTCTTCATCATTTTAAACTCTTCTTTTTCTCTCTGGCACAATCTATCAAACACCTTATCTGCAGTTTATTTTCCCATTAAAAATCACATCTTTGCAGTTCAATAAACACACACTTTTTTCTATACACGGGACAATATAGCCATGAAAGAGAGGGGCAAAGCTGTGGAGGTTTTTAGCGACGATTTCTCGGATTTCAATTTCTCAGCTGCATCAGAAATGCCATGCAAAAAACACCCAAATTCATCTTCTGTAGGTATATGCGCTTACTGTCTGAAAGAAAGGCTTGTGAAATTAGTTTGCTCAGAGTGTGGGGAGCAACGCCTTTCTTCTTGCTCTTGCTCTGATGTCTCATCTTCGTATCGCAATTCTTGTAGTACAATGGAGGTTGGGAGTGTTGGGAGGGTTTCGTTTCTGATAGAAAATGACAAAATTGACCCTCAACAAATTGGTAATCCACATCCCAAGTCCAAAAAAAGAGAGGAAAAATCAGAGCAAGTTATATTTCTCAGGAGGAGTAGCTCCAGCTGTGTGGAGGTCAAGAAAAGCAATGGTTTTTGGAAAATAAAGAGGCTATTTAGGAAAAAAAGAAACAGGGGTTTTGAGAAAAATGGTGAAATTTGTGATGACAAAAGTGAGATTTGGGTTTCGGATGTTATGGGTGTTTCTAGGTCCAGATCACTCTGCAGTTTTAGGGGTGGTGGGCAAAATGATCTTGATTCAGCAAGTGAATGTGCTTTTTCTAGTGCCAAGATTTCTGATGTTACAAGTGGGATTTTTCTTGATTCTGACAAGCAATTTGGCTATTTTAATGAATCAGAACAGAGGAAAAGTGGGTTTAGAGGTGTGTTTGATTCTGAAAATGGGATTGATTTCAAAGGGGCTAAAAGGGTTGGTGCCCAGAATTTGGTTGATCTTGATAGAGTTTATAGTGTTCCAAATAGAAGTGTTTTTCCAGCCAAGGAAAGTGATTTTAGTGCCATGGATGAGTCTGCTTTCATTGATTTGAAAGTCGATTTGTCGTCCGAAGTACCGAAAGAACTCTCTGCTGCAAGAACCAGTGGAGCTTCTGATCATGGTGGTAGCTATAAAAATGAGAGCTTTGAGATTGGGGGCAGTTTTGCAAATTTGAGAAGTAATGGGGTTTTTGGCAATGGGGGCTCTTGCAGGGTCACAGTGAATGAAAGAGGGCTGAAAAGGGGTAGCAAAAGCCATAAGGTTTGGAAATGGATTTTTAAGTATCATCCTGCAAATAAGAAGGAAAAAGATCATGACATTTTGAAATCTTGAAATTTATGATGAGTTTTCAATATATTGTGGCATTGTGAAAGTTTCTACTAGTATAGGGTAAATAAAATCTATTTCTGTTGTTGTTTATTTGTTAGAGCTCTTTGATGTATGTATTATTAAGCATTTCTCTGTTCTAATGTAGTGAATCTTGATTAATGCTTGGCACATAATATGGTGGAAAACTGATATATATTAGCCATACTCATTCATATTACCCCTTCAAATATCTGGCAGGATTGGTATATTTAGCTATCAGAAAATGTATCACTTTTCTGAATTTTCACATCCAAGAACTGAATTGAGATTTACCAAAAATGTATGAAACAAACTGTTAAAAGGGAAAATTGTTAGGATGGAATTAAGCTGACAAGTCCAATCTCTGATCAGGTTGAAACATATTGCATTTGTGTGTATACTATGAAGTTTCAAGGATTGCCCTTTGCTTTCTTGATTAATAAACCGATGTTATTGAATATATATACATTTATATTTTTGTTATGCAATTTTCAGAAGTTTCTTTCTTCTGGGAACTGGTAAATCATAGTTCAGATGTTACCTAGTGTTATCTTCTCTAAAAGTCTTAAGTTGCAACCTCATCAAAATATAGAGTTAATTACAAAGCCTACCCATGAGAATTTAGCTTAATTATAAAAAACTCGGTTATCTTTTAAGGTTTTTAAGGGGGGTATTTGTAATTTTGAAAGAAAATATGAGTTTTTTGTAACCATGCTAAACCTGAGGGGTAGTTTTTTTGTAATTTTCCCAAAGATGTAATATAATTTGATTCAGCATATTCCATTGGTCATCCTTGAGTAAGTTTTCAAGATTGGACAGAGTCATTCCCTTTAAATCAAAATCCTTGCTTGATAATTAAAATTAAGAGTGATCAAACATTAATCATATACTAGGTTGACAGCAAAAGAAGTCAACGTGAGACATTATAATGATACCAATTGGTTGAAAGACAAGAGAAAGCAAGGCCTGCTGAATTGTTTCATTTGAGCCACAACTTTAGGGATTTGGCTTAATTATGAGTATTACATAGAAAGGGGTATTTGGGGAATGGACCGAGTAGGATGCATGTTTTGGTAATGGCTTATGTTTGAAGTGTCGGCATCAGCAGAAGACCAAATGGGAGGAAGTTTAGAACAATTTTTTCTCTTTTTTCTATGATGCCAACATATAATTTTGTGTAGGTGTTACAAATCTTTCACTTTTGTTAGGCATGATGTTACTAACTGAAGAAGTGCATATAATGCCTTTCTGATAAGGTAATGCTCCAGACCCATAAAACAATTAAGACTAAATATCTTTTCCTTCTGCATTGAGTTTTAGTAAAAGTTAAGACAAAAATATGCTCTAACCATAATTCGTGACTAAAGCTGGCAATGGGTGTGGTCGGGCCAGCCCTGCCCAACTCCATCGGGTCAATTCATGAAATAATGTTGGCTCGGGCTGGGCCAAAGTACACCTGGTCCTTTCCAGACCCTTAAAATAAAGTCAAGCCAAGCCCAACCCTATATGGGGGTTGACCAATTTTGCCACCTCTATTTTGCACATTAAACTTAATGTTTGATGTCTCATCAGTAGTATATTGCATCTTAGGTTCTTTGCTATAAAAGTACCATAAAAATCAACAATTATATCAAGAAAACAAGGCAAATTACTCCAAAATATGTACCATGAGCCAAACATGGTTAAAAGTTGAAAATAAAAAGCACAACTAAAGATTAAAGCACCATCAAATATTATGTTTTATAACACAACACATTATAAATCCAAACATCGTCATCTACTGCACTTTAACTTACTATGTTGGGTTGGACAGTCGGTTGCATAAAGTTAATAGTGTCAATTAATTGTCATTATAAATAATAATAACAAAAATAAAAATAAATTTATTAAAGCTCCCTCAAATTCGTTGTTTTAGAACACTACCACATTATAAATAAATAAAAAAGAGTACAAAAAAAAAAAAATTTGTTTGATCTATAATCAATCTATTTAAAACTGTGTGAAAGTCTGTTTAGTTTATGGGTTACAAATAATAAACAATTCAAAAGTATTCAACCAAATAATAATTAAAATATCCATCTCAAAATGACGGGAAAATAAATGGAAAAAACAAACATTTACATTATAACCTCGATAATTTAATACTCGATTAATTAATAACCTCATTTAATTAATACCCTTGGTCGATCCCAACTTGGAGACCACATGCGAAATTAATAATTCACTAATTTAATATTTCACTAAATAATAAATATTGACAGTTCCAATATTATTAATTTATAGAGATTTAACCGTACGCAAATGACAGAGTTGAATTCAATAAAGAAAAAGATGAAAAGGAAAAAGCTTTACAGTATTTGACCAGTGAACCCAGTCAGAAGACTGCATAAACCCTAATGCATATAAAAGACCCCCAATTACAAAATCCCCACACTCTAAACTCCCTCCCTTTTGCCGCATTTTTCTCTTTTGTATCTCACCCTCAATACACACAGCTTGGTTTAAATTGTGCACATTATAGATACACTTATCTGTAGATATATAGAAATGGATCAAGATCGGCAATGGCTGATCAATTGCTTGAACGCCTCACTCGATCCCAGCCATCAAATTCGAACCTTTGCGGAGACTTCCCTCCAGCAAGCATCCCTTCAACCAGGTAATTGAGAAAATTGTTTCCAGAATCGAGCATTTGATGTTCTTGTTTTTGTTATGGATGAAGTTTTGGAGTTGTATGATTAAAGTTTGTTTTTATTTATTTTTTTAAAAATTTCCTAGTTGAATTGAATTTTATGAAATTTTGAAATTTTGTATGATAATGGTAAAGTCTGATAGATAAAGTTTGTATTTCCGTTGGTTTTTGTAGGGATGTGGTTGAAGATTTTCTTTTGCTTATGATGTGAATTTTGTAAATTTAAGATTGTTACCCTGTTTCTCGTGCAACATTGCCATTTTATAAGTAAAGATGGAACTTTAATACTAGTGGACCTATGTAACAGTGAAATTGTTGATTTATTGATATCTGCATCATTTTTGGAGCCGTTTCATTTTTAGTATAATTTTTTCTATATGATTGCATAACCATTGAGAATTGGCATGAGTATTGCTATTTATTGAAAAAGCTTTGGTGATTTTATGTTTATGTTTGTGTTTTTTTTTTATCAGAAATTACAGTAGGCGCTTTGGAATTAATTTTGTATTTTTTTGAAAGGTTATGGTGTTGCTTTAGCTGGAGTTGCTGCAAACCGGGAGCTTCCGTTTGGATTAAGGCAGATATCCTTCGTGTTGTGATTTATTTATAGAACTTCCCCTTATTTTTGTCCATTAATGGCTACTCTATGTGTATCATTTGCGCAGTTCCTTATAGTAAATCCCTTGTGAGATTAACATGCATTTACTTAGCAGCAGTTTTGCTGAAGCAATTTATTAGGAAACACTGGGATGAGGATGAGGAAGGCTTTGAGCATCCTGTTGTTTTGAGCAATGAGAAGGTTTTTCTTTTACTGATCTGAATTTCAAGATGTATGAAAGCTATTATAGTTTGTAGGTAAGGTCCACCTTGGACTAAAGATTGTGACTTTGTATTTTACTTCAATTTAAAAACCCACCTTGGGATTTTGATTTTTTCTGAACTATATAGAGCCACACAATACTGATAATACTTTTTGACTCAAATTCTTGTTTTGTGTTTGTTTCTAAGGTAATATGTAATTAACAACCAGAGCTACTCTTGCATATAGATTAGAGCTTTGAATGTTTAGTTCTCTGCTAAACTACTGGCGCTTCCATTTCAACGTACTTATGTTGTTCTAAGCTTTGTTTGAGTACTGAAAATTTGTTTTGCATATAATGGATAAAGTTCTATTGACTGATTACATATTAAAAGATCACCCTAATTCTGTTATTCTATCAGGCATCTATAAGAGGACTACTTCTAGCATCATTAGATGATCCTTATAAGAAGATATGTACTGCAGTAAGTATGGCTGTATCGTCAATTGCGCAGTACGATTGGCCAGATGATTGGCCTGAATTAGTGCCCTTCCTTTTGAATTTAATAAATGACCAGACTAAACTGAATGCTGGTGAGTCCTTGATATGTCTTTCCATGTCATTGACAATTCTTGACAGGTAACATTTTTTTTTGTTACTATTGCAGTGCATGGGGCTTTAAGATGCTTGTCTCTTCTTTCTTCGGACATGGACGATAAGATGGTGCCCAACCTTGTCCCAGTTTTGTTTCCATGTTTGCACAGGATTGTGTCATCTCCTCAGGTTAATCTCATTCATTACCTTTCATGTTGTATTCATTTTATGATTTCCCATAGCAATCATAAGAACATAAAAATGTTTAAAGCTTTTAGGAAATAGTGGTCAATTAGGTGTGGCAATAGAAATGTACCTTTACTTGCCTAAAAGGTGTAATTCACAATTTCATATGTTTATGCTGCTTACATTTAATTCATTTTGTTTACTTAGCTTCTACTGAAGTTTTTGCTCCAAACATTATAAACCTGGTTTGATATTACGGAATTCAAGTGACATTTTTTCTTCCCAATTATGGCTAGTTTATTTGTTATTAATCTTCTGCTTAGTAACATATTTATTGCCGTTTTAAGTATCTAGTTAGTTCTATTGATTCTGAGAAAAGTTAGATCCTTTAGCTGCTTAGTGTACTTTTCCTTTTGCTTACAACCTTATTGTGAGTGTCTCTGACTCTCTGGTACTCTTCGATCATTTCTTATCTTTATGTGGATTCATATGTGCAGATCTACGACAAAAGTCTGAGGTCTAAAGCTCTTTCAATAGTTTATAATTGTACCTCCATGGTCGGGGTTATGAGTGGTGTCTACAAGGTATTCACTTATAGCTCGTTTAGTTGATTGAATGCACATAATTTATTAGAATAACTAATTTTACCTGTCTTCTGATAATTAGACAGAAACCACTGCCCTAATGTTACCAATGCTCCATCCTTGGATGGAGCAATTCTCATCAATCTTGAAACACCGGTTCCATCTGAAGATCCTGATGATTGGAGCATCAGAATGGAGGTAGCTCTTCTTTTGATTTGTCTCTCATGATGTCATCTGTATGCCAATTTTCTGACTTCTAAAATATCACGATACCTACTGTCAGGTGTTGAAGTGCTTGAATCAGTTCATTCAAAACTTTCCAGCCATAGCGGAAACTCATTTTGTAGGTATGTTGATTAAATTTGCTGGTAGAGCTTCTAGTCCCTTGGTTATGCTGATACTTTGTTTTTATTGTCCTTATTCCTCATGGTTTCTGACAGTATGGTGGTATTTCAGTAATTGTGGGGCCATTATGGCACACATTTGTGTCATCCTTGGAAGTGTATGTGCGGTCATCGATTGAAGGTGTTGAAGATTCCTATGATGGGAGATATGATTCTGATGGTGCTGAGAAAAGTCTCGAGTCCTTTGTTATCCAGGTTAATACATTCTTTATTGCTGTATGAAGTTTGGGCATGGAGAAGTGGCATCAAATAAAAATTGGCCATTAAATACTATTTTGGTGCTTACTGCTGAAGGCTTTTGTTTCTGTTAACTAGTTGGAATATAACAAATCAAAAAGTTGGTTCCTTGATATTCGTTGTCATTTTCTTCTTTCCTGACATTGTGGGTTCACTACATTTCTTTCTATATGGGAAGTTTTTGTGAATAGTAGAAAATTAAAAATGAAATTGCAGTAGTCTCAATGAAACAACTACTCAATCAATTTTTTGACTTGACTATGCCAGCAACACCCCCTTCTCCAAACAATCTTATTTATCGTGTATCCCATACATATTTTTGATGATTACTGTCGTCCTTTCGACTTGGTCTAATGGATGTCATGAGTTCCAATTTCTGATAGAACGGGCATTTCTAAAAACATGCAGATTGCAACATTAAAATGATATCACTGTGAACTTTGGTGGCAATTGTAGAATCCGAAAATTGTTACATATCGAGATGCGACAGTAGTTAAGATATGAATGGAGTGTAGATTAATATCTGAATCTTCTGTTTCCCTCACTTCGTCATACGGGGGTGGAATTGCATTAATTTGTATTTGACATGCGATTTTCCTGGCTTTTGGTTGTGCAGTTATTTGAATTTTTATTGACGATTATTGGAAGCCCAAAATTTGTCAAGGTATGCTTCAAAACCATCTTTCTATTGTCTTCCTGTGCAATCCATTGCCAGAATTTTGGAGATTTTAATATTTTATCATATAGGTTGTTATGAACAATGTGAAAGAGTTAGTCTACTATACCATTGGTTTCCTTCAAATGACGGAACAACAGGTACTCTCTCTATCTAGATGGTTCAAGACACTATGATATTGTAACATTTTCTTTTATTTGGTCAAAAGATTTTTATCAAAATTTTTTTGGTAGTATTATAGTGCAAGTTGTCCACTCACTAAATTGAACCATTAAGACATGATCATGGATGCCGACTTTTTTTAAGTGTTGCACTAAGTTTGAACTTGGTGCATACTCCCTAAATGTTACTACTTAATGTAAATTGTAGAGATCTGTAAATTGTAACATAAGCCAAAAGGCATTAAGAAGTGATAGGTCTTGGAGTTTGTGTGAGATCTGCAATCTCTCGTATCTGCTTGACTGAATCAATTGATTCTGTTGACATTATAATATAGTTGTTTTATGTGGTGGGAGATATAGTAATGTAGCTGGATATGAGCAGAAAGCAATTAATGCATATTAATTGGGGGACCTAAAAGGCTAAACTGATTAACTAACATTTATAGCCTGGTGGGGTCTTTTTGCTATCTGATTGCATGTCACATGTTTAGAGACATCTCATGCTGCTTAAATTAAAGGCTTCAAAATTCACGTGACATTTCGAAGTATTCTTAAGTTTTAGTAGTGTTGTAGAACATGTACGAGAGATTTGTTTCCACTTGGTTTTAATTTGATTTTTGCAGTTAGGTTGAGCAATTTGTCCAAGTTTTAACTTGCTTTTCTAGTTAATCTGGCTAATGCAATTTGAATGAGCTATGTGTTTCTTCTTATTTCTAATGCTGCCAAAAAATGGTGGTTATGCTAATAGTGATTCGTTTGTCATTGAGCGATCAAGAGTCAATTTCTTCCCCTTTTTCTTCCTTTACTTGTCATCATCTTTTTCTTGTGCGACTTGGATATAGGTTCATACCTGGTCCCTGGATGCTAACCAGTATGTTGCTGATGAAGATGATAATACCTACAGTTGTCGTGTATCTGGTTAGTAGTTTCTGGGAGTGGCGAAACTTTGTTGGTTAGTTACTAGAAACGTTGGACATGTTTTCCCTTTGTCTGTATATGTGCACTTGTGTTCGTGTTTCAATGAATATTAACCATAAAGAACTAACCTGAAGGCGGTGACATGGTGGGCTAATAAGCCGGATATAAAACAAAATGGTGGTATGCTGGGAATACTACTGAAGCTATTTCTGATCTAGTTTATTGAATGGTTTATATTAATTATGTTATTCAAATATGCTTTTGTTTTCTAACTGGCCTACACAAGTGCATGAGCTTATTTTTAGTCAAACCAAGACTTCTGTGCATGCATTTATAAGACTCTATAATACGAGATACAGTGGCGTAAATGTATTTATTATGTGTCCAAATTTTTTTGTGTTACATAATCTTATGCTATTACGAAACTCGCGGTTGGCTTATGCATATTACGAAACTCTCTCTCCTGAAAGATCTTTCTTGCAGGTGCCCTTCTACTGGAAGAGATTATTGCTTCTTGTGGGATGGAAGGAATAGATGCTGTAATTGACTCTGTGAAAAGACGAATAAGCGAGTCTCAGCAAGCGAAAGATACTGGCTCTCCTGGCTGGTGGAGAGTAAGTTGAACAATTTCATGACTTGATGTACTGCAGAAATATAACTTACAGACATAGTATACATGCTAAACTGTCAATATGAGCCTAATATCGACTTGAAGCTCAACAACTCCTCATTTCCCCACCCCTGGGAAGGTGCCTATCACTCCATCCTTTGGCGAACATAGCTGAAGAGGACTTTCCTAATGGAGTGCGTGGCATTTTTTATTTGCTTAATGCATAAATGAACTTATCAAATGGATTTTTGTATTACTCCTGATATTCCCTTAATGATGTTCATAGAATGTTGGGGATAAAAAATCCATTTTACAACTGTCAAAAGAATTCTTAGCTGTGTAATAGTTCCAATGAAGGGTTTCATTTGGCTGCCAATACTTCTAAGATGCAAGCTTGATTATGATTTCTTTGTCTGTCTAGATAATGAAATTAATATGTTTCTACAGAACTTGATTAATACAAACTCTTACCAAATGTAACTCTGCCTCGTTTTTCTTTGTGTTGTCTTTTTAAATCATTTACCTTATTGCATGCTGGCAGTTAAGGGAGGCTACCCTGTTTGCTTTGGCTTCTGTGTCAGAGCAGTTACTTGAAGCTGAGGTCAGTCCTTTATGTTTTTATAATCAAACAGCGAGCGCCGTTTCTTGGTTTCTATTGTATGTAGACTCTCTGTAATTATATTGTTTAATGTCTATTTTCTACTCTTTAGGTTTCTGGACCCACTGTTGGAGCCATGCTGGAGCAAGTTTTAACTGATGACATGGCAACAGGTAAGACATTCTCAATGAGATGCATTGAGATGCTTACTTCATACTAATTCTGGCTGTGAATTTGTTTTTTTGTTATGAGGCATTGATGCTTCTACATGCAATCAAAATCTCCGCGTTTATTTTGCAGGCGCCCCTGACTGCCCCTTTCTTTATGCCCGCTTATTTTCATCTGTTGCAAAGTTTTCTTCTGTGGTAATTACTAAACAACCTCCCTTCCTCTACCTGCCTTCATCCTCCCAACACAGCTCCGTCATGTTTCTCTAAGATCTTATTTAATTTTATTATTTTTACAGATGAACAACCAAGTAACAGAGCATTTCCTATATGCTGCTATTAAGACAGTTGGAATGGATGTGTAAGATCTTGATTTCTGATATTTCTTTTCAGTTAATTTCAATAGGATGTCACTCATCATTCCATTTTACAGGCCCCCACCAGTGAAAGTTGGTGCTTGTCGAGCTCTATCCCAGCTTCTACCAGATGCTACCACAGGAATTATTCAACATCATGCTATGGATTTATTCTCATCTCTTATAGATCTTCTTAAAAATGTAAGGTGAAACCTGTTGTTTTGTAGCTAGACAGTTCTCTTCAATATTATTGATATTATCTGCATACTGCTTCCTGCTTTGTAGGCTTCCGATGAAACTATGCACCTAGTACTTGAAACTCTTCAAGCAGCTGTGAAGGCTGGTTAGTACAAGTGGAGTACAACTCAACTTCAAATTTGATGTTGAGCTAGTTTCCAGGTTTTGGATGCCTATGAATTTCTGACCTCATTCATTAGAAGCTCAGTTTGTGTTTTCCTTTTACAGGTTATGAAATTTCAGCATCAATAGAGCCAGTTATATCTCCTATCATGCTTAACATGTGGGCTTCTCACGTTTCTGACCCTTTCATTAGTATTGATGCTCTAGAGGTTTTGGAGGTAATCTTATATTTTTCTTTATCCTTTTCGAGTGTGGTTTTAGTGGAGTCTACTACGTTATGAACGATAAACCCAAAATGTTGTTAGTTAAAACTATATTACGATACTGAATACAACAGGATGAATCATGATAAATTGTGGGAGATGACTGCACATCCTCACACTCACATGCTAATATAAACTAGTATGAATAATTTTTTCCCTCCTTAGACGTTTGCAATCCCGATAAGTTTGCTAGAATTAGATACACAGTGCCTCAAATTGTGCTTCTGGATTGGATGGGCCTTCAGGCAACACTGCTACTTTGTCCCTTGTCTAGTTGTCTGTGTGCGTGCGTTTGTGTATCAGAACATGGGTTTTGTGGGGCGTGTATATGTGTGTTTTGTCTGTATCTCTGTCTGTGTCAATAATTGGTATATTTTATGTCTAGAAAATGTTAAACTAATTCAGCAGTAAACTTGTAACGATTTAATTATTTCTTTGGTGTAGATTCTTGCTTGCAAACTGTCACTGTAAATAACTGAATATGTCTGTGTGCTTTTCCAGAGACCAACAAGGCCGTTTTCTGTTGTTTTGGACATTGGCTATTTAGAGTTGTCTGTCATTTTTAGTAGCAATTGGCTGCTTGAATAGGATGGTGTTTTGGCTGATGCAACTCTATCTGGATTGTGAAATAAGTTATTTTGCACTTCCAGAAAAAATACCAGCTGCCGAGTATTTGGAATTTCTCACGATTAACAAATTAAAGATGCCGTGAGATGAAACTGTTCAATGCCCATGTATTTCAGTAAAGGATATTGTTTACACCTTTTTTTTCATCATTTCAGGCAATAAAGAAGGCTCCTGGATGTATTCATCCTCTGGTTTCTCGAGTTTTACCCTATATAGGGCCAATCCTCAGTAATGTATGCAAACTTTACCTATTGCTAACAATAAAAGGAAAAAAGCTAACAGTTGAAAATTTACCTTTTGTTTTCTCATTATATTGTTTACATTTCTCAGCCGCAACAGCAACCTGATGGCTTAGTTGCTGGTTCTCTGGATCTTGTTACAATGTTAGTGAAGGTAAGAACTGTGTTTACTTTAGAACAGGTGTTTGCATATGACTGGAAGAGTGCGTGTGATTGTGATGTTGTGTTTTGCAGAATGCTCCTATTGATGTGGTAAAAGCAGTCTATCAAGTTTCCTTTGATCCTGTTGTTAGAATAGTCCTTCAGAGTGATGACCACAGCCAGATGCAGGTTATCTCAACTTTCTTTAAGCTTAAACTCGCCTGTAATTAGTTTCTATATTATACCGTTCTTGAAATGTTGCACCTGCTGGTTAAATATAACAATGTCTTTACATGTATCAGAATGCAACCCAGTGCTTAGCTGCTCTTGTGTCTGGTGGAAAACAAGATATGCTTGCTTGGTCTGGTGATTCTGGATTTACAATGAGAAGTTTGCTTGATGTAGCTTCAAGGTGATTTGCTCATTCTTTTCTTAGTGATACAACACTTTTCCTAAACCATTATATCCTGTAATATCTGATGACATGATTTTCGCAACAAAGTCAAATGCTATTCTCGCATCTCTCCCTCCCCGATAGGTGGTTTCACAAAGAAGTGGGGAAATATGTGGTAGCCTTATTGCACAACGTGATGATGATGCTTCTAATGCAATTATTCTGCAGAAATTGGTTATGCTTGATCACATCCAAAAAATATTTCCATCTTGAGTGGATGTTGATTACTTATACTTAAATCTGTATGTATGTTTGGCTATTTTAGATTCTTTGTGCATGATTTTGTTCGAGCTAAGGTTATGCATTGTGGTATATTTGTTCTAGTAATATGTCCTAAGCCCCAAGCCAATAAGCAGCAAGATAAATACTAGGTAGTGATGTTTCTGTGAACTTTCTTCACACTGTTTCTTGGTTTTCTATGCAGGCTTCTAGATCCTGACTTGGAAAGTTCAGGATCACTTTTCGTTGGTAGCTATATTCTACAACTTATTTTACACCTGCCTTCACAAATGGCACAGCATATCAGAGACCTTGTGACTGCACTTATCAGACGCATGCAATCTTCACAAATTGCGGGACTGAAAAGTTCATTGCTTCTAATTTTCGCTAGATTGGTTAGCTGCGAATTAGATTTTCTTGCACCAACACCTTTTTGAGTGGTTGTGTATGTGATTTCGTAGAACTTAAACAGTACAAATTATTTTCTAATGCAGGTCCACATGAGTGTGCCTCATGTTGAACAATTTATTGACTTGCTGGTCTCAATCCCAGCTGAAGGTCATCGAAACTCCTTTTCTTACGTAATGTTCGAATGGACCAGACAGCAAGGCAAGCGTTCATGTTCATTTTGATTCCTGTTATTTCTCTGCCGATAATGTACTCTGCACATTTGGAAATCATAATGAAAGATCAAATTTCAGCTAATTTGTTTCCGTCTGTCTCAAAAGTTTAGCATTCCCTGTTTCTGGTCAATTATCTTTGGAAACTCACATGTGATGTATAATGAGTAACAAATGAAGAACTAGATTAGTGAATGTAACTCGTAACTTCAATATAAGAAAAAGTATGTTTCACTGTTCATTTTGTGTATGATTTGAAGAATGCATGATAGACATGATTTTGCAGAAATTTATTTCTTATAAATGTTCCTTTTCTGGTTTCCTTTTTGTAGCTTTTCAATCAATCGTAATAACTGACCAATTATTTGGTTGGTTTGCTTATTATATCCAGGGGAAATTCAAGGAGCCTACCAAATTAAAATAACGACTACTGCTCTGGCTTTGTTGCTCTTGACTAGACATGTTGAATTGGGGAACGTCAATGTTCAAGGCCATCTTATCAAGGTTAGATTTTACTTTGTCATACTGTTATATGCATTTATCATACACTCTCAACAACTCACTCCATTTTATATATTTATAGTCGGACACAGGGATAACCACCCGCTCGAGAGCTAAGATAATACCTGATCAATGGACGGTGATGCCACTTCCTGCTAAGGTATTTTGACACATGATTCATCATCCAAAGATGGATATCTGGCATACATGAGTAGTAGTTGATCATTGGAACTTCTGAGTTTTTTACTTTTTTTATTTGTCCAATGTTTTCTTTGACGTTTCTCACAGTTTCCACATGTTTAGAAAATTTAAGTCGAATATAGTAAGTAGTTAATGTTTTATATTTTTGGGGGCAGAACAGGACTTTACTTAGGCGCAGCAATCCCTGACACGACACGATAACACGACATTAACACAACATGAATTTATTGAGAGAAAGACGAACACGGACACGACACGAACTCGACTACCACGAATTTGACACAATAAAACACGATGTTACCAGTTTGTCTTAAAACATAGTTATCTTATATTTTACTTAAATATTGATTCATTTTGAACATAATCCGAAATTGATTTGAAAACTAAACACGAACACGACCCAATGACCCGTTGCCACTCTTAACTTTAACCAGATGATAGTTTAGGTCTTATCAAGGGTTGGTATTTATTACAAGCAGATAATTTTCCCCTTTATGGACTAGTTTAGGTCCTTTTAAGTACATGCATAATATTGCTTATATCTGCATAGAAGATTATGTCACGTAGTTTTTTGTTGATTGAAGCTGCTAATATTAGAAGAAAATCAATACTGATATCAGTTTTCTCGTACCAAAGGAAACACATGGGATGGGAGACCTTAATTTAGAAACTAAACTACTAAAATAGTGGTGATCTGCTACCGACAGATGCATGTTCTTAGTTATTAAAGCTTTTATTTTGGTCTAACATTCTTTTATGCTTTCTGGGCGCGATAGATTCTGGCTATATTGGCAGATGCTTTATTAGAAATCCAAGAACAAGTAGATGGAGATAACGAGGTAGTTAAAGTCACTTTTCATATTTCAATTATCATGTCCATGAATATGAGCTGGAATCAGAAAATCTTTTTTTGGCAATTTATTTGGCAGGATAGTGATTGGGAAGAAATTCATAATGAAGACGAGAATTTCCTATATTCGGCCGATGCTAAATCACATAATAGGCCTACATATGAATATCTTGATGCCATGGCAAAAGCTTTTAACGAGGTTTGACTGGTTGCTGACCTTTTTAAGTTTTCCAAATTATGCTATATATATATATATTTACATTTTGCTTAGTGGAATTCGGTTGTTTTGATTGGTTAAGGACCAAGAAGACGACTATGAAGACGATCTTCTTAGTGGCACCGATCCTCTAAATGAGGTATTTTATATGTGTAGAGTTAATTGTCTCCCCACAAATTGTAGCCACTTTTTGTGCTAACTTGAATTTTTTACAACCATCTTGCAGATCAATTTAGTTAGTTTTCTTTTTGAATCCTTGGCAAAGTTCTCAGAGAGCGATAGGCCGTTTTTCGAACATCTTTACCAGGTCTAGTTAAATCCGCATGTTAATCTTACCAACATTTCGACTCTGGTTATTTATTCTGGCGGTTTATTCTAGTTTTGTTTTCGAATGCAGAGTTTAACAAAGCCTCAGCAAAATGCGATTGAATTGGTTTTAAGACGCCGAGCAATGTGACTGGTTTGTACAAGGTACATTTTTGCTTGGTGTGATTGCATTAATTCATTAATACTACGTTTTTTCCCCCTTCAATTTATTTGAACATATTATGTTTGTGCGTGTAAATTGACTGTGGAATGTTAGAAGAGCATGTGATTCTGGGACCTAATCATTTATCGCATTCTTTGATATGGTTGCTGCAAGTTTATTCATAACATCATTCTTAATTCTAATTTTTAAATATTCAATATTTCGAATTTTAAATATTTTAGTTAGTCACCCTTGTAAACGATTTATTTATCACCGCTGCTGCCTTGATTGTTCTAAATATTATTTATATAATTATATATTGTAATGAGTATAACTATGTCATTTTATGGCTCTTAACTTTGCAACTCAATTTGGCTGGTACATATGACTATGTTTTGTTTTAAATATATTTATGATTAAAGTCAACATAGTAATAATAATAATTGTCAATATGATGCATGTATTTCTTAATACTATAATAGATATGCAAAACCAAAAGGCTAAATTAACGATGTGAAGTGGAAATAACTCTAGAAGTGATTTAGTCAATTAGACAGTTCACGGGTCGCTGTCAATGTTTGCAACTCACTTTTTTCTTTTCCATTAAGCCAACGAACAAATTTAGATTACTCATACATCCATTATTTGTAGTACTATTTATGGTCAACGGAATTATGTAGAACCATTCCTATCAATAATATTTTGTCGTTATGATATGGTGAGCTTTGTTAGATCCTCTCATGTCACGTTATTATTGCTAATAAATCAAGCAATTACTTATGATTGGGGAAATAGCTCTCATAGTAAATAAAAAGTTAAAAAAGAACCCTATGTAAAAGACCAACGATTGATACTTTGGTAGATCCACACCTTTTTACATGGGTTACGACCTGACCGAACATGACACTGGTGCGACTCGACTCTGTGATTAGGAATGTCAACAGGGCAGAGGCGGGGAACGATCCTTATCCACGTCCCCGCGAGACAAATTGGGAGAAAATACTCCCAATCTCCGTCCCCATGGGGATCCTTGCCTCTGGATTTTTTTTTGACGGAAAAATAATAATTTTAATTACTTTAAATAATTAAAAAATATATAAATTATATATATATATATATATTTTTAATAAAACACACTTTATAGAAAATAAATTAAGGATTTTGTCATGTTAGTATATATATTGAGACATTTATATAATATATTAAATACTTTAAAATAATTATAATATACTTGAATATCTGGGTCCTCGCGGGGTGGGGGTTACAATCCCTGTCACCGATAACGGGGAGAAAAAATTACCATCCCATCCCTATGGTGGAAAATTTTGGCGAATCCCACCCTGTTCGGGGTGGATTCCCGTGGGTAATGGAGTTTTCCCATTTTACTGCCATCCCTATTCACGACTACAATATTAAAATATTAATATGTATTTATACAAAAGACAACTTCAGATCTATTCTAATTCGATACGCTATCTGGGTTTTACAGAATACTCATCAAGAGTACGTGATTTATATTAGATATATATGTAAAATGATAATTTATATATGTGATGTTTATCTAGAGATACAACTCAAATTAAATTATTAACACATGTTTCTTGCCAAGGAGTAGTTACTAGTTAGCTTGGTCAAATTGTAAGCTTAGAAAGTAAAAGTACAGCTATAAATTTTCTTAGTTTATGCATCATATTATATAATATTATATATAATACTTGCAATAGTGATCAATTATTAAATTGCAAGAGAAGTAGCCAGTCCACAAATTAGAATCGTAATTTGGGATATAATTTTCTCGTGCCATTTATTATAAATTCATTAGACCATATATACATTATCCGTCCTTATCTACTTACCAATCTGACTTTGAGGATATGATTTGAAACTAAACTTTTTAAATATCTAATTAGGTGGATTTGAAATCCACCACTCCCTTGTTTTCGTCAGTCCAAATTATAGAATTGTTTCCGTATTGAGGGTATTAATTACATAATAGTAGACTAAATTACCCTTATTTAATTCATTTTGTTTGAGACTAACAATAATACACTCCTATTTAATGGAAGGATAGGATAGGAAGAATATCAAAAAAATATTATGGTCCCAATTATATTTATTATGTTTAATATGTATGAATTAATCTAATTGCCTATCTTTTTTTTTCGAGAAACATCTAATTGCCTATCTTAGTGTGACGGAGGTATATTTATTGAGATAACTCAAAATCGGTGTCAACTAGTTAGAGCAACGGTTTTCATTAACTATTTATTCTATCAAAATTTTAGTCAATTACATTAATAAGCATATCACGAGGGTTAGAGTCATTAAATTCAATATTGTTAGATCAGGGTAAGTAGATGCTACCCAAGTGGGTAGTGCCCAATTTCCATAGGATATCAATACATACACACACATCCATATGGGTGTGTGTTAATTCAATGGCATAGAATCCACTTGGGTACCTACCCAAGTGGGTAGCATCGACTAACCCCTAGATAAAGGAGTCACAAATATATTCCATTTAATGCATTGTTAGATAATTTGAATTAGTAAAATGAAATTTAATGAAAAAAACTTAAAACTATATAAACACAAATAATTTTTCTCAAAGTTAATAAAATATTTTCTTAATATTTTTCTTCAGTACCATTTTTTTAAATTAAAATTTTAACATATTTAAGCAAAAATGACAAAAGTACCCTTCTTCTGCATTCAATTTGCACATTCTGATAACATTATGTTTAATTTTATTAATGTCTGATTAGAAGTCTTTTAACTTGTACTTGTGAAAAACTCAAAAAAAAAGAAAAACCCTAACTTGTGAATATTAATATGCGTTAGTTATATCTAAAGAAGTAGTCTTAGATGAGACCGTCTTAAGAACTTTAATTTAAAAAGACGAATCCTATAAAATACAAAAAAATGAGTTTTTTTTTATGGCTTTTGATTTTTGTGTTAATTCTATTTACATATATTATCCGCCTTATTAACTATGTTAATGAGACTATCTCATATAAGTTTTTGTCATATCTAAATTATTTCATAATACATGTGTTCAGTATAACCTTATATTAACTACTACCTTGTAGCTCAAGTGGTATCACTCACTCTTTATAAGTGTGTTAATCAGGATTCGAGCCCTGTATCTTTTAGTTTTTTTTGAAATTAATCTGCTTCCCTCCAATGAGTACTCCCAACTTATTAAAAAAATTATAATCTTATAATAGTATTCCAAAACGTTGACACACCGTGATCTATTATTGCTGCCTACCATCATCCTTTTTTTTTTTTTTTTTTTTTTTGATAAGGCTGCCCATAACACAATTACTTCTGAATCATACTCTTCAAGACTGATAAAGGGGACGCTATGAAATTAATAATATCTACACATATAAAAAACACATAAATTAAATTAACCATTAAATCACATAAAATTTATTTTCTATACCTTCTAATGTAGATTTAACATGGGAATATCTGAGTTGGGCTAAAGTCCAATTCCCTTTACTTTTACAACTAAACTAGACAATAGAAAAAGAATAATTACAAAAAGAAGTTTGGATTAATTACAATAAAATTCAGAGATATTTCAACATTACAGAAATCCCCTTGAGACATGATCATTTCTTACATTTTTACCTCAACCGTTATTTTAACCGACGAATGGTGACTCCATCAAAGATTTTACAAATTCATCCTCAACTTGGGAATATTTGTAATATTTAAAAAAGATGAGGAATATAATTGCAAAATAATTGATGATCAACAGATTCCGCCAAGTCAACTAACGATTGGGATAAAAATATAAGACGAAATCAGACTTCATGTAATTCTGAAACTTCTCTAGGTTCTTCTGTAATTACCCCTGTTTGTAACTACCCCAAACAAAAATCATAAGACAACAGATACAATAATCATGGAGCTGCACATTCAGAAGTGTTTCAACGCAGCCACCAAGAACTGTTGTCATAATTGCTTGAACTCACATACCCAGCAAAATTAAAAACCAAAATTTCTTGATGATAAAAATCACCATCTGGTGTAGGAAGAACAAGCCTGAGATGATTTCTACAGAGTGGACAAGTCCAGTGCCCATATCCAATCCATCTGTCCAAGCAAACACTGTGGAAAACATGGCTGCATTTTAGTTCCCTTATTTCATCACCCGGACTCAAACTGCACAAACAAACTGAACATTCTTCATTTGAATTATTGCACACAGTTCGCCTCACACTGTGTGAGTCAATAATGGTCTGGTAATGAGGATTGGAGGTGGATTGGAATAAGGATTGGCGGAGGAGGAAATTGCAGGCCCATTTGATGTGGGAAATGATGAGATTTAATTTATGGAGAATGGTGGGAAATATGGTTGGGGTGAGGTGAGTGAAGATCATTGTTGAAGGAGAGTAAGAGTTTATGCATAAACGTACAAAAGGCAATTCATGGGGTCAACTAGGTGTGAATATTTATTTATACATGGAAAGGTACACCTATGGGTGGCATTGGGTCGGGCCTGCTTGGATCCGAGACCTGATTTGCTAAGGTTTGTATGGACTCGTACCCAGATTTGCTCCAACTCCAGACCTAACGGATAGACCCAATTTATAATTTTTTTTAAAAATATAAAAATTCTACGAAGTACAATTTTTTAAAATAAAATATCATAATATTTTTTAAGTAATAAAAGATATAAATAGATCAAATCTAAATTGGGTTGGGTTGGATCTAAAATTGGAAGACCCAAACTCAAACACAATGAGACAATTGCAACCACGGTCTTAAAGATGGCAAAACGCCCCAAACCTGATCCGGGAACCCATCCCCACCCGAACCCGATGTGGAATCTTTGCCCCGATTATGTCAATGGGGCAAGGACGGATTTAGGTCGCTCCATCCTGTCCCCATCATGTCCTTGCTTTATATCTATCTGAAGTATATTTTATATTGTACATATATGTGAAAATATCAGTCTTCTAAAAATGTATCATCTAGTATTCATTTTTTGGGTATACTTGATGATAATTTCTAAATGTGTTTACAAATATAACCCATAAATTTAGCACAAATATGTTTATAGTTTTGTTCGAATATATAAATTGAGAGTTAAAAATATTATTTAAATTATAAAAACACAATTGTCCCCCCTCTCTCCAATTCAACCCACCTCAATCCTTCGTGGGGCGGGGATAAGGCTATAACCGAGCCGAGCTTTTGAGTGTTTGAGTTTGACTCGTTTATTATCGAGTCAAACTCAAGCCTGAATTTATCGAACATGTTGATCGCTCATGAGCTTTTTGGAGCTTAAGCGAGCCTAAACGAGCTTAATAAATATTAATTATAAATTAAATTATTCTTTAGTTTATTACAAAAATAAAATTATATATATCTAAATGCATAATATATTTATTAAAACTTATAATTTTATTCAAACAAATAAATTTATTGAAATATTTTTATATCATTATAAGTAAAAATATGAAAAATTAAAATTAAAGTCAAATTATTAGTTTAATTTATACGAGCTTACTATCGAGCCAATTCACGAGTTTACTAACGAGCTTGTTCACAAGCTAACAAACCACTAAGTTTGAGTTGAATTAGTTTATTTTAACGAGACTCATTAAATAAACTCAAACGAGCTTCTATCAAATCGAATTCTGAATGTTTACAAGTGATTTGGTTCATTTATAGCCCTTACCGGAGACATGAATGCCAAAATCTGACCCTGCCCCACCTTATTGCCACTCCTACACGGTCTTACTTGGACCCATAGTGATCCCTAGGTACATCAAGAAGTTTGGGGTGACCGATAAGAAAAAAAAGGAGGTTTGGGGTGGGTGAGTGTTGTGGGATTGGTGGGGTGGGGTCACGTGAGATTGTTGCTAATTAGGGATGATACAAAGCATGGAGACTTTAGTCAAACTTAGTTACAATATGCCGCCTACTAAGAAATAGGGGGCCAATTTCGACCATGGTACCCCAAACTATTTTCCTTACTCTATTACGATTTTAAAAAAATGAAATTCTAGCTTATATGATATTTTTTTGGTTTTTCATTGGTCCACCTCACTTTCGTATACTTGCCTATCCATTCTATTGGACCCAAAAGTATGATATCTATTTTATTTGTATTCCTTTATATATAGTAAAAGCATGCTATATTTATACTTATAAAATTACACACATATTATATAAGAGTATCTCACTACAAGAAAACAACCAAATTTTAACAAAATAATTCTAACGAAATAGAAAACTATTGAAATTTTTAAAATTCCAACGGAAATTCCAATGCTACATTATACGGTTGGGAAAATCCAATGAATTCCAACGATAAACAAAACCGTTGGAATTCCCGTTGGAATTTAAAAGTTCAACGGAAATTCCAACACCACAACAAACCATTGAAAAATTCCAACAGTTTATACCAACGGTTGGATTTATATCAATGGATCCATGACACACTGTAATCCATATATTGTGGTACATATAATCAAAATACATATAAATATTAAATTATGAAAAAAGATTATAGTGAAAAACATGTATTTGCAATACACATAAACAATAATAGAAAGAGAAATTGTACTTTGTCTCATAACTAGATGATTAACTCAAAGTAAAAGCATTAAATAATTATATTAAAAAAATACTGGACAAGTTCAAGATGAGTAACAGAATATGTTACCTATCTTTTTTTGAATGAATCGAAGATAAAATAAAATTAAAAAAAGTAATTCTGATCATAAGCCGACCAGGTAGCTAAATGGTTGAGGCCTTGTTAAAATCTTTAAAGATAAAAACCACCCTTGTGGGAAAAATCTTTGGCAGTAAAAGAATAACCCATAACAAACAACCCAAAAGATAAAAAATAAACCCCATGACGTATTATATCTAACCCGTTACCTATCTTAAACATGTTAGATTTTAAAAGTTTAGACTCAATTAGATCCATCCAAAAATTTATTTAATCAAATTTGAATCTATTCTGAAAATTCAGATTCAAGACCCATGCATCCCAAAATTAATTTGATCAAATTTGAATCTCTTCAGAATACAATAAATTTATTACGAGTCCAAATTGAAGGCGGTTCCATCACCATTTATGTTGCTGCTGGTTGGAAGCACTACAAGAAAAATGTTGATAGACAACACGTAAAAGACAACGGGTATTTAGTAAAACGTTGTCTATCAGAGTATTTACAACGGTGTTGAGCATAACCGTTGTCTATTAGCGGATCTTTTCATGAAGACAACAGTGTTTTAGGGTCTAAGACAACGGTTTATGTAGTCGTTGTCTATCTGCGGAATAGTTTTCTAAAGACAACAAATATTTCGAGTTTAAGACAACAACTTCGTAAACCGTTGTCTATTAGCGTCCCATTTTTTAAACAACAACAGCATTTTCGGCCTAAGACAACTGTTTTCTAAACTGTTGTCTATTAACACATTTTTTATAGACTATTTTTAATAAGTATTTTGAAAAATCATTGTCTATAGGTAATTTAAGACAATGGTTTAGAACCATTGTAAAAAAATATGTCTATATCAAATTATGAGAAAATCATTTTTGTTTTTAGTTGGTTTCAAACTTTCATTTGTTTTCCATTTTCCTTGTATTATTGCTAAATGTCTTTTGTGTTATTGGTATAGGCGGATCTAGGAGGCTTCCCCGACCTTCTTTAGAGGTGTAAATTAGGCCGGGTTGGGCCATCCCGGTACCGGGCCAAGCTAGGCCAACCCGAAAATTCATCGGGGCGATTTTTTATGGCGCCCCAACCTGATCTGTGTAGTGCATTTTATGATGGACTGGCCGCCTATCACCATGTCGGCTCTCCAACTCTCTGCCGATCTCCATCTCTGAAAATTGTGAAACGTCGTATTTTTGTTGTTCGTTAAAATATAGTCACATTCTCTCCCAAACAATAAAGTATTTAAATTAAAAAAACCTATAAGTTTTAAATATAGATCTTATTATCATTAACATATAAAAACAACAAATGGTTTCCTAACATCCTATCAAAATTTCAAAATCCTTATTATTAGTGTTCTTTTAATATAACTATTTTTTATTTTATTTTTTTACCTTTCCTTAAACAAAAACACAACTCTAATCCCTTTCCCCTTCTCTAAGCGTGAACATTACATTCTCAGACTACAAAACCGCAAAAATCTGGAAATCTCACCATCCCGTCGTCGACTTCTCCAGAAATCTCCGCGACCACCACAATCTGTTGCTCGTCGGCTTCTCCATAAATCTCCGCCGCCCACCCGTCCCATTGTCATAACACCACCCCGCCCTCGACTGATATATACAAGTGCACCACTGCCATTCTCTTGAATTCGACCACACCAAGGCATCAAGCAATCGGCAGATTCGCCGCCATTCGTGATCCCTTCTTTGTTGTCCCTTGCTGCTTGTTTATGTATTATACAAGGTATTCCAAAATCCCTGAAATCAGAAAACCCTAGCCCCCAATTCTGATCTATTCAAAGTTGAGAAAATGGAAGAAACATTGTTCCTTTTTGGATCAAACGGGTAATTTCTAATGTTGCATACGTCACACTCTGAAGTGGACAACAATTCGGATGTTCTCGAGGATTTTACATCGCATCGGGTTCACTCAGTTATCAGCTATGAGCAAATTCTCTAAATTCAAAATTTAGTGGTAATTATTCTTTATTTTTCTCAGATTTTAAGGGGATGCAAAAAATGAAGAGATAAGTGAAGGCCAAATAGAAAAAAAGGCCAGGTACGGATTTTTTCATTGTTGCTGTTTGACGAATTTTAAGATTTATGCTTTAGGAGTATGCTTATAGAACGATATTATATAAATGTATCATTAGCTGCGTTACCCTAGTGATTATGTGATATAAATAGTTTGTTAGTGGGAAGATTGTAGGATTGTAGGAGTATATTTTTGGGTGCAAAACTCGTGAAACTAACTAGAGAATGGTAACAGTTTGTTAAATGGGTTACATTTTATCCTATTGTTCGCCATTTTCTTTGAGTTTTTTGTTGATTTTGTAGGACATGTTGAATAATGAGGATATAAAGACTCCAAACTATACTTTCCTGCTCTTTCATCTAATTTTGATGTGCAGGGGATAATGAATATAGAAATTGCACATGTAAATTGTTGCTTATTTTTATTTTAATATTGCCAGTAACTTTTCGTGGTTATATCTTTTATTTTTATTTCCCCCCTGAAAACTAGAGGATTTCTGTAACTCGGTTGTGTTTTCATGTTCTTGGAATTGCATATTAGAGTTTTTGGTGATTCATAGGATCTAAGAATTTTAGGTCCCTCGAGAACACCCCTCCCAACCCTCCAAAAACTAAAAACAATAATACTTACCATGTTAACCATATATTTGTTTTGAGCTTTGTCTGGGGACTTTTAGAGTAGTTGTTAGTATTATTATACTTTTTTTTTGGAGCTAAAGAGAATAACATCATTATTGCTTTGCTTCAGATAAACGACTTGATATGAAATTTTGATGAGCTGATTTCTTTTTGATGTTGCAAGAAATAGTTTTTGATTTTTGCTGACACAAGTTGTTCTTGGTCTGCAATTATAAAAGGAGCTCAAATTCTTTGAAGTTTTGTAATTTCCTGTTGTGTATAGTCAAACATAAATTTGCTCTCCTATTGATGCCTGGCAAGATTTTGTTAATTGAAGCTGTTGAGAATACAAATACCCTTTGTTACTAAGTCCTTGTTATCGAAATGACCTTGCTTGTAACTTTTCCTAACTTTGTGAAATCTTACTGCTATATACTTTGGCATTTACTCTGTAAATTAATGAACTACAATTCTTTCTCAAAAGGTAAAGCTAATTTTTATATTGAGATCTAAGCTTAGTGCGTGTGTTATTGGATCTGCGTATGTTTTAGGAATACATTGTGTTTCAGTTTTTACATTCGAGATGCAGAAGATGATTGTTCATAAAGAACAAAAATTCATGACGACTTACAGTATTAAGAAGTACCTTGCAATAATTCAGTTATTCTTAGGAGCTCTACTTTTGCCCAATTTGGTTACATCTAATTAGTTGTTGGGTGTTGGTTGTTTCTGAAGTGTGATATTCATCAGTAAGTAATTAATTATTACTTACAAGAGTTGAAAAATCCCTCTTCATTTTGGTTCATATGTAATCCATGTCTCCTGCAACATCATTCTGAGATGTAATCCATATCATCTGGCCTCAAGAATGGTTGATGTCTGCTAAATTAAAGCTCCCAATTATAGCATTGTGCATTGGTTTTGTGTACACCAGATTAGCATGGGATGTAAATATGTAATCAGTATATAGGTACACAAGATTTTAGCATGAGATTAGCATTAGTTTGTGCATTAGCATGAGATGTAATCCATGTGCACCAGATATCTACCCAACATGCTAGAACCAGATATCATTAGACTTGTATACCTTTAGTTTTGTAAAGATTCTGCTTGGATTCTCAATTGCTGGAGGACTGATCAACTTTATGCTCTTCTGTCTAGCAAGATATACTTAGCTAAGCAGTTTTTACATGCATACATATACCATATAGTTTTCTATAATAAAACTTATAGTCAATATTTTTTAAAGCAGTTAATTGGTTTGGAATTTTTGCAGGAAAAAAGTTCTGTTATAGGAGTAAAATTATAGAAGTAATATTTATGCAGATTTAATTCAACCTACTAAAACATATATATGAACACTTTCTAGTATTTCAACTGATATAGGGAATTGAATTTCTACTTACTGAGTTTAGTGCTTTATAGAGATCTTTGGAATTTTGATTAATCTGTAGTTGAGTGAGGGAGAGAGAGATTGAAGTTACTGATTTAATGCTGAATCTTGATGTTGGGTATTGAGCATTTATTGAATTCTCTGTTTTTTTGTATGTTTTAATGCAAATTAGATAGTTATGATCCAATTGAGAAAGATTCTTGAATTTCTGGGGCATAAAAGTTAATTTTTTTTGGAGATTAAAGTTACTGATTTTAATGCTGAATCTTTGTATGTATTTAGTGTAGATTAGGTAGTTATGATCCAATTGAAGCAAAAATGTTGAATTTCTATTCAAATTCTTTAGTGGAAAAAAGGGTTCTGCTATATGATTATTTTTCAAGCAAGTTCAAGTAATTTGATGTGATTAAGACTTTCTACTATTGCAATATTAAGCCATCTTAGAAAGCATTTCATGTGATGGTTAATATTGATGAGAGCAATGATGAAATTTCTGCAATTCTAGGATAATATTTGTTTCTGTACTCAACTTCAATTCTATTGGATGGTAAGAGATGATGATTGTTGTATGTTGGAACATGGTGTATTGTGTTGGATAATGGTGTGTTATGTTGGATGACTGTGTGAATTAGATCATCATAGATGATGATGAAAAGATTATTAAATGCTAAGTGATATTGCTATACATTCTCATTGCCTTTTTTGTTTTGGTTTTGCTCATCATTATGTCTTGTCCCTATTTTATTCAGAGTGAGTGAAAGAATAGTCAATTTAAATGGTGTTTTCTGATTTCTTTTGCTTGCTTTCATGTTTATAAATATGCTTATACATATATTGTGTAGTAGATTGTTGTCTTCTTTCATCTTCCCGACAATGATTTGGAATAATATTGCTGAGATGTAGTCCTTTTTTTTTTTGCAGAATACATATTAGCACAACATGGCGAAGATGAATTAAGCTGGATTTTATTTTTCTGTTGGTCGGTAGTGAAAGATGGCAAAAATTTAATTAATGACTTCATTGTTTTTTGGTTTTGATGACTGAAATGGATCTGATGGAATGGTAGAACTCATTTTCGTAATTTTTCTTTTGTTGTAAAGATTCGTATTCGGGGGATTTTGAAATGTGCAATGAATTTGAATTTTGAATTTGTTTATTGTATTATATATTAATGGATTATATTTAGAGTTTTTAATTATTTTTGCAAAACATGTGTTGCATTATGTGAAAAGACAATAGGTATTAGCTAGTCTATTTTGTGGTACTAAATTGTTTTTTTAAAGTAATAGACAACGGTGATCCACCGTTGTCGTTAAGGAAAAATAAAGTGTTGTTGATATTTGTGTTGTAAAAGAGGGAGACAAAAGACAACTGGTTTCCACCGTTGTCTTATTAATCGAAATACAACAGTTATGTACAACGGTTCTCCACCGTTGTCTAATTACATGAAAGACAACAGTTATGTACAACGGTTTTACACCGTTATCATTGACGATATTAGACAACGGTTAGTAACTGTTGAAACACCGTTGTCGTTACAGTATTCAACAACGGTTTCGAAACAGTGGAAAACCGTTGTCCTATAATATAAAGACAACAGTGCAGAATTGTTGTCTTTGAGCGGCCTCTTCCACAACATAGATATCCACAACACTTTTTTTCCCTAAACGACAACAGTGGATCACCGTTGTCTCTTAGCATTTTTGAATGAATCGAAGATAAAATAAAATTAAAAAAAGTAATTCTGATCATAAAAGCCAGGTAGCTAAATGGTTGAGGTCTTGTTAAAATCTTTAAAGATAAAAACCACCCTTGTGGGAAAAATCTTTGGCAGTAAAAGAATAACCCATAACAAACAACCCAAAAGATAAAAAATAAACCCCATGACGTATTATATCTAACCCGTTACCTATCTTAAACATGTTAGATTTTAAAAGTTTAGACTCAATTAGATCCATCCAAAAATTTATTTAATCAAATTTGAATCTATTCTGAAAATTCAGATTCAAGACCCATGCATCCCAAAATTAATTTGATCAAATTTGAATCTCTTCAGAATACAATAAATTTATTACGAGTCCAAATTGAAGGCGGTCCCATCATCATTTATGTTGCTGCTGGTTGGAAGAAACATATTCAATCACGACAAAAGTACTAAAAACAAATACAAAAGTGTGTTTCTACTTTCTTGACAAGACTGTTGATTTTGACTATGGATGATTGATATGTTTTAACTTTTATCCCTTTCTGAATAACATACAAACTGGACGATTATTTTCAGTTTATCTGGTTGACCACTGGGGTTCAAAATTTTCGAGTGATATGAATCTACACAATTTGTATGTTAAATTGGTGGACATGATTTCTGGCTTATTTTGTGCATTCCTATATTTACTAATATATACGTCTAAAGAATGATGATTACACTTCTTAAATCTTACCATTATATATAAACTAAAATCCATTAAATTTGATATTATTTGCTTTATGAATTATTATTAAGTGCGTTAGAAATTTCTTGTAGGAACTAGGAAGTAATTGGGCTTCTAGATAAACACCATATTTCAATATAATTTTCTTATTTTTTTTGTTGAGGGGATGGGATATTATAATTTAAGAAACAAGTTAATTTTTATTTAATTGGCATTCTCTAATATTTTCTCACAACAAGAAAAATTAGTTTACCGACAGAAAAATCCGTAGGTAAATATTTACCTAAATAATCTAAACCATTGTAAATACCTACAAAATTTCCGTTGGTAAATTTAAAAATTGTTGGTGATCTATCAGTAAATTGTGGGTGTAATCTGAGGAAAAACAATATTTTTTATTCTGTAGATAACTGTAAATTTTAGTGACAATCATTTATGTCATTGCAGGAGTTCTTTTGTAGTGTTTTAGATAGGCTATTATATTAATTAAATTAATCAGCCTGATTCATTATTTATTTTTTAGGTTACAATTTGTTGATATCTTTCGGCCCGACAGTATTTGAATTTCAAACCTGATTATAGCTCGGATCAAATAATTCAAGGGATAATTACAAAAGAACCCTCGAGGTTTGATTCTGACTTCAATTTTAGCAGGTAACTGTAATATTTTCTTGAAATATTAGGGGGGTTTTAAAATATTTTTCTTATGAAAAGGAAAAATATAAGACAAATCAAACCTCAATGTTTTTTTTTTTAATTTTAAAACATCTCTGGGATTTTATGTATTTAGCCCTAACCTCAAGGTTTTTTTTCTTTTTTTTTTTGTAATTATCCCATAATTGAATTGGCCCAACTTTGACGAAATGTCTCTTTTATAATTTATAATTCTTTGTTTTAGTTAATAACTTTTTAATTTCATTAGAGTTATTTATTTTGTAAGTCTGGCTAAATTCTTATACTATGAACAACCTTGAAATCGATGCATTGAATCTAGTTTGGATAGCAAAACTATGTTCATCAATATCATGAAGCTTTGTATGATATCAAAGACAGATCTCAAGTACATCGCAGCAGGCCTTGTACATTCTCCAGTTTTCTTGGTATGTACTCCCTATTTGGTAGTAGCATTGTATTCAATATTAATTAGGGCATCGTTTGGGAATCAGTGCCATTACCATTTTTGCGAGTTTTGTTTGTGGCCCTTGAAACAAATTCGGGCCCAAGATCAAATTGCAAAGCATTCACTGCCCCCAAGGTGATATTACATAATAAGAAGTTTTACATGGATGTCAAGTATTATGTATGTCTAGGGAGGGTACTTGAAGACCCATATAGTCCCGTTTCCTCCACGGGTAGGAGTGGGACGATCCGTCACGTACATGGCGGGTCAATCCATTGGGGACAGGTCGGACCGACCCATATAGAATAAAATTTCGTTATTATAAGTTTTTTTATCTTGTATTTTGTATTATCAATAAGATTTTTGTTAACTTATATTTTGTAATATTGCATATTATTAATAGAGAATATCATTGCAAATGTATATATGTGGAATTACATTATTATATAATATACACACAAAATATATATTAAATATATTTAAAAATAAAAATATTACACGGAAGGTACTTATGGGGCATATATGATACCTAGAACCGTCTCATCCCACCGCATGTCACGAACGGAACGGGTCAAATTGTCATCCCTAAATATTCCCCCAAAATTTTTTCCCACAATTATGAGTTTAATGACAAGCGGTAATTTAGTCATTTGCAAAATTATTTTGCATTATCATCTTTTCCAACAAAGAATATGTTCCATACAACTATCAAAATATAAATATCTTAATCCGTAATCTCAAACACAATAATACACCTAATTATATAATACATAAACAATATAATCCTATCAAATCCACAAATTTAATCAAATCCCATCAACAAAATCAATTAAGCCCCAAATGTTAGATTTCATAGAAATCTATAAAGTAGAAAAAATTGTCTGCCTTGTGGTGGTACGATTAGTCTCATCACGACTATGATTTTCATATCTATATTGCGATTTTATTTTCGACAAAGTCCGTTATAAAAAAATTCTATATAAGCAGATAAATTCCACACATTCAATATGATTTTGGACTATAAAGTTAAGAATTTTGAATGACTCGATTTTTCCACTCAAAAGTCTCAAATGAGAGCGTGATGGATCTAAAAAGTCGCCTCACCAAAAACACACAACTTTAAATAAAAAAAACTTTGAAATTTATTTTTTCATACCATACGAAGGAAGTCGGCCCTTATTTTAAAAAGTTCGGTTATGTATGTCATTGCAGGTACTCAAACCCGAACTTCATTATTACGAGTAATACTCGTGTCTAGCTACTAGGCCAACCAATGGTTTATTAACTCATCTTATCATGACTCATGCATTGTTCCAATTTGTTCAATCGTTTCAAATCTATTGGTGATTATTCGTTCAACAATTACACATGACATAGAGGAATCCATATTCTTGGAAAAACTTGCCATGATGTAGATATTGTATATATAATAATTTTTTTTATAAAATGCTATATTCAAATTTATTGCATGAACTATGTCGGCATTGATTTATACGGGCCACCATGCAGAAAATCTACAAGGACATCATACATACATGATACATGATACATTATACATACATACATATAAATTTTAAACTATTTTTCTTTGACGATATATTTAGTCTTTGAACTTTTGTGTGTATAAAATTTATAAAAAATAATTTTTTCGCTTCAAATGATACAAGTTTGAGCTTGTCTTTTTTTTTTTTTTTTTTTTTTTTTTTGTTTTAACTTTTGCTTTGGCTATCCAACAACGAAACATCATATGTAGACTTTCCTTTGGACGATTCAAAGTTATAAATATTAACATAAGCTAAGGCCATGAACGTAACTTGGAAATTGTCTGTTTCACTAATTTTAGATCAGCCTGAATTAGGACGGTATACAGATATTTATCATCACGTTCATCACTATGATCACAACAATGATCAACATTTGAGTTCATTATAAGATTAATGCAAATTAATTAATTTGGATCAATCACAAAACAAATTAAATGCTTCTTCAGTTAGCCCCTCTGAACTTGGAAATTGTGTATACTTCATTAATTTCAGATCAAGAAATATGTACACATATATAGAGATACCAAAAATCAATAAAAACCTCAGATATATATTATTAATTAGGCTACAAAAACTACCCCGAGGAGTAGCCTAATTACATTAGTAGCTAAACCTCAATGATATTTTTTAATTATATATATGCTCCTATGTAATTATTTTTCTAAATAGATTCGACA
Source organism: Rehmannia glutinosa (assembly GCA_016081115.2). Lineage (NCBI taxonomy): Eukaryota > Viridiplantae > Streptophyta > Magnoliopsida > Lamiales > Orobanchaceae > Rehmannia > Rehmannia glutinosa. The sequence continues at coordinate 113,938 of JABTTQ020001185.1, forward strand.
TTAATTATTTCACCAACATGCAACGTTATTACAACATAACATTTCCAACTTTATATATTACTAAAAGTACACACATATATTACATGCATGCTTAAGATTTTATTGAACATTACAAATACAAGTCCAACAAAAGAACAAATTATTATTATTATTATTACTAAACACCTGATCTAGCACGTACGTAACCATGAATGTATCAGAAATTGCCTCAACGTAGCCACCATCTCTCACGACCACCATAACCGGTGGCGCAGAATTCAATCACCACTAATTCCTGGTGGAGCTCCGCTGCGAACGGTGGCTGCATCTTCAATCTATTCCGGCAAATCGGGCACGTCATGTGTCCATATCCCAACCACCTATCCAAACAAACCCTATGAAATAAATGTTCACATCTCAATTCCCTCACTTCATCTTCTTGGTCAATCCTACATAAACAAACAGCACATTCCGCTAGCTCTTCTCTGGAATCATCGGCGATGTCTTTGTACGTTGTTACGTTAAAATCGTCGTCGACGTAATCGGGCAATAACATTTTTCCGCCATAGGAGTGTTGAAAGAAGGATTGGCAAAGAAGATAATCCCATGCCCATTTCAGATTAATCGCAACCAAAATCATGTACATTAGTATGCCTGATTGTGGTACGATTTGAATCATCATGGTTACTATATATCAAAAGCCCCTAAGGGGGCTTTTTTTTTTTAATTATTAATGGGACGGAATATTAGAGATATGAAGTGAGAGATGTTATTTTTGAGAGTTGCATTATTTGGAATTTGTATAAGGGGTATATATAGGCACCAAGAATCTAAAGCTTCATTAAATAATTGGGTTAATTACACAATGTACCCCTGAGGTTTAGCTTAATTACAGAAAAATCCAGTTATCTTTTAAAATTACAAATATATCTCTTAACATTTATTTATGTTTTGCAAATTGTATCCTTGAGAGGGGAATATTTAATTTGTTATGTAAATACAAATTTCAAGCGGATGTTTGTAGCATTTTAAGGGGGTATTTGTAATTCTGAAAGATACTTGGAGGAGCTTTTTGTAATTAAGCTAATTTCAGGGGTAGTATTTGTAATTATCACTAAATAATTTGAAGGGACTTTTCTTGGAAAGTGGTAAGCCAAGGTGAAATTTCGTTGCAATCAGTCAAACAAAATACTAATACAAAAATTATCCTTTTGACCATGTTTGATTTTCTATTCAAGAAAGTTTAACTGGGACAAGTAGTTTATTTATAATAGGATTATATAGCATCAATTAATATTTGTCTGCTGGTTGATCAACTTGTCATCCTTTAACAGGGATTTCTGACGTGGTTTAAGATGAAATTCAAGCCTCACGTGCCGATGAATAAAGGATGGAATTCTTACAACGCAACAAATAAACCTAGTAAGACAAGGAATTACATGAGGAAACTGCGTCAAATATAATTATTAATTTGGCCAAATTTTATTTTTAGTCATTATGAAATGCTGTAAATATTTTTCCTTAGTTAATAATTTCAGTCCGTGCATGATACTATGGTCATGGCGTACATAATTTTCTATTCCAAGTTACATCATTAATTAGGGAAAATTAGAAATTTAGTCCGCTAATTTTAGCCATTTAGATATTTAGTCCTCTAGGTAGTCAAATTTAATTTTAGACCATTAACTATTATTTTTTTTGACATTTAGTCCGATTTTCACCGGAGTAAGCTAATCCCGCCGGAAATTGCTGACGTGGATAAATTGATGGTGGAATTGATGATGTGTACATAAAATTAGGGGATTTTTTAACAAGTGAAAAAACATAAATGCTACATATAATGAATTTACGTTAAAAAAGAAAAACAAATTCCATGTTGGCAATTAGAAGATGGAAAGTAAATCAAAAACTTCTTTTTTTTAATAAGTTGGGAGTACTGGTTGGAGGGGAGGAGATAAATTTCAAAGAAACTGAAAGATACAGGGTTCGAACTCTGGTTAACACCCTTAACACTAAATGCTCAAACAAAAAAATTAGAAAAAATTAAAGAAAAAAAAAACCTAGATGAAGAACCCAACAACCACCGTCATCTCCACCTAAGGTGAAGAACTCACCCGCCGGCTCCCCCCCCACCCCCAACCTCGCGTCGCCCCTCCCCCACTTCTTCTTCTTCATTTCACCCAGTTATTCCTTCAAATATGAGAAGCAAACCAAGAAATCGAGGTGTTTTCTTTTCAAAAAATTAAAAGATGTCGAGGTGTTTTTGACGGAGGTGAAGGTGAAGGTCAGCTCGAGATGCCGGATGGTGGAGGTTGGAGATGGCCTTGGTTGCTGTGGTGTGGTTGGGGTCGGTCAGATTTTTTTGGATCCGAAGGTTTGGGTTTGTTTTTGGATTCGGGCGGCGGACGACCTCGATGGTGGCGCCGTCGTTGGTTTGCGGTGGCGGCAGAGGCAGGGGAAATCCAAAAGGGTCGTTTCTTTCGGTTGGTTGGTGGGTGGTGGGGCTATGGCTGTTAGCTTCTTCGGAGGTGGGGGCAGTGGGTGGTGGTTGGGTGGCGGAGATGCGGCGGCGATGGGTGAGAATGGAGGTGAAATTTGTGGTGGAAGATGGGGTTAAAGTGATGGTGGTGGTGGTAGTCTTGTTCTGGATATTCTTTTTTTCATTTTTTTGGGGTTTAAATGTTTATAATTTTTTCTGTGGGGTGAAATTATACATGTTTGTTTATGAAAATGGAGAAATGGGGATATAGTAATATTATATTATAAGTAATATAATAATTCTCTGTGTTGCTTAATTAATAAAAAAATATACAATTTTTTTATATTTTTGTAAATTTATTCATTTGATACTTTTTCTAATTAAATTTCTACATTTGATGAATTATATGTTTTTATCAAATTCATAATTTTGTAATTTGTATTTTTTCACTAATTTTTAATTTGATTTTTTGTTATTCATAATTTTATTTTTTTGAATATTGCTATTTTTAATTATTTTTATTTATTTTTCTCTATTAATTGCCTATATGGATGGTACATGTGCAATTTTCCCTCCAAAATTGAAAAATCTCCAATTTTTTTGTCCATGTCAACATAATCTAGTCCACCTCAGCAATTTCCGACGAGATTTAATAATTCCGGCGAAAATCGGACTAAATGTCAAAAAAATTAATAGTTAATGATCTAAAGTTAAATTTGACTACCTAGAGGACTAAATGTCTAAATGGCTAAAGTTAGCGGACTAAATTTCTAATTTTCTCTCATTAATTAATATGCACGCCAAATATTTAAGATATTTGGAATACGAGATTAAATGCGTATTGAGATGATCAGGCTTGTGGTTATGGTGATTGATTTATGGAAACTAGGGAGAGCTTGAAATAGGTTTTAAAGTTAAATATCACATAAAAATTATTATTTAAACTTTACAAATCCGCTATTCATGATTTTGATTAAAGTTGTCAAATCAGTTGGACCGAACCAAGCCTGGCCACCATACCGAAGAGAAAAATGGATTGGGTTGGATTGGTGCAAATTCTAGCTGTTAGACTGTCATGAGTAGAGCTGTCAAAAGACCAGGGACGGTCCAGCCCGGCCCGAGCCCACCGGGCTTTTCAAAAAATCGGGCCGGGCCGGGCCAACAGTACCTCGGGCTGCGAAAAATGGGGAATCCAGCCCATCCTAAAAACGAAAATTACACTGAAAAATTCGGGCCTAGAAAAATAGAACCCAACCCATTAGAAAACCGGACTGGTTCGGGCCGGCCCGTTGGGCCGGGCCGGAATTGACAGCTCTAGTCATGAGTGACGAAACCAGAAATTTTATATAACGGGCCCCAACTAACATTAGTGTAAAAGAAAAATACAATACATCAACTATAAAAAGAACACTATAAATAATTACCAATTTTTATAAAGTCAATATTTAATCAATTACATCTTAATATTCAAAAACAAATAACAGAACATAATTACATCGATATATCATAACATTTCTCTTCTATTCTTCATATTTTGAAATCGTTGCATAATAACTTTATTGATAATATTTTGAAATATATCCTTTTCAATGTATGCTACCAAACAATTATTCAGTAGTCCATCTCCCATTCGGTTGCGTAGTGAATTATTGATGATATTCATTGCCAAAAAATCTCATTCCACCACGAAGTGGCAACTATAACTTAACTACAAACAAACCAATGGAAAATAATATGTTTTCTTTTAGCAAACATCTTTTGAGCAAGACCTCATATACCTGCTACTTAGAGAAGCTTTCATTTAAATGAACATCAAAAATAAAGTTTTCAAATTGACTTTCAATTAAATTCATATATAGTAACTGTATAAAATTCAGCTAGATAAAATAAATAGAGAAGATCAACAATAAATCCTGCAAATTTATTTAATATACACTTTGATAACATAGGTGAAAGGTTAGCCTTAATACAAACCTGGTGGTGATGAGTTGAATCCACCACTCCTCCTCGCACTTAGTTTGAGTCTCACGCACGGGTGCATGAATGCAATTTTCTTCAATTGAATGTTTTTTCTCGTGTTAGTGGCGTGAAAGGGTTAGTGGCTCCACCCAAAGAATTGGCTTTACTAGTTAATTGCTCTTTTTTTTAACTTTAATTTTATTCAAGTTATAAAGTGACATGACAAAAATGCCCTTATTTTTTAAAAAAATCTTAGGGGGCCTAGTGCCCCCTTTGGCTCCAATGTCCCTTCGTCTTTGCCTGTTATTTTGGAGCCCAACCCGATCCATACATTAAACATCGATCCGACCAGACAAGCCGAATTTTTTGGATCAAATGGATCGGGTCAAATAGACTCAATTCTTTCCAATGCTTTATGAAATTGCGGTCAAGCCCGACCTCTTCATGAATTTGGATTTGGTTTTGACATATAATTGTGTTAATTGTTTTTTTCCGGCTAATGCTATACATAACATCCATGAGTATAGGCGGTACATGTTTCGAGGTCATTGATAGGGGTTATTCGAATAAGATAGTATCAAAAGTACATTTCATAGAATGATATAAATCGAAATTGTGAAATATTGATAATTTTAGATAATACATAATTGATTCGACCCAAGTAGATTAATATTGATGCTGCTTAAATCCGTGGATCACTCTTAGTTAAGGTTTTTAAATATTAATCCAATTTTTCCAGGAGTTGGTAGTTCTTCGGATAAGAACTTGTGCGCGATACCAACAAACGTTTGACGGGCTGAGTTTATCCTTGGGAATTAATTAGCGACGCTCAAATCAGTATGAGTTGGGGAGAAAATTCAGAGCGTGTACAATGATCAAGAGTAATGAATTGTGAATACTTACAAATAATGAGGAGAAACCTTTTTGTACCTAGTTCGATGGGCCACATGAGCTTGGTAGGAAGAAGTGGGCTGCTTGGGCTATAGTAGGCCTCGTGAGCTATAAATAGTGAACTGAACCTCATGGGATGCTCAATAATAGTTGGTTCATGGGCCAATTCACAATACTTGGACTCAATAATAAATAAGGAAAAATACCCTATTTTTGGTAAAAATACCACAAAATACGCTCCTATCACTTTTGTACCTATTTCTTTTCCTTTTGTACCTATTTTTTTTTTTTTTACGCTCCTGCATATTTGTTTTTGATTATTTTTACTTTTTTTTTTGTTTTCTGTGTTCATGTGTTGCTTTATATGTTATATATGTTTTTTCGATGTTGTTTAAATTTATTTAATTCTTTGTTGTTTTTTTGTTGTTTCGGTGTTTCAAAATAATTTTTACCTATTTTTATACTGTTTTTTGTTCATGTATTATTATTTTGTACATTATTTCCATTGTTCCGGTGTTGTTCTATAATATTTTTAATATTGTTTTAATAATTTTTTGTTGTTGTTTTCATATAGTGTTCAATGTGTAAATACAAATTTTACCTATTTTTAAGCTTTTTTTATTCATGTGTTGTTTTAAATATTTTTTACGTTGTTTTTGGGTTGTTTTCATACCATTTTTAATGTTGTTATGATGCTTCTTTGTTGTTTCCATGTAGTTTTCGATGCTTAAATACAAAATTTACCTATTTTTAATTCTTTTTGCACATATGATGTTTTCTATATTGTTTCTGGTTTGTTTCTATATTGCTTCCTAGTTGTTTCCATGTTTTTTATGTTTTCATGCATTGAATCAAAAATTGAGTTGTGTTTTTTTATTCATGCTGTTTCTATAATATTTTTAATTTATTTAGTTTTAATATGTGTTGTTTTATGTGTAAATTTCTTGATTTTTTATAAGACTTCGAATATAAAATGGATTATTGTTTGCCAAAAATTATTTGGTTCATGCAACTGCAAGTGTACGTGTAGTTTATAGAATAATGGCAAGCAAGGTCGTATTCCTCAGGGATTGAAGCTCGAAAATCAAGTGTTTCACTAGTGTATTCCTCAGGGATTTAGGCTATAATAACATTGTATTCCAATTTTATGGAAGCGACTGAAAATCAAGTGTTTCACTAACTAAAATAAAAAAATAAAGATAAATAAATGAAATAAATTTGTGAATCCCAAAAGTATTTTTAACATCTCCAGGAGCAACATTAGGCACATAATCTCAACATGCTTCTTCAATATTAAATGCGAATAAAGTTTTAAAAACCAATTCATGCAATCTATAGGTTCAAATTCCTGAATTCATTTACTCCCCTGGCTAGGTGATGCGTAAACAGTTGATTAATAACAATTGTAGTCCTCTCGGATCGTTACAATTCTTATTAACTCCAAAAAGATTTGTGAATTGAATGACTCCCTATAAACACGCCTGTCACACATGTTTCATGTCTGAATTCGATTTTCGTCTTACTAGAACTCACCTCTCGGATTATGGACTAGAAGTATGACATGCAAATTATTGGCCAAATAAAAACAATTATAAACTAAGCACTCGAATTCATAAAATAAAATGCATGAATTAATTAAGAAAATAAATAATCATATTTAATATAAATCCACAGTTTCGATTATGCCCCTAAGATCCGAAAAATATGCCAAACATTTATTACAAACTCATGACAAATTCGGATCAACATTCAGACACCATATAAGCACAGACAAAAGTTCTTAGACATAGAAAGAAAACCCCTTCTTGTCAGGATGGATTCTCCCTCCAAGCCCTCAAAGCCTTGTGGTGTTCTTCGTGACCTAGCATTTTGCTCTCAGAAGCTCTTCGATTCCTTCGTTCCTGTGTTATTTGATGTGTTTTCTATGTAGAAAGTGATGTATGGAATGATAAATTTCCGTGCATAGCCTTGGGTCCCTTTTATAGATGCTTGGAGAGATCACTTGCAGAGTTTGAGTAGAAAAAGGAGACCAATTCAGCCCCAGTTACGTCGCACGCCTATGTCATCCCACACGGTCGGGTCGTGCGATCGGAATTTGATCTCGGGGTCTTCATGAAAGTTGTAGATCTTTCTCTTACCTTTCCATGGCCACTTGAATTACCTTAATATCAATTTTGCAGAGAACGGTATGAGCAAAATACTAAACCCTGCCAGTGCTGGAAACTGTTAGCGCGTTTTGACGTTTTTGAAGGAAATTTCCTTTTGTTTGACCGTCCATGCTTCTTTCCTTCACATTGTTGCCCGTACCTTTTTACATATCATTTGATACATGCTATCATCTTTTGTCCAATTTAGCTCCATTTTCTGCAAAAGTCACAAGAGTACGCAGTATCACGCCCAACAATAGAAATCAAGTAAAACATATTGAATATGCGTGCAAATGCATCAAATATATATCATTTTAAACCCTCAAATGCACGTAAATTTTACACTCATCAATTATTTAACGAGGGAAATATTTATTTTTTTACTGAAATTTTGTTGAAAAGAAACATGTTTGAAACAATCTTGTAACAAAGCGTAAAAAAGTCTGAAAATTTTGACGGGAGCGTAAATTCGTGTAAAAAAAAGGGCGGGAGTGTAAATTTGGGTAAAATAGTATCGGGAAGCATAAAAGACTGATATTATCCCCCAAAAATAGGACATTTATGTCAATTGCCCTAATAAATATTCATGGCACATAATTAAATAAAAATATTTAATTATGATTTTACCCCACAAATAGGAATCCTGTCGAATACTAAAAAAAATCAAATCTTGTTTGTAATGCTAAGTAGAGCAAACTTACCCAAGATTTTGGTGGTCAATTTTGATCAACATTTAGCATTTTGGTTCATTTTCAATTCTAACTCACTAATTAAAGAAAACAAAAATGTTATGGTAACAAGAAGTCAAGTGACAACATCAAAGTTGCCACATATTATATATATGAAGTGACGACTATTTTTTTCCTCCTTTTTCTGGAAATTTGGTTTTAATAAAGAGGGTGTCAACCTGATTTTAACCAAATTTTCGATGGCTAAATATTTAAATATAAATGAATTAAATTGTAAATTGTCAATCTGAGTTCCAAGTAGATGTTCGTAGTATTTTTAATTTCTCAAAACCGAATTTCGGTGAGTGAAAAATTAATACACGAAGCTGGCTACTGATAAGTGCCATTTTGTACATATTTTGTGCTATTAATTCAATAGTTTTTAAATTATTTTGTTAGAAAAATCATAGTTTTCTCAATTATTTTTTGTCATTTTATCGCGGGATGTGTTTAACATTATATGTGGAGCAATTTGGAGCCAACATTAAGTGCAAAAAGGCAAGAAAACTCACTCAACATGACTTGGGGGTGCCAAATAACATGGCCATATTTAAAAAGAAGGAAATAAATTGAAGATAAATTGGAAAAAGGGTCCAAAACGGCCAAACCGTGTCACCAAACACGACCATGTTGAAGGGGATCAAAAGAGGAGAAAAACTGCACAAAACAGACCCGGACACGGCCTGGCCGCGTTGCAGAACACGCTCATGCCCAACCATTTTGTTAACTTCCAGGCCGTGCTGCCCAACACGGCCGTGTCAGGGCCACTTTCAGATACCTTTTTATGCGGAATTTGTGGAAAAATCACTAACCAAACCTTTTTGACCACTTTTGTACACCTTTAACACCTTATTTTACTGCACCATATCCTCATGTTCCCTCAATCGTCATATGAATACAAGAATTCACCAACTCAACAATGAAAGTGGAGCAATTATTTATCAAAAGATAGCACTATCAATGTATTATTGTACAAAAATGGTGTCTATAAAAGCCAAGAGTTGAAGTTGGGATAGGCATTCATTAGACATTCAGAAAATATTCATTGTATTCATCATATTAAGTAGAATTGGGATCAAGGGGTCTTGGAGGAGAAAGCTTGGGGCAATATTGGATAAGAAGGCTTGGAGCAACATCATCAATCAAGAAATAAGTCCATTGAGATTTTGAGAAAGATAAGTACACCATGTCTACAATACTGAAATCTTCTTGTGTAATTTACTCTTTTGTCAAACTCATGAGTAGCTAAACTTCTAGTGTTTGAATGTAATGAACTCTAGAATGGATTTGTGATTAAGGTTTGTATGTTTTTGATAAAATTCTCATGTCTTGTGTAATTCACTTATATCATGCTTATTTCATTTGAGTTAATATATCTGGTATATTAATTTGATTTCTATTCCTCATCGGGTAATCGAGAGATTTATGGTGAGAAAGAACCTATATAAGTGAAAAGAGTTGCATGCAATCCTAGATATTGTTAGTCCAAGTGGCTACAATAATCTAGAGGGGGGTGAATAGATTATGCCGATTTTTCGCAAAACACCCTCTTTTTCGAAACAACGAGTAGACAACAAAAAAGTAAATGCGGAAAATAAACAACACTCGTTGATTTAAAGAGGTTCAACCCATCTAGGGCCTAATCCTCTACCACCCCAGTATCTCCGGGATGGATTTTAAAAAGAAAATAAGATTTTATTAATTTACCAAAAATTAATACAACACCTTGAGGATTACCACAACCCTCTTTCACCACCTTGAGGATTACCACAACCCTCTTACAACACCTTGAGGATTACCACAACCCTCTTATGACACCTTTGAAGATTACCACAACCTTCAAACACCTATCACCTAGATCACCCAAGTATATTCTTACCACAAGAATACTCACAAGGATGTCTTGTGTTGAATGATGACCAAAATCAAGATTACAACTCAATAAAGATTGATACAATATGAGTACAAGTGTAATCAAGAATTGAAAGCCTAGACCTCAAATAAGTGCAAGTGAAAGTGCTTAGGCTAATACAACAAGATATAGAAGTGTTTGCTTTGTATGCTCTTTTTGCTTGTAGTAAGTGTTGTATCTTGTTGCTTGAATTAAGCCTCTATTTATAGGAGAGGACTTGGCTTTCATTTCCGGACATTGGCTCCTCCTTGGGGAGTGATTTGCTGCAAAAAAACCATTTAAAAAGATCAAAATAGTCTGTTAGAAATCAATCCCACAAAATAGGGAAAAGTTGTCCAAAAAACTGCGGATAGTTTCTTTGATAAACATGGGGTTCGACCGGGTCACAGAGATAAGATTGAAATTGAATTCGCAAATTTTTACACAGGGGACCGGTCGAAGGGTGCGACGTCGCCTCTTATTGTGACCGGTTACCCTTGACGATTTTACGAAACAGAGAAGTCCGGAACAAAAATCCAACTTGCGAGTCTAGTCGTCGGTCGCCGGTCGACCGGCCGACCGCACCGCCGCCCACCTCGGCCGGCCGTCGCCGCCTGTTTTTCTTACGCCCCATTTTCTTTCTCACTCAACTCAGTGCGGGTTGCCCTATAGGGCGACGGTCGAGCTGAAACAAATGTGTTGTCCAATGTTTTATTGAAAATAAACTTTAAGAAATACTCCGAAAAATAGTAAACATATTTTAAGTTGATCGGAAGTATTTAGACAACATTTAGGGACATAGTTTTGGTTTAAAAACATATTTGAACAAAATCGAACATAATCATCAAAATCATGATAAAAACATATATCTAACAAACTCCCCCTTTTTGATGATTACAAACCCAAACAATTTTCTTGAGGACGATTTTAAAACCAAATAAAATTTTCGGTTTTATGAGTAAACTATCCGTTAGAAGTATTTCATACAAAGCTCCCCCTATTTATGAGCATATCAACAAACGATTATTATTAGTAAGAAGCACAAGCTATAACAAGCTTATATAGATTGCATCATGAGCTAAGCTCCCCCCTGTCACAAAGCTTATAATCAATTTCATCCGAGTCCAAAATTCAAGCTATGGACTAGGTATTAGAGTCCACAATACTTATTGCGAGCTTTTATTAGCTTTTCTTGAGCTAACGAGCCAACTTCCTGCTTTCTCCCCTTTGGAATCATCAAAAGAATGTTAGAATGGTGAAAACACCATACAAAAATATCAAAGTGCGCCAAAGGGACGATTTATCAACCGTTGAACAATTTAAGCGTAATAATTCAAGGAAAATGGGAGAAATGTAATATGAAGAGGTCATACGCTTGTTTTGTTTGTCAAAACATGATCTCAATAAGTAAGGAAACGTTTGAAAGCAAGAGAATCATGTATAAGTTTGAAATATTCATTGCGATATATCATCGAACACCTTGCGTGCGTTAAAAATAAAAGAGGTTGTATATAACCTTTGTAAATGGTTCAAGCCAAAAATTTTCAACATCAATTCAAGCCAATCATCATACATAACAACACTACAACCAAGCTTATCATGATCATACGAAAAATACATCAAAAATATTCAAGAAACTTGAAAACTCAAGGGTTCCACCCAATTGAGTAAAAGAAGTTTAAATTCTTACCATTTGATCGGAAAGTGTGAGCCATAATGATGATGATTATGCTATATAATGTCCATGTTGTGTAAGAGATGCATGAAATCCATTTTTGAATGAAATTTGAGTGAATTTGGCAAAGGGGACGAAAAATGGCCAAAAATTTGTTAAAATGAAGAAGCTGAAGACAGAACGTTTAAAAGCCAAAATATAGCTTAGGGCGACCGGTCGAGGTTGAGGGCGACCGGTCGAGGTTGAGGGCGACCGGTTGCCCTCAACTCCTTCAACCCACTGTTTTGTCAGTTTTTCAAAATCCGAATTTTCAACCAAAAATCCGATTTTTCGCCCCTAAGTTTTAAAACGTGCAAAATGCAAACGTAAGCTTCATTCAATATGCATTATGCCTAACCGAGCTCGTATTGAAGAAAAAGTCTCGGAAGATAGCGGTTTTGTGAAAATATCCGCTAATTGATCTTGAGATGGTACAAAGGATATCTCAATTTTATGTTTTGAAACACAATCCCTTAGAAAGTGATGTCGAATCTCAATATGTTTAGTACGGTTATGATGAACCGGGTTTTGAGCAATATTTATAGCGGATATATTATCACAAAAGATAGGTACATTTTCAAAAGAACATTTGTAATCCGCTAAGGTTTGTTTCATCCAAAGAAGTTGAGTACAACAAAATGTGGCGGAAATATATTCGGCCGGCCGTTGAAAGAGAAACACGTTTTGCTTCTTTGAAAACCAAGAAACTAGGCAATCGCTTAAAAATTGACATGATCCGGAAGTACTTTTCCGATCATCAATATTTCCCGCATAGTCGAATCACTATAACCTTTAAGAGAAAAATTTTCATTCTTTGGATAAAATAAACCATATTGAATGGTGCCTTTTAAATATCGAAAAATCCTTTTAACGGCACTCATGTGAGATTCTTTGGGATTGCTTTGAAAACGAGCACATAGGCATACGGCATGAAGAATGTCCGGTCTACTAGCGGTTAAATAAAGTAAACTACCAATCATACCTCGATACTTTGATTCATCCACGGACTTGCCTTTTTCATCTTTGTCAATTTTGACATTTGTTGCCATAGGAGTAGAGCGGTTCTTCCTTCTTCAATGCCGAACTTTTTCAAAAGTTCTTTTGTATACTTTGATTGCGAAATATAAATACCTTCTTGACATTGTTTAATTTGAAGTCCAAGAAAGAAGTTAAGCTCCCCATCATACTCATCTCGAATTCTCCTTGCATTAACTTAGAAAATTTCTTGCACAAAGAATCATTAGTAGCACCAAAGATAATATCATCAACATATATTTGCACAAGTAAACAATCTTGCCCTTTTTCAAAAACAAATAGAGTTGTATCAACTTTACCTCTTATAAAACCATTTTGTAAAAAGAAAAGAACTAAGTCTATCATACCATGCACGGGTGCTTGTTTTAAACCATACAAGGCCTTTTTAAGTTTATAAACATCATTAGGCCTAGAAAAATTTTCAAACCCGGAGGTTGTTTTACATAGACTTCTTCTTGAATAATACCATTTAAGAAGGCGGATTTAACATCTATTTGGTAAAGTTTGAAATTTTTAAAGCAAGAATAGGCAAGCAAAATACGAATAGCTTCTAAACGTGCTACGGTGCAAAAGTTTCATCATAGTCAATACCTTCTTCTTGACAATACCCTTGAGCTACTAACCTTGCCTTATTTCGAACAATGTTGCCTTGATCATCAAGTTTGTTCCGAATACCCATTTTGTGCCAATATTGGTTTGAGAAGGAGGACAAGGTACCAATTCCCATACATCATTTCTTTCAAATTGATTCAACTCCTCTTGCATCTCTAGAAACCAATCCTCATCCTCAATAGCTTCTTTAGCATTTTTAGGCTCTTTTTGAGAAATAAGAGCTTTCTCGGCAAATTTTCTCCGAGTCATCACTTTGTCAAGGGGATCACCAATAATAAGATCTTTTGGGTGATCTCCCTTAAATTTCAATGCAACGGGAAGATCCGAAATGTCACCTCTATCTTCTTGAGGACCATTTGAGGTGGACGGTTGATCATTTGATGTAGACGGTTGATCATCAATTTGAACAATTTGTTCAATAATATCCTCCTCATCACTATCATCATTAGGAATTCTTTCAACTCCGAAGCTTCATTGAATTTAACATGGATGGATTCTTCAACAACTCCACTAGTCTTATTGTAAACACGATATGCTTTGCTTTTTGTTGAATATCCCATAAATATCCCTTCATCGGCCTTAGGATCAAGTTTGTCCAATTGATCCTTGGTATTCAAAATAAAGCATTTACAACCAAATATCTTGAAATAACTAATATTTGGAGTTCTACCTTTCCAAAGCTCATATGGAGTTTTATTCATTTTAGGACGAATATAAACTCGATTAATGACATAGCAAGCGGTACTTACGGCTTCGGCCCAAAAATACTTTGGAAGTGAAAATTCATTGAGCATGGACCGACTCATTTCTTGTAATGTCCGATTTTTCCGTTCGGCTACTCCATTTTGTTGAGGTGTCCTTGGAGCCGAGAAATTATGAGCATATCCTTTGGTTTCACAAAATACTCTAAATTCATCGTCAAATTCTCCTCCTCGATCGCTTCGAATAGACTTGATAGTATCTTCTTTTTCATTCTCAATAAGTCTACACAACTTAACAAACTCATTAACGGCATCGTTTTTATTGGTAAGAAAAAGAGCCCAAGTATATCTCGAATAATCATCGACTATAACAAAAGTGAAATGTTTTCCACTTAGACTAGCCGTACCAATATCCCCGTACAAATCAAGATGAAGCATTTATAGGGGTTTGGTTGTGGAAATTTCATTTTTTGGCTTAAAACTACTTTTAACTAATTTGTTCTTTTGACAAGTGTCACATAAGCCAAGATTTTCAAAATTCAATTTGGGTAGTCCTTTCACATGTTGGTTTTTGTAAATATTTTTCAAATTCTTGTATCCAATATGTCCAAGTCGCCTATGCCATAAACTAGTTAAATCATTATTGGCGACTAAACAAGAAACATTTTGACTAACCAAATCACTTGTACAAATTTTGTAAAGATTGCCTTTTCTATTTGCTTCACAAATAATTTCACCATTTTTAAGAATAAGGCATTTTCTTTATTAAAGGAAACATCATATTTTGAATCACAAAGTTGGCTAACACTTATCAAATTAAACTTAAGCCCTTCAACTAATAGAACATTACTAAGAGAAAAAAAAAGAGTTACCAATTTCTCCATTTCCAAGAATTTTTCCTTTGCCATTGCCGAACATGACCATACCCTCTTGGAGTTTGATGTTGGTAAATAGTTCTCTCCTCCCGGTCATATGGCGTGAACATCCGCCGTCCACGAGCCATTTTGAATCTTCCATTGTGGTTATAGCCCTATTACCTACAAAAGAATTTCTTTTAGGTACCCTATAATTTTGGGGTCCATGGGGGTTAGTCTTGAGACCTTTGGGTCTCCAAACATGTCTTGAGCTATTTCTCAATTTGCAATTATTGGCATAATGTCCAATTTTGCCACAATAAAAACATGTAGGAGTATTATAATTATTAGCACGAACAAAAGTCGGACCTTGGTTGTTTTTCTTAAAAACACTTTGAAATGGCTTATAACCAAGTCCCGTTTTGGAATGCTCACCTCTTTGTGCATCTAAAATTTTTGTGACTTTATCCGTACTTATGTTGAAACGATGCACATCATTTTTCAAACATTCAATTTCTTTTGTGAGCAATTCCTTTTCGGTTTCAAGAGAATGAATTCTAGTAAGAGTAAGAGCATGAGCTTTGTCTAGAGATTCATAAGAGGTAAATAATTTTTCCTTTTCAACCTTAATCTCCTTATGCTCCTTTTTCAAATTTTTATATTTAACGATTAAATTTTGAAACTCAATTTGCAATTCATCAAAATCACATTGCAAGTCATCAATTATGGAGGAAGTAGAGGAATTTGAGTGTACCTCATTGTTTTCATCGTCTATAGCCATGAGACCGTGTTCGGTTTCTCCTTCCTCATCGGTTGTTTCGAGTAGTTCATCCCATGTTTTAACTTCCGCATTTAGAGCCTTCTTTTTTGTGAAAGGCTTCCTTTTCTTTTGCTTTCCTCTTCGTCGAGCTTGCAATCGGCAATGAAGTGCCCGGGTTTTCCGCATTTAAAGCAAGCATTATCTCTTGGTTTTCTTGCTTTATTTTTATTCACAAATTTTGAAAATTTTCGAACAAGTGCGGCCGTCTCCTCATCATCATCATCATTATCATAGTATGCATTATTAGAAGAAGAAGCAAGACCTTTAGGAATAATTTGCATACCCGATTGATTTGTGGATGGTTTGGAGTTTTTCCTCTCCTTGAGATAGACTTCATAGATGAGTAGATTTTCAATAAGCTCATCAAACTTGAGTGTCTCAAGATTTTGTGCCTCCGTGATTGCCGTTACTTTTTCGGACCATGAGCCGGGAAGTGCATTTAGTACCTTGGTCACCTTGTCTTTCTTCGGAGATGACTTTTTTGAGGGCCACAAGAGGATTGACAATATTGTCAAGCCTTTCCACCATCTTGGAGATGCTTTCGCCATCATACATGTTAAAGTTTTGAAGTCTTTAACAAGCATGGTCTTTCTTGCTTGCTTGACTTTCTTAGTCCCTTCATAGATTGTCTCCAATTTTTCCCAAACCTCATGTGCCGACCTTATGCCTCTTATGCGATTGTACTCGGTGGCGGTAAGAGAACAATGCAAAATATTTAAGGCCTTACCGTTTAGAGAGAAAACCTTTTTGTCGTTTTCATCAAACTCCTTGAAAGGTTTAGGAGCCAAGGTGCCATCCTCCGATTTCTTTGTTGGTTGATCAACTCCTTAAATGACCACATTCCAAATGTCGAACCCGCACCCTTGTAGGAAGCACTCCATACGGTCTTTCCAAAATGCGTAGTTGTTGGCGTCAAATAGTGGTGGCTTATTGGTGGAGGCGCCGGTGGTGAGATGAGCATCATTAGTAGCCATGGATCTTTCCTCTTTACTCGGAACGAGCTAGCCAAAGAGTTTGGCTTTGATACCACTTGTTAGTCCAAGTGGCTACAATAATCTAGAGGGGGGGTGAATAGATTATGCCGATTTTTCGCAAAACACCCTCTTTTTCGAAACAACGAGTAGACAACAAAAAAGTAAATGCGGAAAATAAACAACACTCGTTGATTTAAAGAGGTTCAACCCACCTAGGGCCTAATCCTCTACCACCCCAAGATATCTCAGGGATGGATTTTAAAAAGAAAATAAGATTTTATTAATTTACCAAAAATTAATACAACACCTTGAGGATTACCACAACCCTCTTTCACCACCTTGAGGATTACCACAACCCTCTTACAACACCTTGAGGATTACCACAACCCTCTTATGACACCTTTGAAGATTACCACAACCTTCAAACACCTATCACCTAGATCACCCAAGTGTATTCTTACCACAAGAATACTCACAAGGATGTCTTGTGTTGAATGATGACCAAAATCAAGATTACAACTCAATAAAGATTGATACAATATGAGTACAAGTGTAATCAAGAATTGAAAGCCTAGACCTCAAATAAGTGCAAGTGAAAGTGCTTAAAGGCTAATACAACAAGATATAGAAGTGTTTGCTTTGTATGCTCTTTTTGCTTGTAGTAAGTGTTGTATCTTGTTGCTTGAATGAAGCCTCTATTTATAGGAGAGGACTTGGCTTTCATTTCCGGACATTGGCTCCTCCTTGGGGAGTGATTTGCTGCAAAAGAAACCATTTAAAAAGATCAAAAATAGTCATTAGAAATCAATCCCACAAAATAGGGAAAAGTTGTCCAAAACGCAACGGATAGTTTGTCGATAAACATGGGGTTCGACCGGTCGCAGCAGAGATAAGATTGAAATTGAATTCTGCGAATTTTTACACAGGGGACGGTCGAAGGGGTGCGACGGTCGCTCTTAGTCGTGACGGTTGCCGCCCGACGATTTTATTTAAACAGAGAAGTCTGGAACAAAAATCCAACTTGCAGTGTGTCGCCCGGCCGGTCGGCCGCCGACCGACCGCCGCGCCCCACCTGGTCGCCGGCCGCCCGCTCGCTTTTTCTTACGTCCCATTTTCTGTTTCTCACTCAACTCAGTACGGGTTGCCCTATGGATGACGGCCGAGCTGAAACAAATGTGTTGTCCAATGTTTTATTGAAAATAAACTTTAAGAAATACTCCGAAAAATAGTAAACATATTTTAAGTTGATCGGAAGTATTTAGACAACATTTAGGGACATAGTTTTGGTTTAAAAACATATTTGAACAAAATCGAACATAATCATCAAAATCATGATAAAAACATATATCTAACATATATGACGACATAAATCTTCTGGATTAGGGTCAAACCTAATATGAGAATTCACAAATCGTTATAATGCAATCTTGGGGGTTTTAACTAGAAAGAGATTTCAGTTAATCAACTTGAGATTAGGAGGTTTTCACCTTGAGAAAGGGTTTAACTTAAATCGAGAATTTCTACGGTCCACAAAACATGAGATTTTATTAAAAGAGGTTGGTTTTTGCTTAAGGGCTTATGGTTGTATTTTTAACTTGTCAAATCACAAAAACATTCTAGAGGGAATTACATTCAACCACATTCTACATCTTGATTTCTTATTTTACAAATCTTCCTTCATTTTTACAATTTGTAATTTATTAATTTAGATTCTTTATTTTCCTTTTTCATCAAACAAAAACTCTGAAAATTGTTAGATTATATAACAAAAAAGACGGTAATTATTAGTACTTACAATCCTCGTGGGAATGACACTCATACTCAATAATCTATACTACAAAACGATAGGTGCACTTGCCTACGGTTTTCTATAGTAGCTTTTGAGCCATCAGCTACACGAATAGATATTATGTAAAGCGAGTTGAAAGGTTTTAGCTTTGTCCCACACATAGGCGGAGCTAGACGTCTAAGTTTGGGGGGGCTAAATCAATAAAAAAATAAATATTTATTACTAAAAATTAATATTTTAAAATAAAATATACATATAAATCATTGATTTCCAAAAAATTTTTTTTGGGGGGGGGGCACCATAGAGGGTACGCCCCTGGTCCCACATAGAATATAAAGTGTTATTTATCCTAGTTTAAATATTAGAAAGTGTTATTGGTTGGATATGCTATAACACAAGTGGATGATCACAAATGAGTCTTGGGTCGACCCGACTCTTTGGACCTGGGTTCAGGTTCAGTTAATTTTGTTACTCGAAAATGGGCTTGACACAGATTTAAGTGACTGTTGGGCCATGTATGTCTCTTGGAGTTTATAACTCCTAGATAGTGTTCATAAAGCGGTTTGTAACTCTTGGAAGTTACATTTGGTTATAATTGCCCATTTTCTATCATTAATCTCCTCTAAGTGCTGGGAATGGCAGTGAGAAATATTTTCTCCATGTTGGTGGATACGGGACATGAACGATGATCATATTCCCCGCCCCATATCCTGCTGGGAACCGAGGTATGCACAAATAATATAATGCTCTTAATATATTTAATATAGTATAAATAGGTCCATATTATATATACTAAAATGATAAACTCCTTAATTCATTTCATTTTGTTTTGTATAAATGGTGCCTTATTAGTTTATTTTTTTTATATACTAGTTTTTGACCCATGCGATGCACAAGATGTGAAACTGTGAATTTGTGTTTTGTCATTATAAGTTGGCTTCTCATAAAGTTACCCAAACTGGAGTTTCACAACCCACTATATTTTTATTATGTTCAAATCTTTGATTATGGTCAACATGTCACTACAAGAAAAAACCAGTTTACCTACAGAAAATCTGTAGGTAAGTGTTAAGAAAATTGTAAAGTGTAAGTAAAATCATTGTAGGTAAAATATTTACTTACATAATCTAAAACTAATGGTAAATACTTACAGAAAATCCGTCAGTAATTTGTCGGTATAATTTGGTGGGTAATAATATTTTTTGTTTTGTAGGTATTCTGTAGGTAATTGTAAAATTTAGTGCCAAAATCATTTTTGTCAGTAAATTTTATCGATAAACTGGAACTTTCTTGTCGTGATGTGGTCCATTAATTTTGTTTAGAGTTTGAAAACTAATTGCTCGTAAGATGATTTGTGATATAAAAGTGAATTGTGTAAGAATGAATACAAGCAATGTCAACACATATATATAGCACAACCATAAGGAATATTTATGGAAATAATTTCAAAAATCTTGTCAAATTAATAGCAAAATTTATATGCAGGAATATTAAAATGACTAAATTATAAAAATCTTGTCAAATTTTTGGAAACTGAATTTATGGGTTGAAAAAGAGGACAAATTTAATTTGTTATTAATTTTCTAAAATACAGAAATAATATATATGGTAGAAAAAAATTGCCAGATGATAAGGGTCTTTTTATGCATGTTTTATGTGTATATTTGAGTATGATTTGAGTTATTTCATCGTTAGTTTCATAAATATTTGATTGTACATAGTTCATATTACTCCGAGGTGCTTTTATTGGTGTAGATTGATGATTCAGAGCTGTTTTTGGTGAATTTTGGGCCATGGTTTCATGTCATAACATACCCCAGGGTTTATGGATGCAAAAACACTCGAAATCCCAAGCTAAACGCGTCATTTCGGGGCCTTTTCACCAAACGGGGTTTGCTTTGAAAGCACGACCGTGCTTTTGAGAAGCCAAAACCGAGCAAATTTTTGGCCAAGACGTACCAAACACGGCCAGGCCGTGCTTTTGAAGCACGGCCATGTTCGGGAAAATCCGCGAACACGGCCTGGCCGTGCTTTGAAAGCACGAGCGTGCGTTTCGTCCAAACTGTTTTTTTTCTTTGGCGGAAATTATGGAGACTTTCCCTTTTTGCTTTTTGACAACCTTTGAGCAACTTTTACATCTCATTTTGATGCACCAAGCTCTATTATTCCCTCAATTATCATATGACAACAATGATTCAAACAACTCAACTATGGAGGTGGAGCATTTGTTTAGCAAAAGATGATATTATTGATGTGTTCTTTCACAAAGATGGTGCCTATAAAAGCCAGGAGTTTGAGTTGGGATATTCACTCATTCACTAATTCATTCATTCATTCATTGATAGAGAGATTCATTGTATATTCTAAGTTTCAAAGAAAAATACATTGAGAGGATAAAGGTAGAGTTGGAAGTTGAAGAACAATAGAGGAGAAGGCTTGGAGCTCAACATCATTGCAATCAACCAAGGAGGAAGTCTTGAATTGGTCTTGAATAAGAGCTAAGTACACCATGTTCATTTTATTCAAATCTTCTTGTGTAGTATACTTTCTTGTCAAAGCCATGTGTAGCTAAATTTCTAGTGTTTGAATGTAATGAACTCTAGAATGAATTTGTGATTAAGGTTTGTATGTTTTTAATAAAATCTTCATGATTTGTGTGATTCACTTATATTATGCTTATTCATTCAAATTGGTATTAGCGCGATATTGATTTGAAGTTTATTCTTCACCGGGAAATCGAGAGATTCATAGTGAAATAGAACCTATATAAGTGAAAAGAGTTGCATGCAATCCTAGATATAGGACGACATAAATCTTCTGGATTAGGGCCAAACCTAATATGGGAATTCACAAATCGTTATAATGTTGTCTTGGGGTTTTAACTAGAAAGAGATTTCGGTTAATCAACTTGAGGTTAGAAGTTATTCGCGCTCGATAGAGGGTTTAACTTAAATCGGAAATTTCTACGGTCCATGAAACATGAGATTTTACTAAAAGCTTATGGTTGTATTTTTATCTTGTTGAATCACAAAAACATTCTAGAGGGATTTACATTCAAACACATTTCTAGCTCTTGATTTCTTAATTCTACAATCTACTTTTATTTGATCTTTTATAAGTTGCAATTATTTTAAATTCTCTATTTTTTTTCATTTTCCATTATAACAAACAAAACTCTGAAAATTGTTAGATTAAATAACAAAAAGACGGTAATTATTAGTATTTACAATCCTCGTGGGAATGACACTCGGTACTCAATAATCTATACTATAAAACGATAGGTGCACTTGCCTATGGTTTTCTAGAGTAGCTTTTTGAGCCATCACCAGAATTATATAGAATCTACAAATTTAAAAACTAAACATTAATTATTGAATTTATGCTTCAAAGTTTACCAAATTTGAATCATTAATCTAGATATGAATTATGATATAAGTCTTAAATAGATTTTATTATTTTCATCAAAATATTTTAGGCATGTACTTTTTTTAGAAATAGGTTTGTAATTATATATATAGATAATTTTTTTTTGAAAATATTTAAAATGATTAAAAATATTAATGTTTCTTAAAAAAAAAAATCATTGCGGGGGTCAGGCATCGTGGGACGAGGATCCCGTGAGGGAGTAGATTGAGAGTATTTTCTCCCTATTTGTCTCACGGGATCAGAGATGATGTTAAATTTGGGGGTACTTGGTACGGTCCCACACATGAAGCGTACTCAATATGGGAGAGAGTCCAAGTCCATCAAGTGAGGTTCCATCCTAAAACCAATTGGTGATAGGAGGAGTAGCTCACTTGGCTTATAAAGTGGACTCTCTTCCCTTAATCAATCAATGTGAGACAACTCAAAAGTGACATATCTCAACACGCCCCTCTCACTTGTGAGTCCTTCATCAATATCATTTAATTATCATCACAGGATCCACCATACTCAATCAAATCATGTGATACAGCCTATCTTGGGCCAAGTATGGGACTGCTCTGATACCATGTTAAATTTAGGGGGACTTGGTACGGTCTCACACATGAAGCGTACCCAATATGGGAGAGAGCCCAAGCCCACCAAATGGTGTTCCATCCTAAAACCAATTGGTGATAGGAGGAGTACCTCACTTGGCTTATAAAGTGAACTCTCTTCCCTTAATCAATCAATGTGGGATAACTCACAAGTGACATATCTTAACAGATGAAAATCCTCCGCAACCGCGGGAATGGGTGGGGATAGGGGTCTCTCCTCTATCCTTGCCTTCGCCCCGTTGACATCCCTATTTACTAAGGGATATTAAATGGGTCCTACATACCACATCACAATTTTAATATTCTCTTTCATATTAAATTTTTACACCAGCTATTTGGCCTAGTGGTATCACTCCCTCCAATGTGTGGGAGGTCAGGGTTCAATCCCCAGTTAAGTGTGTGTGAATAAATAAATTTAATTATTGTAAGATACTTGCTTCAACCAATTAAACAATAAAAAGTAAATAAATAAAAACTCATCCAACTGCCTCGGCCCCATTTGAACAATGCAATGTCAGGAAATAACTTTATATCCGGCTCTCCCACTCTCTTCTGCAATATTTGTCTCGTAATGGTGGGATATATTGGAGACAATTTCTCTAATATCTCTTTGGTTAAGCTCAAAAATCAACGTAGTAATTGCTAAATATGGAAGAGTTGTGGAAAATATCCCTACCTAGCCCTGAATTGTTGGCAGATGCAATGACTACTATTTTGTTCGCAAAAACCAATTTAAAGAAAATAAAGTAAAAAAATTCAGACACAAAGTTCCATATTAATTAATACATGGGACACAAATATACGATATAAGGGTTATTTTTAGTTTTAGTACCTCAATTATACCTAGTTTTCAGTTTTGATCCCAAGGTTTCAGTTTAATCAGTTTTAGTACCCAACGTTTTGAGTTTTAATCAATTCGGATACCTGTAGTTGAATAATCGTTAAAACCGACCAGGTTATTGGTTGTAGAAGGTTTTCCAAACTTTCGAATATATCATTTTTGGTACCCTATGTTTACTGGTTTATCAAATTTGGTCCCTAGATATTTCAATTTTTATTCAAAGGACGATCTTTTCGGTACTCCAACTCTTTAAATTTGGGCAACGAAAAATGGTATCGAGCTAGGTTTATTAAGAACTTTTAGTTAAATTTATTATATTTATGTAATTAACAACTGGTGAGGAGAAATTACTCCGAGATTATGGATTCGGACCGATGTCCGAGATGTACCCCCTTACAGGACATATCGTCAAATATTGACGATGTATGCACAAGAACACCTTGACCGGTTTCATATTGGGAATACCAACATGAAGAAAAGGAAGCGGCGAGGAGCCGACGGGGAAACCTTAAGGCAATGCAAAATGCGAAAGCGAGAATATTATAAGCGATTCGGATGCTTAACGGATTTTATATGTTCACTTGATGAACCTTCAAGAAACGGTTCATGAAAATTCCCATCGAACAATGATTCCGATGGAGTACCGTGAGTGGAACGAGATACTTCCAGACAAATCTAAGATCTCCGAAGATCTTAGAGAAATCGAGAAGACGGTGCGAGAATTATGGCAACCGCCATATTCATTTACCAAGACAAGTTCATCGATCGAACGGATGGAAACGATGGTGAAATATCGAAGGACACTCTTGAACTCCTTCATGATATTGAACGAGTCAAGAACCTGGAAGACAAAGGCAAGTTCATCGGGAGGAAGGAACGTATTGATTTTGGGGACGGTACCCTATTTACACCAAAAGGGAAACCAAGAAGTCATACGAAAAATGACGGATGAGGAAAAGCTCATTGCATTAATCAAAGGAAAATCCATCAAAAATTAAAAAAGATGGATATTGAAAAGATGAATCTTAAAGATCTACATGACTGGCGAGAATCCTTGGCGGGATTAGGTATTGTAGATTTAAAGATGAACGCGCGGTGAGAATCGGCTTTGGTTACCTATGACCCACAAGGTAGACCAATTCCTCCACCACCGCCACGATTAATCCTAACGTCGAAGAAAGCACGGGTTCACATCATGGAGCTCGGGACGAGAGGATGCCACATCTTTGGGGATTTCACGACCGGAAGTGATCCACTTTCAGAACAGGAGGTCGAAACCCTCTTTGCGGGAACCGTAAAAACCTACGGAAGGGCGAATGTTTATCGACGCCTTATGGAAGATCGCACTCGACCCAATACATCCGTATGGGTTGATGTTAAATCGGACATCCAGATTTTAAAAAGAGAAGTTCTCATTGATGAATGGGCTTGACTACGAGAATTTAATGAGGGAACCTCGATCTTACAAAGGATTCATTCATTTTACTCCTTGAAATGAGTCTTGAAGGATCGGTGAAGATTGCTGGGATATGACCGATGCTAGTACGAAAAGTTCGGTCACATCGGGGAATCACTTAAAGGAATTGTCGATGGTATGGAAAAACTATTCAAAATCCAATTCATCGGCACGGGTTATTTCGAGGGATTAGAGGAAGAAAAAGAAAGAAATATAAACAAGCCCTCTATAGCCTTGAGTTCTTGGATATTTGTCATATTGACGAATATATCAAGTTGTTCACCGAATACGGTGGAAATCAAGATTGAGGAAAAGGAAGCCGCATGACTATTCTTTGCCAAGATTCCGAGTCCCCTGGAGAGAAATGCTTATCGGGAATACAAGGGTGGAGTGAAGTAGAAAGCGTGGCGAGAAAAATGTCTTTCCTAAAGGCCAAGTTATCGAATGGTGCTATCAGCGGACTCTCTGCACATGAATTACAAGAGATTAAGAGGAATTAACAAAGCGGTTCCTCTATGTTGCGTAGATAATGATATCCCAACAAGTTGTGGGAGGTCAACCAAGGCGGCACAAAAGGAAGAATGAGCGAAGCCATCCATACCGCCGAGGAAGCAAGAAGACAAAAAAGCGGTCTTCATGGAGACCTAGAAGGTTAGTCAAAACAAAAAGCCCGAAGTTATAAATCGGGGCAAAGACCAAAGACCAAGCAGGAGTAGAGCCTCATCAGGTTCTAATCAGGCAAGTACCAGCAGAACCCGGGGGAAAAGAACTTTCGGGCGTGCTCACACTAGAGCTAATGAAAGTTTCAAAGACTGTAATTCTTGGACATGCGGAGCAAGAGGGCATATCTCAACGGATTGCCCAGACAATCAAAAACGAGAGTCGACAGTTCGAGGCCACACCGGAAATCGAAGAAGTCATTTATTATCCGGATTTAATACATGTGTATCAATTTGAGGATATTCCTCGGATGAAAGCATCTATGAAGAAGAGATCTATTCGATGATGGAAGTGAATCTAGTTCGAGAATCAGTGAAGAAGAAATTCTTCAACAGACGGTCAGGGAGGATATGTCAGGATTCCTCTCTCACACGACGGTTTCTCATAAAACTCTTATGAGAATCATGAAGGAAGATCCAAAGCTTCAAGTCTATGATGGATTTACAATTGGAGCTATGGAAAAAGCATTGGATAAAATTGGGTTTAGAATGAGAAAACACCAAATTATCCACAGTGGTAACAAGGAGAATTTGCTATTAGATGGAGTTTACCAAGAATCCCGATCGAGATGCAGTTGGTCCCTATTAGAGAAATACAAGAGATCAAAAGCAAAGTTAAAAGAGAAGTTGCAAATACACTCTCATGGATTCATATCGGAGCCATAAGAGTAATTATTAAAGCAACATTCAAAGAAGGAATAGATTCGCCTCTTAATCTTGTTGTCTTTGACAAGCGAATCTCGCATCTCAAGGATTCATGCCTTGGAGCGGTTCTGGTGAAATTTGTATGCGGGAAATTGACATTTAATGTCTATCCTAGAATTGCATACAATTTGGGAGATCGAGACTTCAAACAGAGTCATAACCCTTCATCAAGATTTCAAAAGAGTCGATTTGATGAAAGAAGAAAATGTGCCTTACTCGATCACATACAAGATTTCCTATGCTCTCTCGAATACCCATCATTCAAGTATTCTTGAGAAAGGAATTTATTGAAGTCCCAAGAATCTTTGAGGACTTTGCAGGGTGGTGTTACAGAAATCATTGAATCTCCAACTATTAAGGAGATTGATATGATAATTCAAGATCAACGATCTTCAACAAAAGTCGGAGTCTCGAGTTGAGCCAGAAGGATGTCTTTCGGCAAAGACGAGAATGGTGAGTAGCGGCCGTTGGGAAGAAAGGAGACAGAAATGCGATTCGTAGCGCATCCATGATGTTTTTAAAACAAAGAGAGTGAAATGTCCGAAGGATGGCGAGAGGTTGAAGTAATATTCAACATCACTCAAAAGGATAACATTTTTCCTTGTGATGTTCTATATTATCTCCAACATCCAATCGTTGGAAGGTATCAGAAGCCTTTGAAGATAGGAGAAATTGAGCTTACTATCACGGGAGTTGCGGGGAAAGATCCCGAGAACAATTAATACCGGGAATTGAATTTCTTGAGGAGCATAAACCTTGGGAAAGATTACAAGACGGAATGGAGTTCACAGTGGCTAATAAAAGATACGAGAATCGGATGACCACTAGTCCATTCTCCATATACATTTCTATTGGAATGTTATATGTGAATACAAGGCGAGTATTTCCGCCTATATTGATTCAGTGCCGGAATATGTACCTGCAAAGCCAGGATGTTTTTCCTAAAGAAATTGGAGAAGATTTACCAGCTATTGCAGGAAGAGATTTCTCTAAAAGGATTCTTATCCTTAATGGGAATTAAACAAGCGAAATAATGATCGGAGGCGCGGGCAAGACCCATGGTACAAAGTAAAGACGCCACCAATATATTTCCATGATACAGTGCGAGATATTTTGCTAGGAAACAATTTCCTACAAACATTCAAGCGATTCACACAAGAGAACGAGACGAGAAGACTTATTTTCACAACCTTATGTGATCATAAGATTATTGTCCGAGAGGCTGAGGAAGCATTTTACGAGAAAAATGCCTATTAATTTTCGCAGACAAAGCGTGGTGATGAAGCCAAACTTCGCAATCCAAAAATGGCGGATCGAAGGAAATTTGGTGAAGCTTTATTATCCTATAAACAATTTGGTTCGGTCGGAAGGATCGAGAAGATATGGGATAATAACTTGTATTCATTCAGTACAAGGAGAAGAACAAGTTACTCGAAGCCGTTGCGGAATTATGGATGAGTCTAATGGAGAGTCCGCAGAGTGGCGTGACCCTAGAAGAACAAATATCACTCGAGGATATCAAGAAGAAGATCCAAAGGAATTACAATGAAGATCCTTTGGCTTGGTGGGATAAGAACGAGCTTAAAGCTTCCTTAAAGGTTAAACCTGGAAAGGAGCGAGTTCGTAAGATTCAAACCAATCCTTATGAACCAAGAAGATCGTGAGGATATGCAAAAGATACTTAAGGAACATCTTGACCTTAAGTTAATTTCACCAGGAGTTTCTCCATACAAAGATCCAGGATTCTTAGTCGAAACCATGGAGAAATCAAAAGAGGAAAGCGAAGACTTGTTATTAATTACAAAGGGATTAATAACATTTTGGAGTTCGACGGATACTATATCCCAAGCGAGAGAACATCCGGTTAATCGTATCAAAGGTGCCAAGATATTCTCAAAGTTTGATTGCAAGTCCGGATTCTACCGCATTAAGATGGAGGAAGAAAGTAAGAAGTTTGACTTTCTCTACACCACGGGGGACACTATATTTGGAACGTGATGCCTATGGGATCGCTAACGCACCCCGGATATATCAAAGGAAGATGGATAATCTTTTCAAAGATTATTTCAGTTTCATGTTCGTATATATCGACGACATTCTAATCGCATCAAAGAACATGAAGGAGCATCTCAAACATTTGGAAATATTTTGAGATGTTTGTCACAAAGGATTAGTGCTTTCGGAAAAGAAGGCGGTAATTGCAACAAGACATGCATTGAATTCCTCGGAATTGAAATCGATGAATCGGGAATTATTCTAGTAATCATATTGTGGAAAAGATACAGGATTTCCGGATACACTTAAAGACAAGCGACTTGAGTTTTACGGGAGTTGTTAATTTTTTGGAATGTTTATTAACAATCTAGCATACTACATGAAGGTGTTTATGTTTGATACATGTTTTTATCTTAATTTTGATGATTTTATTTTGTCACCAAAACAATGCTTTTAAAGGTTGTCCAAATACTCCTAAATGTTTTAAAATGGTTTTAATATTTTCAGGAGTATTTCCTCAAGTTTATGTTTGATAATAATGGACAACACTTTTAATGTTTTTATATCAATGGATTTTTCACTCCTAAACAAGGTTCCTAAATGTTGTCTAAATACTCTCGATTGGTTTAAAATGTTTCTACTACATTTTGGAGTATTTCTTGGGTTTTATTTTTCGACAAAAATTGGACAACATTTGCCTCGGTCGGCCGTGCCATCCCTATAGGGCAACCCATACCGAAGATGTGTTTAGAAACAGAAAAACGAGACGGAAGGAAAAAGAGCGGTCGGCCGTGCATCGGGCGTCGCCGTCGATCGGCCGGCCGCCAGTGCGACAGTACTGCAAATGTGTTTGAAAGCCAAATGTAACGTTTAATCCTTGCAAAATCCATGAGGGGGACCGGTTGGAGTGATGGTCGGCCGGTGGGCCGCCTGTGTTATTTTTCTTTGTGTATTCTTTTCAACGTCTATTTCTGCGGCCGGGTCGCCCATGTTTTGACAAAAATTTCGACCGTTTGACAATGCAGACAAACTTTCCTTAAATTGTGGGATTGATTTCTAACAGCTATATTCTTGATTTTAATTGTATTTTTCTGTAGATTTTCAATCCCCAAGAGGAGCCTATGCTTGATCAAACATCTCCTATAAATAGAGGAAGTTTTGGAGCAACCAAAACAACAATTGAGATACAACACAACAAGATACACTTCAAGCAAACACTTGGTCTTTCATTGTTATTATTCTTGTTGTAAAAATTGCCTAGCTTATCACTTTCACATCTTTGAGGTCTAGGCTATTCTTGATTACACTTGCACTCCATTGTATCAATCATTATCGAGTTGTAATCTTGAATTTGTGGTCGTCATTCAAACACAAGATATCCTTGTGAGTGTTCTTGTGGTAAGAACACACTTGGGTGATCTAGGTGTTAGGTTTGAGAAGATTGTGGTAATCTTCTTATTTGAGGTGTTGAAGAATTCGGTATTCTTCAAGGTTGAAGATTGTGGTAATCTTCACAAGGTGCCGTTGAAGGAAGATTGTGGTAATCTTCAAAGGGAGATTGTGGTAATCTCCAAAGGTGGTGTTGAAGAAGAGTGTGGTGCTCTTCAAGGTGTTGTAAGTTGAATTTGTATTAATTTTGGTAATTAATAAAATTCTTTTTTTTCGAAATCCATCCCGGATATCTTGGGGTGGTAGAGGATTAGGCCCTAGGTGGGTTGAACCTCTTTAAATCGCGTGTGTTGTTTACATTCCGCACCTTCATTATTGTCTTGAGCATTCGGTTTTAAAAAGAGGGCGAAATCGAAAAAGATGGAGATAATCTATTCACCCCCCCTCTAGATTATCGTAGCTACTTGGACTTACAAGTGGTATCAAAGCCAAACTCTTTGGCAAGCTTGTTTCACATCGCGAGTGAAGAGAAACGATCGACGGCTATTTAACGAAGCTCATCTTTCCTAAGCACCTCCACCACCAAGCCACCTCGGTTTGATTCCAAAAATTTTATATTTTGGAAAGAAAGAATGGAATGCTATTTACAAGGTTGCGGGTTCGATATTTGGAACACCGTCATCAATGGAGAATCCATTCCGATGAAAGATACACCACACACCTCAAAAGGCTTCAAAAAGCTTAATGATGAAGAGAAGAGAATCATCTCCTTAAACGGTAAGGCTTTAAATATTTTGTATTGTTCATTTACTAATTTAGAATATGAACATATTGTAGGAATAAAGTCGGCACATGGAGTATGGCAAAAATTAGAAGCCATCTATGGAGTATTTGCAAATGAAAGGAGTCAAACAAAAGCATCTACTTCTCAAGATCATACAAGCTCAAATCTAAGGAATAAGCCTCCTACAACTTCCAATTATGAAGAAGTTGAATATTGTTTTATGGGCATCAATGAAGAAAATGAGGTATGTCTTAAGCCCTCTACTTCTTATGATATTGTTATTCAAAATGATTATAGTGATTTGCAAAATGATTTTGATGATCTTCAAGATGAATTCAAAGCTTGCTTGTTAAGTATAAAAATTTGAAAAAGGAATTCAATATTTTGAAAAATGATAAGGATAGTTTATTTACTTCCTATGAATCACTATCATGTGCTCACACCACCACTCTTGATAAGGTTAGAAATCTTGAAATAGAAAATAGTACTCTTGTTGAGAATATTGATTGCATGAAAAAGGATTTATTAAAATCCAACTCGAGTACCAATAAAATGTCCAATATTGTTGATATTCATAATTGTGATAAAGGACTTGATCATAAGCCTAAAGTTGTTAATCATATGAAAAAGGATCAAGTCACTATGCATATTGGTCATTATGCTCCTAGAATTACTACTTGTTTTTATTGTGGCAAAAAGGGTCATACGGCTAATTCTTGTCGGGCTAGAAATAGCTCTAAATATTGTTGGAGACCTAAAAGTCTCAAAGCTAATCTTAAAGGACCCAAACACATGAGGGTACCACAAAACAATGTGCTATTAGGTACCCGGCAAAGCAAAAATCGGAGAAAATTCATGCCACCAAGAAAACATCAAATGAGCGTTTCATTTGATCAAAAGAAGGAACTACTCTCAACAAAGCCAATTTC
This sequence comes from Rehmannia glutinosa, assembly GCA_016081115.2. Classification (NCBI taxonomy): domain Eukaryota; kingdom Viridiplantae; phylum Streptophyta; class Magnoliopsida; order Lamiales; family Orobanchaceae; genus Rehmannia; species Rehmannia glutinosa. The sequence goes on from JABTTQ020001185.1 coordinate 145,348, forward strand.
CAAGAAGAGCGTATAATCAAAAATGGGAAGAACACAATCCTTGGAAATGGCAAAGACATCATCAACAAAGTAACTTCCAAATGAGAAGATATCATCATCAACAATGGGAAAGACACAACCCATGGAAACGGCGAAATTGGTAAACCGTATCTCCCCATTTGTATATGCATTTTTATCTATGCATACTTTTAATTGTGTCTTAATTGCAAAATGAATTTTTCAAGTATTTATTTTTAAAATAGGTCTCTTATATATTTATATGTTTCAAATTTTTTAAAAAAGAGACCTTGCATGATTTTCTAAAACTCTTGAGCATTTTATTAGACTTATGTGGCTTATTATCTCTTATGAAATCTTATAGCATAAGCTCTTTTTGTTATCTCATATCATTTGCCTACACTTGAATTTTCTATGAAAATGTTGTCTAAGAATTGTGTAGGATACATATTTCATACTCATTGGCTATTACGTCATCAAGTTTCTTAAACCATCGAGGTATGTCTACTCGTATTTTTCTTTAAACTCGATATTATGCACATATCTTTCAAGATATTTCATTTTGACCCCTTAAGTGCCCCAAATTGATCTTGCAAATGTTTTCTTTTAAAAAGGCACTAAGTGTTTAGTCTCGTTTTTATCATTTATATGTTTTCCCAAAACCCATATTTGTTGGATATAGTCCAAACTTATATTTTTGCAAAGTTTTAAAACTTTTGGGGTGAAAAATCGAATTTTGGAAAACCCTGTGAAAGAAAAATTGCCTTTGGGGCCGGTCAAGCGGGGGACCGGCCGCCTCGCACCTCGACCGGTCGCACCCTACCTCGCCGGCCGCTTGAGTGCAAAATCATCGATTAAATATGTTCATTCTTCGTTTCAAAGAGATAAGAATATTTCTCTCAAACCCTTAACAAACGATAATATCACCCCCTTTTCTCTATAATCTTCAATTCTTCATCATTTTCACGATTCTTGTTGCTAATCTTCTTATTTTCTCAAGAATCTTTCATATATGGCTCCTCCAAAGAATTCCACCGGTCGAAATCCCATCTCCAAGCGTAGAAGGGGCGGAGAGGGTTCGTCAAGAAATCGGCAAGAAGAAGCCGAACAAAGGGATATTCGAGCCGCTCAAAGAAACGTGGCTCAAGAAGGCGATGATGTTCAAAATCCCATTCTCTCTCGGGCCCAAATTACCGAACTACGCGGAACGATTTCGCTCCAAAATTGCCATTGGGCGAAAGGTAAAAAATCCTTTGTTACTCAAGCCCCTAATTCCCACAATGTTCTTAATTTCATTCATAAATATGCGGAATGGTATTATGAGGACTCGGGAATGGGAGGAAAGTCGATTGCTCGGACTAAAATGTGTCGTTTTAGTTCATTTACAAATGAGTACCCTACGATTAGAGGATTTTTCGAGGAGCAAGGTTGGATGTATTTATGGGAACATGCTTATGTGTTGTATGATGATGATATTATCCAACTCTTTTATGCCAATATGTGGGTTGAATATGATAATGATAGAAAGCCGATTGCCGTTAATTCGCTTATAAAGGGTCGTCATTTTAGATGGACTCCCAATGATATTTGCCGGCTTTTACATGTTAGAGAAGGTGGTTGGGATTATTTCTCTTGTGGGACTTGGAATGATGAAATGTTGGGGGTGTCGATGAAAGAAGTCAAGACGTATTTGGGAGTATGGCCTAAGTATTCTTTGTTGGCAATGACACTTGAGCATCGCATTTTATCGGTCATTGTTGCATATTGCATTTGTGGTAAGTCGGGAAAGATGCCTAGCAATATGGATTACTTTTTGACTTATAAGATTGCTAGGAGGGAACCACTTAATTTTGGTGCCATACTTATTCAATGTCTTATCGAGTCCATCACTCAAGGTAATAAGAAGTTGGTCATGGGAAATTGGATTTGTAAACTTCTTATTCAATTGGGACTTCCTTCGTCGGAGTTTAACTCGGAAGTTTTTCAAAATGACTTCGACATTGATAATATCACCCAAATAGTCATGATGCGCAAGAATATGGACATCCGACCTACCAAAATGGCTAGAGGCGAGAGGTCAAGAGTCCCCGATCCTAATGACATCTTTGATGACGGGCCGCAAGATTGGTGGAAGAAGGCGAACCGAGCAATCCGGAGGGTAATATCTAGGTGCTCAACCGCCTAGAGCTATACTCAAGCCGAATTTGATGAGATGAGGGCTTTTCATGAGACGAGGTATGAGGCTTTGGAGCAAAAGACCTCTAAAATGCAAAAGTCTATCGGCAAGTTAAAGAAATTCATCAAGGACTTTATTCCCGGATCTTGCTTCTCCTCGGATGAGGAATGATGTTACCCCACCCCCTTTACTTTCTAGCATTTTCATTAATGATGTAAAACTCATTTGTACTAATGATATTTGCTTGTTTTTCTTAAAAGGGTTAATATTGCAAGTTGATAATGACTTGTGAATAATCATGACTTTGATGGAGTATTTGATGGAAATACTCTAAAGCATTGTTTGATAATTGGTATGAAGTACTTGATGGTAAAAGTGCTTCTTTTATTGCTTTGTTATGCTTAGTTGAATATGTTGGGAAATTTGATACATGTATTGTTGAAAGCATGACTTATTACTTGATAGTTGCTCTAATTTTTGGCATTTGTAATGCCTTGATCATTCTTAGCTTATCTCAATTGGGTTGAACCCTTGAGAATCTACTTTGAGCTTCTTATTTGATGAACAAATTATTGCATATGGTGCATATGATTTTTTTTTAAAATGAGGTTGATTGATGATATGAAAATTTTTGGCTTGAACCATTTACAAAGGTTATATACAACCTCTTCTATTTTTCACAAAAGTGTTTGTTAAAATGTCACTATGAAAATTTCAACTTCTACATGATTCTCTCGCTTCCTAAAGTCTTCTATACTCATTGAGATCATGTTTTGGGAAACAAAACGAGCGTATGAACTCATCATGATACATTTCTACCATTTTCCTTGGTTTTTAAGCCTAAATTGCTCAATGGTTGATAAACCATTTCTTTGGCACACTTTGATATACTTCTATGATGTTTCTATCATCCTAACATTCTTTTTGATGATTCCAAAGGGGGAGAAACAGGATATTGGCTCATTAGCTCAAAGAAGCTAATAAAAGCTTGTCATAAAAGCTATAAGCTATGGCTCATAAAAGCCATAAGTTGTGATTTGTTCTTAAGTCCAATTGTTGCTTGATGGACTTATATTATTGTTTAATGTTGTTTTGTGACAGGGGGAGCTTATAAGCTCTTGAACAAATTGTAAAAGCTAAAGCTTTTAGCTTATGGATTATTGCTCTTACATTATTGTTGATGTGCTTGTTGATAGGGGGAGCTTGAGCTTATTTTTTGAAAATATTTACTCCCTACTTGGTTGCTTTAATATTTTTGGAAATTTTGGTTGCTTCCAAACGGTCAAATGTTTTTACCGGAAAATCATTTCGAAAATTGCTCTCTTAGTTTGTGTAAAAATTGTTTTGGTTTGTAATCATCAAAAATGGGGAGATTGTTTGATACATGTTTTTATCTTAATTTTGATGATTTTATTTTGTCACCAAAACAATGCTTTTAAAGGTTGTCCAAATACTCCTAAATGTTTTAAAATGGTTTTAATATTTTCCGGAGTATTTCCTCAAGTTTATGTTTGATAATAATGGACAAAACTTTTAATGTTTTTATATCAATGGATTTTTCACTCCTAAACAAGGTTCCTAAATGTTGTCTAAATACTCTCGATTGGTTTAAAATGTTTCTACTACATTTTCGGAGTATTTCTTGGGTTTTATTTTCGACAAAAATTGGACAACATTTTCTCGTGGTCGGTCGTCAAATTAGCTATAGGGCAACCCATACGAAGATGTGTTTAGAAACGAGAAAAACGAGACGGAAGGAAAAAGAAGCGGTCGGCCGTGCCGCTCAAGGCGTCGGCCGGTCGTCGGCCGGTCGCCAGTGCGGCGGTACTGCAAATGTGTTTCAAACGAGAATGTTTAATCCTTGCAAAATCCATGAGGGGACGGTTGGAGTGATGGTCGGCCGATCGAGGTAGGCGTCGGCCGTCGCCCTGTGTTATTTTCTTTGTGTATTCTTTTCAACGTCTATTTCGTGCGGCCGGCCGCCCTATGTTTTGACAAATGACAAATTTACGACCGTTTTGTGAGACAAACTTTCCTTAAATTGTGGGATTGATTTCTAACAGCTATATTCTTGATTTTAATTGTATTTTTCTGTAGATTTTCAATCCCCAAGAGGAGCCTATGCTTGATCAAACATCTCCTATAAATAGAGGAAGTTTTGGAGCAACCAAAACAACAATTGAGATACAACACAACAAGATACACTTCAAGCAAACACTTGGTCTTTCATTGTTATTATTCTTGTTGTAAAAATTGCCTAGCTTATCACTTTCACATCTTTGAGGTCTAGGCTATTCTTGATTACACTTGCACTCCATTGTATCAATCATTATCGAGTTGTAATCTTGAATTTGTGGTCGTCATTCAAACACAAGATATCCTTGTGAGTGTTCTTGTGGTAAGAACACACTTGGGTGATCTAGGTGTTAGGTTTGAGAAGATTGTGGTAATCTTCTTATTTGAGGTGTTGAAGAATTCGGTATTCTTCAAGGTTGAAGATTGTGGTAATCTTCACAAGGTGCCGTTGAAGGAAGATTGTGGTAATCTTCAAAGGGAGATTGTGGTAATCTCCAAAGGTGGTGTTGAAGAAGAGTGTGGTGCTCTTCAAGGTGTTGTAAGTTGAATTTGTATTAATTTTGGTAATTAATAAAATTCTTTTTCTTTTCGAAATCCATCCCGGATATACTGGGGTGGTAGAGGATTAGGCCCTAGGTGGGTTGAACCTCTTTAAATCGACGTGTGTTGTTTACATTCCGCACCTTCATTATTGTCTTGAGCATTCGGTTTTTAAAAAGAGGGCGAAATCGAAAAAGATGGAGATAATCTATTCACCCCCTCAGATTATCGTAGCTACTTGGACTTCTGATTTAGCCCATTACTTAAAAAAAGATGCAGTATTCAAATGGGAAGATGAACATCAAGAAGGAATTAAGCAACTTAAAGAAGTTTGTAAAAGCTTCCAAAACTTGCGATTCCCAAGACGAGGATGAATCGGTTCGTACACGGATGCGTGATGATTGATTGGCGGCGAGTTCTTACGAAAGTCACACCAAACGAGGAAGTGCCATGCAGATATCTTTGCGGTGGTTTATTCACCCTAGTGAAGCAACTCGGTGGCATATTAACGAGAAAGAATTCTTTGCGATCGAAAGGCTTTTAAAAAATGGCCTCTATTTTTTATCGGCTAAAAAATTTACTTTAAAATTGATAATTCAAGTGTCAAGGCTTTTACGAAAAACAAAATTGAATCAAAACCGAGAAAAGGCTCGATTACTTAGATGGCAAGTCTGAATGTCAATATTATGATTATGATATTGTCATTATAAAATCTCATGAAAATATTCTTGCAGATTTCTTGACACGAGATGGAAGGACGCGCGTTCGATTGGCGAGGTCCTTAAACGAGTAAGACATCTCGGGAAAACCTGGAGAGTCTAGAACAAGATTTTGGGGCGTTATGTCTCAATGCGAAATTTGCCGGGCGACTTCAACAGGTGACTGTAAATCCGTTTCTAGTCAAATACGAGCATGCCGGTTCGCTCAAGGACAATTGTTCTTAGCGGCTGCAAGGGCCTCTCTTCCAGCCGCATCTCTACGGTGCAAAAAGGGGCCGAGAGAGTACGGGGCTCTAACCCGGAGGTTATGGATTCAAGTACCATAATCACAAGTGTTGCAGGTGATGCATCCCCCGAGGGTGTACAAATCAGAACGAATGTTGAAGCTCCGGTGTCACAACCCGAGTCTTCAAGTCAACCCAAAGACCTCTGGGGGTAAAAGGGAGAGTTGAATCTTAGGCCACAGACAGGCAAATCTAAGGTTCAAATGACGAGATTAAGATTTCTCCTATGCGGGTATATCGAGGCAATGGGAGAAACTAGTTACAAGACAAGGTATTAACCCAGAGAAAACAATGGTTGATATCTCGAGGCAAGTATCCCGAGTTTGGATGAAACCAGGAAGTCATCCAAATGAAGTACGGGAATGGTATACTTTTGGAGCTTTAGCTTCAATCTATATCGTGTCACCAGGATTCCCGAAATTTCAAAATTACCGAAATGGATTGGGGAAGCGAGTTTCGAGACTGGGCCAATAATCCACACTTGGCGAGAGGAGATATTTTGGAATTGTATTTTATCGGTGCAGGCTCTGAACCACGTGAAGAAAGGCTTTAATGAAGCTTTTCATTTCATCAAGCTAAGAAAATAGGATGGAAATGCTTTAAAATATATTAAGGCGTTTCAGGAAGAATGTCGATGTTAGTAGGAGCATTTTTCAAGACGAAGCTTCTACCAGGCGAGCATGGGGTCTTTGGGTTTGTCTAATCGAAATGGACAAAGTCAAATATCCATTCAAGTTCTTCCGAATTCGGCGAATGGATCTTTCTTTTGAATTCGATGTTTGGATCAACCACAGGGTTTGCGGAAGAACTCTTCGAGACCAAAAGAAGAATTCTCTGGGAAAACAAGATTCCGGCAAGCAAAGAAACTTACCGGAAATTCTGTAACATGGCGCATGTTGGCCGTTGGGTCGACCGGATCTGTCAAGCATGCCCGAACAAAAGGAACCCGAGTTTGGGAAATGATTCCGACCCAAACCCGACCGACAAGATCATGCAGCTGGCAAGGATAAGGGCCCAGCTCACAAGACGCGTTATCTCGGGGACCACGTAAACCAAATTTTTAAAAGATTCCCGACAAACATCACATGGGCCGAGTCACGAGGAGAAAAAGAAAACCGGTGGCGAGCAATAATGTGGGATATGACGTAAGCAGTGACGTCATATATATCAGCAAGATTTGAAGTCCGCCTTTGAAGTCCGGACTTACCTCTATAAAATGCAGGATTTGAAGGAAGCTGAGGACATCGAACATTTCCCTTAGTTTTCTTACAATAAAATCTGAGTGAAAATTTGTATTAAGTTTGAGTGTTTAGTTTTAAATTTATGTATTTTCGAGTGCAAGCCTCAATAATGAGAGGCTAAACAAGTTTTCTCCTCCCAAAAGGAGATTACTAATGTAATAAATTTTTCTTTAAGTTCTTAATAAAATAAAGGCTTTTGTTCAACATGTGTTCATAGTGTTCTATTGATCTATCCCTTTGAAGAAATACTTTTACGCCTGGAGTAGGAAACGAACCAAGCGTCGTGGCCGTCTTTGGCAGTCTTTGGGGGTCGGATAACTTGCAGATCATCTTCCCTGAGGGTGAGGTTGAACAGTGAGGAGCTGTTTGTCAAACGATCTGGGGGCAGTAATTTTCCGACTGGTGGCGTTGCGAACCACTTAACCCGGCGGTGTTTCGGTCAAAAGAGGTATGAATTTTAAGGGATCTATTAATTTTACGGAAGCATGTTGGGCTTGATATGGTCGTAATGGACTATTTCCATTATAGTAGCAGAAGTAAAGTGTGGGTACTGGAAGAGATTATTCATAAAACATTAGGTACTGAAATTGAAAGGTTGTTCTAAGAAGGAAACCTGCTATAACAGGTTAAACTGTTAGAGTTAACGGAGAGTTAACGGAAAGGTACCAAATATGATTAATTTTGTGAACATTAGGTACCAATCTTGATTAGGTTGAAAACATGGGTATCAAAAGTGAAATTAGGGTATAGATTAGGTATCAAAAATGAAATTATCCCTACGATATAACTATGGGACCAAGTAAGATAAACGAGTCCTCATAGGAAAATGCGGTTGTTGGGTGGTTCATTGATTTGGGACAAAAGAGACGACAGTATGCTGCCGTTATTCAATAAGACCAAAAAACGCAGTTCCATCTAGATACATTGCGCTTTAATTTTTTTTTTTTTGAGAAAAAAAAAGAAAAATCATTAGTATTGATTAGCAATTCAAGGAGTACTGAAAAAGTTAAAGGCTTTGGATGGTTGGCTATTGTTCCATTCCTTGCTATTTTAGTAGGAGTATTCGTTCAGTTAATTTGATTAACCGTTAACCGAAATATTGAAAATTAATTAACTGAATTTGTTGTCCAACCGAATTAACCGAAAGTACTTCTTAAAAACAAAAGATATACATATATATATATATATAAGTATGATATACATGACATATTAATACATTTATAGATAAAATATATGATTAATATAATATTTCGGTTAATTTGGTTAATTTTGAATTTTCGAACCGAATTCACCATTAACTGCATTTTTTAAAAATCTTTAACCATTCACCAAACTGAAATAATTCGGTTACCTACCGAATTAACCGAATTGATTCGGTTAATGGTTAACCGAAAAAAAATGTTATGATGATTGTTGATGATTTGGTTGTTATTTTTAAGAAATAGTGATAAGATGTGATTGATTATTTGAAAAATAAAAGAGATTAAATAGTGTATTTGTAATATGATTGTTTAATAATGATATTTGATAATGAATTTTTTTTGTAAAATAATAATAATAATTTGATGTGATTGATTATTGAAAAATTGGATAAAAAATGATTATTATATTTGAAACATGTAAGGGTCAAAATAATATTTTAAAGGGAAATTTTGCAAAACTTTTGCCAAAGGTGCTTTATATTCAGTCCAGCTTATATATTAATCTTGCTTTTCACATCAACGCATACACATATTTCCTGAACTTTGCATATTCAAAAGAATATTGTTTTTTATTATGATTTGGAAATCAGTGTCTCAAAGTTTCCATCGAAAATGATTTGGAGGCCAACAAATGTTGGGTTTGTTTACTTTTTTTTTTGAGTGGAATGTTGGGTTTGTTTACTGACCCTTATTTAAAACCCTTAAAACTTGAATCACTTCAAATCACTATAATGACCAAAATACAAAGTGAGATTGCGATGTGAAAAAGTTAATTTTGGCCATCACACATTTGGGGATATTACAAGGGTTGGTTCACATGATCCGTATAGGAGTACTTCGTGTTAAGGGATATATCCACGATCTTTTTACAAGGGGTATACATAAAAATAATTAATAGGGGCGAACGATTTTTTTTATTAGAAAAAACCTAATTAACAAGTCACTTTTAAAAATAAATAATAAATATTACAAATAATAATAATAATAATAATAATAATAATAATAATAATAATAATAAAAAACTATGGGGTCACGTGCCCTGTAGTAGGAAATTAATGTGGCACCGTATCTGTTCCACGTGCCACCACCGTGATGACTGTTCTGATATGTCTCATACGATTTTTATTTTGTTTGGAATGAGATTTCCTATTCCACAACCATATTCGACTCTCTGTTTCATTGTAATAGATGGATGTCATGTGTACAAAATGATGTCATCATTGTACACGTGTTATTCATCCAGTCAAGTGAAACACAGAGTGTAATAAGATTGTAGAACATGAAATCTTGTCCATGTTTGTTGTCGACCCGATTTGCATGCCCGGTTGATCAGTCAGAATCACTACAAGAAAACAAAGAAATTCCAACGGAAAAAATATGTTGGAATTTGACCACTTACCGTTGGAATTATCGATTCCAACATATAATACATCGTTGGTAAAATGGCCGTTGGAATGACGAAATTCCAATGGAAAAATATTACAACGGAATTTCCAACGTTATTTATCCATTTGAATATATAACCGTTGGAAAGAAATCCAATATTTTTTCCAACACTAATTCTAACAGAGTTATACCATTGAAATATATTTAATCATTGGAAAAAACTCCAATAGTTATTCCAACGGAATTATATATACTATTGGAATTTAGCCCAATTGTATATATTCGTTGGAATATTCAATCAATTTATCTCATTATCTAATATCTTTAACTTACCAGTAGGTCACCCATCATTAATTTATCTCAAGTCAAGCACATTTAACAATGTAGTTTCAATATGATTGACTCCAGAAGAGAATATATATTTTATTAATATGAATTATACTATCAAATCATTTAAACCCTATTGAAATTTTCTAATGGTATTAGAATTTCTAATGGATTTTTTCAATAACATGTTGTACCATTGGAATTTCCATTGGAATTTTAAAAACTCCAACAGAAATTCCAGCGATTAATTCCAACATTTGGTTTACCGTTGAAATTTTTGTTGGAATTTTCCAATACTATGTTTTAGCGATGTAATTTAAATTGGAAGTTTTAAAGTTCCAATGGTTTATTTATTACTGCTGGAATCACTGTTGGAATTATCCAATGGTATATGAGGTGTTGGAATTTTAAATTCCAACATTTATACCAACAGTTTCGTTTACCGTTGGAATTCTCATTGGAATTTTCCAACGGTATAATGCAGCATTAGAATTTCAGTTGCAATTTTAAAAATTCCAACAGTTTCTATGTCGTTGGAATTATTTTATTGGAATTTGATTGTTTTCTTGTAGTAAATCCATTTGAAAAAATGTGGATTCTACGGGGGTAAAATGGGAATTTCACCTTTGTTAGATCTGATTCCCAATTATTAAAAGAGTAAAAAGTAAAAATAGTATTTATTGACTTTGAGTTGAATAGTCCACTAGAGTGGCGTCGCACACATATATGAAGAAATGTCAAGCAATACGCACGAGAAGGAACTTATTGACACCAGAGGGACATGTTTTAATCAAGTGTGTGAGTCACTTTCAACTTTTGGAGATTAGATAAATAGGGGAATTGTAAAAAAAGTCCTAGCCAAGGTAATAAAAACCTTTTGAGGTCCAACTTACTCAAAAAAAACCTTTGAGGCATTTTTTAACTTAAAATGTTCAAAATATCCTTCTACATATTCATTGGCTGATTTGGAATTTGCGTTTAAACGACTATAGTCTTGTAAAACGACTGTAGTCGTTTTCATTTGAAAATTCATCATATAAACTATTACATTCAATTTTCATTATTAATTAACTATTTGCCAACTTTCTAAAATCTTACTGTTTTAATACAAATTTGAATTCAACAATATGTACTGCTATATTTTATTTTGGAAATTTTTTTAATGATGATTAAATAAAATAGATATAGAAACAAAATCGAAGCGATGAAATAGTGCGTGAAATTCTAATATTCTCATACACTTCATATCAATGAACTATATCGTAAATTGCTAAACCGCGACCGCGAGATATGCACGCACTAACCAGTGTTATGGTAGGGTCTGCTGACGTACAATCAGATCCTCCCACGTAAAGATTACAAGTATGTTTGACTCCCCAAATCTAATAATAGTTGATCTCTCCTTAAATCGAACTCAAACGAATGTTATTCAATATGAGTTCTCACTAAATCTTCATCACCTCGCATATGTCCTAACCTCCACCACACAACAGACTTTAAGTCCCTTATGGTGGACAGGTGGTTTAAGCCCACAGTTTGTGTAAACCCTTATAATCAAAGTTCTAGTTGAGAATCCACAAGAGAATATAATGTAAATTTACATTTTTATTTGTCTTGTATGTTCGTTTATATATATTTTCGGACCAAATAGTTTGAAATTGAGTCAAACACGTTGTAAAATGTTATAATTATGATTTAATTTATTCAAACCAATCAATTTGATACTTAGTAATGAAACTCCTCTCCCAACTCATGTATTGTTAGAAGTTTATTTCTCAAATTATATTGCATTATACATTGTGAGTCATTATTTAGAATCTAAAATACAATAAACTTTGATACTATCAGTAGAGTACAATGAATTGTATATAATGATATTCATCATCTTATTCATTGTAATGTTAGAGTTATATTCTCCATATTATTGCAAGTCCCATATTTATGTAAAACATAGTATATTATTTTTATAATTAATATTAGTTGTTCAGATAATACTGCAAATTAATTTAAATTTATTACAATTTATGAAAACGACTATAGTCTTTTCAAAAAGACTAGAGTCGTTTTAATAAAACAACTATAATCTTTTCAAAAAGATTCAAGTCATTTCACAAAAATGACTATAGTCTTGTAAAATACTCTAGTTGTTTTTGTAAATTTGCATATCATTTTTGTATTATTAATTTTTCTATATATTTTTGAACGAAATAGTTTGAAATCAAGTCAGACATGACTTAAAACGTTATAATTATGATTTAGTTTTATTTATATAATGTTAGAAGTTTTATTATCGGACATACGAACATTATTGTAAATCGAATATTTAGAATCTAAAATACAGATACATTAGGATCTTGTCAGTAGAATACGATGAATTGTATATAATGATGTTCATCATCTTATTCATTATAATATTAGAGTTAGATTCTCCACATTATTGTAAGTCACATACTTAGAATGTAAAACATAGTATATTGTTTTTATAGTTAATATTATGTCGTTCAAATAATAATACAAATTAATTTGGATTTATTATAATTTATGAAAACGACTACAGTCTTGTAAAATGACTATAGTTGTTTTGACAGAATGACTACAATCTTTTCAAAAAGACTCGTGCATTTTTTTTAAAATGACTATAGTCTTGTAAAACAACTCTAGTTTTTTTTTTTTTTGAAAGCTCTTGTAAAACAACTCTAGTTATTTTGATAAATGTGCATATCCTTTTTGTTCTATTCATTTTTCTAGTTATAATTATGATTTATTTTATTGATATAATGGTACAAGTCTTATTATCGAACATTATTGTAAGTCAAATATTTAGAATAAAAAATAGAGTACACTTGGATATTGTTAGTAGAACACGATAAATTGTGTACAATGATGTTCACTCATTGTAATGTAAAATACGATATATTATTTTTATAATTAATAGTATGTCGTTCAGATAATAATGCAAATTGATTTCAACTAATTATAATCTATTAGAAAATAGTCTTTAAAAAAATGACTATAGTCTTGTAAACATACTAAAATCATTTAAAAACAAGACTATAGTCGTTTCACAACGAATTCAGTTGTTTTATAAAAATGATAATAGATAATCAATGTTTATTTCCTTTAGAAGTAGATTGAGAAAGATACTAGTAGCTTCAAGTTGTTTTTGAGTTGAAATTCTATTTCTTATTCTTTTTCTTTTTCTTTTTCTTTTTCTTCTTTTTTTTGTTAACGTGTTGCTTTAGTTTTTCTTCCATATCTCTTCTTCTTCCTTTTTTTCCATTTTGATTGAATTTCAAACTTCAGCCTTAAGGTTAGTTTTTGTTTTCTAAAGGCAACTTGGAGGGTATAACTGGAAAATAGAAAAGAATAGCTTTTATTGTTTTTTAAAAATTTGAATCTAGTCAAAGGACAAAAAAAAACATTTCTATGTGTTTTTGGGCTAAAACCAGCCATTTCCACTAGATAAATATCTGTGTGAGAAAAATGTTGTTGAATATTGGAAACACAATTAGAAAAGTGTGAGAGTATAATAAAACGTGATAAAAAATAATTTGTACACCATTGACCATTGTAGACTTAAAGACAGCCATGCCCCTATATCGTAATCGCAAGCGTAAATTGATAGATATTTCGTCCTCTAATTTTGGGCCATCATTTGAGAATTCTTATTTTTTGAAGGAAAACTTTGTGTTGTATCTTGAATAAAATGACGAAAAGTAGCCAAAAGTTGATTGCCGAGTGGATAAATTTTAAGTAATAGTTTTTTTTATAAAAAGTACGGCTGCAAAGGAGCCGAATAGAAACATGCTCGAGTTCGGTTCATTTAATTTTTGGATCGGCTCGAGTTCGAATAAAAAGTAGGGTTGCAAAGGAGCTGAACAGGAACAGACTCGAGTTCGGTTCATTTAGTTTTTGTATCGGCTCGAGCTTTCATAATTGAGTTCGAGCTCGGCTCGTTTGAAATTATAAATTCGTGAACAGTTCGAGCTCGGCTCGTAAAAAGCTCGTTTAATATATTCAACGAGCTTAGCTCGAGTTCGGCTCGTTTAAGCTTCAATGAGCTTAGCTCGAGCTCGGTTCGCAAAAGGCTCGTTTAAGCTTTTATCGAGTTTAGCTCGAGCTCGGCTCGTAAAAGGTTCGTTATATGCTCGAATTTGAGCTCATGGAAGCAAACTTGAGTTCGTTAAAGATCGGGTTCGAGTTCGAGTACTTCATGTTCGCGAGCCTGTAAACGAACATGTTCGCGAGCCGAATTTGAATATAGGCTCGCGAGCCTACAAACGAATATGTTCGCGAACTTCCGAGCCGAATATCTGTAAGCTCGAGTTCGTTTCGTTTAAAAATTCGAGCTCAAATTTTAGGCTCGAGTTCGGCTCGTTAAGCTTGACGAACAATCTCGAACGAATATTTTTTCGAACAAGACCCGAATAGCTCACGAGCGGCTTGGTTCATTTGCAGCCCTAATAAAAAGACTATTCTTCTTCTGTATGTAAAATTTTAATATATAAAAATATATATATATAAATAATCTAAAAAAATATGAAATAAAAGGTATGTATAGTTAAACTTTACAATAAATAAAAGAAAAAACAGTTGCATAATATACTTATATAATTTCTTAATTTGTAAATATGAAAATAAAATTACAAAAAGTAATAAATAAATTAAAATGATGTTAATAAGACTCTAAGGCATAAAATGTGACCATATTTGAGGTGGTCATGGCTCGGTGCTTGCACATTAGAACTATTCCAATGATCGAGAAATGACTTCTTGTGATTTCTCTTGGTCCCGAAGTAAATGATAGATTAGGGTTCTACCTATAACATGAAAAATGGATAGGGGTTCCTGGGATTGGTTTGGGATATCCCTCCGTCTCTCTAGTAAGTATCAAGTTTTGAGAGAAAGAGAATGCTTTTTTTTATATGTACATTGATGTACCTTAAAATGGCTAAAGTTGGAGGTATTAATACCAAAAGGTCAGAGGGTGGTATCCTGTGTGGTATGAATTTAGAGCTGTCAATTTCGGCTCGGTACAGTGGGTTGGCCCGACCTGCCCGGTATGGACTACGTTTTCTTAGACCCAAAATGACCCAGGCTTTTTTGGCCCTGCCCATTAGGCCCGAAAAACAGGGCCGGCCCCAATCGGTCCGACTTTTCCTTTGTATTTTCATGGACTGGGCTACAAAAATAGTGGCCCGGTCACTGTTTAGCCCGGACCGACCCAATTTTTTGCTTTGGCCCGACCTGATGATGGCTCAAAAGCTACTTTTAAAACCTTAGGCAAGTGCACCTATCGTTTTATAGAATAGATTGTTGAGTATCGAGTGTCATTCCCATGAGGATTGTAAGTATTAGTAATTACCGTCTTTTTGTTATCTAATCTAGCAACTTTCAAAGTTTTTGTTGGGTAAAACTAGGAAATGAAAAATAAAGAATTTGAAATAATTACAACTTACAATAGATCAAATAAAAGGAGATTGTAGAATAAGAAATCAAGAGCTAGAAATGTATTTGAATGTAAATCCCTCTAGAATGTTTTTGTGATTCAACAAGATAAAAATACAACCAAAATCCCTTAAGCAAAAACCATCCTCCTTTAATAAACTCTCATGTTTTGTGGACCGTAGAAATTCCCGATTTAAGTTAAACCCTTTCTCAAGGTGAAAAACTCATAATCTCAAGTTGATTAACTAAATCTCTTTCTAGTTAAAACCCCCAAGATTGCATTAAAACGATTTGTGAATTCGCATATTAGGTTTGACTCTAATCCAGAGATTTATGTCGTCCTATATCTAGGATTGCATTCAACTCTTTTCACTTATATATGTTCTTTCTCACCATAAATCTCTCGATTACCCAATAAGGAATAGATATCAAATCAATATACCGGAAATATTAACTCGAATGAAATAAGCATAATATAAGTGAATCACACAAGACATGAGAATTTTATTAAAATCTTACAAACCTTAATCACAAATCCATTCTAGAGTTCATTACATTCAAACACTAGAAATTTAGCTACATATGACTTTGATAAAAGAGTGTACTACACAAGAAGATTTGAATAAAATGAACATGGTGTACTTAGCTCTTATTCAAGACCAATACAAGACTTCCTCCTTGGTTGATTGCAATGATGTTGAGCTCCAAGTCTTCTCCTCTAATGCTCTTCAACTTCCAACTCTACATCTTTTTTATCCTCTCAATGTATTTTGCTTTGAAACTTAGAGTGAATGAATCAATGAATATACAATGAATCTATCTATGAATGAACTGAATATCCCAACTCAAACTCTTGGCTTTTGTAGGCACCATCTTCGTGAAAGAACACATTATTAATATATCTTTTGCTAAACAAATGTTGAACTTCCATAGTTGAGTTGTTTGAATCATTGTTTTCATATGATAATCGAAGGAATAATAGAGTTTGGTGCAGTAAAATGGATGTAAAAGTTGCTCAAAGGTTGTCAAAAAGCAAAAAGGTAAAGCTTACATAATTTCCGCCAAAGAAAATCTCAGACTGGAAGAAAAGCACGGCCAGTCCGTGTTCGCGGATTTTGCCGAACACGGCCGCGCTTCAAAAGCACGGCCTGGCCGCGTTTGGTACGTCTTGGCCGAATTTTTGCTCGTTTTTAGCTCCTCAAAAGCACAGCCCTGCTTTCAAAGCACACCCAGGTCGTGTTTGACTAAAAAGGCCCCGAAATGACGCGTTTAGCTTGAGATTTCGAGTGTTTTTGTATCCATAAATCTCGGGGTATGTTTTGACATGAAACCATGGCCCAAAATTCACCAAAAATAGCTCTGAATCATCAATCTACACTAATAAAAGCACCTCGGAGTAATATGAACTATGTACAATCAAAATATTATGAAACTAACTCAAATATACACATAAAACATGCATAAAAGGACCCTTATCAAACCACCTCCAACTTTGAACTTTGCTTGTTCTCAAGCAAAACATTAAATCAAAAAGAATGATTCAATAAATTACAACACACAAGGATTTTTTTTTTTGTTTTTTCAACACATTGAACACAAGCAATCAAGTTCTTAGCCTTCTCAACCCGAATTAACAATTCAATAAAAACACAGTTTTGCAAAGCGATCGACTGTCAAGAAAGACCGTAATATCAGCAGGCATTATTCAAAATTGAAATCACCAGTCCACAAATATTGATAGTTATGAATAACTTCAATTCAATAATGTCATGAAAATATAAAAATCCAATAGATCATTGTAGTTAGCCTACTAGTCATATAACCATGCTTCTTGAACTTTATTGGAATGAGAATTCATGGAATATACATTCTTTTTTTTTATAGGACCTTTCGAGGCATGCTTCCACTAGGTTTATAATTTGAATTTCCGTTCAAATACTCCTAGGGTGGTTTCTCATACTTATATTCGTGACGCCGTTTTACGTAAAAGACAAACATGGGGCTCATGAATGCTCCTAGTTACTAAGAAACAACAAATAGAGGAGTATAACCCCGATTGGTCTATTTATTTTTTTTCTCTTTTTTTTCTCATATTTTTTCCACAAGCTTGGTTTAACAACTAGTTAACCACTACTAAATCATGAATTGTCGAACATTCATAACACTAAGTATTGTCGTAAATGCCTTAACACATCAAGTATTATGGTGTTGAAAATTTCGTTAAAATTTAGCACACATCCACGTCAATCTATCCTAGACAATCAATTGCTTCACATTGAAAACACAAATTAAAAAGTTAATTTTGGTGTAATTGGGCCAAGTTATTGACTAGCAAACAATCAATTTGTTAAAAAAAATAAATTCATACCTCTTGTCGACAGACTCAAAATAAAAACAAGCACACACAGACTCAGAACAAGTACACAAGCATTCTAAGAATGTAATTGCACCCACCTCCAACTTTAAAGGTTCAGATTGTCCTCAATGTGAAAGAAAAAGATGAACGAACACAAACAAAACACTCAAAAATCAACTAACTCGAAGAAAATAAAAGAGGTGGAAAAAGAAAAATACGACCTTACTATAAGAGTGAAATCGGTGTTGAGCGATCATTGGGTTGTTTAGTACGAGACATTCATTGGCATCTTCATACCTAATCAAGGATAAACAACACACAACTCAAATACCGTGAGATCTTCAAATATAATTAAGATAACAAAGTTTTTTTTTAATTTATTTTAGAAACACGGTCGGGGCGTGTTCGGTACGAATATTGTTTTGGTGAAAAAAATTTATTTTGGGAATTTAAACACGGACGTGTTGGAAAAACATGCCTAGACCGTGTTTTACACGCATTTTTCATTTTTCTCTTTTTTTGTGAATTTAAACACGGGCGTGTTCTACACGCATTTTCCCTACATAGCCTTGGATTATTGAACACGACCAGTGTGTGTTCGCGAATAGGGTGATGAACACGATCGTGTTTGTAAAACACGGCCAGATTGTGTTTTTTTTTTGAATTTTAAAAAAATATTAAGCAAAAGAAAATGCACACAAAATACCGGGTTGCCTCCCGGTTACCACTTCTTTAATGTCATATAGCTGGACCGTTTTTCCTTTAGGTGAACATTAGTCGGGCGGAGCTTTGAACTTATGAAAATCTTTATATCCTTGATCAACATCGCCACCCAATTCGATTTTCGAACAATTGACTTTCAAGGTCCCATTTTTCTGCACGACATCCTTAAATAGGAATTTTTCTGTGGACACTTATACACACTGAACATCACATTGTTTCAAGGGTTTATTAGATGGCATATCAAGCAAATAATCATTTATCCTTGTCCCAATCAAGTTTATAGGAAAACAAGTATCATTTATAAGATTTTTCAAAGGAATTTTAAAGATAACTTGTTCATCCCCTACTCTCAAAGTGAGTTTTCCATCATGCACATCAATGAGAGATTTTGTAGTAGCCAAAAGGGACGCTAGAATTAATTAAGGGAACCTCTATATTATCATGCATGTCAAGAATAATGAAATCAACTGGAAACACTAATTTATCAATCTTGACTAACACACCATGAATAATACCTCTAGGATGTTTAATTGATTTATCGGCAAATTGAATTTCCATCCTAGTAGGTTTAAGTTCACCTAATCCTGTATGCTTGAATGTTTCATAAGACATCACATTGATACTAGCTCCTAAGTTGGTGCCCTAACAACAGGTAAATCATCAATTGTACAAGGGATAATAAAGCTTCCTGGATCATCAAATTTTTGTGGTAGTTCAGTGGAAGAACATTTATCATTCAATTGCACATTTGATGATTTGTTAAGCTTATTTTCATTAGGAATGATGTCATTTAAATCCCTAGCATGCTGGAGGTTGAACAAATGAAATATTGGTATGTAATTGCTTGAAAGAATCAATGTACTTACTGTAAGTCCAAGTGGCTACGATAATCTAGAGGGGGGGTGAATAGATTATCTCGGTTTTTCAGATTTTACCCTCTTTTTCGAATAATCAAGCAAAGATGAAAACTAAATGCGGAAAATAAACAACACACGTTGATTTAAAGAGCTTCACCCCACTTAGGGACTACGTGCTCTACCACCCCAGTATATCCGGGATGGGTTTCGAAAAAAGAAAAGGAAATTTTATTAATTACCAAAATTAATACAACACCTTGAGGAGATTACCACAATCTTCCTTCACCACATTTGCAGAGTACCACACTCTCCAAACACCTATCACCTAGATCACTCAAGTGTATTCTTACCACAAGAATACTCACAAGGACGTCTTGTGTTGAATGATGACCAAAATCAAGATTACAACTCAATAATGATTGATACAATATGAGTACAAGTGTAATCAAGAATTGAAACCCTAGACCTCAAATGTATACAAGTGAAAGTGCTAAGGCTAATACAACAAGATATATGAAAGTGTTTGCTTGTTTGCTCTTTGCTTGTGTGATGTGTTGTATCTTGTTGTTTGAATGAAGCCTCTATTTATAGGAGAGGTCTTGGCTTTGATTTCAGGACATAACCTCCTCTTGGGGAGTGATTTTTGCAAAAGAAACCATTTAAAATCATCAATATAGTGTTAGAAATCAATCCCACAAATTAGGAAAAAGTCATGCGAAAATGCAACGGATAGTTTCTTTGATAAAACAGGGTTCGACCGGTCGCGCAGAGATAAGTTTGAAATAGGTTTTCTACGATTTTACACAGGGGGATCGGTCGAAGGGGGGTTCGACCGGTCGCCCTTGATCTTGAACGGTTGGGGTTGATTAAAAATCGAAACAGAGAAGATTGCATCTTCAGGAGGGCGCCCAGGTGCCGGTCGCCCAGGGGTAGACCGGTCGACCACCCCGGTCGACCGGTCGCCCTCCATAATTTTTTCTACGTCCTTTTTTCTGTTTCAAAACTCAACTCAGGTACGGGTTGCCCTATAGGGCGATCGGTCGAGCCTGAAACATATGTGTTGTCCAATTTTTTATCGAAAATAAACTTCAAGAAATACTCTGAAAAATAGTAAAAACATTTTAAATCGATCGAAAGTATTTAGACAACATTTTGGGACATTGTTTTGGCTTAAAAACACATTTGAACAAAATCATCAAAATTATGATACAAACATTTATCTAATAAACTCCCCCTTTTTGATGATTACAAACCAAAACAATTTTCACAAGTACGATTTTAAAAACAAAAAAAATATACCGGTTTTACGAGTGAACTATCCGTTTGAAAACATTTTATAAAAAGTTCCCCCTATAGATAAGCACATCAACAAGAAATATTGCATAAGCATAAGCATAAGCTATTACAAGCTTTTACAGGATACACATAAACAACATGAGCTAATAAGCTCCCCCTGTCAAAATACTTATAATCTATTGCAATTAAGTCCATAATACAAGCCATGGACTAGGTATACGTGGCTTTAGGAAGCCATAGCTTATAGCTTTTATTGCGAGCTTTTATTAGCTTCTTTGAGCTAACGAGCCAATTTCCTGTTTCTCCCCCTTTGGAATCATCAAAAAGAATGTTAGGATGATAAAAACATTATACAAGTATATCAAAGTGCGCCTAGAATACGATTTATCAATCATTGAAAGAAGAAGGCTTAAAATCCGGAGAAATGGGAGAAATGTATCATAAAAATAAATCCATAAGCTCGTTTTGTTTGCCAAGACATGATCTCAATAAGTATTTAAGACTTTTGAAAGCAAGAGAATCTTGTAGAAGTTGAAATTTTCATTGTGACATTTCATCGAACACTTTGTGGGCGTAAAAATTAAAAGAAGTTGAATAGAGCCCTTGTAGATGAATCAAGCCAAAATATTTCATCACCAAATCATACCAAACATCATACAATACAACATAACAACTAAGCTCATCATGATCATAAGATAATTTCATCAAGAAATATACAAGAAAGCCACAAACTCAAGAGTTCAACCCAATTGAGCAAAGAAAGGAAAATTCTTACCATTCGATCGGTGAAGATGAGCGATGATGATGATAAACATGCTATATTAGGTCCAAGATATGAATTGAATGCATGAAAACAAATTTTGAGTGAAATTTGTGTGAATTTGGCAAAGGGGACGAAAAATGGCAAAAATGGGTTAAAATGACTAAGGCACGAGACAGGACGGTTTTAATCAAAAAAATGGCTAAGGGCGACCGGTCGTGGTTGAGGGCGACCGGTCGACGTTGAGGGCGACCGGTTTCCCTCAACCTCATCAGCCCACTGTCTTGCCAGTTTTATTAATATCCGAATTTTCAACCAAAAATCCAATTTTTCGCCCCTAAATTTTAAAAACATGCAAAATGAAAACATAAACCTCATTCAATATGCATTATGCCTAACCGATCTCGTATGGATGCAAAAGTCTCGGAAGATAGCGGTTTTGTAAAAATGTCCGCCAATTGATCATGAGATGGTACAAAAGATATCTCAATTTTTCGTTTAGAAACACAATCCCTTAGAAAATGATGTCGAATCTCAATATGTTCAGTACGGTTATGATGAACCGGGTTTTGAGCAATGTTTATAGCGGATATATTGTCACAAAAGATATGAATGTTTTCAAAAGAGCATTTGTAATCCGCTAAGGTTTGTTTCATCCAAAGAAGTTGAGTACAACAAAAAAGTTGCGGAAATATATTTGGCTTCGGCCGTTGAAAGTGAAACACAATTTTGCTTCTTTGAGAACCAAGAAACTAGGCAATCGCCTAAAAATTGACATGATCCGGAAGTACTTTTCCGGTCATCAATATTTCTCGCATAATCCGAATCACTATAACCTTTAAGAGAAAAATTTTCATTCTTTGGATAGAATAGACCATATTGAATAGTGCCTTTCAAATATCGAAAAATCCTTTTAACGACACTCATATGAGATTCTTTGGGATCGCTTTGAGAGTACATAGGCATACAACATGAAGAATGTCCGGTCTACTAGCGGTTAAATAAAGTAAACTACCAATCATACCTCGATACTTTGATTCATCCACGGACTTGCCTTTTTCATCTTTGTCAATTTTGACATTGGTTGCCATAGGAGTAGACACAGTTCTTCCTTCTTCAATGCCGAACTTTTTCAAAAGTTCCTTTGTATATTTTGATTGCGAAATGTATATACCTTCTTGGCATTGTTTAATTTGAAGCCTAAGAAAGAAGTTGAGCTCCCCCATCATACTCATCTCGAATTCTCCTTGCATTAACTTAGAAAATTTCTTGCACAAGGATTCATTAGTAGCACCAAAGATAATATCATCAACATAAATTTGCACAAGTAAACAATCTTGCCCTTTTTCAAAAACAAAGAGAGTAGTATCAACTTTACCTCTTGTAAAACCATTTTGCAAAAGAAAAGAGCTAAGTCTATCATACCATGCACGGGGTGCTTGCTTTAAACCATACAAAGCCTTTTTAAGTTTATAAACGTCATTAGGCCTAGAAAAATTTTCAAACCCTGGAGGTTGTTTTACATAGACTTCTTCTTGAATAAAACCATTTAAGAAAGCGGATTTAACATCCATTTGGTAGAGTTTGAAATTTTTATAACAAGAATAGGCAAGTAAAATACGAATAACTTCTAAACGTGCTACGGGTGCAAAAGTTTCATCATAATCAATACCTTCTTCTTGACAATACCATTGAGCTACTAACCTTGTCTTGTTTCGAACAATGTTGCCTTGATCATCAAGCTTATTCCGTAATACCCATTTTGTACCAATAATAGTTTGAGAAGGAGGACAAAGTACCAATTCCCATACATCATTTCTTTCAAATTGATTCAATTCATCTTGCATCTCCAAAAACCAATCCTCATCCTCAATAGCCTCCTTAGCATTTTTAGGTCCTTTTTGAGAAATAAGAGCTTTCTCGGCAAATTTTCTTCGGGTCATCACTTTATCAAGGGGATCACCAATAATAAGATCTTTTGGGTGATCTCCTTTAAATTTCAATGCCACGGGAAGATCCGAAGTATCACCTTTGTCTTCTTGAGGAACACTTGAAGTGGATGGTTGATCATTTGATGTAGTAGGTTGATCATTTTGAGCATCATTTTGAACAATGGGTTCAATAATATCCTCTTCATCACTTTCATCATTGGGTATTCTTTCAATACCCGAAGTTTCATTGAATTTGACATGGATGGATTCTTCAACAACCCCACTAGTCTTATTGTAAACCCGATATGCTTTGCTCTTTGTTGAATATTCCATAAATATCCCTTCATCGGCCTTAGGATCAAGTTTGTCCAATTGATCCTTGATATTCAGAATAAAGCACTTACAACCAAATATCTTGAAATAACTAATATTTGGAGTTCTTCCTTTCCAAAGCTCATATGGAGTTTTATTCATTTTAGGACGAATGTAAACTCGATTAATAACATAGCAAGTGGTACTTACGGCTTCGGCCCAAAAATATTTTGGAAGTGAAAATTCATTGAGCATGGACTGACTCATCTCTTGTAGTGTCCGATTTTTCCTTTTGGCTACTCCATTTTGTTGAGGTGTCCTTGGAGCCGAAAAATTATGAGCATATCCCTTAGTTTCACAAAAGACTCTAAATTCACCATCAAATTCTCCACCTCGATCGCTTCGAATAGACTTAATAGTATCTTCCTTTTCATTCTCAATAAGTCTACACAACTTAACAAACTCATTAACGGCATCGCTTTTATTGGTAAGAAAAAGAGCTCAAGTATATCTAGAAAAATCATCGATAATAATGAAAGTGTGATGTTTTCCACTTAGACTTGTCGTACCAATATCCCCATACAAATCAAGGTGAAGCAATTGTAGGGGTTTGGTTGTGGAAATTTCATTTTTGGGCTTAAAACTACTTTTAACTAATTTGCTCTTTTGACACATAAGCCAAGATTTTCAAAATTCAATTTGGGTAGTCCTTTCACATGTGGTTTTTGTAAATATTTTTCAAATTCTTGTAACCAACATGTCCAAGTCGCCTATGCCATAAACTAGTTAAATCATTATTGGCGACTAAACAAGAAACATTTTGACTAACCAAATCACTTGTACAAATTTTGTAAAGATTGTCTTTTCTATTTGCTTCACAAATAATTTCACCATTTTTAAGTATAAGGCATTTTTCTTTATTGAAAGAAACATCATAATTTGAATCACAAAGTTGGCTAATACTTATCAAATTAAACTTAAGCCCTTCTACTAAAAGAACATTACTAAGAGAGAATGAAGAGTTACCAATTTCTCCATTTCCAAGAATTCTTCCTTTGCCATTGCCGAACATGACCATACCCTCTTCTTGGAGCTTGATGTTGGTAAAAAGTTCTCTCCTCCCGGTCATATGGCGTGAACATCCGCTGTCCACGAGCCATTTTGAATCTTCCATTGTTGTTATAGCCCCTATTACCTACAAAAGAATTTCTTTTAGGTACCCTATAATTTTGGGGTCCATGGGGATTAGTCTTGAGACCTTTGGGTCTCCAAACATGACTAGAGCTATTTCTCAATTTGCAATTATTAGCATAATGTCCAACTTTGCCACAATAAAAACAAGTAGGATTATTAGAGCTACTAGCACGTACAAAAGTCGGACCTTGGTTATTTTTCTTAAAAACACTTTGAAATGGTTTATAACCAAGTCCCAATTTGGAATGCCCACCTCTTTGTGCATCTAAACTTTTTGTAACTTTATCCGTGCTTATGTTAAAACGATGCACATCATTTTTCAAACATTCAAGATTTTTTGTGAGCAATTCCTTTTCGGTTTCAAGAGTATGAACTTGAGTAAGAGTAATATCATTAGCTTTATCAAGAGATTCATAAGAAGTAAATAATTTTATCCTTTTCAATTTTAAGCTCTTTATGCTCCTTTTTCAAGGTCTTGTATTTAACAATCAAATTTTGAAATTCAATTTGCAATTCATCAAAATCACATTGCAATTCATCAACTAAGGAGGAGGTAGAAGAGTTAGAGCGTACCTCATTATTTTCATCGTCTATGGCCATAAGACCATGTTCGGTTTCTCCTTCCTCGTTGGTTGTTTCAAGTAATTCATCCCAAGTTTTGACCTCCGCATTTAGAGCCTTCTTTTTCGAAAAGTGCTTCTTTTTCTTTTGTTCCTCCTCATCGAGTTTTGGGCAATCGGCAATGAAGTTCCCGGATTTTCCGCATTTAAAGCAAGCATTATCTCTCGGTTTTCTTGACTTATTTTTATTCACAATTTTTGCAAATTTTCGAACAAGTACGGCCGTCTCCTCATCATCATCATCATTATCATAGTATGCATTATTAGAAGAAGAAGTAAGACCTTTAGGAATATTTTGCATACCCGATTGATTGATGGTTGGTTTGGAATTTTTCCTCTCCTTGAGATAGACTTCAAAGATGAGGAGATTCCCGATGAGCTCGTCAAATTTGAGCATCTCAAGATTTTGTGCCTCCGTGATAGCCGTCACCTAACTCCGCCTGCATATAGACAGGACAACCTATCTATATATTGCCGGTCCCAAGCCCGGATAAAGGAGGAGGGTTGCGTTAGGTCGACATCCAGCGTAAAACTTTTGTCATTCCCTTATGGTATGGATCATATAAGACATCGTGATAAGGCTAGGATGCTCCCCGTAAAGAGTGCGCCGCAGGGTTCGACTGCGGTGACTTGGCAAGGACCGCTACACCTCCATAAGGGCTTGGGTGTTGTGAAAAATACACAGAGCCCTCACACACTAATAAGAGGAACACAAATGATAACAAGAAAACTAGAAAATATAGAATTGACAGTTGGAACATAGGTACTTTGACAGGTAAAACTATAGAGTTAATAGGTATTATGAAAAGACGAAACATAGATATTATGTGTATCCAAGAGACTAAATGGGTAGGCGAGAAAGCTAAGACACTAGATACTACTTGTTATAAGCTTTGGTATAGTGGAAAGAATAGAACTAGGAATGGGGTGGGTATCATTGTAGACCCACGCTTCATAGATCAAGTAGTAGGAGTAACTAGAAAAGGAGATAGAATCATAGCCCTTAAAATTGTAGTAGGTAACGAACTTATAAATATTGTTAGTGTATATGCACCTCAAGTAGGATTAGATGATGCTACTAAGGCTAAATTTTGGGAAGATTTAGAAACTCTAATGCAATCAATCCCTCAAAATGAAAAAGTCATCATAGGTGGAGACTTAAATGGACATGTGGGGAAGGATGATGAAGATTATGAAAGGGTCCATGGAGGATATGGCTTTAGCTCGCGTAATAGAACCATCCTAGACTTTGCATTTGCTTATGATTTCATTATAGGTAATACCTTCTTTAAAAAAAGAGACGAACATTTAATTACATTTAAAAGTGGTCCTAACAAATCACAAATTGACTACTTCCTAACCAGAAAAAGCGATAGAAAAATATACAAAGATTGCAAAGTAATACCTGGAGAAAGCCTCACCACCCAACATAGACTACTAGTTTTGGATATCAAACTTATTAACATATACTTAAAGAGAAAGAAAATTAACATACCGAGAATTAAGTGGTGGAACTTAAAGAATAAAGAAAAAAAGAGATAGTTTTGTCAAATCTTTAGTAGAAACCATTGATTGGAAAGTAGAAGACAAAGCCGATGATACATGGAACTATGTAACTACTCAAATGAAAAAGATCGCAAAAGAAACATTAGGGGTGTCAAATGGTAATAAATGGAATAAAGAGTCATGGTGGTGGACTCAAGAAATCCAAGAGAAGGTAAAGGAAAAACGAACTAGTTATAAAGTATTATATTCCTGTAAAAACGAAGCAAATCTTAAAAGATATAAAGACGCCAAAAAAGAAGTAAGAAGAGCAATATATGAAGCAAAAACCAAGGCATATGAAGATTTATATAAAAAACTAGATACTAAGGAATGAGAGAAAGATATATATAAAATAGCAAAATTTAGAGAAAAACAAACAAAAGATCTAACCCAAATTAAATGCATAAAAGATGAGAACGATAATATTTTAGTGAAAGACGAGGACATAAAAGATTGATGGAAGAGGTATTTCAATAATCTTTTTAACGAACCGAAGAGGAATGAAGTCACATTAGGGGAACTAGGCCAATCTGAACTGAATAGAAATCGTACATTTTATCGTAGGATTCAACTTCATGAAATAGAAAAAGCACTAAGCAAAATGAAAACTGGCAAAGCAGTTGGCCTAAATGATATACCTATTGAAGCATAGAAATGTCTAGATGGAGTTGGAATTGCATGGCTTACTAAATTATTTAATGTTATCCTAAAAACTAAGAAAATGCCTAATGAATGGAGAAAAAACATATTGATACCTATATATAAAAACAAAGGGGATATACAAAATTGTGCAAATTACAGGGGAATTGAATTAATAAGTCATACAATGAAACTATGAGAAAGAGTTATAGAAGCAAGAATAAGAAATGAAACTAGTATATTAGATAATCAATTTGGCTTCATGCCAGGAAGGTCCACAATTGAAACTATACACTTAATTAGACGATTATGTGAACAATATAACGAGAGAAAATAAGATTTACGTATGGTTTTTATTGACCTTGAAAAGGCATACGATAGAGTCAACCGGGATATAATGTGGCGCGTATTGGAAAAAAGAGGAATAAAAATAGCTTACATAGATACCATAAAAGATATGTATGATGATATAACAACATGTATCAGAACACCAACAGGAATGTCTAGTGAATTCCCAAACACTATAGGTTTGCATCAGGGATCCGCTCTAAGCCCTTACCTTTTTATCCTAATAATTGATGAAATCACTAAACACTTACAAAAATCCATCCCTGAATGCATGCTATTTGCGGACGATATAGTTTTAATTGATGAAACAAGGGAATGAGTAAATGCAAAATTGGAAGTTTGGGAGAAGCACTTTCGAATCAAAAGGTTTTAATATAAGCGGGGCTAAAAACAGAATACATGGAATGCCACTTTAGTAAAAACAACATGAACAATGAGACGAAGGTTAAAATTGATGGACAGGAAGTGAGTATAACAAAGAGTTTTAAATACTTAGGATCTATAATTGAAGAGAATGGAGAAATCAATAAAGATGTCACACATAGGATTCAAAGCGGGTTGGAATAAATGGAGGAGTGCATCTTCTATCCTGTAGGTCCCAAGGGGTGTAAGTGTAAGGTTTTGAAGGGGGTTGAATAAACCTTACCAAATTCTTGATTTAATCCTTTTAAATATTCGAGTTGATACTACCAATTTGTGTCCTTGGTGGACAACCAATTTAGTTAATCAAGTAGAGTTAGTCTCTCGGACTCAACTGAGTGTTGATGGAATAACTCAAATTGTTAAGTCTAAATTAACTCAATCGTGGTTTATTTTAGCGGAAGACTTAACACCCTTAAGTTTGGTTAAGAGATATAGAGCTTGATTTAGTACTTAGAGATTATCTAATGGAGAGCAAATATGTCGTGAGAATTAAACAAATATGATGCAAGAATTAAAGTCTTTGAAATGTAAATGACACAATAAGATTTTTATAGAGGTTCGAAGATGGGGTAATTCTTCTACTCCTCTCTTCTCCAACTCCTGGAGGAATCCACTAGGTATTGATCGATATACAAAGTGGTAACAGTCCGGATCAAGTCTTGATCACACACGGTGACTTGATCCTTTGGGACTCGACCTGAGACGCCTTGATCACTCGGTGGCTTCTCGACTCGCCTTCTTCACAGGCGAGGCATTTGCCTTTGCTACTACAGCCCACTTGCTCAAGCTCTTTGGATTTGATCACGAAGCCCTCCAAAAGCTCAAGACTTGGTTCAACCTTGAACCTTCCTACAATCCTTCGTGGAATGTAGACCCCTTGATTCTTGATAATTTCCTCTTCAATGATTGAAGTTATCTTTCCTTCACGGTGAGTGTTGGATTGATGTTCTTCGTAGTGTAGGCTTGAGGATTGAGCGTTTAATAACTTGAGAATATTTGAGTTCTGATTCTAATAATTGCTTGAATGTTTGGGTAACCTTGGTAACCCTCTCTCGCAGTCATTCCTCGGCCTTTTATAGTGATCTTTCAAAAATCGCCCGTTGAAGAGATAGGCTTATTTTTGAAAGTCACTTGTGGTCGTTGGCTTGTCTTGTTGCAGTCCTTGGAATTGCCACTTCCTCGTATGAATTGTTCTCCGGCTTTTCGAGGAGTTCGACACGGTGTAGTGCTTCCCATTGGTTTATTCCTTTTGCACGCGCTCGGGACTGAGCACTTCGAGAAAGGTAGCATGGAGATATTACTTGTTTAAGTAATTCTCTTGATTTATGTGCAACGGATCTTTTTGAGTTATCTCGACTTGATTGCATTTCCTTGCTTTCCCAGGTGACTTAGAGTCGCCTTCCAATCATTGGATGACTCTTCCTGTCACTTCAACTTGAGACTTGGCTTTTCTTGAGTTGACTTGACGATACTCCACTCACCGCATCTCATTTTCCTCAAGAGAGTTCCCGTCTTCTCTTCTTTGCCATACTCAAATTGTCTTGCGGCGAGTCTTCCTTCTAGTCTCCGGTTGTCTTCTTGCATGTTTGGGCATAGCTGACTTAACTCAGCTTGACCAGCCCTATTTATTACAATGCAGTTTACAACAAAAATTGGGGTGCCAACTTCCTATTCTAAGTTTTACATGGCATTCATCAAAATCTAAACAATAAATTTCCTAACAATTTCCCCCTTTTTGATGATGCCAAAACCTAAACCATTCAAAAATGTAAATAGCACAGATACATACAGATAGTGTATTCACATAGAATGTATGCGTAGAATCAATCCTTTTATTGATCATAACATTCTTTTACACAACTGTTTACAAGGTGTATCAGAGCAAACATTTGTCTACACAAAAAAAATAAAGAGTTTATAGCTTTATTGCAGAAGACTTACATAGTATGTATTTACATAATAAAATACATGAAGGGGTGGACAACAACACTTCATCTCCTTCGTTGTCTCCTTCTTTCATCTTGTTCAGCATCTTCTGCTCTTCTTCTCTTTTTCTCATCGTCACCGCCTTCTTCTTCTTTTCATATGCCTTCCTGGCAGCTTCATCTCTTCTTAATCTCTCTTGTCTTTCCTCCCATAGCTGAGTTTGTCTCTTATTTTCCTCTTCTATTCTTTTTGCATACTCAATATTACTTTTAGCCACTTGCAAATTGGCTACTTGGTCAAAGACCAGCCCAGAGATCCCTCCTTTCTTGCTTGGATCTACGACTCAATGTTTTTGGACAGAGGCCCAGGTCCGAAACCTCTTCCTCCACCACTCGCTTCTTCCTCTACTCGGGCGTGTATTGTACGGGGTCTTCTTCTTTCCGGTGAGTGACCGGGAGTGACCCAGAGAGCGATCGCAGGTAGTCTGCTGCTGTCGCCTTCTTCACATAACGTGAGACCCTTTTCCCAAGACAAGTCCCAAGCTTGAGCCATAGACATATTTGCAAAGTATCCTTCGGATGCAGCGTTTTAAATTCATCAGCGATCGTGGCTCGGTCCCGACATCCGAGATGGCATAAGTGTCTCTGTCTCACTTGGAATGCCTCCATGTTGTTTCAAGATGTTCATAACTCGGGCATCCATTCTTCCTTCCACTTCCTCCATCCCCTCGCTTCAATTGCCTTTCTCTTTTCAAACCCATAGATATAGCAGAGTGTTGGAGTGGCGAAAGTCATTTTGGGAGTTTTCTTGATAATATCAGTTTGTGACAAGACCTTGTTGGGGGTTTGTGCAATCATCAAGGTCACTTCTTTCGATCCTTCCCCCTCAACGGACTTTCCTTTCTTTTGTTTTGACACTTCCTCATTTGTCTTTCCCTTTATACCGCTTCCTCCTTTTCAGCTTCGAGGATCTCTTTAGCGCTTTAAAGTATTCCTCTTCCCCCTTTTTGGCATCATCGAAAAGAGAGGAACACTGAAACATCTTGGCAAGCGGGAAGTCGAGCTCTGGCCGATAGTCGAGTTCTGTCTCGAGTCTGCTGCGGTGTATGCGACATGAAATTCGTGAGCGAGTAGCGTTGGACTCTTTGAAATTAGCTTCATCTCGGC
Organism: Rehmannia glutinosa; assembly: GCA_016081115.2. Taxonomy (NCBI): domain Eukaryota; kingdom Viridiplantae; phylum Streptophyta; class Magnoliopsida; order Lamiales; family Orobanchaceae; genus Rehmannia; species Rehmannia glutinosa. The sequence goes on from JABTTQ020001185.1 coordinate 176,840, forward strand.
CATGAGAAGGCTAAATTTTCTATCCATGTTTTCTTCCATACTGGAGATCACTCTTATTTTGCTCACGCAATGACTTTATCTCGGCAGTGTGAGCTTCATGCATGTGCTCAATGTGTTCTCTCAATTTCGTTTTTGCATCGGCATTCTCCGCTCTCCATACCAAAGGACTTGTTGAACAGTGTCCGGAAGTATCTAACTTGTTCACACACACATTGTTTCTTCTTTGTTGCCACCATTCCTCGATCCCGATCAAGTTATGCCTCTCAAGTCGCAGAAGGTTGGCATCTATGTTGTCCAATCGCATGTCCATAGAGGCCTGGTGCCTCTCCATCCTTTCAATTTCAAACAAATAATGCCTTGAACACCTCCCGAACTTCAAATTTTGTTTCTTCCGTTGTGCGGTGATGGCCATGCAAAGATCAAAGTCATAGTCAACTAGAACGATGGTACCTGACGGAATGACGGGAGCTGGTCGCGGGAAGGCGTGCGAGCTCGTTTCTCGACTCTTCATGGAGGTCGGGTACCTCCAGGAGAAAGGAAAATGATTCTACAAAGGAATCATCATGGCCAATCGGGATTTGTTCAATGATGAGAGGTGCGCGTGAAGTTCCTTTTGGAGTCGAACTCGCTGCGCCTTGAGGAGCCTGTGCGGTGGACTGTTCACCGGGTCTTTTGTGAAGTGGACCCGCCTTGACGAGCCTCACTGTCTCAACAGCTTTCGTTGGTCTCAAATTGGTTTCTCCAATTGAGTGGATGGTCCTCGGCATTATCAAAAGCGTCATCGGACGATGATGAGATTTCCATTGGTGGCTCATCATCAAAATTGAAAGTTTGACGAGTAGTCTTGAGATCGACTTGCTCGGCCGGGAACATCCGCATTGAGTCTTTTGGATCATCACGGGGATGACTCGGCTTCGTTGCCTTCTTCGATCCCGAGAAAAGTTACATCAGGATTATCACGGGAATCATGAAGCGCTTATCTCCTTTTCGAGATGGATCAATGATAGCAGGGGACGGATGTTCTCTACTTGCCTTCTTTACCCCGGGAAGTCTCAACCTCCCGTGGGCCTTCATTACCTCCCTCGCAGTCTCGATCGCAGCCGAGGCCTGGACCTCCCTTTCGATAGTGGTTTGTCTTAGGGTCTTCTCGTGGTGGCATTCATTGGAGTCTCAACCCCATGGATTGCACTTTCATCGCCTGCAGTGTTAACTCCCGTGGCTGTTCCTTCCTCGTGCCTCGACCGCATCGCGTCATTAGCCTTCGAGAGGCTTGGGTTGGCTCCTCGGTGAGACAGTCTCAAGCCCCGAGCTTCGTTGATGGCAACTTGCTATTCGCTTTGTGTTTGTACTTTCTCCACTTCGCCTCCTAGATTCGTTGTGGAGTCATCCTGCAGATTCTCTCGACCTTTGCCGGTGGAGGAGTTTCCCTCACCGGGGCGCTGGTGAGTGACTTGAATGGGGTCACTCGTCTCCAAACTCCCTGTATCTCACGAGTGTTCACCAAAGGTGGTAAGACACCTTCATTAGGGGTTGGCTCAATGGGGTCCCCACTAACCGTTTCATCGCCATTTCCTTAATTCCTTCTTCCGAGTGAGTGTGGAAGTGGTGGCAATAATAACGTGTGGCGATTTCTTTGAACCACTCCCATGGGATCGATTTCGGTGTGTTCGGAGGACTTTCCTGGTCCCTCCATCAAACTTTTCTCATGAAGAATTCGGGATTCACGCATTGCTTGCCTGCATTTGCAACTCTTCTCGTGGCAAAGAAGCAGGTCCCGATCCTCATCACTTTCTCGATAGCATGTCGAAGTGAGGATGTGTATGTTCTCGGGTGCCGGTGAGAGGGCGAGATCTTGGCCTTCTCTTCTTTCCTCGGCCGCGCCTGCCTCTCTCCTTCTCCTTATCCTTGAAGATCTGCAGGATATCTCATGCGATTTTCTTCATCGATCTTGGATCACAGAGGTTAGTCGAGGAAGTTCGCAGATTCCTCTTCTCTTCTTCGATAAACTCGGGCCGTTGGAACTGTTCCTTGATCGACTCAATTTCCACTTCCTCCACTCACGCAGACGATTTTGGATGTCCGGGTAAGGTGGGGATAGGATCATCACATCACTATCGCTCTATCGCCTTCTTTTCTTTGTGTCTCGGTGCGCATGAGTACGGCTATTTCTTCGATTTGCCTCACTGATCGCCTTCACAGACTTTAGCTGTTTCATCAATTATATCGGGGACTCTACTTCTCCAAATAGTCTCCCGAGATCTGCTCCCGGTGAGTGGCTCGACTCAGCCGGTTTCTCAAGCTCGGAGTGCTTGATGATTCTTCTTCGTCTCCTAGTTTGTACCGAGGAATTTCTCGGTTCAGAGACGCTTTTCTCCGAGTCTTGGGCGGCGGGGGGTCAGGCCTTTGGTGCTTTCTTCGAGGAGCCGGCCGTCTTGGCTTGCTTGTCGATCTTCTCTTTTGACGATCGGAGAAGGTAGTTGAGAGTCCTTCTCGACCGCTGCTGCTTGGGGGGCAGAGACACGGCTGCTGCGGGGCGGGTGACTCTTTTGTAGGGGCATGAGCAGGTTTGTTTTTCTTTCTTTGCGCAGAGCAGTTAGCGATTTCTTAGCAAACAAGCAGGGGCAGCTTTCTTCTTTGGTGGAGAGGAAACAGTTGTATCTTGGTCGGGTTGATTTCCCCTCACTCGTGTCGCCTCTCTTGGCGTGGGCTCTCTTCGTGCGCCGCAGAGGTTTGATCTCGAACATCCTCTTGTTTACATGGAACGCCTTTCCATGTCTAAGAGGACTCCTTTTACCTCCATCACCGGCCAATCACAGGCCATATCCTAGGGATCCTCCAAATGCACCATCTTCCTTGAAGGATTTGTTCCCTACATTCTCGCGAGTTTTGTAGACAAACTCGGCCTCAGCTTTATTTTCTTTTCTTCAATGATTGCGGCCATTACGATCAACTTTGCTTTTGACAGAGTTGATCAAAGTCGCCAAATTTGATGTCTATGCATTTGGCAACTATGTCCAATACCTTGTGATAATCCTCCTTCAAGACCTCTTGTTTGTTGTGTAAACTATTTTATCAAAGATAGTCGGGCATGGCTATTTCCTTCCAAGCAGCGGCCAGGTTTACATCAGCTTCGTTGATTTCTCGATGCTCCTTCCGTCGGTAGTGAGCAGTGTTCACCAAATCCTTGGAGAGATGGTGAACTTCTTTCCGTGAGAAGATGACTTTATCCCTTCATCGTGAATCTCGGCGTTCACGAGAATGCGCGACCTCCTCCACATAGGTCATCGAATATTCCAACGCCGAAATGATTTCATTGACGCGTTTCCAATTTCTCAAGAATTTTCTTCACTAAGGTGTCGTCGGACCCTTGTTTCACCATGCCGTCGAAATCCACAAAGAGACCCGGTGTGGATTTGCTTTCCTAACTTGACAAAATCATAGGTTGGTGCCATTTTTTAGGATTTCACCGAAGAAAACTTAGAGGTTGATTTGAAGATAGATAGGGTTTTGAGAGAGTTTTGCCTTTGCTTCGAAAGAAATGAACAGTTTTGGTAATATGAGAGAGAGAAGAAGGAAAGCTTAAGTATGGTTTATGAAAGGGCGTGCGGGTGGTTTTTGAAATGTGATCGAAATCGACGGCTTAGATTTTGCACGCCGATGTAGCATTTAATGGCTCGTATTTAATGCGGCATCATTTATATCCAATCATAAGCTTGGTGTGCGCTTTTGTCAGACACGTCATAATTATCGACGTAATTCTTAAAAACATTCCCCGCTTAGTCAAAACGATGCGTTTTGTCACTTTGTTCATAAATGACTGAACTTTTACCCTTATTTGGTTTAACTCTTCTTCTCACGATTCTCTTTTGTGACTCAAATTGCCGGTGACTTGGTATAAATTTTCTTTACGATACGGGTGATTTACTTAGCCGATTTGTGTATTCTCTTTTTCCTTTTTGTGTTCCATTTCTTTTCTTTGATTCTTCCGAGTGTCACTCAGCTCAATTAACCCTAACTCATGCTTGAGTTCTTCAAATCTTGACTCACATAATGGTTTTGTGAAGATGTCACCAATTGTTTATCGGTTGAGATATATTCCAAGATGATGTCCTTCTTTTCAACATGATCTCTTATGAAGTGATATCGACATCGATATGCTTTGTTCTTGAGTGCAACACAGATTTTGAGTAATTGCAATTACACTTGTGTTATCACACATGATTGGAATTTCTTTTTCCTCAACTTCATAGTCTCTGTTCTTTGTCTCATCCATAGGACTTGGGCACAACAATGCCCGCCATGCAGCCTATGTATTCTCGTCACCGTTTGTAGAGGTGGCTATTGAATTTTGCTTCTTGCTAAACCAGAAATCACTGTTCCTAAAGATTTGACATGTGCCTCGAGGTGCTCTTTCCCGTCAACTCTACATCCAAAGATAGTCGAGTCCGAATAGCCAATTAGCTTGAATCCACCTTCCTTTGGATACCATAAGCCAACTTTTTGACTTCCTTTCAAGTATCTCAATATTCTCTTTTGCTATCATATGGCTCTCTTTTGGAGCAGATTGAAATCTTGCACATACACCTACAAAGAAAGGTGATGTCCGCCCGCTCTTTGTGAGATAGAGCAATGATCCAATGAGTGCTCTCGTATCTTGTTTGATCTACAGATTGTCATCCGCATCCATGTCCATTTTGATCGATGTATTCATTGGTATTTTCACGAAGACTTCTCCTCCATACCAAATTTCTTCATTAAATCTCCGGTGTATTTTATTTGACTTATGAAGGTTCCATCCTTCGGTTGTTTCACTTGGAGTCCAAGGAAGAATGTCAACTCTCCCATCATGCTCATTTCAAATTTACTTTGCATGAGGTTTGAAAATTTTTCACACGACTCTTTGTTTGTGGATCCAAAAATGATGTCATCCACATATATTTGAACAAGCAAGATACTCTTTTTGTCTTGAATTCGAAAAGTGTTCTATCTACTTTTCCTTTTGTGAATCCATTCTCGATTTAGGAATTGTGACAAGGTATCATACCATGCTCACGGGTGCCTGTTTCAATCCATACAAGGCTTTCTTGAGTTTGTATACTTTATCTCCAAGAGTCTTCCGCTCAAATCTCGGAGGTTGTTCAACATACACTTCTTCTTCCAATAAACCATTTAGGAATGCGCTTTTTACATCCATCTCGATATACAACAAAATTCTTGTGACCGCATAGGCAAGAAACATCCTTATTGCTTCCAATCTTGCTACGAGAGCAAATGTTTCATCAAAATCTATTCCTTCTTCTTGGCAATATCCTTTGGCTACTAGTCTTGCTTTGTTTCTTACTACGTAACCTTCCTCGTTCATCTTGTTTCAACACCCATTTAGTACCAATAACGTTTTGATGTGTGGGTCTTTGAACTAATTCCCATACTTCATTTCTTTCAAACCGATTCACTCTTCTTGCATAGCTTGAATCCAATGTGTGTCATCCAATGCTTGTGACACATCTTTGGGCTCTATTTGCCGATAAAGCATGTGAACATAGCTTCTTGTTGAGTTCGATCTTGTTTTGACACCTTCTCTTATATCTCCAATGACAAGTTCGTGGATGGTCTCTCACCCATCTTACATCAAAGTTGGAGTAAGTTGGTTGGATTGATCGTCTAGCTTTGTGTTGCTTTGATCAGCTCTCTCGTAGTCACTTAGCCGCAAATTTTCCAAATTTTTTGAGATTCACTATCTCATCTTCTTCTCGAGTTTATAATTCCAACTTGACTTCAAAGATAGGGACTCTTTCGATGGTTGGATGATTCAAAGCTTATCACCGACTCTTCAATGTCTTCTCCATTTACATTTGGCTCATCGAATACCACATGAATGGATTCTTCTTCGCAACCATAGTCCTTTTGTTGAGTACTCAGTAGGCTTTGCTTTTAGCCGAGTATCCCAAGAAGATACATTCATCACTTTAGCATCGAAGGCCTTTAGATTGTCTTTGCCATTGTTGTGGATGAAGCATTTACATCCAAATATTCTAAAATATGCAACATTTGGTTTTCTTCCACCCAAATCTCATAGGGAGTCTTTGTCACCGTCTTTTATCATACATCCTGTTTTGAGTGTAGCAAAAATTTGTATTGATTGCTTCACCAAAATCTTTTTGGTAACCCCTTGACTAACATGGTCCTTGTTGCTTCTTTGAGAGTTCTATTCCTTCTTTCTCGCAACTCCATTCTGTTTGTGGAGTTCTTGTGCAGATAGTTCATGACCAATACCATTTTCAATACAATATCGAGTTATTATTCCATTGACAAACTCGGTTCCTCCGTCCCGATCTTATTTTGATAATGGTTTGGCTCTTCTCGTTTTGAATCCTCCTCATCATTTTGTGGTAGTTTCGTAGAGTTTCTTTCTTCTTACACATGAATATTGTCCATGTATATCTTGAGTAGTCATCTACTACCACCAAGGTGTATTTCTTTCCACTTATGCTATTTGGTTCCACCGGGCCAAATAGATCCATATGTAGCGAGATGTAATATTCTTGATGAAGATGGACATGTCTTTTTCTTTGAATGAAGATTTGATTTGTTTTCCTTCGACATGCATCACATATACTCTCCTTCTTGTATATCGAGTGGAAGTCCTTCCACAAGATTACTTCTTGCAAGCTTGTTAATCGTTTTGAAATTCAGGTGACTCGAATTTTTTTGTGCCCCATTACCAACTTGATTTAGTCTGTGCTCTTTGCTAATAGATAGGTGTTGGGTGTAGCGGTTGACCAATCTACTACATACATGTTTCTTTGTCCGCATCCTTGCAACACAACTTCATTCGATTCAAGATCCTTGATTTGGCATATACCCATGTTAAATCCAACATTATAGCCCTTGTCACGAGTTGATCGATGCTTAGCAAGTTGAAGTTGAGTCCTTCAACATATGCAACATCCGTGATTTCTAATCCATTCCTCTTGATGGATCCAATGCCTCTTATTTCACCCGAGCTTCATTTCCTCCAAATATGACTTTTGCTCCTTTAACTTCCTTGAATTTCGACAGATATTTCTTGTTTCATGTCTGTCGTATATGTCCGGGAATGACCCACCATGTTTTGTCCATGTATCGTAAATTAAGTTTTAGGTACCCATGTTTGTGCGGGTCCCGAGGGGTTAGGATTGTAAGATGATCCAACCAACTTATAGCCAAATGATTTGACTCTAAGGGGTTGCCATCTATCGGTGCCATAATCATAATTAATCTTGGCAAATTGCTTGGGGATTCTAGGTTCATACAATTGTCTCTTTTGTCCGTATGCCTGTGTATGTGTTTTAGCAATCGCCTCCTTTGGATAATTGTGGTATCTCTCCGAGTGTAGTGCCTAGGTGCATATGTGTCTTTGATGAAAGCTCTTATACTTTTGGAATGGCCTTTCTTTGAGTTCTAGGCCTTTGCCATTTGGGCTTATATTCCATAAGTCTATCTTTGATAGTTCACATCATTCCAATCAGCTTGGCTTGGATATTTTCTACCATTCCCATCATATGTATTTCTTTTATAGATTTTCCGCAGGGTTTTGGTAGCTCTGCTTTTTCTTTACAGAGTATTTTCATTTTGGAGTTTCTTTGAGGAACTCGATTGAATCTCTTCTCACTGCCCTTTCAGCCGCACTCAATCGGCCGCTTTCCTTTTCCTTTATAACCAAGGCCAGTTTGCTTGTAATTGTGCTTTGGAGTGAATGTGTGTGCAACATTTAGAGTTTTGTATTTTTAGTCTCTTCATTGCTTGAAGATCCTTTTTCCAAAATTACTTTTGAAGTTTGACATATCACAGAGAGTTAAATCCAGCCCTGCCTTGTCTCCACATTCTCTTTGACTCATAATAAGATCATCCAATGATTTAGATGCCTTAGTGAATGAGGCAATAACATTTTTGAGGTCATTCTCCTCTTTTCTATGGCAGCAATTTTCGCTATTAGCTTGGCTTTTTCAAATTTTTTTAAACTTTCATTCTCATCCTATTTGACTTAGAGTGCTCGGCTCCTTAGTCATTTGTGAGTTTTGGCTCTTGGTCTGTTTTCCTCATTTAGTAGTGTGTGTGAGGATTTAATGTGTTCAAAATCTTTCATCATTTTGCCTAATGAGTCATAAAGATCGGTGGGTGATGAAGTGTGTGTGTCACGAGTCACTATCACTAGAACGAGTTTGATGAGTTAGAGTGTACCTCATTTTCTTGGTCGGTTGATCTTGTTCCTTGGCCATCAAAACGATCGGGCTTCTTCTTCGTGAGTCAATTGAGTAGTCACCATCGCTTCTCTCAATCATTGTCTCTTCTTGACTTGATGCCTCAAAGCAGTCTGCAGCCCATCATTGCATTTTTTTTTCTTGTCTTCTTTCTCTCAAGACCTTTCTTTCTTCTTCATTCCTATATTTGTTGACTACAGGATATGGGCAATCAATGGCATAGTGACTGGTTGCCTACGAGTTCAAAGATAGATATTCAACCTTTTGATCGCTCTTTCCATTCTTGGATTGTCACCCTTTGATATTCAGCTTTTTGATGATCTGTTCTCTTGGTTGGCCTATCTTCCTTGACTTGGAGGAGCCGAGTGTCTTTCGGAAGATTCGCCCTTGCCTCTCTTGTAGTTCTTATTGAAAAACTTGTTGAACCTTTTACTAGTAGGGCTATTTCTTCCGGGTCAATGATTTCTTTGACCTCGCCTTTCTTTCCATCCTTAACAATTAGAGCATTTTTTTGGGTACAAATTGCCTCTTCCTCGATCTTTTCTTCTCATTTCAAATTTGTAGGCTTTGAGATCCGAGAATAGTTCATGGTTGGAGGTCTTCGATAGGTCCATGGAATGTCTTAGTGCCATGACCTTCATTTCCCATTCATTTGGGAGACTTTTTAGAATCTTCATACACATTTCATTCTCGTGTATACTCCTTACCAAGTGCGGATAGCTCGTTGGTGATTTCGTGAACCGAGCATCCAATTGATCCAGGTTTTTCTCCGAGATCATTTTGAAGTTCTCAAAGTTTTGTACTGACCACCGATAATTTGTTTTCTTTGATTTGCTTTCGAGCCTTCACAAATCAATGTCACTTGCCCTGATTTCTTTAGCCGTTTTGCATGATTTGACTTTATTGAACATGGCTTTGTCCAAGATTTTGTAGAGGATGTCCTTGGCTACATTGTCCAGGTTGTATCTTTTTCTGTCATCATTTGTCCATTCAGTTCTTGGTTTTTCAACCATGGTTGGTCTGGGAGCAACATCCTCTTCACCTTCACCGCAACTCTTCTACAAATGTGTGTTCACCTTTAAGATTTGCGGTGGCCCATCCTCTATCACTATAACAAAGAGTTTTAAATACTTAGAATCTATAATTGAAGAGAATGGAGAAATCAATAAAGATGTCACACATAGGATTCAGGCGGGTTGGAATAAATGGAGGAGTGCATCTTCTATCCTGTAGGTCCCAAGGGGTGTAAGTGTAAGGTTTAGAAGGGGGGGTTGAATAAACCTTACCAAATTTTTGATTTAATCCTTTTAAATATTCGAGTTGATACTACATTATTTGTGTCCTTGGTGGACTGACCAATTTAGTTAATCAAGAGAGTTAGTCTCTCAATGACTCAACCGAGTTGTTGATGGAATAACTCAGTTGTTAAGTCTAAATTAACTCAACTGTGGTTTGTTTTCAGCGGAAGACTTAACACCCTTAAGTTTGGTTAAGAGATATAGAGCTTGATTTAGTACTTAGAGATTATCTAATGGATAGCAAATATGTCGTTAGAATTAAACAAATATGATGCAAGAATTAAAGTCTTTGAAATGTAAATGACACAATAAGATTTTTATAGAGGTTCAAGATGGGGTAATTCTTCTACTCCTCTCTTCTCCAACTCCCGGAGGAATCCACTAGGTATTGATCAAGATACAAAGTGGTAATGTCCGGATACAAGTCTTGATCACACGGTGACTTGATCCTTTGGGACTCGGTCACCGAGACGCCTTGATCACTCGGTGGCCTGCTTCGTCGACGACTGGGCTTCTTCTTCACAGGTAAAACTGTCTTGATACTACTGAGCCCACTTGCTCAAGCTCTTTGGATTTGATCACGAAGCCCTCCAAAAGCTCAAGACTTGGTTCGACCTTGAACCTTCCTACAATCCTTCGTGGAATGTAGACCCCTTGATTCTTGAGAATTTCCTCTTCAACCGATTGAAGTTATCTTTCCTTCACAGTGAGTGTTGGATTGATGTTCTTCGAGTGTAGGCTTGAGGATTGAGCGTTTAATAACTTGAGAATATTTCAAAGTTACATTCTAATAATTGCTTGAATGTTTGGGTAACCTTGGTAACCCTCTCTAGTCATTCTCGCCTTTTATAGTGATCTTTCAAAAATCGCCCGTTGAAGAGATAGCTTATTTTTGAAAGTCACTTGTGGTCGTTGGCTTGTCTTGTTGCAAATCCTTGGAATTGCCACTTCCTCGTATGAATTGTTCTCCAGACTTTTCGAGAGTTCGACACGGTGTAGTGCTTCCCATTGGTTTATTCCTTTGCACGCTTGGGACCGAGCACTTGAGAAAGGTAGCATGGATATATTACTTGTTTAAGTAATTCTCTTGATTTCTCGGCAACGGATCTTTTCATTATCTCGACTTGACCGCATTTCCTTGCTTTCCCGGGTGACTTAGAGTCCTTCCAATCATTGGATGACTCTTCGTCACTTCAACTTGAGACTTGGCTTTTCTTGAGTTGACTTGATCGATACTCCACTCACCGCATCTCATTTGCTCCTTCAAGAGAGTTCCGTCTTCTCTTCTTTGCCATACTCGGTTGTCTTGCGGCGGAGTTTTCCTTCTAGTCTCCAGCTTGTCTTCTTGCATGTTTGGGCATTGTCGACTTAACTCAACTTGACCAAATTTCTATTTATTACAATGCACGATTTACAACAAAAATTGGGGTGCCAACTTCCTATTCTAAGTTTTACATGGCATTCATCAAAATCTAAACAATAAATTTCCTAACATATCCTTTGTGACCGTAAAATACCATTAAAATTGAAAGGAAGATTTTATAAAACGGCCATAAGGCCCGCAATGCTTTATGGAGCAGAATGTTGGGCGACTAAACATGAACACGAACAAAAAATGAGGGTAGCAGAGATGAGAATGTTAAGATGGATGTGCGGACACACTAGATTAGATAGAATAAGAAATGAACACATTAGAAACAAAGTGGGAGTAGCACCAATAGATGAGAAAATTAGAGAAACACGATTAAGATGGTTTGGACATGTTTATAGGAGACCTTTAGATGCACCTGTACGACGTTTAGAAGGTAGGGAATCACTCACACATATCAAAAGAGGCAGAGGTAGGCCTAAAAAGACTTGGAAAGAAACTATTAAACAAGATATGTTATACCTAGAAATCAATGAAAATATGGCTTATGACCGTAAACGATGGCGCGATATGATCCGTATAGCCGACCCCACGTAGTGGGATTAAAGTTTAGTTTGTTGTTGTTGTTGTGATAGCCGTCACCTTTTCGGACCATGAGCCGGGAAGAGCATTCAATACCTTAGTCACCTTGTCTTCTTCGGAGATGACTTTACCGAGGGCCACAAGAGGATTGACAATGTTGTCAAGCCTTTCCACCATCTTAGAGATGCTTTCACCATCATACATGTTAAAGTTTTCGAAATCTTTAACAAGCATGGTCTTTCTTGCTTGCTTGACCTTCTTTGTCCCTTCATATATAGTCTCCAATTTTTCCCAAACCTCATGTGCCGACCTTATGCCTCTTATGTGATTGTACTCGGTAGCGGTAAGAGAACAATGCAAAATATTTAAGGCCTTACCGTTTAGAGAGAAAACCTTTTTGTCGTTTTCATCGAACTCTTTGAAAGGCTTAGGAGCCGAGGTGTCATCCTCCAATTTCTAGGTTGGTTGATCAACTCCTTCAACAACCACATTCCAAATGTCGAACCCGCACCCTTGTAGAAAGCACTCCATACGGTCTTTTCAAAATGCGTAGTTGTTGGCGTTGAATAGTGGTGGCTTGTTAGTGGAGGCGCCGATGGTGAGATGAGCATCATTCGTAGCCATGGATCTTTCATCTTTACTCGGAATGAGCTAGCCAAAGAGTTTGGCTTTGATACCACTTGTAAGTCCAAGTGGCTACGATAATCTAGAGGGGGGGTGAATAAATTATCTCGGTTTTTCAGATTTTGCCCTCTTTTTCGAATAATCAAGCAAAGATGAAAACTAAATGCGGAAAATAAATAACACACGTTGATTTAAAGAGCTTCACCCCACCTAGGGACTACGTGCTCTACCACCCCAGTATATCCGGGATCGGTTTCGAAAAAAGAAAAAGAAATTTTATTAATTACCAAAATTAATACAACACCTTGAGGATTACCACAACCCTCTTACAACACCTTCAAGGAGATTACCACAATCTTCCTTCACCACCTTTGAAGAGTACCACACTCTCCAAACACCTATCACCTAGATCACCCAAGTGTATTCTTACCACAAGAATACTCACAAGGATGTCTTGTGTTGAATGATGACCAAAATCAAGATTACAACTCAATAATGAATTATACAATATGAGTACAAGTGTAATCAAGAATTGAAAGCCTAAACCTCAAATGTGTGCAAGTGAAAATGCTAATGCTAATACAACAAGATATATGAAAGTGTTTGCTTGTTTGCTCTTTTCTTGTGTGATGTGTTGTATCTTGTTGTTTGAATGAAGCCTCTATTTATAGGAGAGGTCTTGGCTTTGATTTCCAGACATAGGCTCCTCATTGGGGAGTGATTTGCAAAGAAAAGAAACCATTTAAAATCATCAATATAGCTGTTAGAAATCAATCCCACAAATTAGGGAAAAGTCATTCGAAAAATGCAATGGATAGTTTCTTTGATAAAAACAGGGTTCGACCGGTCTGGCCGCAGAGATAAGTTTGAAATAGGTTTTCTACGATTTTTACACAGGGGGACCGGTCGGAGGGGGGTTCGACTGGTCGCCCTTGATCTTGACCTGTTGGGGTTGATTAAAAATCAAAACAGAGAAGATTGCATCTTCAGGAGAGCGCCCAGGTACCGGTCGCCCCTCGCCCCTACCGGTCGACCACCCCGGTCGACCGGTCGCCCTCCATAATTTTTTCTACGTCCCTTTTTCTCTTTCAAAACTCAACTCAGGTACGTGTTGCCCAATAGGGCGATCGGTCGAGCCTGAAACAAATGTGTTGTCCAATTTTTTATCGAAAATAAACTTCAAGAAATACTCTGAAAAATAGTAAAAATATTTTAAATCGATCGGAAGTATTTAGACAACATTTAGGGACATTGCTTTAGTTTAAAAACACATTTGAACAAAATCATCAAAATCATGATAAAAACATTTATCTAACACTTACCAAATTTGTCCTCCCTTCTATCTTCTTCAGTTAAACTCGGGTAAGGGATCTTGGGTTTGTATTCTGCAACCACCTTTTCCACGAGTTTGTCATCCCCCACATATTTCTGCATGGGAGTGTTGGGACAATTATGCTCATGTGGAACATTGATGGTGATTGTCTTTATGTGCTCTCTTGAGTTTGGCTCAGTGTTACCCAACAAACTTCCTTGTGGCCTTTCGAAAATTATTTTTGCAATCTGTCTTATTTGGTTTTCCAAATTATGGATAGATGCCTCTTGATTTCTCAAGGATGTTTCCACCGCTTGGAATCGGGTATCTGTTGATTGCACAAACTTTGTTATAAGTTCTTCCAAGTTAGGCTTACCTTGATTTGGCTGAAATCCGGGAGGTGTGTGTAGATTAGGATTGGGATTAGGTCGTGTTTGCCCTTGACTACCCCAACCGAAATTAGGATGTTGTCGCCACCCAGGATTGTATGTGTTGCTGAAAGGATTATTTGGTCAATTTCTGGCTTGATTCCCAACGTAATTGGTTTGCTCAGCTTGCGGTATTGTGTGTGGGCATTCCTGATGATTATGCGATCCTCCGCAAGTTTTTCAAGATAAAACGTGCGGTGGTGGTGGTTTAGGCTAGTATCAGAGCCTAGATTTATTAAGAATTTTTAGTTATTTTTATTATATTTCTGTAATTAACAATTGGTGAGGAGAATTTTTAAGCGATTTATTAATTTTACGGAAGTATGTTGGGCCTAATATGGTCGTGATGCACAATGCCCGTTTTATCAAAATCTTAGTCTGAAATCAAATTATTTAGAATTACGAGAATTTTGCAGAAGTATGATCAAAGTAGGTATAACAATGTTACGAACAAAATAGGTGTGAGAAAATGTGAATTTTTTATTCTATAAAATCTGGGTCTATCTGGATAAATTAGATATGACGTATTAAGGACTAAAATTGTTAATACTCGAAAGTTATAGGACTAAAATTTCTATTGTTAGAAAGATAAAGGACCAAAAATGTTATTTAGTTATAAGGGCAAAATCGTCCAGGACTAAAACTGCAACTTTAAAAGATAAAGGACTAAAATTGCAACTACCCCAAAGTTACAGGACTAAAACTGCAATTTACCCAATAAGATATTGTAGATAGAATCCTTGATATTTGAATCACTTGTTCTCGTTTAAATTTGTAATCTTCCAAATTTATTTTCATTTAAATTATAAAATATATTATTAATTCAAATGAGAGAATTTCTTTAATAAAAATATTGAGTCTTTTTCTTTTTTGGTTGTTGGCTCAATTTTTGTATTTGTTTTATACGTATAATAATATATTTAAGCCTTTTATTTTTAAATTAAGTTGGAAGTACATGGTGGAGGGGAGAGATAAATTTCAAAAAAATTGAAAGATACCGAGTTCAAACTCCGGTCAATACCTTTATAAATGGTGAGCGATACTATTTGAGCTACAAACTCATGGATCGGTATTAATATATTTAAGCTTTAACAGATAGTATAGATAGAATCCTTGATATTTAGATTACTTGTTATATTTTAAATTATAATTTTTATTATTAATTCAAATGAGAGAATATATTTTATAAAGAAATATAGATTTTGAACTTCTTGTTCATTTTTTTTTTCGCAATTTTTTGATACATATAATATATTATTTAAGTTTTAAAAGATAACAACTTTTAAAAGATAATGTAGATAGAATCCTTGATTTTGCATTATTTGTGTTTTAAATTCAAAAATATATTATCAGTTCTTTTCTAAATTTTTAAATAGGGATGTCGCATGGATAATTGTGAAATAACCATGTGAAATTGGGAAAACGAGGAGTTGACGCATGTCCAAAATTAATGAAGTAATGTCATGTGTCAACTTTATTTTTTCTTTTAGCAGTATATAAAGTTGATTAAAATTCTTTTTAATTAATAAAGTTATATTATGTAAATAAAGTATTATTGATAATATTCAGTAAGCTTCTCAAAAAAAAAAAAAAAAATACAATAGAACAATAAAGTGGGTGGGGTCTGGATCTGAAAAATTAAAACTCGCTCTATTCCGATCCTAATAGGAATCAATTTATCAACTTATATACTATATATATTTGTTTAATTAATATAAACTGGTCTTGTTTTCCGCTTTATATTATTTATCCTGGTCTGTGGTCTTTCCATCTTTAGTCTTTAGTTACAGGTGAAATGGTCGAGTTCTAACGTTGTAATACTTTTTTGATCGGTTCTGACGTTGTAATCAGGGGCGTAGCCAGGATGCTAGACTACCCCTAGCCCGACCAAAACTTTAGAAACCCTTCATATAATTATATTAACAAGAAAAAAAAATAGAACACAACATCAAACACATTACGATAAAAATGTTCAACAATCCAAAATCTAGTACAAAGCTAAAAAGTAAGTTGAACCCTACGATTTTTTACTTTAGTAAATTCATCAATAAGAGAATCTATATCTATTTTTCTAACAAGCTCTCTTTCAATACAAATTGTCAAACTATCACCAAGAAACTCATCATCCATTTTGTTACGAATTGCAGTCTTCACATACTTCATTGCTGAAAACGACCTCTCAGTTGTAGCCGTAGAAACAGGTAAAGTTAACACAAGACGAATCAATCTAGTTATCATTTTGTAGTCGTCTGACCTTCTTGTTTCCACCAGCTTCTCACACAATTTTGCAAGGGTACGCACTTGAAATTCAGGATTTAGAACCACGTGAACTTTATAATATTGCAATTCACTCATCAAAGTATGTCTTTCTTGTTGATCAAAATCATCAGGATAAAACTCCACAAAGAAGCTTATAGATATAATCAACATTGAATGCTTCGAAAGAATTTTTTGGATCCAACGCCATACTAAGCTTGAGCAATCTAACAGATGTCTCATTAAACCTCGAGTTCAACTCTGCCAGTTGAAAATCTATGCATTCATTAAAAACTTCAAAATGGTAATGATGCTAAAGAGTTATTTGCCTCTTACCACGACCAAAGTTGTTGTTTAGGTCAGGTATATGGATTTTATGCTTTGTGCAAAAATCTTTTACTTCCTGAATTAGTTTATCCCATCCTTGTTCTCGTAACTCTTGAAGAAGTGTTTTTCCAGTGGAAACATATCCAAGTGCAGCCAAAATGTCAATAGATTCCTTTTGAAATGCTTGGCAAAGAAAATCGGTTATCCGCATAATTGCTCATTAAATGCAAGCCAAACACAAAACCAAATATTTCGATATTAGTGTAAGCACCACGAATTTCTGCTCGAGCTTTGGCATTGGAAGTATTTGATATGAGATCCTCAAGCACCTTAGAAGTTGCAGCATACATATCTATCATACTCTGAACATATTTATAATGAGAACTCCAACGAGTAGAACCCGAACGTTGTAAAGATGTGATCTGATTAGTACCTCGTCCAGATTCACGCTCTCCACTTGCCAACATATTCTCAATATTTGTTCTATGAGTAGCTTGCAACTCTGTATGGCGTTTTGGAGAAGATTTGACAATGTTAATGACATTATCTAATATTGAAAAGAAGTCCCAAATCGGATCACACTGTTTTGCTGCAGCAACCAAAGCCAATTGCAACCTATGAGCAAAACAATGGACATAGTATGCATATGGACAATCTCTAAGAAACAATGCCTGTAATCCTCCCCATTGGCCGCGCATGTTACTAGCACCATCATACCCTTGACCTCTCAATTTATGAACTTGAAGATTGTATTGAAAAAGAACTTCTGAAATAACTCCTTTAAGAGTTTCTGAACAAGTATTAGATACACCCATAATTGCAAAGAATCGCTCAATCAAGATTCCCATAGAGTTTACGAATCTCAAGATAATGGCCATTTGCTCTCGATTTGATTCATCTTGTGCTTCATCGACAAGAAGAGAGAAATAAGCATCTCCAATTTCCTCTCGAATCATTTGACGGACTTTGTTGGCCATGATTGCCAAAATCTCTTTTTGTATTTCTGGAGAAGTGTATGTAGCATTCTTAGGTGCATTGGTCAATACAACATCTTTTATATTTTCATTCATCTCTCCAGCCCAATGAATCAGTTCAATTACATTTCCCCGGTTCAATGAATTTTCAGATTCATTGTGACCTCTAAAAGCACAACCTTGTAATGTTAGGTACCTAATACTCTTGATCGTTGTCTTTAACCGCAACCGATTTTTCTCAACTTTCTCTTTGATGATTCTATTAATCACTTTATCAATATGTTGAGATGGCTTCATCAAAGAATGAACACATGCCACACATTTATTATGAGGTGATGAAGCCGATGAACCAACATGACCAAGAAATGGACAATTCTTACCTTGATGTACTCTAACCAACAGAACTCGTTAAACCAATTATATTGGAAGTGGCGAAACTTATTGTCATTATATTCACGACCTTTATACTTTTGAAGTTTGGGTTGATAAGGCCCAACATTCAAATATGCCCGTCTAACTTCATCCCTTTTAGCAAGAGGCCCATCACACATTCTCTTTCTTTTTCCTGGATCCCGTTCAAATTGATTATTTTCATTTGGAGAAGATTCTCGATTTTCAGTTGGAGGAGAAGATTGTTGATTTTCAGTTGGAGTGAATTCTTGATTTTCAGTTGGAGGAGTAGATTCTTGATTCTCAATTGGAGGGACATGTTGTTGATCACAAAATGGCTTGAAGAAAGAATGCAAAGTTGTTTTGCTTTTTTTGCTAGATGGTTGTTGTGAGCCCATAAGAAAATCTATACCATCATTGAAATAAGACATTAATATTATGTTGCTAAAAACTACAATCTATATAATCAAGCATTAACAAGTATAAGCAATATATAAAACATGTATTAAATCAGTTTTTTTAAGAAACAATAATTTTTTTGCTATTAAACTAAAATTTTTATTGACTGCCCTAATTAGTAATTTTACGCATTTAGTTAATGCTATTATACTTAAGTTTTTGGCCTAATTAGCATCATAGCATGAAAGATTAAAGAACATATAGTCCTAAATAAATCACACAAAATAAAAAACCATGATTTCAATCAACCCCTTCAATATAAATAATAATCATAAAGCAAATCCCTAAATAACAATGAATTTTTTTTTTCAAAAAAAAATAAGACTTACAAAAATGGATTGTAAGAGACTAAGAGTTGAATATAAGCCATAAGAGATTACCTCTGCAAATATTAATCGGTGTTGCAGCCGCTGCCGAAGTTCGCTCCCCCTGCCGGCTGCCGGAGTTCGCCGCCCCTGAAGCTCTGTCTCGGGTGAAAAGTTCCAATTTTTGGTGGATGAATTTCTATAGGGTTTGCTTTGGAAATTTTTGCAATTTCTCCCTTCTTAGTTCTTTCTCCCGTAAGTCGTCTGCGGTCTGCCAGAAAAGAGGTATAGACATTTTATTTTTTATTTTTTATGTTGGAGTGGGCTAAGTAGTGTAGTGGGCTTTGTATATTTTTACCCCTAGCCCAAATCCTAATTTCTCTAGCCCAAAGCTTAAATATATATAAAAAAAAAAAAAATTCCAGTTTCAACCCCAAACTTGGGGTGTGCTTGGGACCAGGGGAGCACACCCCCACCTACGCCCCTGGTTGTAATACTTGTTTATATTATCATGTTGAAGAATTCCAATTTCTATATTAGTAGAATATTTATATACTGTCTATTACGCAAAAGAATCATTCTTGTACATGTCTGGTTATTCAATCAAAAAAAAAAAAAAAAAAAAGAAACTTCAAGACTCGTGCGTATTGTATAAATTTTTATAGTTTGGATTAGGCTTGAGGCCGGTTATTAAACTAAAACAATTATTGAGTCCATAGTTGGGGTCTGCATATCACTGTTAGAAATCGAAAGCTAAGAGGAATTGCTAGAGAATTAGTAAAAGCTTGCTAATTATATTTAAGGTTTATGTGCTAGCTAGCGGAAAATTAACGTTGTAATATTTTGTCTACAGTCTACTTATTATCTTCCACTTGGACTAAAAAATTAAGAAGCAGGCATACATCAAGGGTGCTCCTTACATATCATAGTGTTGGACCAAAATTCTGCATTATTCCGGCCCGTGCAAATTTCGGTTTTTTTTTAATTTGGTTATATTTAGTATTACATTATAGGGGAAATTACATAAAATACCCTCTTTTTGGTAAACATACCACAAACTACGCTCATATCACTATTGTACCTAATTTTTTTCTTTTGTACCTACTCTTTTCTTTTTTTTACGCTCATGCATATTTTTTGATTTTTTTTTTCATTCTTGTATTGCTTTATATGTTATATGTGTTGTTTCGATATTGTTTAAATTTGTTTCTTTGTTGTTTCGATGTTTCAAAAACAATTTTTACCTATTTTTTATGTTGTTTTTTGTTCATATATTTTTTTGTACATTGTTTCTATTGTTTCAGTTTTGTTCTATAATATTTTTAATGTTGTTCTAATAAGTTTTGTTGTTGTTTTCATGTAGTGTTCAATGTGTAAATACAATATTTTTACCTATTTTTAATCGCTTTCTATTAATGTTTGGTATTTTTAATATTTTTTTTACGTTGTTTTCGGGTTGTTTACATACCATTTTTATTCTAATGTTTATTTGTTGTTTCCTTGTAGTTTTCGATGTTAAAATACAACTTTTACCTATTTTTAACTCTTTTTGCTCATATGGTGTCTTCTATATTGTTTTTGGTTTGTTTCTTATTGATTCCTGGTTGTTTTTATTTTTTTTATGTTTTCATGCATTAGATCAAAAATTGAA
This sequence comes from Rehmannia glutinosa, assembly GCA_016081115.2. Lineage (NCBI taxonomy): Eukaryota > Viridiplantae > Streptophyta > Magnoliopsida > Lamiales > Orobanchaceae > Rehmannia > Rehmannia glutinosa. The sequence continues at coordinate 197,055 of JABTTQ020001185.1, forward strand.
TTGTATTTTTTTATTCATGTTGTTTCTATAATATTTTAAATTTGTTTGGTTTTAATAAGTGTTGTTTTATGTATATATTTCTTGATTTAGATATCAAGTATAAAATGGATTATTTAATGAAGGCAAAAAAAAAAATTTCACTGAAATTTTATTAAAACAAACATGTTAGAAACAATCTTGAAACAAAGCGTAAAAAAATCCAGAAATTTTGGTGGAAGCGTAAAGTTGTGTAAAAAAAGGACGGGAGCATAAATTTGTAAAATAATACCAGGAAGCGTTATTAATTTATTATCTTAATTTGCTATATATATGGATAAATTGAACCATTATATGTACGTAATTAAAATTATTTAATATTTACAGTTGGTTTGGGTGTAAGGTAGAACCGAAAGTGATAGAAATGTAATATTAAATGAAACTTAGCCAATTACCACACATCCTTGGCTTGGGAAATTAAGTAGGACTTTGACTGCTGTTGGATTCATTCATATATTAAACTTGTTTTCTATTTTCTTTTTTCTTTTCTATTCTTTTCCTTTTTTTTTTCTTTGTAAAGGTTGGTGGGGATAAAAATGGCTGCATTGGTTTTGTTACGTCAAATAAAATGTAAGAATTATTTTGAGATTAGTCTAATATTAATGCCCGTTATATCAATAAGACTTTCATAAATCAAATCTTATATAGTTAATTATATGGGGATGCGTCCTAGATTACGGGCTTACGGCTTTGTTCAATGGCTATGTTGAACTTCGCTCGTGTTATTTTTTTAATTACGTATACTATTCTTATACGGTCGGTAAAGAAAATGTTGATAAAGTGTTAATACTCAATATTTGGCAATGGAGGATAGATCATATTCAGAACCACGATAACCAAATATGAAAATGGTACAAAATAGCCATCTACAAAATGTAAAGATTAAAAATAGCCAACTTTTTCAAACACATCTTTTTTAGCCATTTTGGGGTGTGAAATGACATTCATACCCTTTAAGCATATTACATTAGGTCATATACCTCTCTTTCTCTTTTTCACTTTCTCTCTCTCTATCTCAGTTTTGGTTCTAAGACAAACTATTCCGGCTAATTTCTGGTGACCCATGTTTTTCGATCGTAATCCTAAAACAATGTAAGCATTTTGTTCGCTAGTTCATCCTTTATACATTTCAGTATCATATTTAGTTTGAGGTTGAGTATACAATAGATTTGAAAACCAGAAACATGAAAAAAAACCAGTTCGAAATAAGCTCGAACAACAACCTGCAAATGTAACTCGACATCTGACTCGATGTCGAGTTACAGCTAACTCAAATCGAGTTAGTCAGAACTTCGACATCGAAGTCAGATGTCGAGTTACATCTGTTCGAGTTACATGTTCAGATTTGAATTTTTCAGTATTTTTTGTCTGTTGTTGTTGGTTTCAGATGGAGGATGATAAAGTGATAATTGTCCATAGTGGTTTTTGGGATGGTAGTTTCTATAGGATTGGTGATGAAGTACTAGTTTTTGCATCATTGCGGACGATATCATATAGTGGGTTTGTGAATATTATTCATAACAATGTAAGTGGTGATCGGCGGTTGTGTGAATACAAATTACACTATTTAATGCCAACTAGGGGTGGTTCTGAGGTTAAGTCTTTGATTATGTGTGAACGAGAGCTTCGACGAGTAGTTGAGATTTTCAAAGATCCCCGAATATTTGTGACCTTGCAACCAAAAGATCATGTGATGGTGGGTACTTCGTACACCGAAAATAACAATCCACATGGTTTTATGAACTAATGGATGCTCAATCGTATCCATATGGTATCAGCAGTCAATTCATGCCCTTAAATCTATACAATTCTCACTACGACATGAATTATATTCATGGTCCACCACAGGGTATGCCAACCTATATGCAACATGCTGCACCCGATAATTGTCCAAGTAAATCTAGGACCTTAGAGCCTCAACCAACGTCTGTGCAATATGTAGTGCTCAATAATTGTCCAAGTAAATCTCCTATTTTGGAGCATCAACTGAGAATCAATAGTATTGATCATGTGGATGGTGATAATGATGATGATGGTGGTGGTGGTGGATTTAATAATGATTTTGGGTGGTATGATAATGTTGGGAGGTATGATGATTTCGGGGCTGGTGGCAATTATGATGATGGTGACACATCCGAGGAACAAGATGACGATCTAGAGTACGACGTTGAAAATGAACTAGTCCATTGATTGATTTATGATCACTTTGGATGGAAAAAAGATTACTATTTTGTTCCTGATGACCTTGAAGGGAATGATGTGAACAATGATATCATAATAGGAGACAATGACGAGCCAGTTCTTCAGAATAGAGAATGAGAACACTTATTAGACGGAGCTCCCAATGGTTAGGTATAAATATGCTTGGATGGCTCCTGGAACATCTTGTCAGTATCCCGACTATGATTCCATTCCACAAGAACCACCTAACATTGAGCGTGACTTATTCAAAGGTGCAGTGCTTGAAAGCAAGGAAGAAATGATAACAAAGTTTGGCTTCTACCATCTACACCATCATGTGGAGTATAGAACAACCCGGTTTTTTACTTCATGTTATGAGGTTGTTTGCAAACATAAAGGATGCCCCTTCTTACTTCGTACAAACGCTATCCAAGGAGAAAGTTGGAAGGTGACTAAATTCAAGCAACCTCATACATGTGAAGCCAACTTAAATAGACATTCTCCTCGACAATTGCCTTAGAAGATTATTGGAGTCCTGTTTGCGCTAAAACTACTAAAAGAGGGACGATCTCTTAAACCTAGGGATATTATTGTTGATTTATCTGTTGAACATGGGATAGACATTTTGTACAACAAAGCACTAAAATTACAGCATCGTGCTTACAACTACATACACGGTGACCACTTACAGTCTAGGGGGATTTTGCTTGTATTCTTGTACATGTTGAAAAAGAGAACCCTGGTACAATTGCGCTACACGAGACTGATGCCGATGATAGATTCAAGTACGTTTATATTGTCTTACATGCGTCAATTAAAGGATTCAGTGAGTGTTGTAGACCTGTTATTGTTGTTGATGGCACACACCTATAAAGGGCAAGTTTAAAGGTGTGTTATTTGTTGCGGTTACAAAAGACGACAATGAACAAGTGTTTCCACTAGCATTTGGTGTGACTGATAAAGAGAAGGACGAATCATGGGAATGGTTTACGAAGCAATTACGCAATACGTACGGATGCCCTGAAAATATGCTCATTGTATCCAATCGTCACAAAAGTATTAAGAATGCAGTTGGTAGTGTATTTCCTAACATTGTGCATGGTATATGCACATATCACTTGAGGCAAAATATCAAAAATTATCAAGGTCAAGTGGTGACCTTATACTAAAAGGTTGCGTACACTTATTCTCCTGAAAGATTCAGGAAGATAATGGCCCTGATTCAAAATGCAAATGAAAAGGCCTACGAGGAGTTGGTTAGGGCTGGAACGAAAAGGTGAGCATGTGCGCATTCTCCAGTTAGACGCTATGGGTTCATGACATCGAATGCAGTAGAGGTTCTTAATGCTAGACTTGTTTGGTAAAGAAAATTGCCCATTTGTTCGTTGCTCGATTATATTCGAAACCTCATTCAGAAGTGGTTCCACAAGCGTCAAACTGCTGCCCAAAACATGAATGATGAAGTCACCACAGATACAACTAAGAGATTGGTAGAAGCAGGTGCACTGGCTGATAAGATGCACGTGTCACCTGTTAGTAGCCTAATTTATTCTGTGAAGGATAGGGTGCGTTCTTTTTTTGTTGATTTGACAAAGAGAACGTGTACTTGCCGAGTATTTCAGCTTTGATCTATTGTCGTGTCCACATGCGATTAAGGCAATTAGTAAGGCAAATCAGTTAGTCTACAGTTACGTACACAACTACTATAAAACAGAAACATTGCAGAAATTTTACTCTCCAATTGTCATGCCCATTGAACATCCTAAAGACTAAAATGTTCCAGAAATAATACGACTTTTGGTTGTCAAGGCACCTCTAAATCCTCAACAAGCTGGTCGACCGAGGACTCGATGGATTCCATCTAGTGGTACATCTAGTAGCTCACAACGGTCCATAATATGCTCTAGATGTCATTAAGAAAGTCACAATCATTCTACATGTAATGCAATGCTTCCCATTTTCCATGATGCAACGAGTGCGAGTGAAAGCAACACGATTGATCAGCCAGCTTGAAGAATTCCAAGAAAATGCGGCATTTGTAAGAAAGAAAGACACACTAAGAGGCTTTGTGCTAATACAGTCTCTAAAGTCAATCAATAAGTTGAACATGTAATTTAATTTTACCCAAGAGCATGACTCGATATCGTTTTATATCACGTGATAAAGTGCATTAATTTGTTTCAGTTTTTCAGGGATGTTTCTTGTCATACAATACTTTGTTTCAGTTTTTCATTGATGTTTCTTGTCTCGTAAGCTTTTGTTTCAGCTTTCCAGTGATGTTTCTTGCCGAACAATAATTTCAGATTTTCAGTGATTTTCTTGTCCTTTGGAGATTTTCATTGATCACTATGAATCAGGATAATTTTTCTATAAATACCCCGTCAGTAAAGAATACATCTTTTTCTTTCATCCATCAACATCAAAATAAGGAATACATCTTCATCTTTCCATACTGTGCTTTACAATGAAAAGAAAACTACGAGGACAATGCCGATGGATATTCTACTTATTGATTTCCTTCTGAGCGAGTTGAATAAAGGCGATTGGGGGGTCGGTGGGTTTAACAACACTTTCGTGTTGGGTGCTAGGGCTCTTCTGAAGTCACAGTTTGACTGTACTTTCACATTTTCTGAGGTGAATCAATGTGTTAAGCATCTTCAAGCTCGCTACAATGTTTTCGCTAATATGCTTGCCACTCCAGTCGTTGTTTGGGATCGCAAACAAGATTTTGTTTATTCTACTCATCAGAATAGGTTTGACTGGGGCAGGGTAATTTGAAGTTCATTTATTTGTTTTTTACTTTTTTATACATATTTCAAGCACTACAATTTACTTCTAATTTTTGTTAATTTTCTGTTCATGTAGGTTGATGCAACCCTCGCAACTGCTTACGAGTTAGATGGGGAATCCCTATTCGACAAATTCGCCCTGCTAAGATGGAACCATGGAAGAAGAAAGTTGTTTAAATTTTGCCATGGACACCTGTCCCTCGATATTTACCTAAGCGTCCCCGTTTTGAGGAAGGAACTTCATCAAAGTCCAAACATAAGTAGACTAAATTGTTTGGTTCTATGTTGTATTTTAAGTTCTACATCTGTACTCTGTTTAAATTTTAAGTTCTATGATGTATATTAATCTTTGTTGATGCCTGTAGTCTGTTTAAATTTGAAGAACTCTTTGTTGCACTTACTCTTTGTCTCTGTTTAAATTTTTTGTAAAATATTTCTTATATATCTCGACATCAAGTCTCTAAGACTTGATGTCGATTTTTTTTCTCGAAATCGAGTCAGTGTAACTCGAATTCGAGTCTTGGTGACTTGATGTCGAGTTAGATAAGTAATTCGAGTTACATGTGGATTTCGAGTTACACACCGTTTTCTTCGCCCAGACCCTTTCCACCATTAACAATATCTCAAGCTTCAAAAAACCAGCTATTCCATCTAAACCCTAGAATTTCTACATATCCTACAAAAAATCCTAACCTAAAATAACAATTGATTAAATAAATCAACAAAAAACATGAAATTGTCCAAGTCGCCGGTTTCGAATTTTTTGGGGGTCACTGTGTGCTTTTCGAGTGTTTGGTATGTTTGGATATGTTGTGACTCGAAAACGGGTTGTAAAACTACTAAAGGGTAGTTATGTCATTTCACACCCTAAAATGGCTAAAAAAATGTGTTTGAAAAATATGGCTAAAAAAGATCTTTTTATTGGCAAAAAAAGCTATAAAAAAACACACTGTAACCAAATTGTATTAAAAGTGAGAAAATTGATTGTGTTGTTACTATGTATTTAGAACAACAGTAGTTGTAACTGCCATCTATTTGGAGTTGAATGTTGACATCCCACCTAAGATCATCTCCAACCCAACTTTAAAATCCACACCAAAACACCAAATATCTAAAAAACACCCTCCAACCCAACTCCAAACATCACACCAAATTTGGTGTAATGAATAGTGTTACACCAAATTTGGTGTAACACTATTCCTTTACACCAAATTTGGTGTAATACAAATATTCTCTCTTTGCCCTCCAATTTCTTCTACTTCAAACTTTTAATTCCTATTGTATCCTATATTTGATATATAATTCATTTGTAACATGGTTTTAATTATTTAAATTTTATATATAATTATTATTTTGGATGAACAATAGTATAAATAAATTATTATAAACTAAACTTAAAATTTTGATAAACTAAAATAATTAATAAACAAAATAATAATTTAATTAAAAAATCATCAAAGAAATAATTGCATAAACAAATAAATTAATTAATGCAATATTAGTTAAATATAAGTTATATTGTGATATTAGTTAAAATTTATTTATTGTGATATTAGTTGTAATATTAATTTTGCAATATAATTAATTAATGTAATATTAGTTAAATATAAGTTTTTATTTAATTACATTAATAATAATAAAATATAAGCAAAAGAAATAATTGCATAAACAAATAAATTTGCTATTCCAAAATGAAAAGAAAATATTAAAATATTCATTTGGTGTAAGATTTAGTGTAGTGGGTTGGAGATGAGACCATCTCCAACCCAACTCTAAAACCCACACCAAAACACCAAATATCTAAAAAACACCCTCCAACCCAACTCTAAACATCACACCAAATTTGGTGTAATGAATAGTGTTACACCAAATTTGGTGTAATACTATTCCTTTACACTAAATTTGGTGTAATACAAATATTCCCTTTTTGCCCTCCAATTTCTTCTATTTCAAACTTTTAATTCCTATTGTATCCTATATTTGATATATAATTCATTTGTAACATGGTTTTAGTTATTTAAATTTTGTATATAATTATTATTTTGGATGAACAATAGTTAATATTTACCAATAAATTATTATAAACTAAACTTAAAATTTTGATAAACTAAAATAATTAATAAACAAAATTATAATTTAATTAAAAAAGCATCAAAGTCTATCATAAAATACAAAACACTAACATTATAATTAAACTTGAAATTTAAAAAACCAAATACCAAGCAAACTAAATTCCTAATAGTAGATAATTTATGAGTAGATGATAGTGCAATTTAGTATTTTTATTTATTGTGATATTAGTTGTAATATTAATTTTGCAATATAATTAACTAATGTAATATTAGTTAAATATAAATTTTATTTAGTTACATTAATAATAATAAAATATAAGCAAAAGAAATAATTGCATAAACAAATAAATTTGCTATTCCAAAATAAAAAGAAAATATTAAAATATTCATTTGGTGTAAGATTTAGTGTAGTGGGTTGGAGATGGGTTTTGCAAAATTACACCAAAACACCAAATTTGGTGTGATTTTCACACCAAATTTGGTGTTATGGGTTGGAGATGCCCTGAGTTTTGCAAAATTACACCAAAACACCAAATTTGGTGTGATTTTCACACCAAATTTGGTGTTATGGGTTGGAGACACCAAATTTGGTGTGAAAATCACACCAAATTTGGTGTTTTGGTGTAATTTTGCAAAATTCATCTCTAACCCACTACACTAAATCTTACACCAAATGAATATTTTAATATTTTCTTTTCATTTTAGAATAGAAAATTTATTTGTTTATGCAATTATTTCTTTTGCTTATATTTTATTATTATTAATGTAACTAAATAAAAACTTATATTTAACTAATATTACATTAATTAATTATATTGCAAAATTAATATTACAACTAATCATCTACTCATAAATAATCTACTATTAGGAATTTAGTTTGCTTGGTATTTTGTTTTTTAAATTTCGAGTTTAATTATAATGTATGTTTTTTTTAATTTTATGATAGACTTTGATGCTTTTTTAATTAAATTATAATTTTATTTATTAATTATTTTAGTTAATCAAAATTTTAAGTTTAGTTTATAATAATTTATTGGTAAATATTAACTATGGTTCATCCAAAATAATAATTATAAAACAAATCTTCAATCCATTCATCCTTCTTTTCTCCTTCTCATTTGTTAATCTTGAAAAATCTTTGAGTCATGATATTTTTTTTTACCTTTTTGAAAATTTGTACGTTATCTTTTGCTCCACCATAAATTTTGTATATTTTCTTTATGCTCCGCCCAAATTTTGTACATTCTCCCCAAATATTTTATTTTAGAAATATTAGTTATGAAGCTATTCAGCAACGATTTTAAAATGCTATGATATATTGTTGTATTTCTATTATGTTTTTTTCTTTTTTGAATATTAAGATGCTATTGAATCAATATATTATATTTTGTTTTTAATATTAATATTAATTGGCCTCCCTACCTGAAGTTTCTGACTTCGTCACTGTGAGGCCCTGACTTTTTATCAACATAAATACAATATTGTCTAGTAATGAAATTTTTGGTTAGGTATCACAATACCTATTGTAAATAAAATGTGACACTCATTTAATTATTCCTTCCAACGTCAATTGTTCCTTCTTTATTTTCGAGCATACCGATTATATTTCCTCCTCAAGTATTAATTCTTGATCGATAATTTATGACTTTAATAATATTGGACCCCTGGATAATTTAGGAGTACATTTCAATCCTTATACTAATATTTCACCTTATTCTATAAAACATTTCCAAACAACTTCCTATTTATTTCGAAGAATATACATTTTGTTATTTCACATCCTTGTTTTTAACCTCATATATATATATATATATATATATATATATATATTTAAATATTTTATTTTCCATCAACTTTAATAAAAGACAAGAATCTATCCCATTTTTTATCATACACCATTTAAATTTACACCAATGGTCCCATTACCATGATTACAAAAAAAAAAAAAAAATAATCACCCCTAAACTAAAACTTTCGGCCATTAGGGGATATAGGTGGATTCATTCAATTTTTTACTCAACAACTTTACTACATTAATTAAAAAACCAAAAGAAAAATAAAAAAATAATAATAATCCCCTACACTAGCACTTTGAGCCATAGTACTTTTTAGGAGACGAATCATATCTTTTTTGTTTGTTTGTTGTTATCTCACAATAAGCTCTAGTCCAACTATCATACAATATATATATATATATATATATATATATATCACTCCAAAAGCCACAATTTCTATATATGTATCACTCCAAAAGCCACAATTTCGGCCAACATAATTGAGGAAGGGAATAAAATTCATTTCCATCTTACAATATCCACTCTATTCTCCCAACACTACTCATTTGTAACACTTAATCTCAAAACACAAAAAAAAAAATCCTTCTCAAAACACAAAAAAAAAAAAAAAAATCCTTCACCTATTTCTCCTTAAGACCGAAACAAGCAAGAGGATTTTTATTTTATCTTCTTAAAACTTCAAGCCTACTCCTTCATCTTCTAACCTTATTGAATTCTTCCTTATTGAGGTACTCCTAAAGGATTAATTCTTGAAGAATTAAGGTAGACCTAGACTTGACTCCAAGCTTGAAGAAGAAATTCAAGACAACACACATTGAGGTGAGAAATTGTGATTTTAGTATTATTACTCTTGACAACTTGAGGAATTAATTTTGACTCAAAGATTTTAATTTTTTTGAGCTTAGGGGCTGACCAATTTGAGGTTAGAAGTTTGAAGAGAGAAATTCATTTTTGGAAACTACTTGAGGATATTAAGGAAAGAATTAATCCATTTGTTTTAAGATATTTTCTTTTGACTTGAGACCTCAATTTAACACCAAAATATGGATATGGTGACATTTAGGGGTTGAACTTGGAGTATTATGAGCAAAAGCTTGGATTCTTAAGAAGATCTTCACTTTTAAACAAAACCCGAAAAATTACTACGAGGTAGGTGAAAAAATCCTTTCAACTTCTAGGTGTTTTACTTAAAAATGCATGTAGTATTTGATTTTGAGAACTTGAGATATATATTATGTATTGCATGCTATTTTCTTGTATCAAGTTGGAACAATTTTCAAGTGTTGCTAAAAAATGCGATTTATCAAAAAATAGGGCATACATGTACACTTTATTGTTATACTTGATGAAATTTTGTATGAGAAGGATATGTACGTGTATGACTCTTGAAATCTATATTTTGAATGATTTATAACCTGGGCAAGTCGAGCATAATTGATTAAATTTCAACTTTTGGACTTAAAATGCAAAAATAGAAAGTTGGTGGACTTAATTGCAAGAAAATAAAACTTAAGGGACCCCTCTGTAATTTTCGATATTTGGGACGGAACTCAGGTTCAGAAATTATGTTTTGACATTTTAATAAAGTTTTAAGAGTTTTTAGATAAATAAAATCAACCCTTAAAAACCCAAGGACTAGATTGTAAAATTTTAGAAGTTTAAGGGCTATTTTGCAAATTTCGAAACTGTACTAGACCCTAATTTTAAAATTTAAAATTTTAACTCTTAAGGGACTGGAAATAACATATTTTAAGTGTATTCCAAAAATCCAAGTGTTTAGAGCTTGGAAAGTAATTTTATAAAAATTGAGGGATCAAATTGTAAAAGATTAAAATGGAGGACCAAAATGAAATTTCCAGGACTTATGCAGTCCATGCACCTGGAAATACTAATTTAACTATAACATATTTATATCTTGGACCAAAGGTTCAAATTTCATAACAATTGGACCCCTAAAAGCCTTAAAGGCAATTATTTCTAAATGGGACAAAAATGAGATTTTCAAAAGTTAAGGGACCTATACTTGCTTCTTTTAAAAACTGTTTTTGTCCCAATATCTCACTGACCTTAGTGATATTTTACAACTGGAATCACATTAAAAGCCCTTCCGGTTTGTGAGTTCCAATTATTTTAAACTTAGAGCCCGAAATGACAATTTTAACAAATTTGGGGCCAATGTGAGAATTTTATAAAAATTCGACCTCCAAACTTTAAAAACCTGAATCTCTGAACAATTAGAGAATTTAGGAGCTGACCTCATAATTTTTCAAGGTCGGGACATTTATTTATTAATTTTTAACCCCAATAGAATTGGTTTTTACAAAACGGGGCTAATTGTAAATTTTCTTTTACAAGGACCTAACTCAGATTATTTTTATTTTAATGAAACAGCCCTGGACCCTCTGAATTTAATTATTGATTAAAATATTTTATTTTCTCAAAAATCCCCTGACTTATCGGATCGTCTTGACCGATAAATACGCGATCGTGGGGCGATTTCCTCGTCTTGCGATTTCGAATCTATAACAGGACTTATGTTCCATCTAATCTTTCAAGATATCGAAGATTACTTATCCTCCCGATAATTATCTTCATCCAAATAACTCCACCAACGCCATGATTGCCTTGCGCAAATTTTCAAAAACTTTTCTAAAATGCTTCACTGAATCAATAATACTCGACTGTCTGGTTGACTACCTGAACATGTACTTACTTTCCTGTCTGAGTCAACTTGGTGTGTCGAGCTCACAGTCGGAATGGATACGTCGGGGGATGGGAACCGGGCGCCGGGCCGCTATTCCACTCTCTGGCCCCATCGTCCTAATCCCGCAACTGAGGGACGAAGTTTGTCAAAGGGAAGCGGGTCGTAGTACTTGAGGTATAATCATGATTATGATGAATCAGAGCCTTGCTAGCTCCAACGTGGATTTTGTCTTTGCCTACGGAGCGATAAGGTGATAGGTCTTGGACCATCATGAATGGGGAGTTACAAGAAAGAACGAAGGAATCGCTGTCTGATCCACATGATTCCGGAGTTAATCGGAACATTTGGTTGGCGCTACACATCAAAACTCTTGAACTTTAGGAGGCAAAGTGTCCCAAAAAAAGATTAGGTGGCAAAGTCGAAAAGACCGAATAGTTCGGAGGACAAAAAATATTTTCTCTAATATCTTTCTAAAAAACAGTATGTGTGTAGAATAAACATGTAATTTGACCAATACTAGGAATGTTGAATATAGTTGAACCCCAATATAGATATATGACTCACACAAGTTATGGCCAAGAATTAATGGTAACGGTCTGATTGCAAAAGTTTTTCTAACCACAAAATTAAATTAAAATTTTCAAAATATTCTCATAATTAACAATTTTCGTGGCAAGAGCATATAGAATGACTTAGATTTGTATTGACCTGGATTACTTAGTCAGACCTGAACTTGAAGTCTTTCAATTAATTAACATTAGGGATTTGTATAAGAAAGTAATTAACGTAGAAGCTCTAATTGGGATGAGAATTTATTTTGTACAATAACTAATGTCTCTATCACATTTTTAATGATGAAAAAATTGTTCTTCATCACAAAATTTGTTTGTCAAGGTGCTCCAACTTCCTTACTCTGCATAGTGATTTGACAACAAGTGTAATTTAGTTTGGATCGAAATTCATCAATGTTTCAAATTTGAAAAATGACTTCAAATTAAACATTTAGTGTTTTTTGTTAGACTAATTAAATATTAATTGATCAATTATTCAATAGCTTAAGCGTTTGAATTAGTAAGATATTCAATATGGTATTAAAGTAGGTTAAACAAGAAGTCCTGAATTCAAATCCAACCGTGACATGTAACATTTGTTCCACGTACGAAAAATGTATTTAGTGCAAGACTTGATCATTAAGATGACAAAATGCATTCCCAGCAAATCAATACGTATGTTTTTAATTTCTATCTATCCAGTACATGGAATTTCTAATACAACATAAACCAAATATAAAAATTAGAAATATCGGGTCACATAGGTAGAATTAAATAAATGAACAAATTAATTAGTTACGAATAATTTGACTTGATAATTTACTAATTTAGGTCCCAAGTTCAACGTAGCCACCATGTGCAGCGTTCATCCCTCGATCTGCCGCCACAAAAGTTGACTAAAATCAACTCACGGTGGAGCTCCGCCGCAAATTGCGGCGGCTTTACACTATTCCTGCAAAGCGGACACGTGACGTGCCCGTATCCTAACCACCTATCCAAACAACTCTTGTGAAATATATGGTGACATTTGAGTTCTCGAATTTGATCTCCTTCATTAATCCCACATAAACAAACAGAACATTCCACTGATTCCTCGGAATTCACAAACTGCCTCGTACAAATTTCATCGATGTAAGATGGAATTTGTGGGCCATGATTATAATTCTGAAACAAGGATTGATGAAGAATGTAATCCCATACCCATTTCAACTGTGTGGCAATTTGAAGCATTTTTTGGGGGGCTGTTTGGTAGGTGTTACCGTGTTAATTCCAATTCTTTATTTCGGAAATTAATTGTGTTATTGGGCAACAAAAATTTGGGTATTTATAGGTAACAATTTAGCAACTGGGATGAAAAGAAATGGATTATGACTTTACTTTTCCTCTGTCAGACCCAAAAAAAAAAAAAAGAAGAGAAAAGTATTTGGCGTTGAACGTATACTTAATTTTCCAGTTCAAAGGACGTTGGATGAGAATGTATGAAAATTGTTGGTCTTTATGCCTGTGAAGGCTTTTATTTTACCAAGTAAACTTTTAAGTCATGTTTAGACTTTAGAAATTAGAAGACAGCATTCCAAGTACGTAATTAAAGAAAAGCATATTGTAAATCATAATCTCGATAATTTAATACTCAATTAAGATGCAAGTGGATTTTTAAAAGGACATATAAAACTGATGGAACTACTAATAAAAACAAGACCAGATTAGTAGCTAAAGGATTTAAACAAAGAGAAGGCCTTGATTTCTTTGATACGTATTCACATGTGGTTCAGTCCAGTGACTCGGTGATGTGGCGACACGTGACACTGATTGGACTGGACATGCACGGCTGTCTAGTGTGCAGAGGTGCGTACCAAGTGGTGTGTACCTTCAGCTGGATGCGATCTGGACCATCGATCGCAACTGTTGATCATAGGGTGTGATCTCGACGGTCTAGTTGATCCAACAGGGGGGTTTCACTCCGAAAAAGGCATATGAGGCTCTATAAAAAGGCAGTCCCCAGAACTCATTTCGTCACTTGAAAAATTCGGAATTCTGTAGCATTTCTGCATAAATTCTGTGAGTTCAAAACACTATAAAGTTTGAAGTGTTTTGTGATTTGTAGTGTTGCTATCACAAGATATAAGTCGTTGTATCTTGGAAGGCGATTGTCAGTTTCCGTTAACACCATGAGCAGGGCCCTATCCTCCCAGGATATCCACTAAAAAGATATATACTTTTTTTTAAGTACAAATCTTGATAGAGGAGAGAGATTTACCTGAGTTTTATAAATGTTACTGGCTATCAATCCAGTCCCCTAAAAAATTGTATAAACTTAAATCGAGAACAATATTATATATGGACATATGGGTCCAATATGCACATTTTATTGGCTGAGACATTAATTCTACCGTTGAATACTGGTTGAGAAATGGACTTAGAGACAAAGTGAGCATTTTATGCAAAAGTCAATTCAGAAAATGAACTTTTCAATAAGTGACTTCTATATAATGAACTTTTAAAAAATTTCTCATTTTCACTTCTTTAGAATGGACTCTTTGGATGAGTTATTTATCTAAAAGTTCGTTCTAAATTAACCACCAAACATGAATTATTATTGAAATAAGTTTTTAAATTCAAAAGTTCATTTCAAAAGTGCTCTCAAACAAGCACTATTTCTCTATAGACTTTTTGGAGAAGTTTACTTATTGAAAACTCTATTTTAAATTAACCATCAAACATTAATTTTCATTGGCATAGACTTTAGTCCAAAAGTCTATCTTAAAGTGTTCTCAAACACACACAAAGTATTCCCTTTTCTCCCAATGAGTTGTGGGGTAAAACATGAACGGTAAACCAACTAATCAGTTATGAAAAAAGATGTTCCGGTGGATTGTGCCACAAATATATATTGTTTAAAAGTTGATAACTGTCAAAATTGACGAAGAAAATGAGTGTAAAGTGGAAAAGTAAAAAAAAGAAATATAACCTGAAAAGAAGAAAGAACACATTCAAATGTTAACACAAGAATCAAGATGAAGGACTTGATAATTTGGTCCAGTCGCAGCTCCAAGTAGAGCTGTCAAATGGCGTGGTCGGATCGGGCCAGCTAAGCTTATCAGGCAATTGCATATCAGCATAAAATAGGATTGGGTCGGGCCAATCCAGAATTCAATCGAGCTACTAATTTCTTTTCCCAGTTCAATTCGAACCCCATATTTATAACTGTTGTGGGCAAAAATGTCATTTTATTATTATTGTTATTATTATTATTATTATTATTATTATTATTATTATTATTATGCATTTATTTAATCTCATTAATTGTCGGTTAATTATTGAGCTACATATGAAATAATCCAATCGACTAGGTCCGGATCCGGCCCCCGCTCCGTTTTAACATACGCAGATTTTTGAACCTCGGGCCAGATCAAAATAAGCTCAATTAATGTTTGACATGTACTCCCTCCGTCCAAAGTATAAGAATGGAAAAAGTACTATTAAATATGAGAAATGAATTATATATTTGGGACATCCCAAAAAAGAATATTAGACTATATATTTGGGACGGCGAGAGTATATAATGCAGCCTATCTTAGCCCAATCTATCATCGGGGTAGACTAGAAGTTGATAGCCCTAATTACATGCCTACTATGAAGTCAAAGTTTTAGTTCCAACTTTGGCCTTGATCTATTATTGTTAATAATATATAATGTATTGCTAACTCGAGCACTCTGTGTCAAATAAATTCGTCCAAGTTTTGTCCTGGTCATTCCTAAATCTAATTATCATTCAATATCGTGGATACTAATTAAGGATGGGAGGTCCTCATGCTTATGGCAAATTGTACAAGTTAAATAAAAAATTATAATTAGATCGATGTTGTAGTCAACTTTTTGCCTGCGACACTAAAGAAGTTCAAGAATTCTTAAATAATTAACTGTAGAAAATTGTACCATAATAATTATATATATGGAATTATTGCATGAAGCCATCGATCATTTAATAAAATATGACTGAGAATTGAGTAGTCAGAGGAAAAATTTGAACAACGTACTTAATATTAATTTCAAGTCTAGACTACTAAAAAGGGGGGAAGAATAATGTTGCAAAGGACAACATACAGACACTGCGCGCGTTTTACTTCTATTGCAATAAAATTAAATTAAAATCCTTGACCAACCGAGGAAGAAGGAGAATGAAAAGTAGTTATAGGGATGAAGGGAAAACGATTTAAATTAATCGATATTTAAATACTTCACTCTTTTATCTCAAAAGTTATTGATATATATTACTTGTAAGTTGTTCCCACATTTACTAATTAGATAGTCTTGTTTATAGCAAGTGAGTTACTCCTCCTATATCACCAATTGATTTTAGGATGAAACTTCACTTGGTGGGTTTAGGTTCTCTCCCTCCCATATCGGGTACTCTCTATGTGCGATATCGACGCTATTTGTTTTTTTGTTTTTTTTTGCGCTGTATTGTTTCGACGCTATTTTTTTTTTGTTTCTTTAATTATTAAATATGTTTTAGTAATTTCAAATATTATAATTAATTTTGTATTTTAACTTTTCTAAGTAGAAAATAATATTAAAATTAATGTAATTATATTTGATATTTTTCAAAATAATATGATGTTTAATTTGAATAATAATATATAAATGTAAAAGTAAAATGGTATTTAAAAATACTACATAAAAAATTATAAAGCTTACATAAAATTAAATAAAATCACTAAAATTTGATTTCTTGAAATTAAGTATAAAATTTATTAATTATTATTAAATGAAATTTCATATGTAATATATTTATTGTAATAAACAATAATATTAAATAAATGAAATAAGAAATCTTATAAAATATTCTTTTTTAGTGCAAAAAGTAGTGCAAACTATTAGAGATAGAGTATATATTCTGCACAAAAGTAGTGCAAAATGTGCAGTAAAGTGGTGCAAACTACTGTAGATTGTCTTATTGGTGAGTGGTGACTATTCTTACATGACCGGATGACCACTTCATGATCATCAATAATGGTATCTACTCCCTAATAAGCTTACCAATTAGTGCCAAATATTTTTGTTTATATAATATATCCCATGATATATACAAGTTTCTTCACTGCATGCACTTGGTAAGTAGCGAAACGAACATCATCTGCAGCTAAAATAACAAAAGTAGTGCAAATTAAATTTATGCCCCAAAAAATAGGAATAAATGTGTGTTTTTCTCATAACAATTATTACTGAACGTATTTCCTTAATTTTTTTTTTGCCAAAAAGACTAAATCATTGTTTGACCATGTCTAGCTACTAAGGGAGTCTTTGCAAATACTTTTGCTTTTGGATGAATTAATTTATTGTTGCGAAGCCGTGGTTGAAAATTTGAAGTTGGTAGTTTTTGCAAATAGAAACTGAAAATTTATCAAATTAATAAAGAGTGCCAAGTAGAGAAGCTGTAAAATTATTTTATTTGTGTGTACAAGTCAAACTAGAAACATAATCTAAAGCATTCAATCCCTTATTTTTCAATTATGATTAAATGAAACCGAATCAGAAGTACTAATAGAAACTAGCATTTTGCATATACTAAAAATGTTACTTTTTAATTTTCAGTTAAAAGCTGAGAATCATTTTTTCTTTTTTTGAGTGTTTGCAAATACTCCCTATATTAGTTGTATAATGGCAATTCTCTCAATCTAATAAAGAAATAAATAGGAGAAATGGTTGCTTATCTAGATATACAAATTCCTGACAGTTGACATATTGCCATTTCACCTGCACTGGCACTTGCCAAGTTGGTGCTTATTAATTGAACTCAAGGGCCAACTTTGACAACATACAGTCAAAAAAAAAAAGAACCAAAGAGGTTGAGGTTCAAAGTAAAAACATGGGATAATTACAAAACTACCCCTGAGGTTTGGACGAATTACAAAAATCCAGAAATGTTAGATTATGTATTAAATGTAAGGACTAAGGGGGTTGTTTGAAATATTTTTTGCTTATCAATGGGGTAAAGTGTGTAATACATATCAAATTTCATGGGCTTTTGGTAATTTCAAAAAATTTGTGGGTTTTTTGTAACTAACCCAAACCTCAGGGTAGTTTTTGTAACTATCCCTTAAAACAATATTACATAGTTTAATTAATGGGTCAATAAATAAAATATCTTGCTCATAAATCATTTCGATGTACAATCACAAGAATAACTATATCTGATCTCGTACGCACTTCATGTACCAAATACTACATGAGAGTTGATTAATTTAAAAAAAAAATACTAGTATATATCTCTAAGCACCTCATGTACTTGGGTAGCTGCAACATGTAGTTGGACATATATAAATGAATGAACAAATTTATTTTTTATTTATGTCAGAAAATTAATTTATCAACGTAGCCACCATGTGCATCGATCATCTGATCTCGATCTGGCGGCGGCGCAAAAGTTGATCATAATCAACTCCTGGTGGAGCTCCGCCGTGAAACGCCGCGGCTTCAAATTGTTCCGGCACAATGGGCACGTGACGTGCCCATACCCCAACCACCTATCTAGGCACGCTTTGTGAAATAAATGGTGACACCTCAATTCCCTAACTTCATCTCCTTCATCAATTCTGCATAAACACACAGCACATTCTTCTGCTAATTCCTCGGAATTTATGTTCTTTTCGTAGTGAGATATGCTGAGGTTGTCGGCGTATTGTTGTATCCGAGGTTGAAAGAAAGATTGGTAAAGAATGAAATCCCACGCCCATTTTAATTGTGTGATAATCACAATTGCGTAGGTTAGCACAGCTGATTTGGGCATGATTTGAAGCATTTTTTTTCTTGGGATATGGATTAGAGAACTGAATTAAACAGGACTGAAAAATACTGCTTTTCCTTTTTTTCTTTTTTTGGAAATTATAATAGTTTTGGCAGCCAAACAGGGGTATTTATAGGCACAATTTCAGATATTTTGGTGACTGGGCTTGGTTTTTTTTTTTTTTCCCGTTCAGTCAGAGCAATTAATAGAATTTTCGATGTTTGAATATAAATTCAAAGTATGTGAACCAGACTAGCTCTTAAGTCCTAAGGCACGTTTGGAGTTGTGGACAAGTTGGGAAAAAACTGTATTATCAAACCAATTAATTCCTTTGGTTGGCTTTCTTATCTATTATTGTCAAACACTATTAATTATATCAAATTATATAATCTATGAACATTAAAATCCTAGCTATTAATCCAAAAAAAAATATCTAATTATGTAAACAGAGGCAAACGACCACGATCTTTTTGTTGAAGTATAATGGTATCGCCAGAGGCGGATCCACCTTGGAGCGTACAACTAAATATCCAGAAAAGCATTAATTAAAAAATAAATAACAACAATATATTTGTACCCCTATTTTTAACCAAAATTATATTTTAATCATTTAAAAGTAAAAAAAAAACTAAAATATTTTCTCAACTTGTGACTCAACAAGCTTCCACATTTTCCTTCTCCCCACAAACAAATTTCGACAATTTTCCGATGATGAGGTTGTAAATCGTATTAAAAAAATAAAGACATGTTGGACCCAATTGCAATTGTAAATTTTATTGTTAATGGTGTGTATTTTTTATTTGCATATTTTGGGGTTGTGCGATTTTAAATATTAAACAACGTTTATGTGCAAATTTTTTTTTTAAAATATATATTGCTGGAGCCAGTAAAATTGGTCCGACCCCACCAACTTGCATATAGGGTTGGGTTGGACTTCATTTTCAGAAGTCCGAAAAGGATCGGGTCTACTTTGGCCCAACTCAAATGACCTTAAGTTTGACAAGACCGAATGATCCATCCAAAAATGCACTTGTTAGGCTGGGATGAGCTAGACCACAAGAAATGCGACCTCATGAAATCTTGGGCCAGCCGAATCGGCCAAATTTTATCGCTTGGCTCTCTGGTCTAGAGCCAAGCTAGCTCAGCTCAACTAATTAACAGCTCTATATATCGTATCCCTATTTTCGAAATTCTAGATCCGTCACTGGGTATCGCTCACCTTTTACGAGATTGATTATGGTCCTAGTCTTTCAGGTTTTTGAGATTTATCCCTTCTCATCTAACCGCTCTTACCAATTTACTGGGAAAGAAAAGGCAAACGAAAGGAATTGTAAAATGTGTTACATTTTTGTCTAACGGATATCGTTCGCTTACTAGTTGTCTGAGAATGCATTATGCATGGGGTTTGGTGACTTTTACTACATGTCGGTACATAATATTTGTGACTGCGGTCCAAATACGTCTTGAAAACGTGTGGTAATACTTTTATCACCCTGCGTTTTACAAATATATAATGCGATTAACATTTATAATTGTGATTAACATTTAATTATAACTACATATCGAGCATTTGCTTAAAGGTTATTTTGGATTTTTATAGACAGACATCTGACGACTGACATATCATTATAGACTACGACAAAATACTATAATGGTGGTGAATTAAGATATTTAATTATATATGTCCTAAAGTCTCTAATTTAACTAGGATTATACTACATATCTAAACATCATCATCAAAATATCCTATTATGTGGTCAAAAAAGACATACTAATATTCTACTGATGATATTTAGGGAATGTACATGAGAAGAGTAGTAATAGTCTTCGCATGCTATTTATGGAATGTACACAAGAGTCTTCATTCTTCATATCTATATATCGTGCTAACTTGTAGGGGGAAAAAAAAAGAAGAAAAATCAAATAATCGCGGAGAGGCTACTAACTTTACTTTACCTATAGAGAGAGAAGAAAAAAGTGCATAAATATAAAAGGGTCCATATATGATAGCTTTATGGAAAATATACTTAATTAGTGGATATAATGAAATTGAGAGATATTTAATAAATATTATTAAAGTATGGTCGCACTACAAGAAAACTGCTGATAGACACCACAAAAAAGACACCGGTTTTATGACTGTACTGGTGTCTTTTTCTTTTTAACACCGGTTTTGTAAGAAACCGGTGTCTTATTAGTGTTGTCGTTTGGTAAACAACACCGGTTTTCTAGAACCGGTGTCTATTGTTAAAACAATTCCCAAATAGACACCGGTTTTCGCATCGGATTTCAAAACCGGTGTCTATTTATATAAATTATTTTAGATTAGACAGCGGATCTTTTGACACCGGTTATAGAACCGGTGTCTATAATATTTTTAAAACCACATTTGTTGACACCGGTTCTATAACCGGTGTCTATAATATTTTTAAAACCACATTTTTTGACACCGGTTACAAAACCGGTGTCTTTATTTTTTTAATTAGGGTTATTGTTCCTAATTAATTACCTAAGGTTTACTTTTTAGTTGTAATGAAATTGCCCCAAACCATCTCTGCCCGTCGCCGTACCCTTGGCTATCTAGAAATGCTAATCTTCTTCTACCTCGCCGTCAATCCCTAACCCTTCTCTCTCCATTTTTCAGCACACCATGAGTAAATCCACTTCGTAAATACCCTCAAAACCCTCAAAATTTCCTGAAATGTCGAAAGAAGCGGAGGCCGTCTTGCTGGACGAGAATATGCTTTATGAGGTTCTGCGACACGTTGACGACCGGCGCACTTTAGCCAAGGCGGTGTGCGTCAGCCGGCAGTGGAAGCGGATGGCACACGACGAGCGGCTTTGGGAGTTGATCTGTACGAAACATTACCACCGCAGCCCGATGCAGCTACGCGCCGTCGTATTGGCGCTTGGCGGCTTCCGCCGCCTCTATTCGAGCCACCTCTGGCCGCTGCTGAAGCCTGCTGCTCCTTCTTCTTCAGCGCCGCCGGCCGTTTCAGCGTGGCCTTGTCTTCCTCCAGCTCCGGCGCCGCCGCCAGGTTCGGCGAGATATAAGGCTCGTTGGGGAAAGGATGAGGTGAACCTTTCACTTTCCTTACTCTCGATTAAGTACTTTGAGAAGATGAGTTTCAACAATCGAAGCAAATGAGAAATTGGTGGATTTTTTCGTTAATTTCGTTTATCTCGTTGTTATTTTCTTAAATTAATTCTCTACCCTCCTTTTTTTTTAATTTTATTCGGTGGACATTTTTTAATTGTAATACTGTTTGTATTATTTGGGGCTTGATGAGGATGAGACATATTCTGAATTTCTGATAGTAGTTTTGAGAACATTTAAAATGATGCTTAGAAGGTGTTTGATAAAATGTGTAACATGGTAGATAAAGCCTGATTGAATACATTTCGAAAGTGAATTTACAATGTGCATGAATAATAGAAATAAGAAAATTATGCAGTTACAACCGAATGAGGCACAAAATTTGCCGATGTGTAAGTAGCCTACAACGTGTTTGTTTCTCTTTTCTGAAAAATGGAAGCAGGGATTTTGAGTGATCCATCTCTCTTTTCTGATTGAAGTTGGCGTTTGTTGTGTTTAACATGTATTATGTTGCACCATCGTAGAAGAGATTTCGCTCAATGGTTGAAATTCACCCCTTGTAAGTATTATGTTTTGGTCCCAGATTATATGACCAATTTAATGATACTTCCATTTGTTTTTCTCTTGAGAATGTTGTTTTGTTTGGTTTGAAAAAATTTGATGAACTCAACGAGTAACTCCACTTATCCTATATCAGTTACTGGAGGTTGTAATTAGTTTTTAAGCATTTGTTTCTACATAGCATCGTGTGCTTGAGCATTTGAGTCAGTTGTGTTGTCCCTAGCGATGTTAACTGCCCTGGCCCCTCACATAACTTGCACCTTTTCAAGTTCTAATGAAGCTTTCAACCTGAGCTTAAACATTCATAGCAACCCATAATGTTTTAGCTTATTTATTTGTTTTGACTTGTTTGAATTTTATCCCGATAAGATGATAAATTATCAAATGGAGGGTGTTTTCGAAATCATTGTAAGGCTATTATTCCTAAAATATTATTTATGGTTTATTAATAAATATGCTGATTCTTTTCATTTCCACAATTTTTTGAAGCTCAAAGGGTGAAAAGTAAATGACTAAAAGAGCATCAGTTACATAGCTTCATGAAATTGGGATGGGTTGTAGGTTTGAAAATGTTTGGAAAAACTGAATTTCAGTGCTTGGGGTATGGTGGGTTTTTATGAAACTGGCTTCTGATTTTAATTCTCTAAAATCAAGTTGCTTGAAACTAGAAGCTCAAAGTTGGTTTGGGACTGCTTTTAACAACTGCTTGGTAGCTTTTGGGTTTCTCTAGAACTTTTCATTTGGAAGCCCTGGCAGAAGGTATTCCTTAGTTGGATAATCATAACTATAAGTTTTGAGTTTTGCTTCCAATCTTGCTGTGATATATTTTTTTGCCTGTGATATAAATGAAACAGTTATCAAGGAAACAGGTATTGGTTTTGCTCTGTTGCAAAATCTGCTGCTAATTTTGGGATTTTTGTACCACATTGTCATTTGTAATTTTATAAGATCATCTTTGTGAGAAGTGGGACATTTTGAACAAGATTTAAGATATATTTGATTATCTTGGTTATTTCATTCTTTTTTTTTTTGGCTGAATAAATGAGTTTTGACAAGGTGATGCCAATTCAAAATGGCTGGGTCCTTGGTTGTCTTGGAGAGCTTAACAAGCAGGACATATTTACAGGAAACGACTTATCAAGGAGTTTTGGTTGGGTAATCTTTCATATGCACCAACTTGGCTCTTTTTTCTCTAAAACATGTGTAGTTGTTCTGAGTTCATATCCCTAATGTCATTTCAGGGTGGCTCATTCCCTTTTAATTGGGCTTCAGGTGAGGATTAGCTGAAGTTATTGCTAAAACTCAATATTTCTGTTTTGATGATTTCTAGTGCCTAACAGATGTGGATTCTTAGGCTTACTGCATATGGATGTTTTTCATCAACGGCTTGAACAGGTATATTCTGTTACCTTTTGCAATTGCTTGAACAGGTATATTCATTTCCTTGACTAATATTGTTCTATGCAGATTTTGTGTAATGGCCCTGGAACTTGTATACCGCTTTGTGTAATTGCATTCTTTTTCAAAGTTCGTATAATCTTGCTATAGTATTTACCTTATTCGTAAGGGCCAATAATCTTGACCAATAATCTCAGTTTACCCCCTGTCTGTCATTTGATTTTCTTGTGTAAATGCCATTTTTCTTGTTGATTATAGAGAAAAAGTGAGTTAACTTGTGTGATGGATATGTTGCTTTCATGCTAGTGAACACATTTTCTTCTCTTTGATAGTAGAATAATCTCATATCTTCAAGATGGTTGATAATCTTGGAAAGCAGCAACAATGCATTTAGTCACAGCTATGTGACCCACCATTTCTCTATTCCATTACCCCATGCATTTTGTCACCACAAATATTTTAAAGTCTTATCACCTGTGTCTAGTCTCATACTCTCGTTTTTTTATTGGCATATTTACAATTACACAAGAATAAACAGACTATAGTTCCAAGATGAAGGTTAATTGGACGTGTCATGTTTCAACTAGATCTTAAAAATTAACATAGTTATGGTAATTAATATGCCAACAAACTGATCATCGCATAGCAACTTATGATCACGTGGGAAGTACTATTTCATTTGCTTTGTTATTGGTCATTTTCTTTTGGCATGTAAACTAATCACATAGCAAATGTAATTCACTTGACATGTATTATGCATATAGTTTGAGATTTTGAAAAATGAGGTATGATCTGATCTTTGCTGCAAGTTTCATAGTAGGGATAATTACAAAAAGTGCCCTGAGGTTTAGCTTAATTACGAAAAATTCCAGTTATGTTTGCTAAATTACCAATATATGATCTTTTTGCTGCAAGATTCAAGAATGAACCTCAATGCGAGTATCATAGCAGGGATAATTTTAAAACTATCCCTGAGGTTTAGTTTAATTACGAATATTTCAGTTATGTTTCAAAATTACAAATTCCCCCTTAAATTGTTATTATTTATGTAACAATACCTTCCTTTTTGTGGATTTTGGATCTTCTATCCTAAATCGTATTTCATCTTGTATTTTAAGATATCCCGCATGTATGTATAATATGATAGGGATAATTACAAGAACTACCCCTGAAGTTTGGGTTAATTACGTAAAAACCCACAAATTTTTTACCAAAAAACCACTACATGATGTGCATGCGTGTATAGTCTTTTGTAACATTGTTCATGCTATAATAGAGAAAGCACATTGAACCTTATGTTTCTTAACAAAGATCTTGTGTCCAATTTAAATTTTGTTGTCAATTAATGGAATGCTACATATGCAAACATGCAAAACGGACTAATCTTCATTAGAGTTGCTTTGATTAGAGTTGCTTTCTTTTTGTTTTGGTCACGTGGTGAGACATTTTGTCAACTACTTGGTATTTGGTGTGGGATCTTGTTTGACTAGCCTCAATGGCGGGGCAGGGGGGTTGCATGGAATGTCTTTTTCATTTTTTGTTGATTTTTTTCTTTACTTGTTTAATTTTTCTAGGGATAATTACAAAAAACACATGAGTCTTGGGCTTTGATTTGCCTTCTTTTGTTTCTTATTTTTACATCATTTTTTATAGTTGTTGAAATTGCAATTGATAAGCAAACAAATATTTGTGTTGAGTTGAAATTCAATGAACAATATACTCATTAGCAATTCATGGGCCAACTTGGAATGTAATTGGTTATTTTTTATTTATTTTTTTTTCATTAATGGCTAAATCATTCAACTCTGTTTGTATGTTTGTAGGCTGAGAAGAATGAGATTCGTGACGAGAAACAAAGATTAAAGGCTGAGTAGGAGAAGCTTGACCATTTTTGAAAGCTTAAATGACATGAGCTATGTTGATCATATGGATTTTGTTGCCTTTAGTTGAATTATGTAGTCTTTTTGTTGGTTGATGGAATTAATCAAATTATGAATTTATAGTTGTTTTATCGAAAGGAAACGTCGCTACTAGTACTTTTTGTTGGATTTTGGCTATTGGTGACTTTAGTATTAATGGATTTCATGTTTTATTCGTAGTGCACTTATGATGGTTGCTAGAATTGGAGTTCATAATGAATTATTTATTTATATGGTTTTTTTGTAGCTTTGGGCCGGTGGTTTTTTTGTAGCTTTGGGCGGGTGTTTTATGTAAATAAACAACCCTTTTAAAACCGCTTCTAAAAAAATCAAAAGACACCGGTTTTGATGCGGTGTCTATTCATCAAAAGACACCGGTTTTAAACCGGTGTCAAAAAGTTCAGAGCTTTTAACACCGAGTGGCTTTAACAGGTTGTTTTACTAATAGACACCGGTTTTAAACCGTGTCGTTGAAGGAAAAGACACGGTTTTAAACCGGTGTCAAAAAGTTCAGACTTTTAACACGGTGGCTTTAACACCGATTGTTTTTACTAATAGACAGGTTTGAAACCGGTGTCGTTGAAGAAAAGACACTAGGTTTTAAACCGGTGTTAAAAGTTCGACTTTTAACACCAGTGGCTTTAACACCGGTTGGTTTACTAATAGACACCGGTTTAAAACCGGTGTCTATCAGCTTTTTTGTAGTAGTGTCGAAATTAATTGAAGTTAATTAATTGGAGTAGACAGTACGTATGTCTAAAACTACAATAAAAAGTTAAGCCGAAAAGGAATCGAACAATGGTTGGTTGGTTAAGAA
Source organism: Rehmannia glutinosa (assembly GCA_016081115.2). Taxonomy (NCBI): domain Eukaryota; kingdom Viridiplantae; phylum Streptophyta; class Magnoliopsida; order Lamiales; family Orobanchaceae; genus Rehmannia; species Rehmannia glutinosa. The sequence continues at coordinate 223,763 of JABTTQ020001185.1, forward strand.
TCTAAAGCTCAGCTCAGAGGTAAAGGGTTCATTCTCATCACTCTTACGGATATGTGTCAAAAAAGAAAAACACTACAAGAAAATTCTAGCTTACCAACAGACTTTACCGACATAAATGATTCTGTCACTAAATTTTACAGTTTACCTACAGAATACCTACAGAATAAAAAGTATTTGTTGGGAAATTAATTTTTAGATTTTGATGAATGCCATGTAAAACTTAGAATAGAAAGTTGGCACCCCATTTTTGTTGTAAATTGCATTATAATAGATAGAAATTTGGTTGAGTGAGTTAAGTCGGCCTATGCCGAATATGCAAGAAGACAACCTGGAGACTAGAAGGAAGACTCATTGTGAGGCGGTGAGTGTGGCAAAGAAGAGAAGACAGGAACTCGATCAAGGTGCGGTGAGATGCTGAGTGAAGTGTCAGTCAAGCCAACTCAAGATAGCCAAGTCTCAAGTTGAAGTGACAGATGAGTCATCCAATGATTGGAAGCTGACTCGAAGTCACCTGGGGAAGTCAAGGAAATGCGGTCAGTGAGACAACGAAAGAGATCCGTTGCACAGAAGTCAAGAAAATTACTTAAACAAGTAATACTTCCATACTGCCTTTCTTAAAGTGTTCGGTCCCAAAAGCGTGCAAAAGGAATAAACCAATGGGAAGCTCTTTTTGTGTCGAACTCTGAAAAGTCAAGACTCATTCATACGAGAAAATGTCAATTCCAATGACCGCAACAAGACAAGCCAACGACCACAAGTGTCTTTTGAAAATTAACCTATCTTTTCAACGGGCAAATTTTCAAAAGAACACTATAAAAGGCTGAGGAATCTATTTGAGAAAAGGTTACCTTGTTACCCGAAACTTTCAAGCTATTATTCAAGCTATAACCCACTCAAGTCATTCAGTTTAATCCTCAAGCCTACAAAGACGAAGGAAATCAATCCAACACACTTGTGAAGGAAAGACAACTTCAATCAGTTGAAGATGAAATATCGAAAAATCAAAGGGGTCTACATTCCACAAAGGATTGTAGAAAGGTTCAAGGTCGAACCAGTCTTAAGTTATTTGGAGGGCTTCGTGATCAAATCCAAGAAACTTAAGCAAGTGGTGTAGTAGCAAGGCAGCTGCAGCCTGTAAGAAGAAGTTCGAGTCGTCACGAGAAGTCATTTGAGTGACCAAGGCATCTCAGATCGAGTCCCAAAGGATCAAGTCACCATTTGTGTGATCAAGACTTGTATCTGGGTGATAACCACTTTGTACTCGATCAATACTTAGTGGATTCCTCCAGGAGTTGGAGAAGAGAGGAGTAGAATAATTACCCCATCTTCGAACCTCTATAAAATTTATTGTGTCATTTACATTTCATCACTTTAATTACTGCATATTATTTTGATATCTGCTGATAAATTTGTTGTCCATCTGATAATTAACTAAGTGTTATAATCAAGTATTAAAACAAACTTAAACCAAGATTCAAGGGTGTTAAGTCTTCCGCTGAAAACATATCACAGTCGAGTTAAGTTTTAGTCAAAACAGCTGAGTTATTCTATCAACAGCTCAGTCGAGTCTGTTGAGTGGCTAACTCGTTGATCAACTAACTTAGCTGTCCATCAAGGACTTAGCGTGAAGTATTAACTCAACGCGTCTTAAAAGGACTAAATCGAAAAGTTGGTAAGGTTTATTCAACCCCCTTCTAAACCTTACACTCACATCCCTTAGGACCTACAAGTGGTATCAGAGCGGTTGGTTCATTGAGCCTTCCGCACTGGTTACTGAACTAGATCTCCAAATTTTTCAAAGCTTGCTCCAGCACTTGATCTTTCAAAACTCCTTTATTTAGCAAAACTATTATCATGGAAGCAAATTTGACACGCATCCCTATGTTCACTATTGAGGAATTTGATGACTGGAAAATTCGTGATGCAGAGCTCATCTATCAAAGCATTGCACGATGAAATGTGGATAGTGATAGAAGATGGGCCACTCTAAATTTTAAAGGTAAACACAGCTGCAAGGAGAGCTGCAATTTGAAGAAGAAGAAGAGGATCTTTCACGCCTGCACCGGACAGCTATGGTTGAAAACCAAGAGTGAATGGACAAATGATGACAGGAAAAGATATAACTTGGACAATGTGGCCAAGGACATTCTTTACAAAACCTTGGACAAAGCCATGTTCAACAAAGTCAAATCATGCAAAACGGCAAAAGAAATCTAGGATAAGCTAACTTTGATTTGTGAAGGCTCTGAGCAAATCAAGGAAAATAAACTATCTGTTGCTATACAAAAATTTGAAAATTTTAAGATGCTTGGGGAGAAACCTTGGATCAACCGGATGCTCGGTTCACGTAAATTACCAATGAGCTATCTGCACTTGGAAAAGAATATACGAAGGAAATGTGTATGAAGATTCTAAGAAGTCTCCAATTTGAATGGGAAATGAAAGTCATGGCCCCGAGACACTCCATGGACCTATCAAAAACATCCAACCATGAGCTATTCTCGGATCTCAAAGCCTACGAATTTGGTGAGAAGAAAAGACCTAGAGGAGATAGTTGTGCCCAAACAGATTTGCTCTAATAGTTAAGGATGGTAAAAGAGTTGAGGTCAAGGAAGTCATTGACCAAGAGGAGATTGCCCTGATGGTTAAAAGGTTTAACAAATTCTTCAACAAGAATTACAAAAGAGGCAAAGGTGAATCCTCCAGAAGACACTCAGCTCCCTCCAAGTCAAGGGAAGATAGGCCACCCAAAAGCGAGCATCAAAAGGTTGTGTATCAAAGAGCTGAAAATCCAAGGACGGATAGAACAGATCAAAAGGTTGAAAATTTATCTTTGGAATTGCAGTAACCTGGTCACTATGCTATTGATTGCCCATATCCTGTAGTCAACAAATACAAGAATGAAGAAGAAAGAAAAGTCTTGGAGAAAGAAGACAAGAAAGGAAAAAGGCAATCTTTGGTTGTAGAGAGCTCGAGAGGCAGTCAAGTCAAAAGACACACTTGCGAGACTCGGAGAGTAGTGAAGTGACTACTCAAGTGACTCTGAAGAAGAAGCCTTGATCTTTCTAATGGCCAAAGAACAAGACCAACCTGACCAAGAAGATGAGGTTCAAGGAGCAGCTGAGTGCCAAGGAACCTGGTACATGGATAGTGGCTGTTCCAAACACATGACATGAAACAAGAAAAATCTATCAAAATTCAAGGAGGTTAGAGGTGCAAAAGTCATATTTGGAGGAAATGAAGCTCCGGGAGAAATAAGAGGCCTTTGGATCCATCAAGAAAAATGGATTAGAAATTACGGATGTTGCATATGTTGAAGGACTCCACTTCAATGCTAAGTATCGCCCAACTCGTGACAAGGGCTACAATGTTGGATTCAATATGGGTGTATGCCAAATCAAGGACACTGAAACAAATGAAGTTGTGTTGCAAGGATGCGGACAAAAGAACATGTATGTAGTAGATTGGTCAATGCAACACCAAGCACTTGTCTGCGCTAGCAAAGAGCACTGGTTTGAATCAAGTTAGGGTGGCACAAGAAGCTCGAAGTCACCGAACTTCAAAACAATTAACAAGCTTGCAATGAGCAATCTTGTGGAAGGACTTCAGGACTTAGTATACAAGAAGGAAAGTGTATGTGATGCATGCCAGATGGGAAAGCAAATCAAATCATCATTCAAAGAAAAGACATGTCCATCTTCAACAAGAATATTACACCGCTACATATGGATCTATTTGGTCATGTTGAACCCGGCTAGCATAAGTGGAAAGAAATACACTTGGTGGTAGTAGATGACTACTCAAGATACACATGGACAATTTTCATGTGTAAGAAGAAAGAAACCGTGCATAAACTACCACGGTGATGAAGAGAATCAAAATGAGAAGAGTCAAACCATTATCAAAATAAGATCGACGGAGGAACCGAGTTTGTCAATTGTATAATAACTCGGTGATCTCGTTGAAAATGGTATCGGTCATGAATTATCTCGCACAAGGACTACACAAGATAGAATGGAGTTGCGAGAAAGAAGAAAGCAGAACTCTCAAAGAAGCAAAAAGGACCATGTTAGGTGACGGGGCTACCTAAAAGATTTTGGGTCAAGAATAAACACAAAGATGCTATACTCAAAATAGATGCATGATAAACAAACAATCGACAAAGACTCCTATGAGATTTGGACAGGAGAAAGCCAAATGTTGCATATTTTAGAATATTTGGATGCAAATGCTTCATCCATAACAATGGCAAAGACAATTTAAAGGCTTTTGATGCTAAAGTGATGAAGGTATCTTTTTGGGATACTCGGTGAAAGCAAAGCCTCTGAGTGCTCAACAAGAGGACAATGGTTATAGAAGAGTCCATCCATGTGGTGTTTGATGAGCCCAATGTAAATGGGAAGACATTGAAGAGTCGGGTTGATAAAATTTCAATCGACTACCATGCGAAGAGTCCATATGTTGAAGGAATTTGGAATTATAAACCCAGGATGAAGATGAGATAGGCGAGTCTCAAAGGCGGTGGAAAATGCGACTAAGTGATGATGAGAGAGCTGATCAAAATAACACAGTGCAAGACGTCGAATCCGGCTAACTTACTCCAACTTTGATGTAAGATGGGTGAGAGACCATTCACCGAACTAATCATTGGAGATGTAAGAGAAGGTGTAAAACCAGATCGAGCTCAACAAGAAGCAATGTTCACTTGCTTTATCTCACTGAATAGAGCCAAAAGATTTATCACAAGCATTGGATGACACACATTGGATTCAAGCCATGCAAGAAGAGTGAATCGGTTTGAAAGAAACAAAGTATGGGAATTGGTTCAAAGACCTACCCTTCAAAATGTTATTGGCACTAAATGAGTGTTGAAACAAGATGAATGAGGAAGGTTACGTGGTAAGAAACAAAGCAAGATTGGTAGCCAAAGGGTATTGCAAGAAGAATGAATAGATTTTGATGAAACTTTTGCTCTGTAGCAAGATTGGAAGCCATAAGAATGTTTCTTGCCTATGCTGCTCACAAGAACTTCATTGTATATCAAATGGATGTAAAGAGTGCATTCCTTAATGGGTTATTGGAGGAAGAAGTGTATGTTGGACAACCTCCAGGATTTGAGCAGAAGACTCTTGGAGATAAAGTATACAAACTCAAGAAAGCTTTATATGGATTGAAACAGGCACCAAGAGCATGGTATGATACATTATCACAATTCCCGATCGAGAACGGATTCACAAAAGGCAAAGTGGATAGAACCTTCTTCAGAATTCAAGATGGGAAGAGTATACTGCTTGTCCAAATATATGTGGATGACATCATCTTTGGATCCACAAACAAAGAGTTGTGTGATAAATTCTCAAATCTCATGCAAAGCAAATTTGAAATGAGCATGATGGGAGAGCCGACATTCTTCCTGGACTCCAAGTAAAGCAAGTGAAGGATGGAACCTTCATAAGTCAAACAAAATACACCGAGAGATTTAATGAAGAAATTTGGTATGGAAGAGAAGTCTTACGTGAAAATACCAATGAATACATCGATCAAAATGGATATGGATCTGAGATGGCAAGCACTGTGGATCAAATAAGATCTGAGAGCACTTATTGGATCATTGCTCTATCTCACAAAGCGGGCGGACATCACCTTTCTTTGTAGGTGTATGTGCAAGATTTCAATCGCTCGAAAAGAAAGCCACATGATTGCGGCCAAAAGAATCTTGAGATATTTGAAAGGAAGCAAGAAGTTGGCTTATGGTATCCTAAGGAAGGTGGATTCAAGCTAATTGGTTACTCGGACTCGACTATCTTTGGATGTAGAGTTGACGAGGAAGAGTACCTGTGCACATGTCAAATGTTTGGAAATAGATTAATTTTTCTGGTTTAGCAAGAAGCAAAATTCAATAGCCACCTCCACAATGGTGAAGCAGAATACATAGCATGGGCAGTTTGCCAAGTCTTAATCTTATGGATGAGACAAGATGGGCGAGAGACTATGAAGTGGAAGAAAATGAAATTCCAATCATGTGTGACAATACAAGTGCAATTGCAATCACTCGAGAATCTGTATTGCACTCAAGAACAAAGCACATTGATGTCGAGATATCACTTCATAAGAGATCATGTTGAAAAGAAGGACATCACCTTGGAATATATCTCAACCTGATAAACAAGATTGGTGATATATTCACAAAACCATTATGTGAATCAAGATTTGAAGAACTCAAGCATGAATTAGGGTTAATTGGTGAGTTGACACTCGGAAGACTCAAAGAAAAGAGATGGAACATGAAAAGATGAAAAAGAGTGAACTCTTGAATCGGCTAAGTGAATCACCAGTCGGAGAATCGATGCATCAAGTTAGGCGACGGTGAGTACCTATGTGCAAAGAGAGAAGAGTTAAATCGGCTAAGGAATAAGCCGAGTCATTTATGAGCAAAGTGACCAAAACGCATCGTTTTACCAAGCGAGAATGTTTTTTAAGAATGACGTCGGATAATTATGGCGTGTCTGATCAAAAGTCGCACACCAAGCTTATGATTGGATATAAATGTTGCCGCATTAAATGCAAGAAATTAAACGCTAATCGGCGTGCAAAATCGAGCCATTGATCTTGATCAAATTTCAAAAACCACCCGCACGTCCTTTCATAACCCATACATATACCATTTCGTCCGATTTTCTCTCACTTTACCAAAACTATTCATCTCTCTCAAGAGCAAAGAAAGCATTTTTACTCTCAAAACCCTACAAATCTTCAAAGCTTATTTTTCAAAGTTTCATTCGGTAAATCTTCGAGAAATGGCATCTACGTATGACTTCCTCAAATTGGGAAAGCAAATCCACACGGGATCTACTGTGGATTTCGAGGGCATGATCAAACAAGGGTCAGACGAAACCCTTGTGAAGAAAATAGAGAAGTTGGAGAAATCGGGGTGAAACCCTTTTTGTCGATGAAGTTTGGATGACCTACGTGGAAGAGGTCGCACAGTTCTATGTGAATGCTGAAGTTCACGATGAGGGCATCAAGTCCTCCGTTCACGGGAAATACTTCACCATAACTGCCAAGGATTTGGCAGAACATTGTTTGTTGCCGACGGAAGGAGTGCCGGAGATTTATGAAGCTGATATTAACTTGGCTGCTGCGTGGAAGGAAGTAGCCAAACCCGACTGTGCTGCGAAGGTTGTCTACACAGCTGATAAGAAGCTGCTGAAGGAGGATTACCACAAGTTGTTAGACATTTTTTCCAAATGCATAGATATCAAGTTTGGAAGCTTTAATCAGCTGTCCAAAACCAAGTTGATCGTAATGGCTGCGATCATGGAGGAGAAAAATGTGAACTGGTCTGAGTTTGTATACAGCAGACTCTGCCAGAATATTGGGAATAAATCCTTCAAGGATGATGGTTTGTTTGGAGGATCCCTGGGGTATGGCCTGTTGATTGGCCGGATGATGGAAGTTAAAGGAGTCCCTCTTCGACATGGAAAGGCGTTCCATGTAAACAAGAAAATGTTCCGGTCTAACCTTTCCGGAGCACAGAAGAGAGCTTACGCCAAGAGGGCTGATACGAGTGAGGGGGAATCAGCTGGCCCTGAAGAAACAGCCGTCTCCTTCTCTCCCCAGAAGAAGGTTGCCCCTGCAGCTGCAAAGAAGACTGATGCCCCTGCAACAAAGAAAAAGAAAACAAAAGATGCACCTGCCCCTGCAGCCGAGTCACCTACTCCCCGTACCGCAGCGGAGAAGGAACCTCAAATACCTTCTCCGGTTGTCAAGAAAAGGAGGATGACAAGCCAGAAAGCCGCTCCCGAGAAAAAAAGACAAAGACCGGCCCCCCGCCCCAGGACTCGGAGGAATCTGCATCCGAACCAGAAATTCCTCTAGTAAGGACCAAAAGGAGAAGACTTTTCAAGCGATCAGAGCTTGAGAAAACAGTTGAGTCTGCCACTCACTGGGAACAGATCATGAGACAACAAGCTGGAGAAGAGAGTCTCGAAATTGTAGATGAAACATGCCAAGTCTCTTTGAAGCCGATCAGCAGAGGCAAACTGAAGACACAGTTGTCGTCAGAACAGCTGAGACACAAGAAGCAGCTGAGAAAGCAAACTCTCCTGTTGACAGGGTTGTATCCCCTCCTGCAACAGACGCTGCTGAGGGTGTCGGCGAAGAAAGTCGCTACCCTCAATTCCTCTGGAAAGGTCGGCAAGAGGAGAATGACGATGATCTGATGATATTGTCTCCACCTTATCCAGACATTCAAAATCGTCTGCGAGAATGGAGGAAGTGGAAGCTAAGTCGATCAAGGGAACAGTTCCAAAGGCCAGAGTTCATTGAAGAAAAAGAGGAACTGATGAACTTCCTTGGACTTACAACAGTGGTCCAAGCTCTTGATGAAGAAAACTGTTTGGATATTCTAAAAATCTTTAAAGAGAATGAGCAGGAAAGATTGGCAGAAGAGGCTGAGGCACGCGAGAAAGCCAATATCTGTCCTTTCACTGGGACCACTGATCACTCCCACCTCCGCTCGATGTTCTCTCCGGGAGTGATGATGATCTCGGACCGTTTGCTACAATGAAGAATTGGAAATGCAAAGCAAGCCATGCGAGAATCCAGGATCTTACATGAGCAAAAGCCGATGGAAGGACAGGGGAATCTTCCAAATCACAGCTGGAGATTGATCCTATGGGAGTGGTGCAGCGAATTGCAACCGTTGTTGCTGCCACCACTTCCCCTGCTCACTCAGAAGAATGTGTTAAGGGAACTGGCGATGAAACTAGGAATGTGGGGACCCCAGTCGAGCCAACCCCTAATGAAGGTGTCTTACCACCTACCCCAACAAATTTGAATACTCAAAGGAACAACCAGAGTCCGGAGACGAGTGACCCCATTCCAAGTCACTCACCGGTGTGTGCCACCGGGGGGAAACTCCCTACACCGGCAGCGCAAGGTTGGAGGATGTTGGTGACTCCACAACAAATCTTGGAGGCGAAGTGGAGAAGGAAAAACAAATGGATACACAGCAAGTTGTCATCAAGAAGGCTTAGACAGTTGAGATTGTCTCGGTGAAAGTGCTAACCGCTCTGCAATGCCAATGACGGTCGGCCGATGCGATCGAGGCACGGGATGGATGGAACCGCCCGGGATTTAACACTGGCAATGAAAATACAATCCATGGAGTTGAGACTCAGTGGATGCCACCTCGAAAGACCCCAAGACAAGTGATACCACATGCCGAAAGGATCGTCCAAGGCCTCGCTGTAGTTGAGATTGCAGGAGGTAATGAAGGCCAATGGGAGGTTGAGACTTCCCGAGGTAAAGAGACGGAAGCACAGAACATCCTTCCTATTATCATTGATCCATCTGAAAATGAGATAAGTGTTCTTCACGATTCCCAAGACAATCCTGAGGTAACCTTTCTGGGATCTGAAGGTGAAGACGAAGTTGAGTCATCCCCTATTGCTGATCCAAAAGACTCAGCTGAGGATGTTCTCCCAAGCACGAGTAAGACCGACCTTAAGGCTACTCGCCAAACCTTTAATTTTGATGATGAGCCACCCATGCAAATCTCATCATCGTCCGATTACACTACCGATATGGCCGAGACCGGTCAACTCATATGGAAAACCGGTTGAGACCGAAGGTTGTTGAGATAGGCGAGGCTCGGCCACCGGGTCAACTCCACATCGGACCACAATCAAAACAGTCAATCGCGCAGCTCCCCAAGTCGCAGCAGATCGACTCCACCGGAACTTCACGAGCACAAGTTATCATTAAGCGATTTCCGTTGCCGTGATGATCCATTTGAGAATCGTTCCCTTTTCTTTGAGTCTGGCCGAGCTTCTTGAAGAATCAGCTAGAGATCAAGAACGTTTCCATAAACTCCGATCCCGTTATTCCAACAGACACCATCGCCCCAAAGAGACTTTGACTTTGACGCCGCTTGGCCGCCAACCGAGACATAAGTGACAAATTTGAGGTTTGAGAAGTTTTCAAGGCCATATTTGCAGAGATAGAGAAGATGGAGAGGCACCAGGCCTCACTGAACATGAGACTGGATAACCGAGACACAAATCTTACTGCCGTCTGCGAGGAATAATTGTCGATCGGGAATGGTGGCAACAATAGCAGGCAATGCGCGTAGAACAAGCTCGATACTTGTAACATTGTTCAATAAATTGCTAGTCTGGCGGGCAGAGAATGCTGATATGAAGAGAAGAATGCAAGAAAACATCGATCGAATGCATAAATCTCACAACACAGAGATGCAGATGCTGCGTGAATTTAATAAGAAAGAGCTTACGCACATAGAGGAGAACATGGAGAGGAAATTGACCTCCTCATGGTGAAATGAAGCTGGTGACGGTGAATCCAACGCCACCCGCTCCGATTCCGTGCGGCAAAGATACTCGTAGCAGATTCGAAGCATAACTCGATTATCACCGCTTAGACTTCATGATTGCTAGCTTGTTTCGGGGGTTCTCTCTTCTTTGATGATGCCAAAAAAGGGGGAAGAGGAATAAAAGGCATTGAAAGGTTCAAGCTAAGAAGGACGAAGCCTTATTTGTGAAGGAGAAGACAGTGAGGAACAGAGAAGAGAGAAGAAAGGAAAATCTGTTGAGGGGGAAGGTTCGAAAGATATGACCCTGATGATTGCTAAAAACCCCCCAACAAGGACTTGTCACAGCTGATATCATCAAAGAAAAATCCCGATGACTCTGTCGCTCCAACACTCCGCAGCACCCATGGTCGAAAAGCGAAAAATAGTAAGCGAGGGATGAAGGAGGTGGAAGAAAAGATGGATGCCCGAGTGACGGATATACTAAAACAATATGGAGGCATTCCGGAAGGAAGAGACACCGATGCCATTTCGCACGCGTCGGGAACCGAGCCAAGATCTATTTATGAATTCAAGACGCTCGCATCCGAGGTTACTTTGCAAATATGTCCATGGCTCAAGCCTGGGGATTTGTATTGGGAAAAAGGCCTCAAGCTATGTGAAGAATTCGACAGCAAGCAGAGACTACTAGCTTGTGAACTCTGCTTTGGTCACTCTACCGGGTCACTCACCGGGAAAAAGAATGCCCCAAGACAATACACGCCCAGAGGCGGATGGGAGGAAGCGATGGAGGAGGAAGAGGTTTTAGACCAGACCTCTTCCCAAAAACATTGAATATATAGATCGGAGGCAAGAAAGGAGGGATCTATTGGGTGGATTCGACGTAAGTAGCCAACCCGCAAGTGGCCAAGAACAATGCCGAGTACGTGAAGAGAATCGAAGAAGAAAATAGAAGACAAACTCATTTTGTGGGAAGAAAGGCAAGAAAGAAAAAGAAGAGATGAAGTCGCGCGAGAAAAGCATATGAGAAAAAAAAAGTGAAGAAGAGAAGAAGAGAAATAGATCGAGAAGACAGAAGTGATGAGGAAAGAATGAGGCGTGAAGGAGATGAAGTGTTGTTGTCCACCCCTTCATGTATTTTACTATGTAAATGCATCTTTATGTAAGTCTTCTGTACATCGAATAAAATTGTATAATTTCTATACTTGCGTAGATATAGAATAGCATGGTTACCTTAAGCTCTGTTTAAGCTCGATACACTCAGAACTTGGTTGTGTAAAGAACAAGAATGTTATGATCAATAAAAGATTGATTCTACGCATACATTATGTGATTCTACATTGTCTGTACGTGTCTTTGCTATTTAATTATTGTATGAATGTTTTAAGTTTTGGCATCATCAAAAGGGGAAATTGTTGGGAAATTAATTTTTAGATTTTGATGAATGCCATGTAAAACTTAGAATAGAAAGTTGGCACCCCATTTTTGTTGTAAATTGCATTATAATAGATAAAAGTTGGTTGGTGAGTTAAGTCGGCTATGCCGAATATGCAAGTCAACCGGAGACTAGAAGGAAGACTCCGTTGAGGGCGGTGAGTGTGGCAAAGAAGAGAAGACAGAACTCGATCAAGGCTGCAGGTGAGATGCGGTGAGTGAAGTGTCGATCCAAGTCAACTCAAGATAGCCAAGTCTCAAGTTGAAGTGATGATGAGTCATCCAATGATTGGTCGACTCAAGTCACCGGGAAGTCAAGAAAATGCGGTCAAGTCGAGACAATCGAAAGAGATCCGTGCGTAAGTCAAGAAAATTACTTAAACAAGTAATACTTCCATATCGCTTTCGAAAGTGCTCACCCCAAAAGCGTGCAAAAGGAATAAACCAATGGGAAGTTATGCACTGTGGTCGAACTCAAAAGTCAAGACTCATTCATACGAGGAAATGTCAATTTCAAGGATCGCAACAAGACAAGCCAACGACCACAAGTGTCTTTTGAAAATTAACATATCTCTTCAACGGGCAAATTTTCAAAAGAACACTATAAAAGACTGAGAAATCTATTTGAGAAAAGGTTACCTTGTTTCCTGAAACTTTCAAGCTATTATTCAAGCCATAACCTACTCAAGTCATTCAAGTTTAATCCTCAAGTCTACAGCACGAAGGAAATCAATCCAACACTTACCTGTGAAGGAAAGACAACTTCAATCAGTTGAAGAGGAAATATCTGAAAAATCAAAGGGGTCTACATTCCACAAAGGATTGTAGAAAGGTTCAAGGTCGAACCAGTCTTAAGTTATTTGGAGGGCTTCGTGATCAAATCCAAGAAACTTAAGCAAGTGGGCTGTAGTAGCAAGCGCAAACGCCCCTGTGAAGAAGCCGAGTCATATGAGAAGCCGGTGAGTGACCAAGGCATCTCCAGACCGAGTCCCAAAGGATCAAGTCGGTTGTGTGATCAAGACTTGTATACGGGTGATAACCACTTTGTACTCTGATCAATACTTAGTGGATTCCTCCAGGAGTTGGAGAAGAGAGGAGTAGAAGAATTACCCCATCTTCGAACCTCTATAAAATTTATTGTGTCATTTACATTTCAGCACTTTAATTACTGCTTATTATTTTGATATCTGCTGGTAAATTTGTTGTCCATCTGATAATTAACTAAGTGCTATAATCAAGTATTAAAACAAACTTAAACCAAGATTCAAGGGTGTTAAGTCTTCCGCTGAAAACATATCACAGTCGAGTTAAGTTTTAGTCAAAACAGATTGAGTTATTCTATCAACACTCAATCGAGTCGTTGAGTGGCTAACTCGTTGATCAACTAACTTAGCCGTCCATCAAGATGACTTATTTGTGAAGTATTAACTCAACGCCTTAAAAGGACTAAATCGAAAAGTTGGTAAGGTTTATTCAACCCCCCCTTCTAAACCTTACACTCACACCCCTTGGGACCTACAATATTGTTTTTCCCAAAATTATACCGACTAATCACCGACAGTTTTTAAATTTACCGACATAAACACTGCAGGTATTTACCAACAGTTTTAGATTATGTAGGTAAAATATTTATCTACAATAATTTTACCTATAATAATTTTACCTACACTATACAATTTTCTTAATACTTACAAATTTTTCTATATGTAAGCTGGGTTTTTTTTTAGTAGCGAAAGAAAAAGGAACTTACCATTAAAAGTGTAATAAAAGGTACAATGGAAGTTGGGCGAGTGCATGGCCAAATTCCACACCCCTATGCTTTGCTTTTTTTTTTTTATCCAAATTGAAAATATTTGGTGAAATAATTCTTCGTGTATAAGATTTTTATTATATCAAAATACTTATCAATTATTATTTCAGCTAAATAACTCTAATAACATGTATACCGGCTCTACTAGTTACAATAAAAAAAAAAAAAATTGACGAAATATCTTCAGATGACATGTCTCCCACTAAATTACAAAATACATGTACATTAAATGTCTCCAGCATCGTATCATTATTTTCAATGCAAGTTACCCAAATACAATTCATTCTAAGCATATTCTTCAATCTCACAGAAAAATTAACCCATTTGGTCTCATTAATTTTGAAGTTTCACTTCATTTCTCAGCATATCTACGGTTAAAAATATTTTGGGTTGGTGTTCGTGTAAAAATGATGTATTTGGATTAATTATGTTTTTATGTAATTAACATATGTTTAAAAATAAAATATATTTGCTTTATGGTAGCATGAAAATTGATATGTGAGTAGTTTGAAACCGAAATTAGTAGGTGTGTGAAACAACATTAAAAGTAGGTATTTATTAAAATAGAAATAATTAAGTGATATTAATTTCTGATGAAAATGAATAAATATTCTTTTTTTAATTTTTAAATAGTAAAAAGATTTAGCATCCCCTCCTAAAATGAAATGAAACGAGCTCATTCTCTCCCACAATATTTAAATTAACATGAGAAATAGGGGTGGAAATAAGCCAAGCCAAGCCGGACTTTGAGTTGGAAGGCCTAGGCCTGCTTTGTTAAGTTTAGGCCCAAGTCTGACCTATTATCTGTAATAAGCTTTTTTCATAGGCTCGGCTTGACCTTCTTAAGTAAAAAGGCCAAGCCTCAGCCTATTTAAAGCTTGTTTAAGCCTATCAAAGTTAATTTCAAAAAAAAAATTATAAACTACAAAAAACAAACAACTATCTCACGATAGTCAATACAAGATTCATAATGAAAACAGCAAAATGCACATGACAATAGAATCCATTACGCTCTACCTCCAAAGGACATAAATATGACAATACAATATCCAATAACTTCATAACAATAACAAATCCAAATACAAAATAAGTCTCATTAGTGTTCTAATATTATATTTATATATAAGATATATGTAATATTTTTATACAATCTATATCTTCAATATGTATATAAAATATAATATATACATGTATTCTACATAATACTATTTATTTCTATATATTATATATGTACTATATATAATATTATATATATTTTATACGTAGGCTTTAAATAGGCCAGTCTGTTAAGCTTAAAAGGTTTTTTTAAAGGTTTAGGTCTGGCTCAACTATATAAATAGGCTTTGTAAAAGGCATGAGTCTGACTCAATTGTTAAATAGGTCAAACCAAGCCAAGCCCTTAATAGGCCGGGCCATAGGCCCCTGTTAGGTAGTTTGTCCTATTTCCACCCCTAATGAAAAATAAATAAATAATAAACATATTTCATTTTCATAAAACATATTAAAGATATTTTTAAGAAAATAGCACCAAGCGTAGTCAAAATTCTCGCGGAGAAAGAAACCCACGAGAAAGAAAAAGAAAAAAAAGGAATGCACAAAATGGCAGCATGAAATATTGCGTAAAAAACAAATACATATATATTTAACATCAAAACTATATTTTTATTAATCAATACGAAACAAATAAGATACAATATCCTGAAGCCTAAATAAACTCACTTTTCAAACAAGTGAAAAGTACGAGACAAACAAAAATCTAAACTAAATACAATAGATCATAATGTATCTTATCAAAATCAGTGGGTTATAATTCTTGGTTTAATGAGTGATCGTTTATCCTTCCAAACAAGATTTTAACGAGTCACGCCAGATTGCTTTCTGATCTATCGGTCTACCAAAATCTAGTGAAGAACTCCGTATGAGACCCCGAAAGAACATATTTATTAGTATCTGAATAAATCTATAAAAAAAAGAAGAAAACAAAGAAGAAAATGAAAAAGCAAACCAATACATAGAGCGAAGAAAATTACTCCTACATAAGAGAGAAATATGCTCCCTCCAAAGGGAAAATTGGAAGAAAAAAACTAAGGACGGTGAAAAAGAGAATAAGAAAAAAAAGCAAAAGAAATTATTTTATTTTTCTCTCATGGTGGGAAGGAGAATGACGTAGGGGCGGCTAGGATTGAGTAACCAATGGCGGAGGAAGGGGCCCCCTGCAATTTGTTTTTTTTTCAAATATATTTTAGCTAAGAATTATATGATTTTTTTAAAATGTTTTTATCCAATTCATCTCATTTTTATGCATGGGTCCATACCTAATTTTTTCATGGCTCCACCATTTTGAGTAACCAACTACCATATTTAAATAGAATTAACTAGTTTAGAGTAGATAACAAACAAGAATGTGATTTGTTTGTCAAGGTTTGAATATTTGAAAACAACAAAAGTGAGCTGGTAAGTGTCAAAATCAAAATTCGGCTTCAATCAATTAGGATAAAAATATATAGTGCGCTTAGCCTCAATAAATACATAGAAGTGAATATACATATGACGAGGGAAATATTAGGATAAAGAGAAACAAATTAAACAAAAAATATAATATTTAGTTTATTTAGAGGAAATAATTCGTCCTTGGCATAAACGGGTTCTTGTAGTCTTTTTCTTTTTGAAAAAAAAAATTAATTTGGGCACCAAAAAAATTAATAAAATGGAAAGCCTGAAATTTGCCCTTTTCTTTTTTTAACAATATCATGATGATGAGATTTTATTGTCCAGCAAGCCGCCAAGAAATAGATTATGGCAAAAACTTGTATAAGATGGTCGCACGGTGCGACTGGTGATACTTTTAATGTGAAAAGTTATATTTTTAGTATAAAAAGTGATACCTTATCTCAATAAACAAAAAATAAGTGCATGTATTCAGACAAAGTATCACTTTTTATACTAAAAAATTTATTTTGTACACTAAAAGTATTACTTGTTATACTAAAAGTGCAATCTGTCGCACCGTGCAACCGTCTTACAAAGAGACTTGCTCATAGAATAATGCATATGCAATCCAATATTTCAAGTTTTTAGACTACTAAAAGAGAGTGAAGAAATTTGAAAAGGGCAGAAAATTACCGCGTCTTACTTTTGGTTGGACTGGGAAGAAAATAAATAAAGACATCTGACCAACTAAATTAAAACGAAACAAAAAGAAAGGAAAAATTTGTCATCTTACAGAAACAAACAAAGGGTACAATAATATTTTTTTTTTT
Organism: Rehmannia glutinosa; assembly: GCA_016081115.2. Classification (NCBI taxonomy): domain Eukaryota; kingdom Viridiplantae; phylum Streptophyta; class Magnoliopsida; order Lamiales; family Orobanchaceae; genus Rehmannia; species Rehmannia glutinosa. Next base: position 240,597 of record JABTTQ020001185.1, read on the forward strand.
TTTTTGCATAAGCATACCAATGTGGGATGGGGATTAAGGACACATCCTCGACCTATTTATTGCATGAAAAATTTACAAGGGATAGAAATATTACAAAGAGATAGTTTCTAACAGTTATAAAAGATGGTAAACCTAACTGATCTATCCTAGCTATGCCTTTTACATCACGAGGAAAAGATGTATAAGAAAACTCACAAAGATGTAATGAGGTTAAACCAATGTTTGCAAGAAGGAGCGTTTCCTACTTTCCTTCTTGTTCAATGCAGGGGCTTTAGCCTCCCCAAGAATTTTAAAAATTCGATTAATATATGTATATATTTTTTTAAATAATATTTTTTAGTTTCAAATATTTATTTTTTATTAATTTAACCCCCCAAAAGTAATTAGACTCCTCAAATATATATGTCTAGCTCTGCCCCTGTTTGCAAGTTTATATGCAACACGGTTGGCCTCTCTATATACATGAGAAATAGTAAAAGAAATATGTTGTAAAGAATTATGAATATGAACTAAACTATATTTAAGAGTCCAATGTCCAGAAAATTTCTTGGAAATAGTACTATATAAGATGCTTGAACCAGTTTCAATGTAAGTGAATAATTTGCTGTTTGGAAATAAGCTGAAGAGTAGTAACAAGGGCCTAACACAAGGGCCTGACTATGTGTGTTTGATGCTGACAGGCTCCATCAATGTTTAACTTGGGTACAATAATAACTTTAAAATATATTAATAATTTCCTTATTCTAGTGAAATATATATCCAAAAATTGGACTAAATGGTGTTTTCCTTAACAAAAATTGGACTAAATTGAAATAATAAGTATACCCCTCAAATCTAACAAAAATCTAGTATGATTTGGTTAACAAAGGAGACATATACTTGTAAATGTAGGGTAAAATAATTTCTCGGTGTATGGTTTAATTTTTTTGAAGAAAATACGGATATAGTGTATGGTTTAAGTCGAGGCCCGATTTAATCGGTCTCCGCAAGACGAAAACGCCCGTACATCGAGTGCTTACGGTTCGGCGTTCGCCTCTAAGATACAACGACTTTTACGTCTCGAGTTTACAAAGACTTGAAACTCGAAACACAACGAACAACAAAAAAGTTCGAACTTTCAAGCTTTGAACGAAAGGGAAAATCAATATGCTCGTATGATGCAAATGACCGGTTATTATCCGAGTTTTTCGTCTGCTTTTTCATCACCAGGGATCGATTTTTATAGGCTTTAGGCGTCCGTATGGAAGGAACATGTCTTTTGGCTCGAAAAGACACCTTTTGCATCATGAACAGACGCACTGCAGCAGGGGAGCACGGCTAGACGCACGCGGCGGCGCCGCTGCGCGTCTTGCGCGCAGCTCAAACTTTCGGACCAAAGACGACCAGACGCAGCGTGCGCCGCCCGTGCGTGTAGGCGGCAGACCCTAGCAGGTAGCACGACCCGACCGCACGGGCGTGCTCTCCTGCCCGTCGTGGGCCGAAAGTTTTCCCAGCTTGAACTCTTTTAATTAATTACAAAAATTAATTAAATCTATTTAATTAATTACAAAAATTAATTAAATATTTTAATGTTTTTGGTCCAAAAAGAATAAGGGCCTTGAAGCCCAAGCCCAAGCCCAAGCCCAAGCCCAAGCCCACGACCCACGACCCATGACGGCCGAGCCGGGCCGGCCGGCGGCACAAGGTAAGCTTTGACCAAACCCACAAGCATGTAGGTCTTCCCCTTTAAAAACTTGGGTGCTCCCCAAGGGCCCAAACCCATTTGTCCAACTTAGGATAAATAAAGTGTGCAACTTTACCTCCTCTTTCCTATGTGGGATGGAGCATCTCTCCTCCCCCACATTTTCCATTTTCCATACCATTTATTTGTATTAAGTGGCTAACTTCTAGCATTAATTTCTCATTCACCCGGAATCGGTTTTGAGAAATTCCAAATGCTATTCTCATCTACTCTCTAAGTAGAATTTTTACAAATAATTTAATTCCATTTTTCATAAATGGAAACCACTTAATTAATTGGTCAAAATCGGGTCAACACCCCATTTATCAAAGACCAATTCCAACAGTAAATTCTCCTATCAAATGGATTGCTTGGAGACGGAAGCTAACCCAATATAAAAAAGTTCTCATTTTGTTTGTGCAGTTTCAATGGAGGTTCTTAGAAAAAAATTCAAGCCTATAACATATATGCCTACGGGAGTATTTACAAGTAATGATGTTGGACTTGGGTTGGGCCGAGGTTGCAACAATCGAAGTCTGATCCTATTTAATAATTGAGAATTCAAATACAAATATTGCCGAAGAGGGTGTTCTTGCGTATATATCAGTCTTTTTTTCTTTTTGAGCACAAACATTAACCACCAAAAAATATTTCCTTTTGAAGTTTACAATTAAAAGAAAAAAAAATATTGATAGATGGACAATGATAATTGATAAACATACAACAAAGATATATGCCATCTAACAAATCCATAATTTACCTTTTTTAAAACCAAAAGTAAATTGATACAAGTTTTGCAGTGGGTTATTTTATTTATTAATTAGTTAAACGTAGTTATCTAATATTTCTTAAATCGGGCCCCCATATTTCATTTAAATATAATTATTGTTAATGTTTATAATTTATATGGTAAATGTCATAACTACCTGCTAAAATGTATTAAATGCACAATTTTTTTTTTAAATATGCACAATTTTGTTATCAACAATAAAACTCAGTGATATTGGGTTCCAGCTCATTTTTTGGTACGGCCCTCATCCACATAAAAATGAAAATTGATAATAAATTCTTGAAATCTTCACATAACTAGAATTATTTAAGAAATTCCAAATTTTGTTTTATTTGAACTCTTCAATACTCTGACCTTTTCAATTTGTCATATTGATTTGCCTTTTTTTTTTCTTTGACAAGGTCATATTGATTTGTTAAAAATTTAAGTTACTATATAAGCTTTTAAATTTTGATATTTTCATGTTAGTGAATATTATTGAATTACTTCTTCAAGCAATTGATCCATCATAAATAAATACACTAAGAGAAAAGGTTAAATTAATTGGTCAATTTTACAAAAATGACATTAATTTGAACGGAAGGTAGTAAGAAAGATGCATACAAATTGTTCGGTAATAATGATAGTGTTAAATTCGTATGAAATTAAACAAAGAAACATTTCTCGAGACAAAAAGATATTTCATTATAGCTTAAGAATTGCATAATGGTCTGTTGACATTTATATAGCTCATAGAGCTCACAGCATGCACTGGAAACTTGAAGGGTAACAAACCTGAGAATATTCTAACTGCCAAAATCTATCAAAAGATAACACGTGTATTCAAGTTAAGGAAAAGATAAGTAAATAAAAGTGTAAAGGAAGAAAACACGAGTCTATATCTCTTCAGTCCCCCCTCAAGTTAAGCCACAGTGGAAATCGCGGAGGCCTAACTTGGACAACAAAGATTTGAAAGTTGCAACTCCCATGGCCTTTGTTAGAATTTCAGCAAGCTGGTTAGAAGAGATCACATGATGGAGACGGAGAAAACCTCTTTATACTTATTTCGGACAAGGTGGCAATATATAAATGTGTTTGGTCCTTTCGTGGAAAACAGAGTTGGCAACGATATGCATTGTCGCTTGGTTGTCACACCGCAGATCGACAGGAGTAGGAAAATCAATGTGGAGATCCTGGGCAATATAGGAAATCCAATGTATCTCACAAACAGTGGAGCTAAGTGCACGGTATTCAGCTTCAGCTGAGGAACGGAAGATGGTATTCTATTTTTTTGATTTCCAAGATACAAGAGCTCCTCCCAAAAAAATATAGTAACCGGTAATGGATATTTCTCGTATCGGGGCAATCCCCCCAGTCGGCATCATTGTATGTGACCAGGTTAGAGGCAGAGCAAGAAGAATAAAATAAACCAAATGATGGTGTACCTTTGGGATACCTAACCACATTCAATGTGGCGTCCTAATGCAAAGTGTATGGAGTAGTAACAAACTGACTGAGTTGTTGTGTAGCAAAAGTAACGTCAGGCCTGGCAAAATTAAGATAGAGAAGTCTTCCAATAAGCCTTCTATAATGTTCAGGATTAGGGGGAGGTTGGCCAGTAGCGTGTTGGAGCTTAATACCTGGGGTCGAAGCAGAGTAGCAGCACGCTTACATTGAAGGAATCCCAAGTCATCAAGTATATCCAAAGCGAACTTGCGCCAATGAATGTATACACCAAGTGAATTTCAAGCAAACTCTATGCCAAGAAAATATTTGGCATAACCAAGGTCTTTAATGGTAAAGAATACATCCAAATAATATTTCAAGTGTTGTATATCCTCCTCTCTGCAGCCCATGATGAACACATCATCAACATAGACAATCAGGGAAAGAAAATTATCACTCCTACCCTTGGTGAACAGACAATGATCATGTTGTGATTGGGCAAAACCATATTGTTTAGAAATTTATATGATATATTTCGATGATACCATGTAAAACTTAGATTAGGAAGTTGGCACCCCAATTTCACTATAAATCAACTTGTAATAGATAAGATTTTGTAAGCTGAGTGGAAGCAGCCAAATTGAAGATTGCAGGACTCGATTGAAGATCAAATAGAAAACACAGTTGTATGGCAGTTGAGTGAAGTGAAGTCTAATATCAGTCAAGTCACAGAAAAGCTGTCTCAGTCAACTGACTGACAACAAAGTCATTCCAAAATCATTGGAGTTGACTGTCAAATGGTTATGCAGCAGACAAGATCAAAGAAAGCTGAAATAGATCCGTTGTCAAGCAAAGTCAATGTTTTGCTGCAAATAAGCATGTGTCAGACTGCTTACCTTAAAGCTATTTTGCTGAAATAGTGCAAAAAGTAAGAAGCCAATGAGGTGTACCTGAAATCCTGCAGAGTTTAAGGAAAGGCTGAAGAGCATTAAATTCAAGGTACAGTCCACATCAATGCTGCAAGACAAGACAAGCTAACGACCTGAAAGTGGAGTTTGAAAATGCATCTATCACTTCAACGGATATATTTTCGAACCACCACTATAAAAGGCTAAGGATCCATTTGAGAAAAGGTTACCCAAGTGACTTAAACAATCTGAGACACAAAAGAGAAATCAAGCAAAGCAATATCTCTCAAGCATTCAGATATTATCATCAAGCCTAAACTCGAAGGAAATCGATCCGAGTGAAGGAAAGACAACTTCATTTCTTGAAGAGAAAAAACTTCTTTCAAGAATAAGGGGTCTACTCTCTAAGGTTGAAGGAGGTGTAGTAGGGTTCTAGATCGAACCAGAAGCTTTGAACCTGTTGGAGGGCTGTGCGAACAAATCCAAAGATTTGAAGGAGCTGAAGTAGCAGGGCATCCGTCTTATGAAGAAGTTGAGTCCCAGGAGAAGCTAGCTGTGTGATCAAAGTTGTCTCGGACTGTAACCATTTTATAACAAAGTCATTGTTACATTAGTGGATTCATCCAAGAATTGGAGAAAATTTGATTAGAGGAATTACCCCATCCTCGAATCACTATAAATTGCTTGTGTCTTTTACATTCAACATACTTACCTTCTTGCTTATATGTTTGTTAATTTGCTAAGTCAATTAATAATAACCTAGCTTAAACAAATGTTGAAAACATATTCAAAACTAAGAATGGAAGTCTTCTACTGTTAAAAACCAAGTCAACTGTATTTTTGAAGTGTTAACTGAATTAGTTGAGTTATACTATCAACAACTCAGGCGAGTTTGTTGAGTAGCTTACTCTGTTGTGTAAGTCAACTTAGTTGTCCACCAAAGACTTAGCTGATTTGAGTCAACTCTGAATTTATTAAAAGGACAAAAAACGAAAAGTTGGTAAAGTTTATTCAACCTCCTCCCTTTAGACTTTACTTATCACCCCTTGGGACCTACACATACTCCAGAAGCCTATTGCAAAGTTCCAAGTTCCATTCTCTAGAAGCCTGTTTGAGATCGTACAAACTTTACTTCAAAAGACACATTTGGCCTTCTTTAAGAACTGAATATCCCTCGGGTGGATACATATAAATTTCATTAGTAAGAATACCACGAGGAAGGCATTGTTGATATCAAAATGATGTAATGACCACTACTTGCTTGTAGCCAATGCAATGAGAAGTCTAACCGTCACCATTTTAGCAATAGGTGAAAACTCTCGGTGTAATCTATCCCAACCACCTGATTATATCTTTTGGCCACAAGACGTGCCTTATACCGCTCAATTGTTCCATCTGGATTCATATTTACTTTGAAAACCCATCTACAACCAATGGTTTTCTTTCCTTTAGGCAAATCTATTAACACCCAAGTGTGATTGTTTTCAAAGGCAGATATATCCTGTTACACTGCCTCCACCCAATTATTGTCATTTCTAGCTTGATAATATGACTTTGGCTCATGCATGTTATTTACATTTGCTAAGAAAGACACGTATGTGGGAGTAAAGTGAGTGGTGTGAGTGTATGGAAAAGTATTTGGAACAGATTCAGACCATGGAGGAGTGGATGAGATTATATTGGTTGTTGATTGGCAATCTGGGACAACATTGGTGACAAAATCCTTCAACCAAGAGGGTGCAACTGTAGTTCTGCTGCTCCTTATGAGTGGTGGCTGGTGAGAATTAACAACCATGGAGTTTGGTGTTTGTGAGACATCAAAAAAGTCCATGTAGCTCTAGTGTAGTCATCAACCAGATTTAACAAATAAGAGGCATTAGGCAGATTATTGGCTTTATAAGGTCCTCATATATCCACACGCACAAAATCAAAAACATTAGTAGTATGTATGGTGCTATGAGGAAAAATAAGTCTATGTTGCTTTGATTTATGGCTAATATCACATGATTGCAAAGATTTTCCCACTTCAGGGGTACACAAATGCTTAAGGAAAGTTAAATGATGTCACAAGTGAAGAAAAGCATGCACAAATCGTTTGTGCCACAAATCAAAATTCTCAGTACAAGTGTTGGAAACTATACATCTAGGACTCTAAGTAAACAAATAGTTGGATGGGTCAGGAATGGAGAGATTTGGATGAAGAATGTAAAGTCGACTAGATGCTTTGGCAACAGCCAATATTTTTCTCATCGAGTAGGGCCTGAAAAACACAATGATTAGGCAAGAAAATACACTTGAGGTTAGCTTGGTTAGCCAACTGTGGGATAGATAAAAAAAATTATATTTAAAGCTAGGAACAAAAAGAACACCAGTCAGTGTCAAGTGGGGTGTAATTTTGCTAGTTCCATCATGTGTCACTATTTTAGTTGTGACATCTTGTAGATAAATTGTGATAGGGGGTGAGAAGAGTTAAAGAGGATAAGATATTGGGGTTGGAACACATATGACTGATAGCTCTTGTATCCAACACCCATGAGCTAGTCAATTTTCTCATGCGCACACAATGCATAGTAAATAGAGCATGAGGAAGGTGTACCATTAAAATCAGCAAAACTAGCAAAACTGAAGTTGGTTTCAGGAGCATCAGATCCCCCAATCATCTTGTTGGACATGAATTTTGCAATCTCTTGTTGGATAAGGTTGCTCATATCAGTGGATTGTTGCCCATTGCCACCATTATCAGGGGCAACTCTGTCATGGGATCTAGGATCTGATTCTACAATGTTAGCAGTTGTTTGGTTTTTCCTCTGTTCGTTTAATTCCTTGATCCAATCTGGATAACCATGCAACTTGAAACATGTTGAAATATCATGCCCAATTATATTGCAGTGTTTGCACAATAGATTTGCCTGTTATTCTTTACTCCTCTTTATGTTACCTGGTCTGTTTCTCCCATAGGGCATAGGGTTGTGTCCTCCTCTCACAACAATATTTCTATTTGGGGTATGTGTTCTACTAAGTAAAGTTGAATTCTCAACATCAAAAGAACTGCCTTTAACATCTCTTTGTCTTTCAACTCGCAAAATCAGAAATTCTATAGACAGTTAACTTAATAGATAGCTAGAAAATATTTTCCATATCATTTTAGGACTTAACTTCTCCATTAATGATGTGTTCAATTATTTAATATTTCCCATATCCATTTAGAAGTCTAACTTTAATTTCCTCTACAAATAAAATAGATACCAGCTTCCGAGTTAATCCCACATTATTTTTCTTTTAGAACTTACACATCTCCTTATTAACGTAAAATTCAGGCGCTTCAGCTTGAACATTCATTTCCCAACTGATCATGGCTCATTATCTCCATCAAAGTAACTTCTCCTTCGACACCTCCTCCTCGTGTAATGTTCAACCGCCACAACCAAGTGACTTTGGTTCTGTTTGGAAGCGCCCACGCAATCTACCGCCGCGACGATGGGACTTTTCCATCGAAACTCGAAGGGCCCCATGCAATCTATCGCCGCTACATGTGACATCACCTCCGTCGTGATACATCTTATTCGGAGAGGGCCGCACAATCTGCCGCCACGACAAAGGCACTCATTCGGTCCTATTTGGAGGGGCCCCCACAATCTGCTGCCACAAAAGGGGGCCCATGTAATTTGCCGCCATGGCAAATTGTTGCCTTGGTTGCCGCTGAATATGTTCCTATTTTCATGATGATGAAGATATCATCATCATTACCCTCCCATCTCATGAAGCATATTTCAATGGAATATGGCACTCTGCACCTTACAATATTATTGAAGATGATAACTACCAGGATTTTAGATATCTCGAAGAATATATTCATTCAAACATTCCATCAACGAGTGACAACATTAATGGAAGTGTAAGTCCAAGCGGCTACGATAATCTAGAGGGGGGTGAATATATTATCTCCATCTTTTCGATTTTACCCTCTTTTTCGAACCGAGAGCTCAAAGACAATAATAAAAGTGCGGAATGTAAACAACACACGTCGATTTAAAGAGGTTCAAGCCACCTAGGGCCTAATCCTCTACCACCCCAGTATATCCGGGATGGATTTCAAAAAGAAAAAAAAAGATTTTATTAATTACCAAAATTAATACAACATCAACTTACAACACCTTGAAGAGCACCACACTCTTCTTCAACAACACCTTTGGAGATTACCACAATCTCCCTTTGAAGATCACCACAATCTTCCTTCAACGGCACCTTGTGAAGATTACCACAATCTTCAACCTTGAAGAATACCAAATTCTTCAACACCTCAATAAGAAGATCACCACAATCTTCTTGCACCTATCACCTATATCATCCAAGTGTGTTCTTACCACAAGAACACTCACAAGGATATCTTGTGTTGAATGATAACCCAAAAATCAAGATTACAACTCAATAATGAATATTACAATTTGAGTGCAAAGTGTAATCAATAATAGCCTAGACCTCAAAGATGTGAAAGTGATAAGCTAGGCAAATTTTACAACAAGAATAATAACAATGAAGAACAAATATTTGCTTGAAGTGTTCTTGTTGTGTTGTATCTCAATGGTTGTATTGGTTGCTCCAAAACTTCCTCTATTTATAGAAGATGATTGATCAAGCATAGGCTCCTCTTGGGGATTGAAAATCTACAGAAAAATACAATTAAAATCAAGAATATAGCTGTTAGAAATCAATCCCACATTTTAAGGAAATATGTCTGCTGTCAAACGGTCATATTTTTGTTGTCAAAGCACAGGGCGACCGGTCGCACAGAAATAGAGGTTTGAAACGAAGCACAGTAATTTTATACAAGGCGACCGGTCGACGTAGGGTTCGACCGGTCGACCCTGACTTCAACCGGTCCCCCTCATGGGATTGAGAAGAAGAAAATGTTATGTTTCAAAGTGCACATTCAGGTACCGGTCGACTGGCACCTGGGTCGATCGGACGGCCGACACCAGTGATGGCGGCCGACCAGATTTTTTTTTTCCGTCTCATTTTCTGTTTCAAAAATCATCTTCAGGTACGGATTAACCTATAGGGCGACCGGTCGACCTCGAGACAGAAATGTTGTCCAATTTTTATCGAAAATAAAACTCAAGAAATACTCCGAAAATATAGTAAAAACATTTTAAACCAATCGGAAGTATTTAGACAACATTTAGGAACCTTGTTTTGAAGTGAAAACTTATAAACATAAAATCATTAGAAGTGTTGTCCAATTTTATCTAAAGTAAAACTTGAAGAAATACTCCGGAAAATATTAAAGCCATTTTAATTCATTTAGGAAAATATTAAAAATATTATTTTGGTGTAAAAATAAAATCATCAAAATTAAGATAAAAACATGTATCAAACAATCTCCTCCTTTTTGATGATTACAAACCAAAACAATTTTTAGAGAAATTTTGGACGGACAATTTTAAAAATGATTTTCCGGTAAAAACCATCTAACCGTTTGGAAGCAACCCAAATTTCCAAAATACATAAGCAACCAATAGGGAGTAAGAATATTCAATAATAGGCATAATAAGCACAAGCTCCCCCTATCAACAAGCATATCAAGAATAATGTAAAAGCAATTAACCATAAGCCAAAAGCTTAGCTTTTACATATTGTACAAGAGCTTAAAAGCTCCCCCTGTCACAAAACTTCATTAGACATGTATGAAGGTCCATCAAGCAATAATAGGAGTAAATATAATTCACAACTTATGGCTTTTGAGAGCCATAGCTTATAGCTTTTAAAACAAGCTTTTATTAGCTTTTTGAGCTAATGAGTCATTTTCTGTTTCTCCCCTTTGGAATCATCAAAAAGAAGGTTAGGATGATAAAACGTCATACAAATATTTCAAAGTGCGCTTAAAGAGACGGTTTATCAACCATTGAGCAATATAAACTTAAAAAACCAAGAAAAATGGGAGAAATGTGACATGAAGAGTTTATATGCTCATTTTATTCGCCAAAACATGATCTCAATAAGTATTGAAGACTTTTGGAAGCAAGAGACTCATGTATAAGTTGAAAATTTCATTGTGATATTTCATCGAACACTTTGTGGGCATGAAAAAAAAATAAAATTGTATATAGCCCTTGTAAATGATTCAAGCCAAAAAAAAAATTCATATCATCATCCAACTACATCAAACATCATACAAACCATCATAATAGCAAAGCTCAACAAGATCATATGCAAAATATATCAAGAAATATGCAACATTTGTCCATCAAATAAGAGGCTCAACAAAGTAGATTCTCAAGGGTTCAACCCAATTGAGATAAATTTAGCCTAAGAGATCAAAGCATTACAAATGCCAAAAATAGAAGATCCATCAAGTAATACAAGTCATGCCTCAAATATTACATATAAGACATTACAAATCTCCCAAATTATCCATCTAAGCATAATGATTAAGGCATCTAAGCAAAAATTAAAAGAAGCACTTTTACCATCAAGTACTTCATACCAATTATCAAACAATGCTAAATTAGAGTATTTTTACCATCAAATACTCCATTAATATCATGATCACCCACAAGTCATTATCAACTTGCAATTTTAACCCTTTCAAGAGAACAAGCAAATCTCATTAGTACGAAAGAGTTTTACAAAAAAGTTCATGGAAATACAAAATAGCATGAGTAAGATAGAAAATGCTAGAGTAGTAAAGGGGTGGGGACATCATTCCTCGTCCGAGGAGAAGCAAGATCTAGGAATAAAGTCTTTAATGAATTTCTTCAACTTGCCGATAGATTTTTGCATTTTGGAAGTCTTTTGCTCCAAAGCCTCATACCTCGCCTCATGAAAAGCCCTTAACTCATCAAATTCGGCTTGGGTGTACCTCCTAGGCGGTTGAGCACCGGTATTACCCTCCGGATTGCTCTGTTCGCCTCCCTCCTCCAATCTCGCGGCCTCGGCATCATCAAAGAAGTCGTTTGGATCAGGGGATTCTTGACCTCTTTCTCTAGCCATTTTAGTTGGTCGAATGTCCATATTCTTGCGCATAGTGACCATTTGGGAGATGTTATCAATGTCAAAGTCATTTTGAAATACCTCCGAGTTACACTCCGACGAAGGTAGTCCCGATTGTCTAAGAAGTTTACAAATCCAATTTCCCATAACCAATTTCTTATTACCTTGAGTGATGGACTCGATTAGACATTGAATAAGTATGGCGCCAAAGTTAAGCGGTTCCCTCCTAGCAATCTTATAAGTCAAAAAATAATCCATGTTGCTAGGCATCTTACCCGCCTTTCCACAAATACAGTGGGTGAAAATTACAGATAAAATTCGATGCTCAAGTGTCATCGCCAATAATGAATACTTTGGCCATACGCCCAAATATGTCTTAACTTCCTTCATGGACACCCCCAACATTTCATCATTCCAAGTACCACAAGAAAAATAGTCCCAACCACCTTCTCTAACATGTAAAAGCCGACAAATATCATTAGGAGTCCGCCTAAAATGACGACCCCTTATAAACGAATTTACGGCAATCGGCTTCCTTTCATCATCATATTGCACCCACATATTAGCATAAAAATGTTGGATAATTTCATCATCATACAAAACATAAGCATGCTCCCATAAAAACATCCAACCTTGCTCCTCAAAGAATCCTCTAATAGTAGGATATTCATTTGTAAATGAATTAAAATGACACATTTTAGTCCGAGCAATCGATTTTTCTCCCATTCTCGAATCCTCATAGTACCATTCCGCATACTTATTGATGAAATTAAGAACATTATTAGAATGAGGAGCTTGAGTAATAAAGGATTTCTTACTTTTCGCCCAACGGCAATTTTGGAGCGAAATAGTTCCACGGAGCTCGGCAATTTGGGCCCGAGAGAGTATGGGATTTTGAACGTCATCACCTTCTTGAGCCACGTTTCTCTGGGTAGCTCGAATATCCCTTTGTTCGGCTTCTTCTTGCCGATTTCTCGAAGAACCCTCTCCGCCCCTTCTACGCTTGGAGATGGGATTTCGACCGGTGGAATTCTTTGGGGGAGCCATATATGTAAGATTCTTGAAAAATAAGAGGATTAGCAACAAGAATTGTGAAAAATGATGAAGATTTGAAGAACTTAGAAAAAGAGGGATGATTTTCGCGAGCAAGGGTTTTGGAAAATTTTATGTTCTGTTTCAAGAAGAGAAGACAGACGGGTTATATCCCAAAATTTTGGCCTGGGTGACCGGTCGAAGTAGGGTGCGACCGGTCGACGCGGCGCGGCATCGGGTCGACCGCTTTGACCGCTCAAAGGCAATTTTTCATTCTCCAGGTTTTTCAAAAATTCGATTTTTCACCCCAAAAGTTTTAAAACTTTGTAAAACGATAATTTTGGACCATATCCAACAAATACGAGTTTTGGGAAAACATATATACGAAAAAATCGAGACTTAACGAGTAGTGCCCTTTTAAGAAAAAATTGCAAAATCATTTAGGGGCACTTAGGGGTTGAAATGAAATATCTTGAAAGATATGTGCATAAACATAATGCCGAGTTCTAAGACAAATACGAGTGAACATACCTCGATAGTTTAAGAGACTTGACGACGAAATAGCCAATGAATATGAGATATATATCCTACACAATTCTTAGACAAAATCTAGCACAAACCATAATGATAAATGTGTAGGCTAAGAGATATCACAAGTAAGCTCATGTCATAAAAATCCATAAGAGATGATAATACACTTTAGTCTACAAAAATACACAAGAGTTTTAAAAACAACATGTAAGGTCTCCTTTTTCAAAAGGTTTTAAAAGCACAAAAATATATTGAAGACCTTATTTAAAAAAAAACTTGAAAACTTATTTTGCAATAAAGACACAAATAAAAGCATGCATAATAACAAAATAAAATGCATATTTAAATAGAGAGATACGGTTTACTAATTATGCCATTTCCATGGGTTGTACCGTTCCCATTGTTGATGATATCTTCCCCTTGAGAAGACACTTTGTTGATGATGACTTCTTTGATTACTCCATTTCCAAGGTTTGTTGCCTTCCCATTGTTGAAGGTCTCTTTGAAAATCATCTTGTTGATGATGTCTTTGCCTTTTCCAAGGATTGTGTTCTTCCCGTTTTTGATTATTTCTTCTTCTTGGAAATTGGCTTTGTCGAAAATAGTTTCTCCTTCTTTGATCAAATGAAATGGTCATTTGATGCCTTCTTGGCGGTATGAATTTTCTTCGATCATTATTTCGCCGGGTACCTAATGTGACATTATTTTGTGGTACCCTCATGTGTTTGGGTCCTTTGGGATTAGTCTTGAGACTTTTAGGTCTCCAACAATAATTAAAGCTATTTCTAGCCCGACAAGTATTTACCGTATGACCCTTTTTACCGCAATAGAAGCAAGTAATATTACTAACATGCATAGGAACTCGATTCTTTTTCATATGCTTGACAATGTTAGGCTCATGATCTAGTTCACTATTTAAACTATCACAATCATCATCATTCACAATTTTAGGCAATTCATTGGTACTCAAGTTGGATTTTGATAAATCATTTTTCAAGCACTTAACATTCTCAACAAGAGTACTATTTTCTATCTCGAGGTTTCTAACCTTATCAAGAGTGGTGGTGTGAGCACATGATAGTGATTCATAGGAAGTAAATAAGCTATCCTTATCATTCTTCAAAACATTGAATTCCTTTTTCAAATTTTTGTATTTAACAAGTAAGCTTTGGAATTCATTTTGAAGTTCATCATAATCATTTTGCAAATCACTATAATCATTTTGTATAACAATATCATAGGAAGTAGAAGGTTTAAGACATACCTCGTTTTCTTCTTCGATGCCCATAAGACAATGTTCAACTTCTTCATAGTTGGAAGTTGTAAGAGGCTTGTTCCTTAGATTTGGACTAGTATCCCTTTAAGAAGTAGATGCCTTTGTTTGACTCCTTTCATTTGCATAAATTCCATAGATGGCTTCTAATTTTTGCCCTACTTCATGTGCGGATCGAATTCCTACAATATGTTCATATTCTAAATTAGTAAATGAACAATACAAAATATTGAGAGCTTTACCGTTTAAGGAGATGATTTTCTTCTCTTCATCATTGAGCTTTTTGAAGCCTTTTGAGGTGTGTGGTGTATCTTTCATTGGAATGGATTCTCCATTTATGACGGTGTTCCAAATGTCAAACCCGCAACCTTGTAAATAGCATTCCATTCTTTCTTTCCAAAATATATAATTTTTGGAATCAAATAGAGGTGGCTTGGTGGTGGAGGTGCCGGTAGGATGAGCTTCGTTCATAGCCGACGATCATTCCTCTTCACTCGCGATGTGAAACGAGCTTGCCAAAGAGTTTGGCTTTGATACCACTTGTAAGTCCAAGCGGCTACGATAATCTAGAGGGGGGTGAATAGATTATCTCCATCTTTTCGATTTTACCCTCTTTTTCGAACCGAGAGCTCAAAGACAATAATAAAGGTGCGGAATGTAAACAACACACGTCGATTTAAAGAGGTTCAACCCACCTAGGGCCTAATACTCTACCACCCCAGTATATCCGGGATGGATTTCAAAAAGAAAAAAAAAAGATTTTATTAATTACCAAAATTAATACAACATCAACTTACAACACCTTGAAGAGCACCACACTCTTCTTCAACAACACCTTTGGAGATTACCACAATCTCCCTTTGAAGATCACCACAATCTTCCTTCAACAAAGACTTGTGAAGATTACCACAATCTTCAACCTTGAAGAATACCAAATTCTTCAACACCTCAATAAGAAGATCACCACAATCTTCTTGCACCTATCACCTAGATCATCCAAGTGTGTTCTTACCACAAGAACACTCACAAGGATATCTTGTGTTGAATGATAACCCAAAAATCAAGATTACAACTCAATAATGAATATTACAATTTGAGTGCAAAGTGTAATCAATAATAGCCTAGACCTCAAAGATGTGAAAGTGATAAGCTAGGCAAATTTTACAACAAGAATAATAACAATGAAGAACAAATATTTGCTTGAAGTGTTCTTGTTGTGTTGTATCTCAATGGTTGTATTGGTTGCTCCAAAACTTCCTCTATTTATAGGAGATGATTGATCAAGCATAGGCTCTCCTCTTGGGGATTGAAAATCTACGTAAAAATACAATTAAAATCAAGAATATAGATGTTAGAAATCAATCCCACATTTTAAGGAAATATGTCCATTGTCAAACGGTCATATTTTTGTTGTCAAAGCAGGATGACCGGTCGCATTTAAATAGAGGTTTGAAACGGCTACGTAATTTTACACAAGGCGATCGGTCGACGTAGGGTTCGACCGGGTCGACCCGACTTCAACCGGTCCCCCTCATGGGATTGAGAAGAAGAAAATGTTATGTTTCAAAGTGCACATTCAGTGCACCTGGTCGACCCACAGGCGTCGACCAGCACGATTTTTCTTCCGTCTCATTTTTCTGTTTCAAAAATCATCTTGTGCACGGGTTGCCTATAGGGATAACGGTCGACCTCGAGACATGCAAGTAAATGTTGTCCAATTTTTATCGAAAATAAAACTCAAGAAATACTCCGAAAATATAGTAAAAACATTTTAAACCAATCGGAAGTATTTAAACAACATTTAGGAACCTTGTTTTGAAGTGAAAACTTATAAACATAAAGTCATTAGAAGTGTTGTCCAATTTTATCTAAAGTAAAACCTGAAGAAATACTCCGGAAAATATTAAAGCCATTTTAATTAATTTAGGAGTATTTGGACAACAAGTAAAAATATTGTTTTGGTGTAAAAATAAAATCATCAAAATTAAGATAAAAACATGTATCAAACAATCTCCCCCTTTTTGATGATTACAAACCAAAACAAATTTTAGAGAAATTTTGGACGGACAATTTTAAAAATGATTTTCCGGTAAAAAACATCTAACCGTTTGGAAGCAACCAAAATTTCCAAAATACATAAGCAACCAATAGGGAGTAAGAATATTCAATAATAGGCATAATAAGCACAAGCTCCCCCTATCAACAAGCACATCAAGAATAATGTAAAAGCAAATAACCATAAGCCAAAAGCTTAGCTTTTACATATTGTACAAGAGCTTAAAAGCTCCCCCTGTCACAAAACTTCATTAGACATGTATGAAGGTCCATCAAGCAATAATAGGAGTAAATATAATTCACAACTTATGGCTTTTGAGAGCCATAGCTTATAGCTTTTAAAATAAGTTTTTATTAGCTTCTTTGAGCTAATGAGTCATTTTCCTGTTTCTCCCCCTTTGGAATCATCAAAAAGAAGGTTAGGATGATAAAAACGTCATACAAATATTTCAAAGTGCGCTTAAAGAGACGGTTTATCAACCATTGAGCAATATAAACTTAAAAACCAAGGAAAATGGGAGAAATGTGACATGAAGAGTTTATATGCTCATTTTATTCGCCAAAACATGATCTCAATAAGTATTGAAGACTTTTGGAAGCAAGAGACTCATGCATAAGTTGAAAATTTCATTGTGATATTTCATCGAACACTTTGTGGGCATGAAAAAAAAATTGTATATAGCCCTTGTAAATGATTCAAGCCAAAAAAAAAATTTCATATCATCATCCAACTACATCAAACATCATACAAACCATCATAGTAGCAAAGCTCAACAAGATCATATGCAAAATATATCAAGAAATATGCAACATTTGTCCATCAAATAAGAGGCTCAACAAAGTAGATTCTCAAGGGTTCAACCCAATTGAGATAAATTTAGCCTAAGAGATCAAAGCATTACAAATGCCAAAAATAGAAGATCCATCAAGTAATACAAGTTGTGCCTCAAATAATACATATAAGACATTACAAATCTCCCAAATTATCCATCTAAGCATAATGATTAAGGCATCTAAGCAAAAATTAAAAGAAGCACTTTTACCATCAAGTACTTCATACCAATTATCAAACAATGCTAAATTAGAGTATTTTTACCATCAAATACTCCATTAATATCATGATCACCCACAAGTCATTATCAACTTGCAATTTTAACCCTTTCAAGAAAACAAGCAAATCTCATTAGTACGAAAGAGTTTTACAAAAAAGTTCATGGAAATACAAAATAGCATGAGTAAGATAGAAAATGCTAGAGTAGTAAAGGGGTGGGGACATCATTCCTCGTCCGAGGAGAAGCAAGATCCAGGAATAAAGTTTTTGATGAATTTCTTCAACTTGCCGATAGACTTTTGCATTTTGGAGGTTTTTTGCTCCAAAGCCTCATACCTCGCCTCATGAAAAGCCCTTAACTCATCAAATTCGGCTTGGGTATACCTCCTAGGCGGTTGAGCACCGGTATTACCCTCCGGATTGCTCTGTTCGCCTCCCTCCGCCAATCTCGCGGCCTCGGCATCATCAAAGAAGTCGTTTGAATCAGGGGATTCTTGACCTCTTCCTCTAGCCATTTTAGTTGGTCGAATGTCCATATTCTTGCGCATAGTGAATATGAGAGATTGATTAGTATGGGACTTGTCGTGAATATGGAGGTTATAGTGGTTTGTCTGAAACAATTATCGAACGTACTTGAAACGAGGAAACCATGTCCGGAAGACAAAGAAGAGGATACAATTTGCGCAGTTTTCCTCGATCATCAAAATCATTAAGTGAAACTAGTAATGTGCACGTGTGATGCACGTGAATCATATTATATTACTGAAACATTTGTGTTGCACATAATATATATAATTTAGTATAGAATATATGTATTATATGTGATTTATATAACTTTAGGGAAAAAAAACACACATGTTGCACATGATTCAGATGATTTTAGAAAAATACTCGTACTTTGCATGTGATTTATTAACTTTTTGCTCATTTAATAAATTTATTAAGTAGTTGAAGTTTTTTATGAATAAATATTAATAAAGTACTCAATAAAATAAAACTAAAATATCTCAACTTACTTGGAAATATTTTATTTATATATAATATATATCGATATGAATGATTAGTAGAGACGAAGCCAGGAGCTGGCAGCGGCCTTCCAATAAAGCCACCACCAAGAAAGTAGTGTTGATGATGAGATGACGAATGGAATTCTTAAATGCCGACATGAGTTTCACGTAGGCTACATCACAAAGTGGCTCAGGAAGAAGAATGTTTGCCCAATATGCAAAGACATTGCATTACAGTTGATGTACCATTGTTTTAAAAGATTGTAAATTTACTTTTGTTTTGGGTAAGCTTAATTTGAACATACTGTGCATTTTTATGTATTGATCCCATTTGTATTTCAATAGACTTTAGTTTCTGAACAATTATGAAATGAATGCCTACTTGATGATCTATTTGGTTTTTACTCCTTTTAGTTATAAATCTAATGTACTGCACGTGACTTATTTTGAGCGTCAATAAAATTATAAGAGAGTTGGAAAATAAAACTTCATATATATTTTTACATCAATGTTTTATGAGTTGTGAATGCGAATTAAAAATATATTATATTATTTATTTATGTAGAAGGATAGTTGTTATAAAATATATTATATACAAACGCATATATTGAAGCTTGACATGGCTTTCGAATTCTGCTATTAATTTTACACAAAAGTATCAACTATATCTTTAGAAATGGAACTAAGAATCCAAGAGATTATCATGCAATCAAACTTTTTCCTATGGTCATATTGGGGGGAATCAATTTTAGGTTGTGTAATCCTTCCATCAATAAAAACCCAATTTCATTTTAGCTCCCAAAGCTATTCACATTGAGCGACTCCAAATCAAGGAATTGTTACCTGTAAATAAGGTGGTGACCAGAGAAGCACATGGGTGGTATGAGCTTTGGAGATGTAACGGGTCATCTTCTTTGACCTAACTCTTGATACCATGTTAAATTCATATGAAATTAAACAAAGAAATATTTCTAGAGAGCAAAAGGTATTTCATTATAGCTTAAGAATTACATAATGGTTTGTTAACATTTATATAGCTCACAACACAGTGTGCACTGCGTGAAGGGTAACAAACCAACGAATATTCTAACTGCCAAAACCTATCTAAAGATAACACATGTACTCAAGTCAAGGAAAAAACAAGTAAATAAAAATGTAAAGGATGAAAACACGAGTCTATATTTCTTCAGATAGTCTCAATAGAACTAGCAGTATTATGTTGCAACCTATTCTTTTTCTTTTCTTTTCTTTTATTTTCTTTTCTTTTTTGAGAAGCAAATTTGTGGATTAGCCAAATTGCCAAGAACATAAGGTCTCACCATCTCGGGATAGAATGCGAACGATTCCACATGAAAATTTTGGCCTTACTAAAGAGTTTCAAAGACCAGAGTTTTCCACCATTGTTTCGTTTTACTAAGTGGACAATTAGGATCAATCTTATGCGCCAGTGGTAAAGACTTATTGTAAGAGCAATTAACTGGGGTTTCATCTCACCTAACTGCATGTGTCCCTTTCCCTACTGATTAGAGCTGTCAAAAAAAACTCGGGCCGATGGGCTGACCTGACCAGCCTGGTAATAGGGTCGGGCTGGGCTACGATTTTGCAAGCCCAGAAAGAGCCGGACCTATTTGGTTTGCCCATTAGGCCTGAAAAACAGGGTCGGCTCGGCGGCCCAATT
Organism: Rehmannia glutinosa; assembly: GCA_016081115.2. Classification (NCBI taxonomy): domain Eukaryota; kingdom Viridiplantae; phylum Streptophyta; class Magnoliopsida; order Lamiales; family Orobanchaceae; genus Rehmannia; species Rehmannia glutinosa. Next base: position 261,057 of record JABTTQ020001185.1, read on the forward strand.
GCCCAAAAGCAAATCAAGTGTATTTTTAATACATCTAGATTTGGCTCCCAAAATAATGGCCCGAATAAATTCTAGCCTGGTCTGACTCGATTCCCCCATTAGCCCAATGGGCTAGGCCCTTGCTGGGCTGGCACCCTAAATACTATCCCCATTGTACTCAAAATAAATGGACAACCAATTCTAATTGACACATTCTTGCAAGTTGCAACCGAGATAATTTTTTTATTTATTTATAGTTTATGACAAAGTAATTAAGTAATTGCTTTGGGATACTAGAATAGGTATACCACGACAAAAGTTTACTACCTTGCAAGTGAAAAAAGTAATTACATAATGATTTTTATTTTTTTTTGTGACGGGGGAACCCGCAACTGCAATTCTTTATGTGTGGACAGACTAAACTCTCGAGAAAAAGTTGGAAGTGGATCTGGTTGTCTCGTCTCATTTGATATTCGGTCTACTCCGACCCAATCTAGACTCATAACTAGACAGAAATAATGAGTTGATTTTTAAATATTAATTTATATTTTGTTTGTTTAATTTATTTAAAATTTAGCAAAGCAATATATTCACATAGAAACGCAATACACATACAAAATCAAGAAAATATGTAACACACACTGAAATCCTAGATTTGTTATATGATCAACAACCAAAATACATCATCTCTAAAATGAAAAGTAAAGTCTATGTTTATAACACACACAATATTAAGAACGAATAAAAATAATTTTGTTTACGAACTGATTGAGTGATTGACTAAGTTAAAGTATACATAATATATTAAATCATTATACTTTAATATAAATATTATATAGTGGGACAGATTTGAAGTATCAATCTTGGACCTAGTGGTGTTAGTGTTGTCGGGTTTCGGTTCGCGGGTCGTGTTCTGATACGGGTATTACAGGTTTGACATGAATAGGAACACGGCCAGTTTAATTATTCGTGAGATACACGAATATGACTCGTTTATGATACAAATAACCCGAGACAACATGAAATACCTATATACTTTAAAGTTGTCACGAAAAAAAAGTTAGAGAAAAACTAAAAATTTAGAAATAAAAAATACATTAAATTGTTAGAAAATACATTAAATAATTTGTCCATCATCATATAGCCAACTAAAACATCAACATATGAAACTAATATGTACTATAAACTTAAATGGGCTAAATAGGTCAATCGTGTCGACATATGGGTCAACCTGGCCTGACCTATTTATTCCCCGTGTTAAATGTGCCCGAGCCGATTTTGACCCAAATCTACTAAGAGTTGTACCTGTACATGCTAGATTCGTGTCGCATTATCATGTTGTATCACAAATTGACGCCCCTATTTGGACCGGTCAATTTTTTAAAAGTTTAGAACTAATCAACTAAGTCTCTCCCTAACCTTAGTCCTCCGCGTGCTCTCACTTTTGGGAAACCGTGAGTAGTGGTTTGTGGCCCGCGTGCTCTCCTTGTCGGAAGCCGCGTGGCCGAGCTCCTCCCTGATTGTGTTTCTCTTGCGCCGTGTCTCTTCTCTTCTGAACTTTCTTCTTCTTTCGTCCGCTTTCATCCCTTAACAACCCCTCCCATTTCTCTTCGTTCCTCTTGTGTTTTTGCGGGTTTCGCTCGCCAAGTCGTCGGCCGTCGGCCGCTTCATCGCCGGACTCTTTCGATTTAGTTCTAAAGCATCTCTCTCCCACCATGTCGGGCGACCTCTCAAATCTGTATGCCAGCCTCACTCTCAATGAAGATGAAAACACCGAAATCCCTTCTGAATCCCTCATTCACTAGAGCTGGTAATTTAGGCCCGGCCCAATGGGCCGGCCCGACCGGCCCTAAGTTAAGGCCAGGCTCGGCCTTAAAATTGGAGGCCCAAAAAGAACCGGGCCTATTTGGCCCGGCCCAAGTGGCCCGATGGCCCGGCTGGGCTCAGGCCATTTTTGGCCCGGTTTTTTCGGGCTTTTTTGGCCCGACATTTCCCTTTATAATATATATATATATGTATATGTATGCATGTATGTATAATTCTCATCTTCTTCACCACCATATTTTTTCACTGTGGAAAACTATGGCTATGAATGAGTAGCGATTAAGAAGGGTTTATGGGTGGGTTAATTTTTTTTATAATTTTTAAATAATTATAATAAGGCAATGTAAAGATTCTCATTTCTAAGCATATTACATATCCTACTGTACTCACACATCAAACAACAATTACAGAACTTACATTATTTTTTTTAGTAAATGAAATTAACACATAAATTGATTGGTTAGTTCTAGAATATAACAACTGACCTCATTACTGTTCTTTCTTTCCTTCATTAGCTTTCTTAAATAATCAAGTTTGAGAAAACACATCATTTTATTAATTTAAATTAAATATATTGATATAAGTATAACTTTTAAATATATAAATAAAACATATTAACATACATTTTTAATTAAAAAAATATATAAAAAAATATTAAATTCGGGTCATTTTGGCCCGGTGGCCCGATGGCCCATAGGCCAGGATGGGCCTAAGAAATAGAGGCCCGCATAGGTCTTGGGCCGGCCCGGCCTGGTTGCCAGCTCTATCATTCACGATGACATCGAAAACCCCCTCAACCTCATTGGCCAGTTACTCACCCCGCGCACAATCAACTTCGAGTCTATATCATCTATGTTCAAACGCTTATGGAACCCGCATCACGGTTTATCATGCAACCTACTAAGTGATAATACCGTCATTTTCCAATTCCGCAACATTGTTGATAAAAAGAAGGTCCTATCGGGAGCCTCGTGGCTTTTCGACAAATCCCTCATCCTCTTGACAGAAACGTCGGCAAATCAAATTGGTTCTAAAATGGATATCAAGCTCTACCCATTTTGGATACAATTACATGACATCCCAATTGGTTTGATGAATCGGAATTTTGCCATATCTGTCGGAAATATCATCGGCTCATACATGGATATAGATGTTGACACTGATGGAAGTGCGATTGGCCGTTTTCTTCGAATCCGGGTAAATCTGGATATTTCTAAACCTTTGAGACGAGTGGTGAAAACCTCCTTCTGTGGTTCGGATTATACTATCCCTTTGAAGTATGAACGCTTGCCTAACTTCTGTTATCATTGCGGCATCATCGGACATGGCGATCGTGAATGCGAATCAAAAATTCTAAACCCTCCCAATACCAACTCCGGACCTCTCTACAGGCCATGGCTCTGATAAGGGTCTTTTTATGCATATTTTATGTGTATATTTGAGTAGAATTCGAGTTATTTTATTGTTAGTTTTGAAAGTTTTTGATTGTACATAGTTCATATTACTCCGAGGTGATTTTATTGATGTAGATTGATCATTCGGGGCTAAGTTTGGTGAATTTCGGACCATGGATTCATGTCAAAACATACCGGGGAGTTTAAGGATGCAAACACGCTTGAAATCCCAAGCCAAACGCGTCATTTCGGGGCTTTTTTGGTCCAACACGGGCAGGGGGTCTTGGGCAACACGACCGTGTTCCGCCGGGAGTTAAAAACTCAAAAAATTCGCACAAAACAGCCCCCAACACGGCCATGTCAGACAGCATGGCCAGGGTGTGTTCTGCGATATGGCCATGTCAGGGACATCCTTTTGCAACTTTTCCATGCGTAAATTATGAAAAATTCACCAACCAAGCTTTTTGACCACTTTTGTACACCTTTAACACCCTATTTTGCTGCAACATGTCCCCATATTCCCTCAATTATCATATGAATACAAGAGTTCACCAACCCAACAATGAATTGGAGCATTTGTTTAACAAAAGATGACATTATTAATGTGTTCTTGCACAAAAATGATGTCTATAAAAGCCAGGAGTGTGAGTTGGGGGAATCATTCCATTCATTGTATATTCATTGATCCATTCTCTCTAAGTTACAAAGCAAAAATACATTGAGAGAAGAAAAGAGAGGTAGAGTTGGAAGTTGAAGAGCATTAGAGGAGAAGGCTTGGAGCTCAACATCATCAACCAATGAGAAAGTCTTGTATTGGTCTTGAATAAGAGCTAAGTACACCATGTTCATTTTATTCAAATCATCTTGTGTAATATACTCTTTTATCAAAGCCATGTGTAGCTAAACTCCTAGTGTGTGAATGTAATGAACTCTAGAATGGATTTGTGATTAAGGTGTGTATGTTTTTAATAAAATCTTCATGTTTTGTGTGATTCATTTATATTATGCTTTATTCATTTGAATTGATATATGGACAATATTGATTTGAAGTTTATTTTTCATCCGGGAAATCGAGAGATTCATGGTGAAACAGAACCTATATAAGTGAAAAGAGTTGCATGCAATCCTAGATATAGGACGACATAAATCTTCTGGATTAGGGTCAAACTAATATGGGAGTTCACAAATCGTTATAATGTTGTCTTGGAGGTTTTAACTAGAAAAAGATTTCAGTTAATCAACTTGAGATTAGGAGTTTTTCACATTGATAAAGGGTTTAACTTAAATCGGGAATTTCTACGGTCCACATAACATGAGATTTGAATAAAAGAGGATGGTTTTTGCTTAAGGGCTTATGGTTGTATTTTTAACTTGTCAAATCACAAAAACATTCTAGAGGGATTTACATTCAAACACATTTCTATTTCTTGATTTCTTATTTTACAAATCTTCTTTCATTTTTACAATTTGTATTTTGAAAATTTAGATTCTTTATTTTTCTTTTCATCAAACAAAACCCTGAAAATTGTTAGATTAAATAACAAAAATACGGTAATTATTAGTACTTACAATCCTCGTGTAAATGACACTCGGTACTCAATAATCTATACAATAAAACGATAGGTGCACTTGCCTACGGTTTTAAAGGTAGCTTTTGAGACATCAAGTTTTTGGCGTCGTTGCCGTGGATTGTAATATTAAGAACACTTTATTTTTGTTGATTTAATCATTTTTTTATTTTTATTTTACCATCATCTTTCTTTTTATCTATCTTTTTAAGTCTTGGATTACATTTATCTTCTTTAATTACCGCAGTGCATGCCTACTCGTCGTCGAATTTGGAAGCGCGACACCACCGGGAGCAACACAGAGGAAAGTACTAATACATACCACGAAGAAGATATTAACGAAAACAAAGATTTTGGCATGGCGGATGAACAAAGAACTATGTACGACTACGTCAAACCATCCATGGACGGCACGTCATCTAGTGTCGTGAGGCCCGGCTGTTGCAGCCAACAATTTTGAAATAAGACCAAATGTCATTCAGATGGTGCAATAGTTTGTTCAATTTGACGGCCTACCGGATTTAAGATCCAGAATAATCACATCGCAAATTTCCTCGAGATCTGCGATATATTCAAAATTAATGGGGTCTCGACGATGCCATCCGCTTGCGCCTATTCCCATTTACTCTTCAGTGATCGGGCTAAACAATGGCTAAATACTTTGCCAAAAGGAACAATCACAACATGGAGCATCATGGCTTAAAAGTTCCTTTTGAAGTATTTTCCACCGCCAAAATCGCACGATTGAGGAATGAAATCTCTCCATTCACTCAAGAAGACGATGAGACCTTGTCACGACACTTGGGAGAGATTCAAAGAATTGTTGCGGAAATGCCCACATCATGGTCTTCCTATTTGGATGCAAGTCCAAACATTTTACAATGGGCTACTCTCGTCAACAAGCAAATGATTGATGCGGCGGCCGGGGAACTTTGAACAATAAAACACCGAAAGCGCCCAAGATCTCGATAGAGGAAATGGCCATGAATGGCTATCAATGGCAATCCGCACGAGGTAAACCTAACAGAACAATGGGTGTTTATAATGCAGATGCAGTGGTTACACTAGCTGAACAAGTCGAAGCTTTGACCCAAAAGATCGACGATCTAGCGGCTCCTAAACCACCACCACCGCATGTTTTATCTTGTGAAACTTGCGGAGGATTGCATAATCATCAGGACTGCCCACACACAATACCTCACGCTGAACAAACTAATTACGTTGGGAATCAAGGCAGAAATTACCCAAGAAATCCTTATAGCAACACATACAATCCTGGGTGGCGACAACATCCTAATTTCGGTTGGGGAAACCAAGGCCAACCATGATCTAATCTCAATCCTGATTTACACTCGTCTCCTGGATTTCAGCCAAATCAAGGTAAGCCTAACATGGAAGATCTTATAACAAATTTTGTGCAATCAACAGATACCTGATTCCATGCGGTGGACACATCCTTGAGAAATCAAGAAGCATCTATCCATAATCTGGAAAACCAAATAGGCCAAATTGCGAAGATGATTTCCGAAAGGCCACAAGGTAGTTTGTCGGGTAATACTAACCCAAACCAGGGGGGAGCACGTAAAGGCAATCACCATCAGTTTTCCACATAAGCATGATTATGCCAATGCCGCCATGCAGAAATACGTGGAGGATGACATACCCAAAGTAAATCTCATGAAAAATGAGGTTGCAGAATACAAGCCCAAGATCCTTTAGTCTCAAGTCTCAAGAAGAAGATACAAGGAGGACAAATTTGGTAAGTATCTTGATTCTTTGAAACAATTACATGCCAATATTCTTTGTTGACCCTCCTTCAAAGCATGTTAGGGATCTTAATGACATCATGCCTAGTGAAAATAAGCTTAACAAATTATCAAATGTGCAATTGAATGATAAATGTCCTTAATAAACTACCACAAAAATTTAATGATCCAGGAAGCTTTATTATCCCTTGCACAATTGATGATTTACCTGTTGATAGGGCACTAGCCGACTTGGGAGCTAGTATCAACGTGATGTCTTATGAAATATTCAAGCATGCGGGATTAAGTGAACTTACACCTATTAGGATGGACATTCAATTAGTCGATAAATCGATTAAACATCCTAGAGGTATTATTCACGATGTGTTAGTCAAGATTGATAAATTCGTGTTTCCAGTCGATTTCATTATTCTTGACATGCATGATATTATAGAAGTTCCCTTAATTCTAGGGCGTCCCTTTTTGGCTACTACAAAATCTCTCATTGATGTGCATGATGGAAAACTTATTTTGAGAGTAAGGAGTGAACAAGTTATCTTTAAAATTCCCTTGAAAAATCATATAGATGATACTTGTTTTCCTATAAACTTGATTGGGAAAAATGATCCTTTGCTTGATACGCCATCTAATAAACCCTTGAAAGCATGTGATGTTCAGTGTGTAGAAGTGCCCACAGAAAAGTTCATATTTAAAGATGCCGTGCAGAAAAATGGGACCGTCAAGATAAATTGTTTGAAATTTGACTTAGGTGGTGATGTTAAGGATTTTCATAAGTTCAAGGCTCCACCCGATTAAATCTTCACATTTAGGTGACATAGTCCAGCTATACGACGTTAAAGAAGCGCTACCCGGGAAACAACCCGATGTTTGTGTGCAATTGTTTTCATTTATTTTATTTTCTTTCAAAATAATCACAAGTCCTTAGAGTCATTTTCAAATCATAAAAAAAAACTCTTGAACATCTTCTTGGTTGTCCTAATTGGGAATATTTGAGATTTCACGGTATTCGAGTTGTGTGTTGCTTAACTTTGATTAGGTATGAAGATGTCGTTGAAGGTCCCGTACCAAAAACAACCCAATGATCGCTCAACACCGATTCCACTATTGTTGTAAGGTCGTATTTTTCTTGTTTCACCTCTTTTATATCATTCTAATTTCTTTGCTTTTTTAGTGTTTTGTGTGTCTTTGTTCATTTCTTTCTTTCACATTGAGGACAATGTGAATCTTAAAGTTGGAGGTGGGTACAATAACATTTTCGGAATACGTGTGTGTTTGTTTTCAAGAGATGTGATTTTTTTTAACAAATTAAATGTTTGCTAGTTAATAACTTGGCCCAATCATACCTATATTAACTTGTTAATTTGTGTTTTCAATGTGAATCAATTAATTGTCTAGGATAGATTGACGTGGATGCAGGCTAAATTTTGATGAGATTTCCAACACCATAAATACTTGATGTGTTAAGGCATATACGACGATACCTAGCGCTATGAACGTCTGAGAACTCATGATTTAGTAGTGGTTAACTAGTTGTTAAACCAAGCTTGTGAATAAATAAAAAAGAAAAAAATTGAAAAAAAAACGAAGAAAAAAAAGGACCAATCGAGGTTATACTCCTCTATTTGTTGTTGCTTAGTAACTAGGAGCGTTCATGAGCCCCATGTTTGTCTTTTACGTAAAACGGCGACACGAATATGAGTATTGGAAACCACCCTAGGAGTGTTTGAACAGAAATTTAAAATATAAACCTAGTGGAAGCATGTCTCAAAAGGTCCCCAAAAAAAAAGAACGAAAAAAAAAAGAGAATGAATACTCCTTGACTTCTCATTCCAATAAAGTTCAAGAAGCTTGGTTATATGACTAGTAGGCTAACTACAATGATCTATTGAATTCTTGTATTTTCATGGCGTTATTGAATTGAAGTTGTTCATAACTATCGATTTGTGGAGTGATGATTTCAAGTCCGAATAATGCTCACGATATATGATCTTTCTTGACAATCGATCGCTTTACAAAACTATGTTTTTACTTAATGGTTAATTCAGGTTGAGAAGGCCAAGAACTTGACTGCTTATGTTCAATGTGTTGAAAAACAAATCTTCTTTGTATGTTGTGATTTATTGAATCCCTCTTTTTGATATAATGTTTTGCTTGAGGACAAGCAAAGTTCAAAGTTGGAGGTGGTTTGATAAGGATCTTTTTATGCATGTTTTATGTGTATATTTGAGTAGAATTCGAGTTATTTTATTGTTAGTTTTGAAGATTTTTTATTGTACACAGTTCATATTACTCCGAAGTGCTTTTATTGATGTAGATTGACCATTCGGGGCTAATTTTGGTGAATTTCGGACCATGGATTCATGTCAAAACATACCGGGGAGTTTAAGGATGCAAAAACGCTCGAAATCCCAAGCCAAACGCGTCATTTCGGGGCCTTTTTAGTCCAACACGGGCAGGGGGTGTTGGGCAACACGACCGTGTTCCGCCGGGAGCCAAAAACTCAAAAAATTCACACAAAACAGTCCCCAACACGGCCTGGCCGTATTGGGCGACATGGCCATGTCAGACAACATGGCCAGGGTGTGCTCTGCGACATGGCCATGTCAGGGACATCATTTTGCAACTTTTCCATGCGGAAATTATGGAAAATTTACCAACCAAGCTTTTTGACCACTTTTGTAGACCTTTAACACCCTATTTTGCTGCAACATGTCCCCATATTCCCTCAATTATCATATGAATACAAGAATTCACCAACCCAACAATGAATTAGAGCATTTGTTTAACAAATGATGACATTATTAATGTGTTCATGCACAAAAATGATGTCTATAAAAGCCAAGAGTGTGAGTTGGGGGAATCATTCCATTCATTGTATAATCATTGATTCATTCTCTCTAAGTTACAAAGCAAAAATACATTTAGAGAAGAAAAGAGAGGTAGAGTTGGACGTTGAAGAGCATTAGAGGAGAAGGCTTGGAGCTCAACATCATCAACCAAGGAGGAAGTCTTGTATTGGTCTTGAATAAGAGCTAAGTACACCATGTTCATTTTATTCAAATCATCTTGTGTAGTATACTCTTTTATCAAAGCCACGTGTAGCTAAACTCCTAGTGTTTGAATGTAATGAACTCTAGAATGGATTTGTGATTAAGGTGTGTATGTTTTTAATAAAATCTTCATGTTTTGTGTGATTCACTTATATTATGCTTTATTCATTTGAATTGATATATGCGCAATATTGATTTGAAGTTTATTTTTCATCCGGGTTAGGGTCAAACCTAATATGGGACGACATAGGACGACATAAATCTTCTGGATTAGGGTCAAACCTAATATGGGAATTCACAAATCGTTATAATGTTGTCTTGGGGGTTTTAACTAGAAAGAGATTTCAGTTAATCAACTTGAGATTAGGAGCTTTTCACCTTGATAAAGGGTTTAACTTAAATCGGGAATTTCTACGGTCCACATAACATGAGATTTGAATAAAAGATGATGGTTTTTGCTTAAGGGCTTATGGTTGTATTTTTAACTTGTCAAATCACAAAAAACATTCCAGAGAGATTTACATTCAAACACATTTCTATTTCTTGATTTCTTATTTTACAAATCTTCTTTCATTTTTACAATTTGTATTTTGAAAATTTAGATTCTTTATTTTTCTTTTTCATCAAACAAAACCCTGAAAATTGTTAGATTAAATAACAAAAAGACGGTGATTATTATTTCTTACAATCCTCGTGGGAATGACACTCGGTACTCAATAATCGATACTATAAAACGATAGGTGCACTTGCCTACGGTTTTAAAGGTAGCTTTTGAGCCATCAGGCTCCGTGTTTCCCAGCCCTCTAACCCCTTATCCGGCCCTCGTGCGCAGCAAAATCCTATCCCTAACCCCAACCCCACCAACACCACTAGCACTCCAAAAAGCTCTGTTCCATTGATTAACGCCCCACCCAAATCACCGCACGCTTCCCTCACTCAAACTAAAGCAACTTTTTATCCTAACACCTCTCCCCATGTCATCTCCCGGGAAACCCCACAGATAATACACCCTCATCCACCTTCATGCGCATTCCAAATCACACCGACCCCATGGTCCCAACCCACCCCAACAACATATCTGAAAACTCCCTAGCCAGCCCTCATCAACTCTCATCTGATACTACCCAAAACACTGTCTCTACGCCCTCTCACAATAAAAATTATGATCAACCTCCCTCCTCGCCCCCCATCGACTCTACATCGCACGCATGCTCTCCTCTCACACTGAAAAGCCCTTTTCTTATCCCCGTTCAAATGGACCTTGACACACCTGCCCGCAAGGTTGCCCGAAGAATCTTAACAATAAAGAAAAACCTTGCTCTCCCTCCTAACCAAATATCCAATCCGAAACCCCACTCAAAGCGTAAACTCCCCGCCAGCTTCAATACCATTGACCCCCTCTCCGATATACCTATTGATACTGTTGGAAAGAGAAGACCATCCGTAGCAAATCTCCCCAGCTGGTGTTTTTATGCGAGACCAAGTGCAGAACACCAGCCATTGAACATCTCAAGCAATCTCATAATTTCTTTGGCTTTTCGGTTGATGCTAGAGGACAATCAGGGGGCTTGGCCTTTCTTTGGACCAAAGACTCTGTTGTGTCTCTACGAAGTTACTCAGACAGGTATATTGATGTTGATATGGAACTTCATAATCAAAAATTTCGATTCACTGGAATTTATGGTCAACCTGCTGTTAATTTAAGAAGACAAGGTTGGGATGAATTGTTGAGTCTTCGCTCTTTGCCTGAAGTGTCGTGGCTTATGTGCGGCGATTTTAATGAAGTGCTATGTCAGAACGAATTCCAGGGCTCCCATACCTGGGCTTATTGGCAGATGAATCTTTTCAGAGACACCCTTAGCTCGCTTAACATGTTCGATCTTGGTTATGAAGGTCATCAATTTACATGGAGCCGTTTGAGTGTTGCTTCTCATACACAACGTGCAAGGCTTGATAGAGCGGTTTGTAATTCCCTTTGGCATGACCTTTTTCCATGGAGCCGGGTTCATCACTGCCCATCATATTTTTTCGACCACTCCATAATTCACCTTCAAGTTCACAGCCACAGTCCCGCCATGGAATTTAGAAACAGACGCCGTTTATTCCGTTTCAAAGCTCATTGGATCCGGTCCATTGATTGCAAGCAAATTATCAAAAATCACTAGGAGCACAACCCCAATGCATTCTCTTCGAAAATTCAGGATTATGCTATAAGGCTCATGAATTGGAGCCGTTTGAACAACAAAGATTTGAATAAGCAGGTGGAATATTTAAAAAAGAGAATTTCAGTCCTAAAAAATGGCCCTATTACTCCTGTTTCTAAAGATGAATTATCGAAGCTTCAAAATCAATTGGAGATTGCTCCTGATCGTATAGACATCAAATGGAAGCAAAGAGCAAAATTGCATTGGTACAAAGAGGGAGACCGGAATACCAAATTCTTCCACTCATACGCGAATAAACGGAAAGCTACGAACACTATTACTCGCCTTAAAGATCATTCTGGGACCTTTCAAAAATCTACCGAAGGCATGGAAAAAATTATCTTGAATCATTTTGGCTCTATCTTCACCTCTTCCAATCCTTCAGCCAGTGACATCGACCAAGCCCTTGCTAGACTTCGTCTGAGAGTCCCCCCGGCCATAATTTAGATACTGGAGGAACCGTACACGGAAAGCGAAATCGTCAAAGCACTCAAGAGCATGCACCCTTTTAAAAGCCCTGGCCCTGACGGTATGAGCCCTGTTTTTTACCAAAAAGTTCTGGCATATTGTTGGTTTTGATGTTGTCTCGTTTGTGCTTAATTTCTTAAATAATAATAGTACGGACCATAACATCAATTACACCCACATTGTTCTTATCCCTAAGGTAAAAAATCCCGAGCTCATAGCCCAATTTAGACCCATTAGTCTCTGCAATGTCGTATACAAACTAGCTTCTAAGGTTCTTGCTAATAGAATTAGACTGGTCTTACCCGATATTATTTGTAATCACAAATCCGCCTTTGTCCCTCGGGTCGCCTCATTCTGCGATAACGCCCTCTTAGCCCACGAAATTCACCATCATATGAAAACCAAATCTCCTTCCTCTACTGGTTTGATGTCCATTAAACTTGACATGAGCAAAGCCTTTGATAGAATAGAATGGATTTTTTGTAAGTCCAAGCGGCTACGATAATCTAGAGGGGGGTGAATAGATTATCTCCATCTTTTCGATTTTACCCTCTTTTTCGAACCGAAATCTCAAAGACAATAATAAAGGTGCGGAATGTAAACAACACACGTCGATTTATAGAGGTTCAACCCACCTAGGGCCTAATCCTCTACCACCCCAGTATATCCGGGATGGATTTCAAAAAGAAAAAGAATTTTTATTAATTACCAAAATTAATACAAACTCAACTTACAACACCTTGAAGAGCACCACCTTTGGAGATTACCACAATCTCCCTTTGAAGATTACCACAATCTTCCTTCAACGACACCTTTGAAGATCACCACAATCTTCAATCTTGAAGAATACTAAATTCTTCAACACCTCAAGAGCACCACACTCTTGAAACACCTATCACCTAAATCACCCAAGTGTATTCTTACCACAAGAATACTCACAAGGATGTCTTGTGTTGAATGATGACCAAAAATCAAGATTACAACTCAATAATGAATATTACAATATGAGTGCAAAGTGTAATCAAGAATAGTCTAGACCTCAAGGATGTGAAAGTGATAAGCTAGGCAAAATTACAACAAGAATAATAACTATGAAGAACAAGTGTTTGCTTGGAATGTATCTTGTTGTGTTGTATCTCAAATTGTTGTATTGGTTGCTCCAAAACTTCCTCTATTTATAGGAGATGATTGATCAAGCATAGGCTCTCTCTTGGGGATTGAAAATCTCTGAGAAAAATACAATTAAAATCAAGAATATAGCTGTTAGAAATCAATCCCATAATTTAAGGAAAAGATGTCTGTTTGTCAAACGGTCAGAAATTTGTTGTCAAAACATAGGCGGCCGTCATCGCACGAAATAGGCGTTTGAAGAACACACGAGAAAAATAACACAGGCGGCCACGGTCGTGGGGACTTCGATCGGTCGACCTAGACCGACCGGTCCCCCTCAATGATTTTTCAAGCGCAATGTTCTGCTTTCAATATTTTGCTCCCTGTGCACGGCCGACAGGTGTCGGCCGACGCCACGGTCGACGCCTGGTCGACCGGCCGACTTTGGCCTATTTCCCTTCCGTCTCTTTTTTTTGTTCTAAAATTCATCTTCAGGTATGGGTTACCCTCTACGGCGACAGTTGACCTCGATTTAAATGTAGTCCGATTTTTGTCGAAAATAAAACTCAATAAATACTCCGAAAATTTAGTAAAAATATTTTAAACTAATCGGGAGTATTTAGACAACATTTAGGAACCTTGTTTTGAAGTAAAAACTTATAAACATAAAATCATTAAAAGTGTTGTCCAATTTTATCTAAAAGAAAACTTGAAGAAATACTCCGGAAAATATTAAAATCATTTTAAATCATTTAGGAGTATTTGGACAACAATTAAAAACATTGTTTTGGTGTAAAAATAAAATCATCAAAATTAAGATAAAAACATGTATCAAACAATCTCCCCCTTTTTGATGATTAGAAACCAAAACAATTTTTTTAGAAATATTTGGAGGATAATTTTAAAAACGATTTTCCGGTAAAAACATCTAACCGTTTAGAAGCAACCAAACTTTCCAAAATACATAAGAAACCAAGTAAGGGAGTAAATATTATCCAAAGATAAGCACAAGCTCCCCCTATCAACAAGCACGTCAAGAATAATGTAAAAACAATTAACCATAAGCTAAAAGCTTAGCTTTTACATATTGTTCAAGAGCTTATAAGCTCCCCCTGTTAACAAAACATCATTAGATAAGTATATAAGTCCATCAAGCAACAATTGGACTAAATATAATTCACAACTTATGGCTTTTAAGATGCCATAGCTTATAGCTTCTTTCTCGAGCTTATTTTAGCTTTTATGAGCTAATAAGCTTATAACATGTTTCTCCCCCTTTGGAATCATAAAAAAGCATGTTAGCACAATAAAAACATCATATAATCATATCAAAGTGCGTAACTAAACCGATGTATCGAGCTATTTTGAACATTGAAGCTTATAGATCAAATAGGAGGAAAAAGTCGATCATACGACTTGTGGAAGCTTATGAAAACTTATTTGATTTTCAAAACATGATCTCTATAAATATATAAAACTTTTGAAATCGAGAGAATCATGTAGGTGATGAGTTTTTCATTTAAACATTTTATCGAACACTTGGCGGGCGTCAAAAAATAAAAACTATGTATATAGCCCTTGTAAATGTAATCAAGCCAAGTTTTTCATCACCAAAAGCAATTTTACAAACATCATCCAACAACAATCATTATTCACAACATAAATATGCAAGAATTCCAACAAAAATCAATACATAGGCATTTTCTCAAGGGTTCCACCCAATTGAGATAAAGGAGTAGAATTCTTACCATTCAATCGGTAAAGACGAGCAATGATGATGATAATCGAGCTAGATAAACCCCAAAATATGTAATTCATGCAACAAAACTCATTTGGAGTGAAATGTGTGTGCAAATGACAAAGGGGTCGAAATAGAGAGGAAAAACATCAAAATGCCAAAATACAAGAACAGAGACGGTTTTAACCAAATTTTCACGGTGGGCGACGGTCAAGGGCTAGGGCGGACGGTCGGCAGGTGGGCGACGGCCGACCGCCTGGCAGCCCACTGGTTCACTTCTGTTTTGAAAATCCGAAATTTGATCTAAAAATCCAATTTTTCGCCCCTAAGTTTTAAAAACGTGCAAAATGCAAATGTAGACCTCATTCAATATGCATTATGTCTTAATCAAGCTCGAAATGAGGTAAAAGACTCGGCGGTTAACGATTTAAAAGTCCGCGAGTTATCCTTGAGACGGATTTAAACACATCTCAATTTTTTTCGTTTTAGAAACGCAATCCCTTAGAAAAATATATCGAATCTCAATATGTTTAGTTTGAATACGAATAACCGAATAATATATACCGGACTTGTTATCCCGAAAAATAAGAACGTTTTAAGACTTTGGATACAAAAAGTCATAAGAAGAAGTGCCTTTCAAATATTTGAAAATTTCTTTTAAGGGCACTTTAATGAGATTCGTTGGGATAGTTTTGAATCCGAGCATATAGACGTAAGGCATATGGAATGTCGAGTCTATGGGAGTAATAAAAGTGAATGAACATACCTCGAATTTGTTTGTCGACCGATATGCCTTCCTCAACCTTGGTTAATCTTTACATGGTAGTCATAGAGGTTGAGATGGTTCTTTCTTCTTCAATGTCTCACTTCTTGAAGGGTTCTATTTGTATACTTTGATAGTGAGATATAATCACCTTCTTGGCATTGTTTAACTTGAATTCCAATGAAGAAATTGAGTTCCCCCATCATGATCATCTCAAGTTCACCAATCATCAACTTAGAACAATATCTTGCACAAAAATTCATTAGTGGAACCAAATCAACTCAAATATGTACTAATAAGCAATATTGCCCTTTTTTCAAAAACAAAGAAAGTAGTATCAACTTTACCTCTTTATAAAATCATTTTGCAAAATATCTAAGTTTATCAAACAAAACACGGGATGCTTATATCAACCGTACAAGGCCTTTTAAAAAGAATTTGGCCAAAAAAAAAATCTTTCAAACCCCGGTTGTTTTATATAGACTTCTTCTAGAATAAAAAACCGTTTAGAAAATTTGATTTATCATCCATTTGGTAAAGCTTGAAATTTTCTTAAAACAATAATGGGCAAGTAGAATGTGAAAAGCTTCTAAATGTGCTACCAGTGCAAATGTATCATCAAAATCAATACATTCTTCTTGACAATACCATTGAGCTACTAACCTTGCCTTGTTCATCAAACTTGTTCCAAAATACCAAAAAATTCTGAAAAATCTCAACAAAGAATCTTGTACAAGAGCATAGTGATATCGAATGATAGAGACACTATAGCAAGTAACACATACTATGCTTAAAGAAAATCATCAAGAATATAATACAACATGTAAGTTCAAATAAGTTTGTATAAAGTTATATAAGGTCTCTTTAGAAATATGAAAATACGAGAGCACATAGTTGAGACCTCATTTACAAGAATCATATAAACAAGAGCTTTAACATAAGCATCCAAGAATAATGGCATTTATAAGTGCAATAAAATGCATAACTTAGTAGATCAATTGTTTTATCAAAACAAAATAAAATCCTTTACAAATCTTGGATAAAAACAAGTTATGTCAAATAATGTCTATCAAAAAAAATTAACACATCCTCTTAATGGCACTTGTATAAAATAAGCACATAGTCATATGGCACAAATGTATCGAGTCTATAAGATGAATACCAATGATGAGCGTACCTCGATAGTTTATGTCACTCTTGACATATTATGACGTAGATAGCACAAAACAATATGATACAAGTGTAGGCTTAAAATAATAAGATATATCACAAATAAGCTTATGCCATAAAAATCCATAAGAGATAAAAACATATAAGTCTAAGTAAGTCCACAACATGTAAGGTCTCATTTTTCAAAGTATTTTAAAAACACATAAATATATCTAGAAGACCTTATAAATTTTAAAACTCATTTAGCGATTTAAACACAAATAAAAAAACACATGCAAAAACAAAATGCATATTTAAATAGGGAGATACGGTTTACCAATTTCGTCATTTCCATGGGTTGTGTTGTTCCCATTGTTGATGATATCTTCCCGTTTGAAAATCTTCATGTTGATGGTGGTTTCTCCAATTACTCCATCTCCAAGGATTATATCCTTCCCTTTATTGATAATATATCCTTCTTGGAAATTCATTTTGGTGGTGTCTTCTTTTTTGATCAAATGAGATGGTCATTTGATGTCTCCTTGGCGGTATGAATTTTCTTCGATTGTTATTTCACCGGGTACCTAATATAACGTTGTTTTGTGGTACCCTCAAATGCTTGGGTCCTTTGGGATTAGTCTTGAGACTTTTAGGTCTCCACAAATAATTAGAGCTATTTTTAGCCCGACAAGTGTTTACCGTATGACCTTTTTTACCGCAATAAAAACAAGTAATAATTTTAGGAGCATAATGACCAACATGCATAGGGACTTGATTTCTTTTCATATGGTTAACAACACTAGGCTTATGATCAAGTCTTTGTTTCAATTTATTACAACTATGAACATCAACAATATTGGTCATTTTATCGGTACTCGAGTTGGATTTTGATAAATCCTTTTTCATACAATTAATCTCCTCAACAAGAGTACTATTTTCATTTTCAAGGTTTCTAACCTTGTCAAGTGAGGTGGAGTGAGCACATGATAGTGATTCATATGAAGTAAATAGACTATCCTTATTATTTTTCAAAACATTGAATTCCTTTTTCAAATTTTTGTATTTAACAAGCAAGCTTTGGAATTCATTTTGAAGATCGTCAAAATCATTTTGCAAATCACTATAATCATTTTGTATAACAATATCATAGGAAATAGAGGGTTTAAGACATACCTCATTTTCTTCTTCGATGCCCATAAAACATTGTTCGACTACTTCATAGTTGGAAGTTGTAAAAGACTTGTTCCTTAGATTTGAACTTATATCCCTTTGAGAAGTAGATGCTTGTGTTTGACTTCTTTCATTTGCATATACTCCAGAGATGGCTTCTAATTTTTGCCATACTTCATGTGCCGATCGAATTCCTACAATATGTTCATATCCCAAATTAGTAAGTGAACAATACAAAATATTGAGAGTTTTACAGTTTAAGGAGATGATTTTCTTCTCTTCATCATTGAGCTCTTTGAAAGCTTTGGAGGTGTATGGTGTGTCTATCATCGGAATGGATTCTTCATTTATGACGATGTTCTAAATATCGAACCTGCAACCTTGTAGATAACATTCCATTCTTTCTTTGCAAAATATAAAATTTTTGGAATCAAATAGTGGTGGCTTGGTGGTGGAGGTGCCGGTAAGATGAGCTTCATTCGTAGCTGACGATCGTTTCTCTTCACTCGCGATTTGAAACGAGCTTGCCAAAGAGTTTGGCTCTAATACCACTTGTAAGTCCAAGCGGCTACGATAATCTAGAGGGGGGTGAATAGATTATCTCCATTTTTTCGATTTTACCCTCTTTTTCGGACCAAAAGCTCAAAGACAATAATAAAGGTGCAGAATGTAAACAACACACGTCGATTTATAGAGGTTCAACCCACCTAGGGCCTAATCCTCTACCACCCCAAATATATATCCGGGATGGATTTCAAAAAGAAAAAGAATTTTTATTAATTACCAAAATTAATACAAACTCAACTTACAACACCTTTAAGAGCACCACACTCTTCAACAACACCACCTTTGGAGATTACCACAATCTCCCTTTGAAGATTACCACAATCTTCTTTCAACGACACCTTTGAAGATCACCACAATCTTCAATCTTGAAGAATACCAAATTCTTCAACACCTCAAGAGCACCACACTCTTGAAACACCTATCACCTAGATCACCCAAGTGTATTCTTACCACAAGAATACTCACAAGAATGTCTTGTATTGAATGATGACCAAAAATCAAGATTACAACTCAATAATGAATATTACAATATGGTGCAAAGTGTAATCAAGAATAGCCTAGACCTCAAGGATGTGAAAGTGATAAGCTAGGCAAAATTACAACAAGAATAATAACTATGAAGAACAAGTGTTTGCTTGGAATGTATCTTGTTGTGTTGTATCTCAAATTGTTGTATTGTTGCTCCAAAACTTCCTCTATTTATAGGAGATGATTGATCAAGCATAGGCTCCTCTTGGGGATTGAAAATCTACAGAAAAATACAATTAAAATCAAGAATATAGCTGTTAGAAATCAATCCCATAATTTAAGGAAAAGATGTCTGCTGTCAAACGGTCAGAAATTTGCTGTCAAAACATAGGGCGACCGGTCGCACAGAAATAGACGTTTGAAGAACACACAGAAAAATAACACAGGGCGACCGGTCAGGGGGGACTTCGACCGGTCGACCTAGACCCTAACCGGTCCCCCTCAATAATTTTTCGAAGAGCAATGTTCTATTTCAATATTTTGCTCCCAGGTACCGGTCGACCTGGCCTATTTCACTTCCGTCTCTTTTTTTGTTCTAAGATTCATCTTCAGGTATGGGTTGCCCTCTACGGCGACCGGTTGACCTCGAGACAGAAATGTTGTCCAATTTTTGTCGAAAATAAAACTCAATAAATACTCCGAAAATTTAGTAAAAACATTTTAAACCAATCGGGAGTATTTAGACAACATTTAGGAACCTTGTTTTGAAGTAAAAACTTATAAACATAAAATCATTAAAAGTGTTGTCCAATTTTATCTAAAATAAAACTTGAAGAAATACTCCGGAAAATATTAAAACCATTTTAAATCATTTAGGAGTATTTGGACAACAATTAAAAACATTGTTTTGGTGTAAAAATAAAATCATCAAAATTAAGATAAAAACATGTATCAAACATTTTTGTGGAAAAAACCATGCTAGCCTTAGGCTTCCCCACCCCTTTCGTTAACTTGATTCTGAAATGTATCTCAACTGTGTCTTTTTCTTTCTTGCTTAATGGTTCTGAGTTTGGGAAGTTGACACCACAAAGGGGTATCCGTCAAGGAGATCCTCTTTCGCCATATTTATTCATTATCTGCTCGGAGGTTTTCTCGTGTATTTTGCAGGATTTACAGCGATGTCGCAAAATTCAAGGAATTGCTATCAGTCGATCCGCTCCACCTATATCTCACTTATTTTTTGCAGATGACACCTTAATATTTGGGCGAGCTACGTTGGAAGAAGCCCGATACCTTCGTTTTGCAATTCACCTCTATGAAAGGGTGTCGGGCCAACTGGTTAATCAAGATAAATCGTGCATTTATTTTTCCCAAGATGTGCAACAAGAGGCAGCCACGACAATTCGGAATATTTTAGGATTCACCCAAGTCGCCTCTCACGGGAAATACCTTGGGCTTCCGAGTGTTGTGGGTCGGAATAAGAAATAGATTTTTGGTTTCATTAAAGATCGAATCTGGCAACGGCTCCAAGGGTGGAGGAATTACAATTTTTCGAAAGCAGGAAAAAAAATTCTAATTAGATCGGTGTTGCAAGCTATCCCGGCTTATGCTATGAGTTGCTTTCGTTTCCCAGATGCCATTATCTCCGATATTCAGTCTTTGGTTACATCTTTTTGGTGGGATAACTCCAACTCTCGTAAAAAAATCCGCTGGACAAAATGGTCGATCATGACGAAGAGCAAATCCGATGGAGGCCTTGGTTTTCGCCATTTTTAAAGCTTTTAATTTAGCCTTACTCGCTAAGGAAGGTTGGAGGATTCTCTCGAATCCAAACTCGCTTTTGGCCCGCGTTTTCAAGGCAAAATATCATAGCCAATGTGATTTCCTGGATGCGAAACTCGGCTACAGGCCATCCTGGACATGGCGTAGCATTCTCGAGAGTCGTCCCATTCTCGAAGCCGGGTGCCTCAAGAAAATTCATTCGGGTGGAAACACAAAAAATATGGGGTGATAGATGGCTACCAAAGCCCCCTTTTCGCATAACTTCTCCAGCCCCTGGTCACTTTAACCAGGCTGCCAAGGTACATGATCTCATAAATAGTGATTCAAATTGGTGGAACATCCCATTAGTTCATGATCTCTTCACTGAAGATGTTGCAGCGCTCATTTTGTCCATTCCTCTAAGCCTATCTCTTCTAGAGGACCAATGGTACCGGTACCACAGCAAAAACGCCAAATTCAATGTTAAATCCGCCTATCATGTGGCCGTTACAAACATCGATATGGACGCGGGACGTTCTGATCCGGGTTGATCTAGCTCGGGCCCCTCGCCCGCATGGAAAAAATTATGGAAGCTTCGCGTTCCGGCACGGATTCTTCATTTCATGTGGAGACTACTTAATGATACCCTTCCCGTTCCGCACAATCTTGCTCCCTGTCGCATCCACGTTGACAGTCGCTGCCCACTGTGTAACTCAACGGACACAACAACAGCCCACCTTTTCTTCAAATGCCCTATTGCCACGCAGACGTGGAAGATTGATGGCCTAGATGCCCCGATCCTCCATTTTCAGCAACCTTCGGCTTCATTCTAGGCTCGTGACTTCATCCAAGACTCCCCAACTCATGTGTCGGAATTTTTCACGGTTATTTGCAATGGGATTTGGTACAGCAGAAATAAAAAAAATTTCGACGACCACCTTTCCACTCCGATTGCAATTGTCTCCTCGGCTAGTAGCCTCCTCTCATCATTTCATGTTGCAAATGGGTGGCCGGCACGACCTTCCTCAGCACTCTCAGATTTTGCTTTGCTTAAAAAAGCTCCGCCTGGTACTCACATATATTTTGATGGCGCTATATACTCTCAAATAGGTGTGCTGGAATTGGACTTTTTCCAAGAGTTTCCCCGGCATCATAGATCCTGAGGTAGCCGAAGCACTTGCACTCCGGGAGGCAATCCTCTTTGCCACCTCTATGCTTCTTCCAGATATATCTTTTATCGGTGATTCTGCAAGCATCATAGCGGCGGCAAACAACCTCTCCGCCCCATCAAGTGCCTACATTCCTATTCTTGTTGATGTAGCGTTTCTTCTTAGTGGTATATCTGTTTGTGGATTATTTTGGTCCCCCAGGACTGAAAACATTGTTGCTCACGAGTTTGCTGTTTACGCCAAAAATTCCATCTGTACTGCAACCTCGTGGCAATCTCCTCCTGAGTTCTTGTCTCAATTTGTGCTGGACCGTTTCCAGCAATTTTAATATAATTTTCCTTTCAAAAAAAAAAAAATCAACTAAGTCTCTCTCCCAAGGCCTATTTAATCGGTTTTTTATTTAATCGGTTTGGATTTGCCTGAATTGAGGGTTATTTGTTACAAGTACAAATTTGAAAAACCCATTATCATTTATATATATTGTAAATTTTCCCTCAATATATATAGTATCATTGCCAATTTGGCATCCATAAAACTTACATGTGTTTGGGGTATGTGGCGTTCAGATACTGTCTCCATGTAGTGGGTGACCCCTTTTTAGTTTTTACTAATTACTATACCGACATAACATCCGCGTTATCATTGAGTATCCCGTTTCTAAGAACGTACATGACATACCTTTTTTGATACAATTATACTACTCCAATATACTAATTAAATCGAGTTAAAGTGCTAAACTAAGTCTTATTTAAGCTTAGATTATTAATTTTTATATTATATTCATATTTGAATTAATTAAGCTATTTAAATTTAATTTATATACCGAAAGATTGAGTAAAATATTTATCGATCAATTTAAATATGAGAATTCAATATTTTAACTCAATTTTATTTTAAAACTATATTTGAATTGATTTAACTATTTAAATTAAATTTATGTACTTAAGTTAAAAATAGGGTAAATCTCATTTTGCCCTCCTATACTCTCCTTGAGTATCACTTTACACCATTGTACTCTCAAATGTATCATTTTACCCTACTCTTAATTAGTATCACTTTACCCCCTTATGCTTTTAGAATAATATTTTATACTCATATACTCAAAACAATGATCATTTTATCCTTACCTATTAATTTTATTAAAATAATAAATTATTTTAAATGTATTTAATATAAATACACTTGTACTTAATTTCTAAATTAACTTTCACAACTTGATTAATTAACACTTAATATTAAATCTATTATATTTCACATTTAGTTTCTAATTATTAACTTTGATATAATCCATGTTAAATTAATATATTATTCATCACAAAAACACTATATAATAGAGTAGTTTTCAATTATTGATTGAATAATCATAATTTAATAAAAACTATGTTAAATAGAAAAAAAGTCGTTTTAGTGGTTACTTTTCTGAATATAAATATTATTTATAAAATAATACCTAATTTTAAATTTATTATGAAAAAAAGTATGAATATATTAGTTTACAGAAATAACCTAGTTATTTAATAGGAACTATTTTAGTTTTAATAAATAGTAAATAAGTTTTTGACGAAAAAAGTTATATGTATTTAATGTCATAATTGTTAAATTAAAAATAATAGTATGGACAATTATGTAATTTAATAAATGAATAGGAGGACTAAATGATATTTTAACTATATAAGGGGGGTAAAGTGATACAAATTAATAGTACAAAGAGATAAAATGGTACAATTGAAAGTACAAGGGGGTAAAGTGATATTCAATAAGAGTATAAGAGGTAAATTCACCCTTAAAAATATTAATCGGTCAATTTAAATTCGAGAATTGAATACATTAACTCCTTTTTAATTTTTAAACCATATTTGAATTAAGTTGGTTATTTAAATTCAATATATAAACTCAACAAATTGAATTTAAAAAAAAAACTATTGATCAATTTTAATTCGAGGATTGAATACTTTAATTCCATTTATAATCCTATTATAATGAATAAATAAACAATTCATAATACTTAAAACTACTAATGTATGTAAATACTCTTTGTCAAATGTATGAAATACTGAGAGATAAAATATATAATTTTGGTCTAACTAAATAGATAAATTCTCAATAGAAAAGGTTTATGAATCATAGTGGAATATAAGTGTGCTGGGCATCTATGTTGAATACTTGGATAATTGTACTATTTTCCTTTGTTGGGTTTATTTCTATATATAAATGAATTAGTGATTTATGCAATTTAATAAATAAAACTAGCATGTACTCACCACAAGAATTTTTCAAATTCTAGCTTATGCCAGTTGTATAGGATTTAATAATTCGAATTAGGACATCAGCTTGCTCAATTTAAAATTTCCAATTTGTACTATATAATTAGTCGTTGAGACTTATCGGGGAATCAGTCCCCATCACAAATTCATGATGCAAACATAGTTGAATTGAAGAATATTGAAATATTCTAACAAAATAGAGGCCAAAATAAAAATAAAAATATTAAAGGGGTCCCAAATCCCAATCAGCCGACAATTCTATGCGCACACATATATATGTCACATGTATGTATATATACATATATAAAAGCCCATGCAATTTTATATTTCATTCGCCTAAAGTTTCTATTTCGGTAATAATTTGAATATTCTTGAAACATTTTATTGATAAATAATTTAGTTAATGTTGTATTCCGCTAAACTAGTATTGTGAAATAATATAGTGAATATCAAGTTTTTAATAGTACTTTAACTGAAAATATCAATATAGTAGAGCTATTAAAAAATAAAAGCAAATTTATTTGCACGATAATAAAAGCTAAAAAGAACAATAATTTAAGAATGAGACAATATTTGAATTTTAATGCTGCATCGCATACTTTTATTGTGGAAATTTTGGCACGAGAATTTGATTTAGTGTAGGTGTCACATCAATTGTAAAGATATGTTTGGAATTGTTTGTAAAGAGGTTTAAAGTACTTTCATAGCAATGTAGGCCAAATCATTTTCATGAATTTGAGTTAATTTACTAATGAGGTTTATTGCAATTTTTTCATGGGTGCTCCACTCTTTAAATTTGAGATTCCATCACAACATTATTATTATTTTATTTTTTTATTTTTGTCTTGTTATATAGGACTGTTATTCCAGTCCTACACAATTAATTTTTTGTTTTCTTTGTTCACGTGATGTGTGATTTACTTAAGGGACTTATAATACTTATCTTATTAAAGTTAAAATTAGGTGTGAGATTTAAAAAAGTGAAAAAATTATTATTTTAAAAAATATATATTTTAATGTTTTTATTAATTAAAATTATACCCCCTATATAATTTTAAAAATAATCTTAATTTTCGTGTGGAGTGAATTGACTTAAAGCCAGAGTAATTACAATACTATAAACCCCAACATGCCAAAAAAAGGTTTGATTATTCGACGTTGACCCCTTCTTTCTCTGCATTAGCCTCGACGTTGCGTAAACTGTAACTTAAATAATACAATACTCTGCTTCAAAAAAATAAAATAATACAATACTCTGATTTTTTCATTTTTTTTTTTTTTATAGTACTTTGATTTTGATTTTGATTTTGATTTTGACTAAGACCTTATGATATTTCAAATCCCAAACACACCCTAATACTAGTCCCTAGTCCTACTACGGAATTTACAAAGATATATTCACATTCAAACAGTTGGAAAATTATTAGATTTTTAATTCGTATTCCAGTATTTGTCTGGAGAGTCGCTTTCAGAACTTGGCGTTTTCATTTATGCAATTTTGACAGACCCCATTTTCCGTGTTTTGGGTTTTACTACCAAAAATTGGAAAAAGCTTTAATTTTTTTTTTTGGTTGCGTTTATCAAAATCTGGTGTCACCTATACTCTTCCAAATTTGGTGATGATAGCTGTGTGGAAAATTTTGACAATTGGCAAAAGAAAGGCGATAAGTCTTGTGGGATTTTAATTGTACACATCTGGAGTCTATTTTGTGGCCTCTCTTATGACATGCTTCTCTTTTTGCATGTTGCGTTTGGAGATTTTCAAGACCACTCGAGAAAAGCGATTGTACGTGGAAAGGGATTGTTTAATTTTTTTTTTTTTTTTTTTTGCGTATCTGAAACTGAAGAGTGAGATTTGAGGCCTTTTTGTGCGTGTGTGTGTTTTATTTGGGTTACTGTTTCTGTTTCCCAAAGCTGGGAGTTTAAGTGTAATCTTCAGTGAATTTAGGATTGTGCGTTTTGCTATTAAGAGAAATATATGATCTGATTTGTCAGTTGATGTGGGTGATTGAGATTTTCTCGGACGATTGCGATTGCAGACTGGAGATTAATTACTGTATTCCACGCAAGATTTTTGATTTGGGGCATACAAGGTGATTTTAAGAGAGTTTATTTATTTTTTTCCCTTTTTTGGTGAAAGTGATCAAGGCATAATTGTCGATAAACTGCTTGAGCCGAATTTTATTCTGGATTAATTCTTGAAGTTCTGAGTAATTTGGGGTTATACTCAATTTGTTTCAGTACATTGTGGATTTTGCATGCGTTTCTTGTATGTAATGTCCAATTTTGAGTAGATATGGTGATGTTTTAGTAGAGAAATGGTAGAAGTCGATTGAATTTGAGGCTAGTGAGATGTCATCTACATCTCCATCCCCAAATTCTCCAGTTGCTACTGCTCCACCACCTGCTACCAATTCTCCACCACCTCAGCCTTCATCTCCGCCTCCTAATCCATCGAATTCTCCCCCACCGGACCCTTCTAGTGCACCGCCACCTCAGTCTTCTCCCCCACCAACCCCCCCTAGTGCACCGCCACCTCAGCTCAATTCACCTCCACCAAACCCCTAGTGCACCGCCACCTCAGCTCAATTCACCTCCACCGGAACCTCCTAGTGCACCTCCACCCACCCAGACCCCTCCTCCCATGGCTTCACCACCACCTACATCCTCTCCACCTCCTCCGGTATCTGCACCACCACCTCAACCAACTACTACTCCTCCAACATCATCTCCACCACCACCTGATCCACAACCTAGCTCACCACCTCCACGCCCTCCGCCATCTGATCCTCCTAGTTCACCACCTCCTCCTTCTACTAGTCCACCTCCACCCCCATTAGCCCCCCAAACTCCACCACCACCCCAGCCAGAGCCGCCAAATAACTCTCCACCTCCACCACGCCCGCCTCCTAATAATTCACCACCACCACCACCGTCACCTACTCCCCCTGTTCCTTCCCCTCCACCACCGACTGAACCACCCCAAAATTCACCACCACCACGACCACCACCGGTTGTGCCACCCCCTAACCCTGCCACACCTCCGGTACCGTCTCGCTCACCACCATCACCTCCACCACCTTCAAATTCTCCTCCAAGACCACCACCACAGATATCACCACCTCCTCCCTTCATTGCCTCACCGCCACCTCCTTTGCCATCTCTGGCTCCACCAGGTGATTCAAGAACCAATAATTCTGGTAGCATTGCACCAGAAAGTTCACCGTCCACAGGGGGTGGAGGCTTAGGTACTGGAGGCACAGTGGCAATTGTTGTGGCGATTAGTTTCCTGTTGCTCGGTATATTTGGAATTGCAGCCTGTTGTGTGTATAAGAGAAAGAAAAAGACTTCCGGACAAAATGGGGGTCACATTTTGCCGACCTCTATTGGTTCATCCCCAAAATCAGGTAAACTTCTTAGCACTTGTATATAATATTTTCTGTGTGCACGTGAAAAAGGCAATTTAAGAAGTAATCTGATTTGTGCTCAGATTCTGGCTTACTGAAAGTGCAATTATCAGCACCCAGTAATGGAACTGGCTCTGGTGGCTTGGGAAACTCAAGGTCGTGGTTCACCTATGAAGAACTAGTTAATGCCACTAATGACTTTTCAGCCCAGAATCTCTTGGGCCAAGGCGGTTTTGGTTCTGTGTACAAAGGAAGTCTTGCAGATGGTCGGGAGGTTGCAGTTAAGCAGTTAAAGATTGGTGGAGGACAAGGGGAGCGGGAATTCAGATCCGAAGTTGAGATAATAAGTCGTATACACCATCACCATTTGGTCTCACTTGTAGGTTATTGCATTTCCGAGGACAAAAGGCTGCTTGTATATGATTATCTTCCTAATAATACCCTCTACTTCCATCTTCATGGTAAATATTAGTGGTTAATGTGGAAAGATAGGTTTTTCAGGAGATGGTCTTTTGATATGTCTAATACATATTTCCAGGTGAAGGTAGGCCTGTTATGGATTGGGCTACACGTGTAAAGATAGCAGTTGGTGCAGCTCGAGGAATAGCTTACCTTCATGAAGACTGTAAGCTGTTCAGATTTTACTTCTCTTACTACTACTTTGAAATTATTGAATTTTGTCTGTTGTGCTATAAATCACTTGTTCAAAATAATGTCTCTATTTATCTCTCCCCACCTTTTTGGATCATGAGCGATTCCCGTAAATACCCCGCCCATCTATTTTGATTTGACTGCTTTCTGAAGTGTTTTGAAATAGCCCATCAATGCACACATTTAAGTTATGAATTGGAAATATGCACAGAAAAATGTGATATGGCCATTGTGAGATGAAGCCTTTGTTAACAGAGAATAATGAGACATGCCACAGTGATTATGTAATTATTTTACGATGATGATTAAAGTTGTCTAAATAATCCCTTTGTTTCTCAATCTGAAAGGGAAATCAAAGTAAAAAAGGAAGAAGAATATAGGTAAACATTGTTAAATTCTTGGCTCACTGCATAGAGGAAGAACAAGGATAAAATAAAACACCTGCTTTGACAACAGGACTCAAGTTGCAGAGGGCTACCTTCTTGAAGTTTATATTATTCTTGTTCATATCGCGGGTATTACTGGAGTTCACAGTTTTAATGTTCGGATTCTTGCACAATGATGGCAAAGTTTCATTTCCAGATGCCTAACGTACTTCTTGGGATAATATTAACTGCCGCTTGAGAAATTAAAAAAAATAATCAGCAGTAAAAATTGAGGACCTGTGCACTCTGAATCCTCAATATATTCTCGTTTTATAATTTTCTTACTGTTGTGACCTTCTAATCTTTTATGTTATTTAAGAAAAGTACGTTAATTTACTAACTTGGTTAATTTTCAGGCCATCCTCGTATTATCCATAGAGATATCAAATCATCAAACATACTTCTAGACAGCAACTTCGAAGCTCGGGTATGATCAATTTCAGGCGAACTTTTTTCTTCTTTTTTTTTTTTTTTGTCTTTGAGAACTTCTCTATAAATACTACTTTCACAGGTTTCTGATTTTGGACTTGCTAAATTAGCTATGGATGCAAATACACATATCACCACCCGCGTAATGGGAACCTTTGGGTAAGTGTTCATCGATTAATGGACATTGGATTCAATGAAAGCTAAATGGGAGCATCGTGAAATTATTTTTGTTGCCTTATCGTAACTGTAACACCTAATATCTGTGGTCGGTTTGGGTTTCAGATACATGGCTCCTGAGTATGCATCCAGTGGCAAGTTGACAGAAAAGTCTGATGTGTATTCCTTTGGAGTTGTGCTTTTGGAGTTAGTTACTGGACGCAAGCCTGTAGATACATCTCAACCATTAGGGGAGGAGAGCCTGGTTGAGTGGGTAAGTTCACTAAGCACAAATCCTATTTATGATTTCGTATCACCTAGATATATGTACTCAATTGCTTTTAACACTTGCAAATGTGTACCTAAGTATGTCGGGACATTCATTTTTGTTGAGAAACACGGGCTTCATTAATGAAGGTTATCTTCATCTCCGTGTTACGGTTGGATGCTTCTGTCATAAATATTAGTGGTCTTAACCATTAAGCTTGTACCGGTGAAATTTAATTGGATGTTTGAAGTGTGTTAGCTAAATTTGAATTTTTGCATATAGAATCAAGGAATATTTGAATATGTAGAACTTCTGAATGAACTCAGCAGTTCCAATGATCTATATTTGTCGGCCGTGAATTTATAAGGTATATGAGCTTAAACTTCTTGAAGACTTCCATACAAAAGCTACTATAATTATCTAAAACTTTTCAGAAGCTTCTCCATGTTAATGATAACATCTTAAACTGAAGATCAGCCAAATCATGAATGTATCCTGGGACGATCTTTTCTAACATCTGCCAGGTGTGGTATCTATTTTTAGGAGTTTTCTCGTAAACAGCAGTGTTGGCAATTCGTCTGACATGTATACTCCTGTTATATAATACAAACAAGGAAATCTGGAGAATATGTTATTGCTGACAATTGGAATAAATAAATCAACAAAATGTGAATTTGCATGGCAACTCTTTTTTGATTCATTTGAGAATATGTAGCTTCATATTCATGCATCCTCAGAAGGATCTTCTTCTAATTTAGATTCCTTACGAACTCGCATAAATATGTTATTTGTACCATTCACACAGCTGTAGAATTTGTAGAATAAAACATGACACATTTATGAAGACAATCCACATTCAAAAGTTTTTTTTTGTTTTTATCATCCAAATTATGTCTCTTTCAGGCGCGGCCTTTGTTAAGTCACGCACTTGACACAGAGGAATTTGGGGGATTAGCAGATTCAAGGCTTGAAGGAAATTATATTGATGGTGAGATGTTCAGACTGATTGAAGCTGCAGCAGCTTGTGTTCGCCATTCATCCGCGAAGAGGCCCAAAATGGGACAGGTGAGAATTTTTGTAGTGGAAATTGAAATGTCTCTGTATTTTCTTTGGCTGCTGATGGAGTTTTTCCCCAACATCTTGATGCGTTCCAGGTTGTGAGGGCTTTTGACAATATGGCTACCTCAGATTTGACAAATGGAATGAAAGTGGGAGAAAGTGAAATATTTAACTCTGCACAACAATCTGCTGAAATTAGATTGTTTCAGAGAATGGCATTTGGTAGTCAAGATTATAGTACAGATTTTTTCAGTCAAAATAGCTGGAGTAGTGAAGGCAATCGAAGAAGTAACCGGAGAGATTGATGCGAAGAGCTTTCGAGACGAAGATGAATTGATGTAAATGAATGGCAACTCAAGCTTGGAGGTATTTCTACGTCTACTTAGACTGAATTTCCAACATGAGTTGGGTTTTTGTGAGTAGGTCATTTTTGGCTTATATATATTTTTGTGCATTCTATTTTGGGGGCGGGCAATTTTTTCCTGTAAATAGAAGCAAGTTTTTGCTTTCATTACTATACATATCTAATAAAGCTTATTCAGTTTTGCTCTTCAACCAGTTCGTCATCATCTGGTAGGATATCCTTTATAACTTCTGATGGAATATGAAAACGAATTTCATGATTTTCATATGAAATTCAATTCCATGTATAGGATCTCTTGGGATTTGATTCACTGACATTTTGATCCTTTCATGGTCAGGAAAAAGTCACGAAATAGTGAGAGTTCACTTTGAGCCCAATTCTAAAGTGTGGTGTTTATCCTTCAATTTTAATCACACTTGCATTTTTTTTCTTTCAATTTCATTTGATTTCTGCTATGTTCATATGTAGATTTGCTGTGTTTACTGCAATGAATTGTACATTTATAAGGGAGAAGAAGGTGGTCGGTGGTAGCCTTTTCTTTTAACCAATAACTACTTCCAGTATTCAATTTAAATATCTGAGTCTGATTAGCCCTCGTGGGCAGGCAACCTCATTTTATTAAGGGTTAATTACAAAAACGACCCATGAGATTTAGCCTAAGCATAAAAAAAACTCAGTTATTTTTCGAAATTACAAATACTTCCTGAACATTTGTTTTCTTTTTTACAAATTGCACCCTTTGGAGGGGATATTTGTTAGGTAAATACAAACTCAATAGAGTGCAGCTGAATTTTGTAATCTGTTAGTGAAAATGGTTTCAACTTTCAATTGTAAAACAAACATGTTTTTTTAACTTTCAAGATTATATATATATTTGGAAGATAAGTTCTTTTAGAATTATTTTACAGTGACTCAAAAAAGTTACAGCTGCCTATATTCAAAGCATCTGTAAAATGTAGAGTGCAAGTTATCAGGTTTGACAGCTTATGTTTTTCTTAGGAAACAATCTTTCACGTGCCTTTAAGTTTTACAGCTCTATCACAAGTCCAAAAATCCCATTTTTTAAGCAGTGGAATAATATGAAGTCATTGACTATGACTCATAACTAATTAATGTTTTAGCTTCTCAGCATGCTATTCTCATTGCTTCACACATCATAAAACCCTTCAAAGATGACAAGGAACTTATTCCTTGCCAAGAAATGACTTCCATTTATCACCTTATTTTTCTTCTTCTTCTTCTACCTCTCCAGCCCTATCCCTCTCGGCCCGCTAACCCGGCCCGAGATCACATTCCAGAAAATCAACATGGAAGATAGAAACATGTTTGCTGCAGATTGTATTGTCATATGCTGTTGCTGTGAATGCATGATCCTACAAATCCTCATCTTCATACTGATAAAATATCCACATAAACTACTGAAAAAGACTAAAGAATACGCCAAAAAAATCAAGGCCCGAAAGGAAAAATTCAGGGCCCGAAAGAAAGTAACCAAGATTGTGCAGATAGAAATGACAAGGTATGATGAAGACAGCCTCAGAAGTCTTGGGAACTCCTTCAGAATCGACGTTGAAGATTTTTGCTTAGTCGAATCCTTTCGGATCGGTTGTTGCATGGACGAAATCGAGAGCGTTTTGGAGGATTTTTCGAGCAGGGTGAGTTTGCTTTTGGAAGTTTTGGGGTGGAAAAGTTTCTTCATCAAGGAGTTTTCGTTCGTGTTTTAAGGAAGAGGAACTTGATTACGATGATGTTCGATATGGTCTCATGGAATTGTTTGGCGATGACAAGTTCTGTTATCATTAATTCTTCCAAATTCTTACTCTTATCGTTACTTCTTCCAAATTGTTAGTAACATTCAATCTTCTACCATTTCATGGAAAATTGTATTTAAGAAAGCTTAATGTGGGTAGGGTACTAGGGTATGTTGCCAAAAGAGCAACAACAAAATTGTTAAACTTAAATGTCGTCACTTGCATATTAAGGTATAGATACCTTAGATAAAGCACCCATCATGTGACATTTATCTTTTTTTTTTTTTTTTAAGTAGGGGTGATGGGAATCGAACCATGATATCTAGTTTAGACTTGAGAGTTTTAACTAATAGACCAATATGCGTTCCTTATACGTGACAATTATGCAACACATTTGTTGCATAATTGAATTATATGTTGTATAATTGAAATATCAAACGAAAATCATATAATAGGATATCCCACATGTAAAAGACTGTTACTAACACTAATACAGGTACAAGACACACGTACGAGAATGTCATCTTTTCAAATATAGATTACTAAGTACAATTTAAAAAATAGTGTTTGAGCCATACAAAACTAATATTTTATGAATGTGATTATTCACATAGACGCGTAGAAAACATCAAAACATGTTGAAAATATCATCAATAGAAAATCAATTAGTTTCTTCTTAAACCATTAATTTTTGTACTACACACCCCTTCTATTTCCTTTCTCTCAGTTTGTTCTCCTAATTTTTTTTTTTATCTCTTTCCATATATGATCTATAAAATTTCATATGGATGTGACGTTTATTTCAAATTGGGATGTCTAGGCCATATTGTTTTTCCAATTGGACACTTGATGAGTAGTGCGTAGATACATATCATGGAGTTTTCACTACAGATAAGTTTATCCTCACAAAAGTATTCACGCTTAGTGACTATATCTTTGGGGTGCAAACGAGTCGAGTCGAGTAGAGCATAGTACAGTTCAAGCTTGTTTGAATTTTAACCGAGCTTCAAAAATTGTGTTTGAGTTTGGTTTGATTAGTAATCAAATCGAGCTTGAACGAGCTTTAGTCAAGTTGAGCATGAATCGAGCTCGAGCGATTTTGATATTTTTACGATTTATATTTTTTTTTTTACTAATTGAGTTGAGCTCAAGTCGAACTTTACATCTTATCGAATAGAAAATGTGTTGAATCTTGGTTTGTTATGTTAACGAGCCGAGCTCAAATATACATTTATACTATTGAAAATATAGATTACTAAGTACAATTTAAAAATAGTGTTTGAACCATACAAAACTAATATTTTATGAATGTGATGATTCACATAGACGCGTAGAAAGCATCAAAATATGTTGAAAATATCAGCAATAGAAAATCAATTAGTTTCTTCTTAAACCATTAATTTTTGTACTACACATCCCTTCTATTTCCTTTCTCTCAATTTGTTCTCCTAATTGTTTTTTTTTTATCTCTTTCCATATATGATCTATAAAATTTCATATGGATGTGACGTTTATTTCAAATTGGGATGTCTAGGCCATATTGTTTTTCCAATTGGACACTTGATGAGTAGCGCGTAGATACATATCATGGAGTTTTCACTACAGATAAGTTTATCCTCACAAAAGTATTCGCGCTTAGTGACTATATGTTGGGGTGCAAACGAGTCGAGTCGAGTAGAGCATAGTACAGTTCAAGCTTGTTTGAATTTTAACCGAACTTCAAAAATTGTGTTTGAGTTTGGTTTGATTAGTAATCAAATCGAGCTCGAACGAGTTTTAGTCAAGTTGAGCATGAATCGAGCTCGAGCAGCTTGATATTTTTACACATATTTTATTCTTTTTTTTACTAATTGAATTGAGCTCGAGTCGAACTTTACATCTTATCGAATAGAAAATGTGTTGAATCTTGGTTTGTTATGTTAACGAGCCGAGCTCAAATATACATTTATACTATTGAAAATATAGATTACTAAGTACAATTTAAAAAATAGTGTTTGAACCATACAAAACTAATATTTTATGAATGTGATGATTCACATAGACGCGTAGAAAACATCAAAACATGCTGAAAATATCAGCAATAGAAAATCAATTAGTTTCTTCTTAAACCATTAATTTTTGTACTACACACCCCTTCTATTTTCTTTCTCTCAGTTTGTTCTCCTAATTTTATTTTTTATCTCTTTCCATATATGATCTATAAAATTTCATGTGGATGTGACGTTTATTTCAAATCGGGATGTCTAGGCCATATTGTTTTTCCAATTGGACACTTGATGAGTAGCGCGTAGATACATATCATGGAGTTTTCACTACAGATAAGTTTATCCTCACAAAAGTATTCGCGCTTAGTGACTATATAATGGGGTGCAAACGAGTCGAGTCGAGTAGAGCATAGTACAGTTCAAGCTTGTTTGAATTTTAACCGAGCTTCAAAAATTGTGTTTGAGTTTGGTTTGATTAGTAATCAAATCGAGCTCGAACGAGCTTTAGTCAAGTTGAGCATGAATCGAGCTCGAGCAACTTGATATTTTTACACATATTTTATTCTTTTTTTTTACTAATTGTGTTGAGCTCAAGTCGAACTTTACATCTTATCGAATAGAAAAATGTGTTGAATTTTGGTTTGTTATGTTAACGAGTCGAGCTCAAACGAGCTTTTAATGACTGATCTCGAGTATCGAATAGTTTTGATCGTTTTCAGCCCTAACTATATGTCATTGCAAAAAAGCTTTTTGGAATTATTCTAACGGGTCTAGTAGTTCGTCATGTTTCTCAATTATAAATTAGAAAACTGGTCCCAAATTTAATGGACTATTCGTGTGAGCTTATAACCTTTTCACACACCCTTCTTTTAAATCAATTAAATGCCAGTTTTTAACATTAAATGGACCAAAACACAAGTTTATAAACAAAAGAACGCAAAGAAAAACACACAACGTTCGTCTCCTTTTCTCATCTTTTCTTCATTTGAAATTGGTGCCAAGAATTTTTAAGACATCATACCTCGCAAATTCTGATACTATTTTCTTCAGCCTGCCAACAATAAGTTCACACCATTGCACCTATTTACTTTACCATCGATTCCAGATCCCGTGGCTGCCTCTCTTCTATCCCAAATGTAAATGTTTTATTGCACATTACCTGTTCGACCATATTACTCAATGAACACTCCCTAGCATTTTCAAACGATTACTTGTTTTTGATTGAAATATGGCGTTAGCAGCTACAAACTTTTGCTCTCTCTTCCGCAGTCCTCTGAGCCGTGCTTTTCTTCAGTTTTACTCCGCTCAGTCCTCATCCTCACAACGACCCCTGCAAGAATCCATACGAGCAGCAGTTGAGGCCAAAACTTACCACGAAATCCCCCAACTCCTCAATGCCTCAAAACTGTCTCATCAAAATCCAAATCCATTTTCATTCCTCTCCAGAGTCTCAGAAACCCATAGATTCCGTGTCATCGACTAAATTCTACAGTCTTTCATCCCAATCCGGCCCCGTTCACTACCCCGGCCCGCCTATTCCTCTCTCCTTTCCTACACACTCGAGAGCCCGAATCCTCTGCCGCTCGCACTCGCCATCGTGCAACGCACGCTCCGTTCCGGCTGCCTTCCCGTCCCGCAAACTCATCTCTTGCTTTCGAAAGCATGGCTTGATCACCTACACCGGCATCAAACTGTTGCAAGCATCCTATCAGAAATGCGTTTGATCGGATACTCTCCAGATTGCGGGACATGCAATTATCTCATTCAGTCGCTCTGCAAAGTCGATCATGTCGAAGAAGCTATTCAAGTCTTGCGGGGAATGGGCCGAGTGGGCTGCATTCCCGATTTGGATAGCTTTGGTATTTTGATCACTGAAATGAGTGAGCTTAGGATGACTAGTGGAGTTGTGAAAATGGTGAAGGAGATGGTGAGTGTGCACGCTTTGAATCCGAGGAAAGAAACGATTTTGAAAGCGGTTGGTGCGATGCGGGCTAATAGAGATATTTGGAGAGCGGTTGAGATGATTGAGTTTTTGGAGAGTGAGGGTGTGGGTGTTGGATTCGAAGCGTACGAATTGGCGCTCGAGGGTTGCTTGGAGGTTCGACATTTCGTTTTAGCCGGAAAGTTTGTTGTGCGAATGACGGAAAGAGGGTTCATACCGTACATAAGAGTGAGGCAGAGGCTGTTTGAGGGATTGGTTAGTGTTGGTGAAATTGAGCTTGCTTCTGTTGTCAGACAGAGATTTGTAGGATTGAAATCTTGAGGTGGCTTTATAGGTTTTGGACAGAACTGATATTTCATGTCTTTTTGCCGAGGTTGCAGAAATCGCTAGACGCTAATAGGGCAGCAGGCCGACTCCTAGGAACAATGCTATTTTTTATAATTTGTTTATTTTAATCTACTTTTGGCCGGTTATTGGCCACCTAGCCTGCCTAAGTGGGCGCCTAGGATCTATTTTTGGTTGAGGCGACTTCTCCACTAATTTGAACATAATCACCTCGGCCTAGGGGCCTAGTGCCTAGGCCGTTTTTTACAACACTGCCTTTTGCAAACATTTACCTCTAACTGATTGAATGTGATTGGTTCAAGGAATTTGGATACTAGAATTCACGAGGATCGAAAAACATTTTTTGTTTTTTCACAACCATATTTTGTTCGATTATATCATGTTACACCAGGTGTATGCATACTTGGTATGATGTGTGGATAAAAAACAAGTGTCTTATTCCTAGGAAAACGGTACATTTGAATGGTGGATGCTATACCAAGTGTATATACACACTTGGATGTAACATCTAGAAAACCATTTTCTTCAAAATTGAAATAGCGTATGGAATGATGTCCTCAAGTTTAGTTGCAGTCTGCCTGTGAAGAAATTGTTGTAAAGTGATACCATGCTTAACAACAAGAGTTTTGAATAAGAGAGAATTTTATTGCAAATTTGACCACTCAAACTTGGTCATTACAAAATGAGGTTTAACCCCTAATTACACAAATGTATATCATAAATATATTTATATATCTCGAAGTGTACACAAGGTATAAAATTGAAAGAATAAATATATACTAGCTACGCTCATAAGCTAATGTCAAAATTTACAAACTAATGGTGCCAACAAATGGTTGGTACAACATATGATACATATGGTACATCTGAAATTACACTTCTGTACAGGCCTTGGTGGTCCTAAAACCTCTAGGTGTATACTTACAAATAGAAACCATCCCCACAAACAATCATGCAAAATGGGAGAGCTCTAAATGTCAAAGCAAGCTTCAGAAAACCCAGATTTTGCCACCCAAAAATATAAATACGAAAACGCTACCTCGGATTTTGACTTATATCTTCCAAAGGATTCGTTCGTGCCAACGAACGCGCGGTGAAACCGACAGTTGTCGCTCTTATCGATCTTTGTCTCACCATATTGCAATACTCAGGGTCCTCGCATCGACCCTCGTGCCTTATCCACTGTATCATACCGTGGTACATCGGGAAAAATCTCATTTGAATAGCATTGTACACGAAATAAGGCACGAGAGCAGATATAACCACGAAAATCGTGACTATGTAGAAAGATGGCGTTGGGGCGAGCGATTCGACAAACACTCTGTATGCAGTTGTCGAAATGCTCGGAGGCATCGCCCCGTACGCCAAGAGGAAAAGATACCATAACGCGATGCCTCCCCAGATGAAGACGTGCTGGATTAACGTGAAGTAACTTATCGCGAGTGCCATCTGGCAGTTCACAACCCAGACGACGCACGTGTACATTGTCGCTCCGAGAATTTGGTAATCGGCGATCTTACCGTCTTTGTTGAATGCTTGAGGGTCTAGCGCCCTTATGCAGAGGAAGAAGATGATGATGGCGCTGCAAACGCCGTTGAGCATCCAACCAATTATACGCCGCCAACTGAAGAGGACATTTTGTACGCCTTCTTGGTATAGCAAGGGAAACTGCCATGTGAAATTACGCGAATGGAATAAGCAATTACGGAAACTACCCTTGAGGACATGCTCAGATAAATTTCAAGGATATTTACAAAAACTACACTTGAGGTTTGGCCTAATTACGGAAAAAAACTCAGCTATCTCTCAAAATTACTAATACCCCCTTACAGTATTACAGATACCCCCTTTTAAGGGTGCAATTTGCAAAATAGAGCCCGATATTAAGGGAATATTTGTAATTTTGAAAGATAGATGGGTTGTTTTGTAATATACTGAACCTCAAGGGTATCTTTTCTAATTAACCCAAGATTTCAAGTGAAAATGATACTGTGTAAAGACATACCTTTAGACAAAATCTAGCAGATACATCCTGGTCGAAGACACCGAGAGCAATCACCGGTAATGATGTGAAAAACACATTGTAAAGAGACAAAAACCAATCATTATATGCAGGTTGTCCAGAAAATGATGCATAGGCCTCGTATAAGAAGACGGTGAAACCAAAAGTGACGTTCTTATAGAAAAAGTAGCAGATCTGCATGAAAAAATGTTCGAAGCAAAATTAGAATGAAGGCCCGTGAAGTTTGTTTCGTATATGTAGTAAATTGTTGGCATAGCACACAAAATAAGCAAGAGCCGTCTCTAGACTTTAAATAATTTTAAGATTTCTCATTATCCAAATAAAAATGGAGATAAATTCTTGGAATTTCGATAGAAGAATAGTAAAATTACCATTGTAGATATCCTTCGGTAACACCAATGTCCATGCACCAAAAGCAAGCGTTCCAAAAATCTAAATTGAGCAATTGCAATATCGCTTGACATGACCGCCTAGTAAATTTGAAGAAAAATGACGTAAGACAACGGAATAATTGCCATTCGATAATATCATTCTGATTTAAAAAAAAAAAAAAAAAAATCAGATTTTCTACCTGCATTCCTTCAACACCACTGATTCCAATTCCGATATCTGCTTCTTGAAGCATTCCCACATCATTGGCTCCATCGCCGATCGCTAGAGTTGTCTTCTTTGTTCCTTCTTTGACGAGCCTCGTCACCTGTATAATCAGAGGCAATTTTAATTCCATAGAAATTTAGAAAGTTCTATCAAGCTAACAAGAATTGAAGTAGGCAAAAAATAGAAACATAAAACTCACCAGTGCCTTTTGTTTCGGTGATGAGCGGCAGCAAATTACGGATGCACAGCCAATTGCAAGTTCTAGAAACAAGTTTTTGACATCGTCGTCTAATGCATATGCAAGAGATTTCCCATCAATGATCAAGGCAAATGCCTCGGAACTCGATTTAGCAACCAGAGCTTTCCCTTGAGTAATTTGCTGAAGAACACTTTGCTTTGAAGCCTAACAAATAAAACCAAATTACAAAATCTCAGTACCTTTTATGACATTGATTGCTGAAAACCATTTAAAATTATAATATCTCGAAAATTTACAGTTGAAGGTGAACATTTAGGTAAATATTAAGTGCTTCATAAATAAGGTAAGTCGTTAGGGCTCTTAGTTTCGATCAGTATTTCTTATTTTTCACTAAAATGAAACTGAATTTTACAAAAAAAAAAAATCACCTTGGCAATTGCATCTTTTTCTCCTTCTTTCTCCAGAGCTTTAATCTCTTGATTATCCAATGTAATAGTAATTTGTTTCATTCCTTGTCTGAGCAAGCTACAAGCATAGCTGCAAATTCGATTCTTACAGTCAGAAAATATGTCGATTTGTCATTTGTCTCAAATTAATTAACAAGAAAATAAACGGAGAATGTACCCAATGTTAATGGCAGTTTCCATCTTATCTCCGGTCAAAACCCATATTTTTATCCCTGCTTGAGCAAGTTTGTCAATGCATTCAGGAACCTGAAAAAAAACAGCAGCAAAAAAACAAATTCAACTTCCATTTAATAATTATCAGAAAAATAAAAATAAAAAATTTTAAAAAACGAGTACGTGAGTGTTTTATAACTCACCCCTTGTTGGAGCTTGTCCTCAACAGCTGTTGCACCTAAGAGAATCAAATCTTTTTCTATTTCTTCAGTCACATCATCGATCAGCGCCTCACGATCGGCAGAGACCGAGTTTTTGGCCTCTGAAAACCTTTTATCAAACACTTCATATTCATCTTCGTTAAGTTCTCGATAAGCAAGAATTAAAGTCCTCAATCCTGCATCGGCATACTCGTTGACATGTTCTCTTGTTTCCTCTTCATAGTCCCTTCCGTTTTCGGCAAGCCTCTCAAACATGACACTGAAATTAAGAGCAAAACAATTTCTCAAAAACAAAACCCAAAATAAAAACACTGATAGAAAATGCCGGTTTTACAGCTTCGTTAAGTGGCAAATATAACCGACCTGTCAGCACCTTTGCAGAGTAACAGTAGCTTCCCCTCCTCATCTCTTACTATTACAGACATTCTTTTTCTTGTACTGTTAAATTCTAAAACATTTAACAGCTTGTACGACCTGCACGAGCAAAAATTGCTTCAGAATGCAAACATATTGCTCGATCGAAAATAACAAATGCCATTGTTTAGTACAGCACAGACCATGCATGTTTTTCTTTTACCAGAGAAATAAATAGGGATACTTACAAAAAAAAATGAGGTTCGTGCTAATTACATAAAAAACCCGGAGTTTTTTGAAAATTGCAAAAGCCCCCTTGAGGTTTGACTCCTCCTCCATAAGAAAAAAACATTTCAAAAGCCCCCGAACATTTATAAAAATATACAGTTATCCCCTTAAATTTAAGACAGAATCAAACCTGAGTTTTTTTTTTTTTTCCGTAACTTCGTCAAACATCTCTGGGTTTTTCTGTAATTACCCTAAACCTCAGGGGTGTTTTTGTAATTATCCCAAATACATACACAAACTGAAAAAATTTCAAGATTCTAACCTCTCAACTCTTTTGCCAGAGACAGGGTTCAACTCTTTCACGGAGACGCTCGTTTGTGTTCTTTTAAAAAACTCAAAGCCAAGTTCTCTGGCTGCAATAACAAATGCAGCCTCGTCTGGCGATTCAGCTTCGTATAAAACCTTCCCCGTGTTTTCATCAACATCAGGTATTGCTGTATGACAAACCGCCAGCAAGCGAAAAAATTTCTGAACAACGTCCGAGTGCTGCTCGTTGACCCAATTCCCATTAACAATCCTTTCATCATCAAAGTTAAAACCTTTAACAAATGATTTCTTCGGGCTATCGACGGGATGCTCAACAATATCTTTTCCCTTTACGATCAACGGAGACCCTGTTCTTTTAGCAAGAGACCTTTCGACCTCCGTGAAACCATATCCATACGCCGTACCAGCAATAGAGCACTTAATGAACTCCATCGAGTTGCAAGTCAACGTGCCCGTCTTGTCAGAAAGTATCGTATCGACTTGTCCTAATTCCTCATTCAGATT
Source organism: Rehmannia glutinosa (assembly GCA_016081115.2). Lineage (NCBI taxonomy): Eukaryota > Viridiplantae > Streptophyta > Magnoliopsida > Lamiales > Orobanchaceae > Rehmannia > Rehmannia glutinosa. The sequence goes on from JABTTQ020001185.1 coordinate 303,324, forward strand.
CGACGTGCGCGCGTGAGCCGGTTTGTCGGTTTCCTCATAGTACATAAGAACGTCTTGATTAATAAAAATGCTCTGAAGGACTTTAACAATTTCTATCGAGACGTACAGAGAAATCGGGATCAAGTAGCTGTACAGCAACAACGCTGTCAAGAAGTGATATATAGCCGCGATCGGGCTCTGTTTGGATCGAAGAAAATGTCGGCATTTGCTGGTTGCAAATACCACCTTCTATGTCCACCTTCAATATCGTCTCTCGTTACAACACCAAAGTAAACCGATCCAATAAAAGCCATCAAGAACAGTACACCGAATAAAAAGTAGATTACTTTATCCATCTTCTTCTCGATTTTGCTTCTCTTGGACGGTGGATCAGTGGAGTTCTGAATAACTTTTGTATCGTGGCCGGTGAATATAACGGCTCCATATATATAATCCGTGTTTCGCAGTTTAGAGTCTCTAAGTAGCAGTTGTTGAGGAGAGAGAGGAAACTGTTGTTCTTCGAATTGCATAGTTCCGACAAAACTGTACAAATTAGCGTTAGGATCTTCGCATTTAACAACGGCTCTGAAATCTCCGAGGTCCTGCTCGTCGTTTAAAGTTGAAGTTACTTCTAATGCTTGTTTGAGCTTCAAATTTGTTTCGCCGTCGAGGTTCATGGTCTCAACGTAGCAAACTGCATCTTCGTAACTGGAGGAAAGCAAGACTAAATCGGCTGGAAAGAATTCATCTTTCTCCACTTTCACTATATCGCCGACTTTCAGATTTTTCCATTCGGTTTGCTTAAAAACTCCATTGCCTTCATGTACTTTCACCTTTCTGCTGTTCATCTCAATATCCTAAAAATTTCAAAAGTGGATCATTATTTGACCTCAGTACAAAAACTGGCCAAAAAACTTTTAAACTATAACTACACATTTCTAATGTATCTCAGGTGCCTTAAAAACGGAACTTTCATATTTCCGAAGAATTGATTATCCGAAGAGAAATAGAAATCTTGAAACTGTTTCATTAAACTTGCTAGGCATAATGAAGCAAAAACCGTATGTTTGAATTGACAGGACATCGAAAACAAGTCAATTCTTGTTCACAACTTCAAGTATCTATGATCATTTCTGATAAATTTTTTTGTCAAGGTAATATAACATTTTTTCCAAATGCATAACAAGAAAAGCAAATAGAAGATATTAAAGTAAGTCCTTTAATTCACTAGTAAGACAAAAGAAAATATCAAGGCAGCTGTCAAAATCATTATGAACTGGCAGAAAGAAAATCATTCCTACACCATCAATCATTTAGGGATTTTCTAAATAATCCCTAAACAATAAATTTCCATCTACTTCCAGAAAAACATAACATTGGATATCAAGAAATCTTAAATCTAAGCAAAGAACAAATCTAAAAGTGAGAAGAAAAAATGGAAAACAATAAATGTAACAAGATAAATTACCTGTTGCTTTCTTTGCCAATCTTCAATGCCTTCTTTAATCATGGTTGCTCCAATAACTATAATCAATGGAATAATGGCACTAACAGCAGAATAAGGGGCAAGTGATGTGAAAGACAAAATACCAGTGACCAAGAAGTAAAAATTAGCCACTCTCCTAAACTGCTCAAACAGAGACTTTGGTAAGAAAGTTGCAGCTGTATACTTAGTACTTCTAACATAATTTGTAGCATATTGTCTGAAACTGGCCTCTAAACCATCAGGCTCATTGCAATAAACCACTCTTGAAAAACCAGGTCCCCCAATCTGTGAATGGTCATCTTCAAATCCTCCTTTACCACATTTGAATGAGTAGATCTTGCTGAAATGTAACTTCTTTTTTCTACCAGTTCTCATTTTTTTTTTTACTTCAAACTCTGAAAAACCCAAATCTCAAGCCTTTTTGAAACCCCAAACCAAAAAATTACTTAAAAATAAGAAAAGGCCTCAACCCCAATAACACAACCCCAGAAAATTTCAAGAATCCACCTTCAAATCTCAAAAAGCTTCAATCTTTGTACTTTTAACAAAATGGGCTTGAGCCAAAATATGATATAAATCCCTGGCTGAGTTCAGCTGAAAGAAATTAAAGTGAAATTTACAGAACTGAATAATTATTATATTTGATTTATGATGTGGGCATATATAATAAATACTTAATGAGAACATGCAGAGAAAGAGAGGAATGAGGAAATGTCTCATATGTAGAATTATTATTATTCAGGCATTTGATTTTTCTGATGGCTCAAAAGCTTTGAACATTGACTTGGATCTCATGGTTTGACTTTCACTAAGCGCCTTCGGACACGCGCAGTGGTTCGAAGAAACTTTCAAAACTCGAATATTTTCAATAATTAAAAAAGAAAAAAATTGGATAACGAAAAACAAGAAAATAACGTAAACCCCCCAAACAATTTTTATTATAAAATAATAAACCTGTCTGGAAAATGAAACGAGAATTTGAATATTCAGAGAGGGGAAAAAAGAAGAAGAAAAAGGTGTAGTGGGTTGCTTTGGTTTCACACAGGGGAAAATAATTTCCCCATAATGTGTGTGAAATTTCATGTGGTTTTTCTGTTTGTAAGAAGAAGCTTCACAAGATTAAAAAAAAAACTAAAAATAGAATATTCTTTTTCTGCACAAAAGATTAGAATATTTTGAAATATTCGCATATTTATTTTCTTGATTAACCCATATTTTGTGTATATTTTTGTGAATATACTTATTGTCTGCTAAAACAATTAAGAAATCATTGATCAAGTGATTAATGCGAAGAATAATTCATAAATAGTTCAAGAGAAATTAACGTGGGCCAAAAGAAATGTACCCACATGTTGGGGAGTAATGATGTAAGGCCTTACAACATGGGTCATGTGTTAAATTAATTGTTTATTAACATGAAAAAGGGGAAAAACTAAATTAAATAGAATTGCTTCTAGAAACATCCTTTAAGGTGCATTATTAATTTCGTTCGTGAATTTCCATCCACATCTGACTTGTATTCTCTCATTAAAATCAAATGTTTGAAGTTGAAATTGCCTAAATTAATGATACTAATAGTTTGCCTAATTACTAGAACTTCTATGTTTTGCCACTTCTAGAACTATTCAACTCTTATTGGTTATTACACTAACTGAAGCAAAAAATTTGGAAATATTTAAAGTAGAATACTAGCTATATTGAAAATTTTGGACAAACACTTTGGTTAGACCGTTTAACGGGTTTTTTCCATTAGACGAACCCAACTCGATCTAGGGTTTTTTTTTTTTGTAATTTCATGCATTAATGGCATTTTTGTAATACTATGGGGTAGTGTCATATGATCTTTCGACCGGTGAATTTTTTGTAATATTAGGGTCGTTAAAAATATTAGTTTTTCCCCTAAAAAGTATTAGTAGTACATCTTAAAAAATATTAATAATCCCCTTGAACAAATTTTTTAGTAGTCCTCATGGAAAATATTGATTTTTTTCCTCAAAAGTATTAGTTAATCCACCTAAATGTATTATTTGTCTCCTTGAAAAGTATTAGACATTGACGTAATATTAGGCAACCCTCAAAAGTATTAGTTTTTCACGTAAAACATATTAATTAGCAATTCCTCAATAACGTATTATTAATCCCTTTGAATATTTTTTTTTGGTAATCCTAATAAAAAACTTACTTATACTAGATCTTACGGAGCCTGCTCATGTACAACACGATTCGGATTTGATCATAGAAAAGATTCTCTTCAAGCGAACCCACGAAGGACTGCCAGTGATATACTGGAGGAAGGTGGGGATGACGTCAAGTCCGCATGGCCCTTATGGGCTGGGCCACACACGTGCTACAATGGCAATTACAATGGGAAGCAAGGCTGTAAGGCGGAGCGAATCCGGAAAGGGGACATGCTACAACCTTAGTCGTACTAAAAGTATTGATTTTTTCTCGCAAAAGTATTAAGATCCCTCTAAAATGTTTTAATAGTCTTTATTGAAAAGTATTAGGTTTTTCTATTTCCTTAAAAATATTAGTAGTCATTCCAAAAAGTATTAGTAGTCCTATCAAAAAGTATTAGCAGCGATGTGGTTGTTGTTGTGTTAGTGGTTGTACGGGTCAAACGGATTGATCGCAGGAACGGTATTTGATTCCTTCTAACAAATTTGATATATTAGATGATCTTACATGAGACTTACCCAAAATTCTATGATGCAATTGTCATCTGACATTATATATTTTTTTACAAGAAAATTAAATTTATTAATTATATCAAATTAGTAATACATCGATAGAAGACATAAACAAATATGTTAAAAATCATAAAAGATGAAACTATGAAAAGATTCATAACATCTAGGTTAATAACAAAATTGGCTGAAAGACTATAATTTTGAAAAATTTGTAGTGCCTAAAATACTCGTGATTCAAATTCTGCAATTAATTTGTTGAAAACCATAATCTGGTTTGTTATCTCTGTTATCGAAAACTTACTTGTATGAATCATCCACACAAGAAAAATAATGCACCAAGATGGTGATTAATTAACCAAGCGTCACAACTCACACCAAATGAAGAAATCACAAACAAGAAAAAACAAACAAACAATTCAGATCTATGTGGACCATTTGTTTATTCAATAAATTGATAAAAAGATGTAGTTGGGTGATTATGGTCAAAAATCACCTCTTAATAATAAAGAACAAGAAGAAAAGCAAAAAAAAAGTCATAATTTGAAAGAATGAGGCTAGGGTGTTAGTTGGGAGTCATTGTGCATTTTTGCAGTTTACATGCATGGGACAATTCCTGAGGAACCGGGGCTATTTACCCGAGAATTAGTCATGTGAGAACATGAAATTTCAGTTATTAAAAAAAAATGGATCGACCTTGTATGTATAAACCGTAATATTTTATTGGATTATTATACTTAATCATAATAAGTAAAATATAATACAATATTTGGTTGAGGCCAGTCTCATTATAAACACACCACTCACACACGATACATTGACGTTATTTGTGTTGTATCTCAACATCTCATTAATTACTATAAAAACAGGCAAAACTTGTTCAATCCAATTACATTGAATTCGGTGTTTTTTAATAATAAAGGACACACAACCACTTTTATTCGACTGCATATGGGATAAACCACCGAACTTAACGTAATAGGCTACAAATTAGGCCAGGCCAACTAGATAAACCGCACTAGACAAATTTGTGTGACAAACTCGATCAAGTCATGCAGAGATTGAGATTCGAATTTGAGACCTCTCAACCTCAAGAATCTGTCCCATTAGTGGCAATATTTGACGTTAAATAGATTTATTTGTATGTTTAATTCCAATACAATTACATTAATTCATGCTTTACTTTTGACACAAACAAACAGATAATGCTTTATCAGAACTCAAAAAACATTGGTTTCCAAGCATACATAATTAGTTTGACATGCATATTCTAATTACATGTAATTACCATAACAAAATGTCGCAAACCTAAGTTGATTTCATGTATTTTCTAAGTTATCTTTTCTTGACCAGATTGCATCATTTACTTGCATTGGTTACAATTAAAGAGACGTGAAACGTTGACTTTTAAATTACACAAATTATGTTATCCTCTTTGCTTTCAATAATGAATAATATCTCTATGTATGAGGTTGGGTAAAAATTTATTAATAAACTTGCATATTTCAGATTGAGATTTCCTATTCCACTTCCCCTATTCTACCATCTATTCCATATATTGATGAATGACATGTGCACATGATAATCAGGGTCGTGCCTACCAATTTTTTGGCCTGAGTCAAACTTTAAAATGGGCTCTTGTCTACGAGTTTAAAAACAACATAAATCAAAAATAAACTTTGTATAATGTACAAAATTAGTTAGAATAATATGATAATTATTCTTTATCCGATTTTTATTTGTATTTAAACTATCTACTTTGCTCTTTTTTGGAAGCAAAATATTTATTGATATCACATGCTTGACTTTGGGTTAATTTTTATGTCCATTTATTTTTTTTTTTAGTGTTAAACGTAGATGTATTTTGGAGGCATGATGATATTAAAAAGAAAATAGAAATTAAAGAACTAATCAACAATTCGTATCTCATCTATCAACAAGAACAAAAAAGTATAAAATAAAGACATGCATAGGTGAATATCAAATAATCAAAATATGCAATGGGTTAGAGATTCAAATTCTCATTCAATATCAATCAACATTACAAAATACTTTTCACAAAAATTGTCATTTAAATTAGTAAAAACATAATAACAATTTTGGGCCCATAAAATAATTTAATTAACATTTGGAAGCTTATTTTTCAATTTCTTATTTATTATATATGTATATATAAAATATCAAAAAAAATAGGCCCCTGAAATTTTATTATTATTTTGGGCCTGAGTCAATTGACTCAGTGGCCTCCATGTAGGCATGGCCCTAATGATAATGTCACAATTGTACATTTGTCATTCTTCTAATATATGAAATATGGAGTGGAATATGAGCTATATCTCATCATGTAATCACGCAAACACGGATGAAATTAGGAAACTTAATTCCGGAGGCGAGATTAATTTCTCATAATAATAACAAACTCATATTCTCAAATATATAAATATTGATTTTATAATTATTATGGCAATATTATAGAATTTAATAAACCTATGTTTTTTGAAGAAATAAATCTATATATAATTTACAAATTTATGTAATTTGAGTGGAACGACTGCCGTTCCCAATTCCCGTCCCAGCATGCAGGTAGTTTTAAAGCCAAGTATATTTCCCAGTTGGTCAACAAAATAACTCCATCTCTAAAACAACTATTATAAATCACACAAAATTTGAGTCAATTATTTGATTAATTAATCCATATTAAAAATATTGCTTGATTTCTATCTCAACAACTAACTTCTTGCCCGAAAATGAGCATCACTATTAAATTTATTTTACTCGGGACAAAAAAAGTGATATTTGAGAGCATGACAGGTCTATTATACATAATATATAGAGTAATTAAGCAAGTAAAATTAGGTATATAAAATATATAAATAATTCTAATTTGAAAAGAATTAAGTCAATGCAAACTTTAAAGTAACAATATGAAAGGGACTAGTGTAGAATTACTTAAATTAATGTGACACGAATAAACCAAAACATGATTTAAATATAATATATGTATGTATGATATGGATTTAGGTTGGTATAAATTAGATAGAAGGCCGCCTAACTTAATTGGTGACAAATGCATAATATATAAAGAGTCGGCTTAGAGTTACAATGCCGTATTTTAACGACGTCCGGCCCGCCCCGCGCCGCCGCATCCTTTGATATCCACGTACCATCCTTGAGCGGAACGCCTCTTAATTTCCAGGGTCTAACCATTTTTGGTTTTTATATTTTCGCATGTTTTGTGGAATTTTATTAAAGAAATTAATTTCAAAAATGTATTATATTTTGAAAATGATTGTTTTTTTTTTGGGGGGGTGGGGAGGGGGTTAGATTGCTTGAGTGGTGTTATACTCGGCATTATGAGGAAAATATTTTGGAAGAGTGTACTCTTTATGGGAGTTTCTATGTTCATCAAGGGAGTTTTTTAGTTTTCTTCAGTGAAATAATTTGTCCAGGTAGATGGGTTTTTGTCCGGCGAAATAAGTTTGTCCTAATAGATGGATTTTTGTTCAAAAATTTCAGATGAGTCATTATCCGAAGATTAGTGAAATTAGCGAGATCAATTCCATTGGTGCATATTATTTCTGGCGCCTCGTTGGAATTTTGTGGCTCTATGGTCTATTAGATGTGTCTAAATTTTTTTTTTTTGTTTTTAAGTCTATATAGATTTAAGATCTTGTAGCTAGGTCTTGTAACTATTTCTTACTCAATATTGCTATCAATTGTAAGATTTTCTGATGAATTAAATTCATTTTGATGCTAAAAAAATAGAGTAGGTCCTTGTTAGAGGGTCTAATGGATCTAAGCCCATTAGACGGATCCCCAACACCTGACCCGGATCTTTAAAAAAAATGAAATCTGCTCCAAGTTTCCTTCCTCCTTTTTCACTTTCTGCGTGTTTCCCTCCCCGTCTCTCTCTTAAAAGTCTTTCATATTTCATTCATTTTTCTCCATCAAAATCAGGAATCTTCATTATCAATCTGCACTATGCTATTTTCAAATTCACTGATCTGTCAAAACCATTTTTTCTTGCGTGGAATTTTGAAGAAAACTCAATATAATATTCTGTATTAGCCAATAATCAAAGCTAATAAATAAAGTTTATTAGATGAATCTACCGGATTTACAAAAATAAAATCAACATTGATGAAAACTAGTTGAAACAAAAAGTTAAAATTGTTGGACAAATTTTGTACCAGTAAGTTTGATCTCGAAATGGTCACTAATTTATATGAAAATCCATCAAAATAGATTGGATTTGAACAACAATAGAACGGTTGGATCTTCTTGAATAGATACCGCATAAGACAGAACACTACTTATTAACATTCAGAGGACAAACTCTAATTATTAAAGGAACACAAACTTCTGTGGAGGAGACTTAAATTTCTAAGGAAATGATACAAACAAAAACTAAATAATAAAAATAAATAAAAGATGGTTTTTTCTATCCTCTCATGGAGGGAATATTAAGAAAGAAGAAAAGAAAGCAGGCAAGGGTTAAATAAGAGAGAGTTTTTTAATTTTTTTAAGCAACGACTATATAAACTTCGGCATTTATTAGCATGACATTAGAATAGAAATGGTATAGCTGGCACAAAACCAAGTTGTATGGTGCTTCTGTAATTGTTTTATATATGAAAAAAATCAGTCAAAATCAACCCTCTGGCAGTATTCTTGGCGGCGGTTGGATGGTTGCTACACGACAGACTATTACAACATACTCTCGGCTAATTTAACAAAATAAGTCAAATTTAAAATCAATTTAAACAAATAATGCAAAAAAAAAAAATTTAAAAAATGGGTGAAAACAGCGTTAGCTGTTTTCTCTGTTTTTGTCAGAAAACGCAGAGAAAACAGCGATTCTAACGCTGTTTTCTCAAAAAAAAAAAAATTTTTAAAAAATTAGTTTAAAATATCATTTTTAGTTTTAGGATATTGTTTTGTAAAAATAATATCAAATTTGTTTTGTGTGATTTAATTTTTTAAAATTAGAATTTTTTTTTAATTTTAATTCTGAAAACAGGTATTGAATCTCTATTTTCACAAATTATTTTTTAATTTTTTAATTTTAGGATATTGTTTTAAAAAATAAAAAATGCATACACAATTTTTGGAATATAAAAATGAACTTCTACAACCCGATTACCATGATGCGGGTCCATCCACATCATGATCGATATTTATTGTTCGATTGTTGTGCGATTTTTTTAAATTGTGTGATTTTCGATTATTTTTAAATTAACCCTATTCTCGTCATAACATAATTTAAAAACAATCGAAAATCACACAATTTAAAATCGCACAACAACCGGAACAATAAATATCGATCATGACGTGCGAGAAGTGGATGGACCCGCATCATCACGCCGTGGTAACCGGGTTGTAGAAGTTCATTTTTATATTCCAAAAATTGTGTATGTATTTTTATTTTTTACAAAACAATATCCTAAAATTAAAAATTAAAAATAATTTGTGAAAATAGAGATTCAATAATTGTTTTTAATTAAAATTAAAAAATTCTAATTTTAAAAAATTAAATCACACAAAACAAATTTGATATTATTTTTACAAAACAATATCCTAAAACTAAAAATGCTATTTTAAACTAATTTTAAAAAAAAATTTTTTTGAGAAAACAGCGTTAATCGCTGTTTTCTGACAAAAACAGAGTTTTCACCCATTTTTAAAAAAAAATTTTTTTTGCATTATTTGTTTAAATTGATTTTAAATTTGGCTTATTTTGTTAAATTAGACCATACTCTCTCTCCGTCCCATAATATAGACAAATAAGGACAAAATACAATAACACCCACTGAATTTGACCCTATATTTCATTTATTTCCATGAATTTGTAAATATAACACTTATCCCCCTCAATCAAAGTAAAATTTAATGTACGGACAAAATTGCCCTTAATAACAATTGATTTTAACATGTTTTAATATTTGCACCTCAATTTTGATTTTAGATTTCTAATTTAAATTATTTTTAGAAAAAATAATTAGTAACTTAACTAGTTCAAATATTAAAAATATATTAATAATAGATGGGTATAACAAATATATAAAATATTGAATGTATATATTTTGCTTACTTGAGTTTAATATAAAATAACTTTCAATTTTAAACTCTATCAAATAATTGAATAAATATATTTTTGTATACTGGATATATATATATATATAATTTATATCCCTAATGTAATGACATATGTAATAGTTTAGTAAAAAAAGAAATAATACATATTTTCTTTGATAATATTCAAAGAATATTTGCTCAAAAAACAAGAATTAGTGTCTAAAATATTTTAATTGAACTAAATGGTTGTGCTTTAAATTCGTTTCATTAATAATATCAATCATTCATTAAAGATGAAATTTATTAACATTATGTTTTGGACTATTTTTTATTGAATAAATAAGAAATGTAAAATATAGAAATTAGGTTTAAGAAAATATATTTATTAATATTTTTTCTATCATTGAAAGTTAATTTAAATTAAATAGTTAAAACTTTATTTTTCCCCATTCATATTTCATATTTAATTTTTTTGTGTATTTATTGTACATTACTTTAGTTTTTTAATGTTTAAATTACTTAATGTACAATTAAAAAATCACTTTTAAAATTTAATAAGAATGTAAATCAAATAGGGTGCAAAATATTCAAAATTTACTAAGAATGATGTAGGTTCATTTTTCTTAAGGATAGTTTTCCATAAATTATATTTAATTGGATTGAGGGGGTAACTGTTACATTTACAAGTACTTCAGGGGGTAAATGAGACATAGGGCCAAGTTCAGAGGGTGTTATTGTATTTTGCCTTAAGAAAACATAATAAACGTAATTGAGATTATAACTTTTTTTCCATTGTCTTTTTATTTTGCCCTTGCATTGAATGGTGATATATCATTATAATGTAGTATTCCAACTATCTTGAAAAAAAGAAATTTATTTAAAACAAAGTGAATTAAATAGGGGTAATTTAGTCTATTGTTGTATAATTAATACTCTCAATAAGGAAACAAACCTATAATTTTGGACGGACGAAAAAAAAAATGGTCTATCTTTTTAGGATGAAAAGAGTAACACATTATACAGTAGTCTACAAATTAGGTTTCCTGACATTAATCACAAACGAAAATACATGTAGTTTTACCCAACCCAGAAGAACTTCTCTTATAGTCTTATGTGTTACAATTCTACGATTTGCATGTGAAATAAATTTCTCGATGATAACATAAATTATAATTGGACACACATAATAACTCATAAAAAAACCTTGATTAATATAAGTGTTGAGGCGGGAAATTCGTCCACATTATGTGTATCATGAAGAAAATTATTAAACAAAAACTTCTATCAGACCGTATAACATTAGATATTACGGGTTCAAATCCATTAGAGGGATTCCAACTGATCCGGTAACATTAGGCGGTGACATTTTTGTAATTATAAAGAGGTGGTGGCATTTTTGTGATTTTGAACGCTGTGGCATTTTTGTAATATTTTGGGGGTGGTACAGTATAACTGGACCAGTGACATTTTTGTAATATTAGGTCGTGACGTAATACTGTTAAAAGTATTATTTTTTTCTCTAAAAAGTATTGGTAGTACTGCTGAAAAGTATTAATAATCCTCTTGAACAGTTTTTTTTATTAATCCTCATGAAAAATATTTATTTCTACTAAAACGTATTAGTAGTCTTATTTAAAAGTACTATGTTTTCCGATTAAATGTGTTTTACTATTTCTCCTGAAAAGTAATAATTTTTCTCATAGAAAATATTAATGGTTCCCCATAAAAGTATTAGTTCTTCCCCAAAAAGTATCGGTAGTCATCCTGAAAAGTATTTGGTAACACCCCTAAAAATATTAGTTTTCCCTCCGAAAAGTATTAGTAGTCCTCCTAAAAAATATTAGCAACTCTCCTAAAATGCATTAGCAACAGCCAACGAATGTGGTATTAGTAGTTGTGCGACTGTTGGTGTACTGACGGGTCGGATATTTGGATCCGTCTAACGGAATAGATCCGTTAGACATCGGACATTAATAGACTAACTCAAATTATATATAGGAATTCTCACAATAAATAAGCATTTATTTTATCTTAATGGAGATATTTTGCCAAACCAAATCGGACTTTTTCATCCGATCCATTAGTCCTTCATTGTTTGGCAAAATTAGACCCTATCATTAATTTTTTTTTTGATAATCTAGATATCCAAGTTTTTACCGACTAATCCGACCTCGCTAGTTTCGAGGCCCCTTCAGGATGTAAATCGAGGATGTGCCCAAGTGGCGTTTCTAAGGAGAGAGCCAACAGATTCGCCTCCCGCATGCACCCACAATATTTCAAATGAAAATCGCTCCACACGGGATTCGAACCTGCGTCGCCGGAGAAATTCACCCCACATCACCTTAGCCCTTACCACTTGGCTATGCCCTGGGGGCAACCCTATCATTAATTTGTTTCATACTAATGCCTCATGCCATCTTAATTATCTTGTCTATAAAGAGAATAGTTTGAAAAGACATATTCGTTTCCCACCAGAGAAAACCTAAAGTTGATGGGGAATCTGATCCAACTCATTATCTAGATTATTTTATGTTCACGTACTAATATAAATCGATTTTCTTAATTTAAATTGTGCAAGTTAAGGTTTAATTTCAACTAAATTAATATCTATGAAGTACTGACACCGATACGGGATACGGATACAATACGATACGGATACGAAAATACGGCATATTTTGAAATTTAAGAATACGAGTACGCTATATAAATACATATAAAATTATATATTTTTATATTATTGAAAATACAAATGTACTAATTACAGTTAAAAAAATAATGTTTCAAGCATAAAAAACTAAAATTTCATATATAAGTATTCAAAACTGAAATGTGATAACTCACATAAACACACAAAAAAATACTGAAAAAATAAATATTAGAATAAATTCTATCCATTTTCATGTGTAGATGTATCCACGAAGTATCGAACAAAGTATCATATTGGATACGTATCCGATGTGGATATGACATCCTCGGAGAAGTATCCGTACTTCCTAGATTAATATGCTATGAGACTTACGGGACCATTGATAGGTGTGAGTTTTGCATGTATTTTGGGGCATATTTATGGCTATTATGGTGAGTAAGTATGCATATACTCGTGTAAAATGTTACGTATTCACTCTTTTGGGAAAAGATATTACACTTTGCTCGTTTTGTAGGAATCCAATGATATTTGTAGCAATTTGAATACAAATACGAGCATCCCAAAGTGGAAATACCGAGAATTGAGTGAGTATATGAAAAGCGAAGTTAGAACGAGTTGAAGTTGAGCGTATAAGGAAAATACGGGAGCGACGGGTTGGGCGTGCCTTAGCGCACCACCCGTGCGCCCGGCGGAGGCATTGAAAGCTACGGCATGGCGCACGGTAGCCGTGCAAGGGACACACGACCGTGCGCCATCGGGGAGTTGAATTATACCTACGGCATCACGCACGGGTAGCGTGCACGCAAGGGGCACACGACCGTGCGTGTTTGCCCGTGCGGCCCGCGATAATTATTTCCTCTTTTTGGAAAATGACTTTGTTGAAAATATTTTCTCATTTGATCAAATGAAATGGTCATTTGATGTTTTCTTGGCGGTATGAATTTTCTTCGATAATTATTTCACGGGTACCTAATATAACATTATTTTGTGGTACCTCAAGTCTTTGGGTCCTTTGGGATTAGTCTTGAGACTTTTGGTCTCCAACAATAATTAGAGCTATTTCTAGCCCGACAAGTATTTACCGTATGACCCTTCTTACCGCAATAAAAGCAAGTAACATCATTGATATGCATAGGAACTCGATTCTTTTTCATATGCTCGACAATATTAGACTCATGATCAAGTTCACCATTCAAACTATCACAACTATTAACATTCACAACATTGAGCAATTTATTGGTACTCAAGTTGGATTTTGATAAATCATTTTTCATGCAATTAACATCCTGAACAAGAGTACTATTTTATTTTTCAAGGTTTCTAACCTTGTCAAGTGTGGTGGTGTGAGCACATGATAGTGATTCATAGGAAGTAAATAAACTATCCTTTTCATTTTTCAAAATAATGAATTCCTTTTTCAAATTTTTGTACTTAACATGTAAATTTTGGAATTCATTTTGAAGATCATCAAAATCATTTTGCAAATCACTATAATTATTTTGAATAACAATATCATAGGAAGTAGAGGGTTTAAGACATACCTCGTTTTCTTCTTCGATGCCCATAAAATGTTGTTCGACTACTTCATAGTTGGAAGTTGTAAAAGGCTTGTTCCTTAGATTTGAACTTGTATCCCTTTGAGAAGTAGATGCTTTTGAGTTGTTCCTATCATTTGCATATACTTCATGAATGGCTTCTAATTTTTGCCATACTCCATGAGCCGATCGAATTCCTACAATATGTTCATATTCCAAATTAGTAAGTGAACAATACAAAATATTGAGAGCTTTACCGTTTAAGGAGATGATTTTCTTCTCTTCATCATTTTGCTCTTTGAGGCCTTTGGTAGTGTGTGGTGTGTCTATCATCGGAATGGATTCTCCATTTATGACGGTGTTCCAAATGCCGAACCCGCAACCTTGTAAATAACATTCCATTCTTTCTTTCCAAAATATAAAATTTTTGGAATCAAATAGTGGTGGCTTGGTGGTGGAGGTGCCGGTAAGATGAGCTTCGTTCGTAGCCGATGATCGTTCCTCTTCACTCGCGATGTGAAATGAGCTTGCCAAAGAGTTTTGCTCTGATACCACTTGTAAGTCCAAGCGGCTACGATAATCTAGAGGGGGTGAATAGATTATCTCCATCTTTTCGATTTTACCCCTTTTTCGAACAAAACAAGCCAAGACAATGTAGACGGTGCGGAATGTAAACAACACACGTCGATTTATAAAGGTTCAAACCACCTAGGGCCTAATCCTCTACCACCCCAGTATATCCGGGATGGATTTCAAAAAGAAAATTTTTTTTATTAATTACCAAAATTAATACAACACCAACTTACAACAACACCTTGAAGAGCACCACACTCTTCTTCAACACCACCTTTGAGATTACCACAATCTCACTTGAAGATTACCACAATTTCCAACGGCACCTTGTGAAGATTACTACAATCTTCAACCTTGAAGAATACCAAATTCTTCAACACCTCAACAAGAAGATTACCACAATCTTCTTACACCTAACACCTAGATCACCCAAGTGTGTTCTTACCACAAGAACACTCACAAGGATATCTTGTGTTGAATGATAACCCAAAAATTCAAGATTACAACTCGATAATGAATTATACAATTGAGTGCAAGTGTAATCAAGAATAGCCTAGACCTCAAGGATGTGAAAGTGAATAGCTAGGCAAATTACAACAAGAAATAAGACAATGTAAGAACAAGTGTATTCTTGAGTGTATCTTGTTGTGTTGTAGTTTTCTCTCTCTTATTGTTGTGCTTCAAATCTTCCTCTATTTATAGGTGATGATAGATACTTGATAGGCTCCTCTTGGAATCTGATATCCACAAAAAATTGCAATTAAAATCAAGATTATAGCTGTTAGAAATCAATCCCACAAATTAGGGAAAAGTGTCTTCACGCACAACGGTTAGAATTTTGTTTGTCAAACTAGAGGCGACCGGTCACGCGACTAATAAGATTGAAAAAGAACGCAGCAAAAATTCAACAGGGTGACCAGTCCTAAGGGGGGTCGATCGGTCGCCCACCACGGTGACCGGTCACCCTGACCAATTTTAGGAGTCTGGGAGTTCTGTTTCGTGAAATGCGTTCCAGTGCACTTGCCGCTCTTTGGTCGACCTGGCCGACCTCCTAAATCAAATGTTGTCCGATTTTTGTCGAAAATAAACTTCAAGAAATACTCCAAAAAATTCGTAAAAATATTTTAAACCGATCGGGAGTATTTAGGACAACATTAAAAATATAGTTTTGATGAAATAACACGTTAACACAAAAAGTGTTGTCCGATATAGATTCCAATATATACTCCGAAAAATAGTAAAAAAAATTTAGATCAATTGGGAGTATTAGGACAACATTTAGAAACATAGTTTTGATGTAAAAACCCATTGACATAAAATCATTAAATGTGTTGTCCAAATATTGTCGAAAATAAACTTGAGGAAATACTCCGGAAAATATTAAAACCATTTTAAATCATTTAGGAGTATTTGGACAACCTTTAAAAACATTGTTTTGGTATAAAAACAAAATCATCAACATCATGATAAAACAATTTATCAAACAAAGAGTTGAGGCAACAGAGGGAGGACTTGCGGCAGCATCGGGCTGATTTTCTCGCATTCCGGGAGGACTATGACAGGAGGTCTGAGGAGACATGGCAAGTGCTACAAAGGTTGCAAATGTGGCATATCTCACAAGGCCACTTCCCACCGCCACCTCCGCAGTGATTCAGGTATATCTCCACTTTTCACTATTGAAATTCTATCTTTCCCCTTTCGAAAAATATAATTTCATTCAAGTTTGGGGGAGAGGTAGTATTTTGATACATGAAAAGTGTAGATAAAAAAAATCATTGCATTGTTGTGTGTTTTCATATAGTTGCATATAGAGCATTCTAGGTTGCATTGCATTAGAAGCACGTTTACGGCTTTAGCACGTTTATTGCTTTCATAGATGTTAGAGAGTGAGTTGACCGGGCATGATGCAACTTGTTGTTTGTGTGTTGATTGAAAATTTGTATTGTTGGGATTGGATGTTGGGTATGAGTTGATTGAGCCTTGAATAGATAACATTGAGCATGTTGATATGAAAACTTGGTTTGATGCTTTGAATTACATATTTACAAGCCCGTGAGCTTTTGAGCCTTTACTGCTTTTATCTTATGCAGTCTTGTTGTGATTTGAGTGTATCATTCATGTTGTTAGAATTCTAGAACTTGCTCGGGCATCTCTGTCAAGGCCACATATTGTATGCGAATTGTGAATGTGATTAAAGGCCATCTTTGCTAGCCTTTCAAGCCGTTTGCTTACCTAAAGATATTGAAATTCCTAGTTAGCCAAGTTGAGCCTATTGCCTATTTCTTTGATAACCACAAATTTAAGCATTGAACCTGATATATCCGTCACCCTAAACTCGAGTGTATAACGTTGAGTAAAGGGAATGAATGAGGATTGAATGAGTGTGAATTAAAGAGTTGGATAATTGGACATATTTGGTTAATTGGAACAAAAGAGGAAGAAAAGGAGTTGAAAAGAAGTGCTGAAAATTCACAAAAGAATCGAAAAAAATTGACGTTATTATGTGAATTTTCATATAAATGAACTTGGGGGGCGAAGGATTGTAATTTGAGGCGATCCTCAAAAGAAAGAAAGGAGATGGAAATAAGTAAAGTTGATAAAAATAAGGGATGATTGGAGTAGCATATGGAATTATAATGTAGATGATTGATATGCTCACCGGTCTATATGCTCGAGTTTGAGTCACTTTATCCAAAATTTCCTACCCTAACCAAAGAGCCTTCATTACAACAAAATGAAAAAGTCCTTTTTGATTCACAAATTGCATACGTTCTAGTGGCGGAGACATGAGACGAAGTGCAAGTCTATGGTAATTTTGCGACAATGAATTGCATACATTCTAGTGGCGCACGGGTAGCCCGTGCAAGGGGCACACGACCCGTGCGCCACTGTGGAGTTGAATTATACCTACGGCATCACGCACGGGTAGCCCGTGCAAGGGCACACGACCCGTGCGTGTTTGGCAAAAAAGTAAAGGCTTCGCTATGGGATGATGCTCGGGTAGCCCGTGCAGGGGGCGCACGCCCCGTGCGTCTGCGCTGGAATACCACATTCTGCAGCACTTTGCCCTAAACTTGAAAAGGAAAGGCTTTTTGGGGCGCACACCAGGGGATATTCTGACATTTTGGGATCTACCACACAAGACAAAGGTCATTTCTTGGAAGAAGACATCAAGGAGACAATCGGGTTGCATCGGAGCTTGAGGAACGGAGATATATCACGAGATTGTCGACTTTCCTAAGTTTTTCTTGCCTCTCTTGTAGTTTCAATCTTGCATTTTTAGTTGTCATGGATATGAACAATTTGTCTATGAGTTGTTTAGAAATCATGTGTAGCTAAACTCTTTAGATTTCCGAGTTTTGGAAATAGATTAATGAACTCTTGTTGGATGTTTTAATCTTAGTTGAAGTTATTGTCTTGAAGCCTATTTGAGTACTTGGAGCTTATTCTTGTTTTATCACTTGATCAATGATTTAACTTGTTTGATATATTTATTCATAATTCGAGAGATGAGTTTCAATATTAGATCTTGAGTACTCGACACAAATATTTGCATGAATCGAAAGGTTTGTAAATATTTGTGAGGACAATTGATCTTTTGAACTTTTGGGAGTTGAATACTTCATGTTGAGTAGAGATGCTAGCATAAGTATTTCAATCTACGTTTTATATGCATCTCGACAGGGAGGATAAAATATCTTTGTGATCGTCTTATAGGAATATTGATAATAACTTGGCTTTGATTAAATCGAACAACAAGAGGGATATTAATCGAAACCTTAACTCGGGAATCCATCTCATCATCTTGATACTTCTATCATTTGTATTATCTTAATCTTGTGCTTTAGTAGTCTAAATTGTCTTAATCTCACAACAACAATCATCAAATTATGATCGTCTAAATAAAAATAAGGCTATCTTAGTTCAATACTTAGCGCATAAATTTATTAGTCTCCGTGGATACGACCTTGCTACTATTTTCTATAACGTACACCGTATACTTGCGGTGAGCTAAAAATAAGGCGAACAACCATATATTACACGTACGTGTATAATTAGAGTTCGAATAATAATGAAACACACATATAGTAATTTTATTATTATTATTATTATTATTATTATTATTATTATTATGATTATTATTATCATTATTATTTTATTTTTAGTGACGGGGAACCCATATATTGAAACACAACTATACTACTTTCTTTATTATTATTGTTCTTATTGTTGTTTTTTTTCTTGAAGCAATAGCTTGCAAACTTCGTTGATCAACTAAACCATACTAGACAATCTCTATGCGATAGGCTCAATGTTCGACCGCTAAACACCTAAATTAATCTAGCGACGCTCGCAATAGTATGAGATCAATTGTAGGGTAGCAAGTTAACCACAAGTCGTCTTTCAAGGAAGACTTAGCCGGCAAATAATTATTATGCAATATAAATAATAGAAAATAAATCCTAAACACTCTAACCAAATTTGTGATTTTATTTAAATAAGAAAAACGAGTAAAAAGACTAATTAAAACTAAACACATTAAACTTGGAGAAAAAGATATGGATGAAAGTCTAGGATTTCGTATTCATCTCTGTTAGATAAATGTTTTTATCTTGATTTTGATGATTGTGTTTCAAATGTGTTTATACACCAAAACAATGTTTCCAAGTGTTGTTCAAATACTCCTATATATTTTAAATTATTTCTCGGAGTATTATCTTGAGGTTTATTTCTCGATTATTCAAAATAATTCGTTTCGAGCGATATTAAAAGTGATTTTCATGTTTTAAAGTGTTTTTAACATTTACCGAATACCATCAAGGTAAAACGGTGCCCGAAAAATGAAGTTGGAATTTTTCCACCGACCAAAAACTCCCTGGAATTGGCTGACCGGTCGACCCCTAGGTCAACCGGTGCCTGAGAGATTAGAATCACATGTTTACAGCAAAAATTCTCCAGGGATGGGTCAACCAGTCGACCACATGGGTTGACCCATGTATTTTGGTTCCCTTGCCTCTCTGCCTTCATTCTGCTATGTTGTAGGGACAGGTCGACCGTTTGGTCGATGGGTTGACCCCCCCGGTCGACCTGTGCGGGATCCAGCTTTAACAGTTTAAATTCAAATCTTTTATACTGATCGACCTGGTTGACCAGATCAAATTCTGAGGATTTTGAACCGGTGGGAGACAACTAGATTTACTTTTATCACTTTATCAATTTTGTACATTATTTGTGGATCTTGTGATCTTCTTTTTGCAGACAAAATTCAAATATGAGGAGCCTATGTTGGAGATCCAATCTTGAAGACTCTCCTATAAATAGAGGAAGACTTGAAGCAAACAATACAACACACAAGCAAACAATACAACAAGAAATCTGCAGAATTCTCCAAGCCTTCATATTTCACATTCTTGTTGTAATGTGACCAAGTTCTTGCACTTGCACAATCTTGAGGTCTAGGCTTTTTATTCTTGATTACACTTGCACTCAAAGTTTGTATACTTCATTATTGAGTTGTAATCTTGAATTTTTCTATCATCCAAAATAAGATATCCTTGTTAGTGTTCTTGTGGTAAGAACACACTTGGGTGATCTTAGGTGTTGAAGAGTGTGGTACTCTTCATAGGTGAAGGAAGATTGTGGTAATCTCCTTGAAGGTGTTGTAAGAAGATTGTGGTAATCTTCAAAGGTGGTGGTGTAATAATTGTGGTAATTATTAATAATTTTTTTTTCGTTTTCGAAATCCACTTCGGATATACCGGGGTGGTAGTAGATTAGGCCATAGGTGGGTTGAACTACTCTAAATCATTGAGTGTTGTTTATTTTTCTGCATTTACATTTTTGCAATCATCTTCATATTCGAAAAAGATAGCATAAATCGAAAATCGGCATAATCTATTCACCCCCGCATTATCGTAGCCACTTGACTAACAATCTCATCAAACTTGCAAGCGAGAATATCAACTAATTGATCACGCGATTAACAAACATAACAAGCATGTAAAAATAAAGCCTAGATTTGATAACTCACCTATTCTGATTATGACTATTCCAACATAATTTTTGTTTTCATTAAGTCAAGTTAGATAATACATTTCGATTCATATCTAACCTCCTGAATAAATTTAGTCCATGAATAATATCTTCTATCGATCTCAATCATTCCCTCAAAATAATCAAAAGTTGATCAGACAATCAATTATCAAATAAAGCAATTCATTCAGGAAAGCAAATCAATTAGTCAATACTCATGCTTGTTTGTTTGAATCAAATCATCATAATCCTAGAACATAGAAATTAGTTCATGCTTGGGGTTGAGATCATAATCTCAATGAAGGAAAGAAAACAATGATAAACATTATCATGCAACAATAATAATTACACAACAATTGAAATCAGACAAAAGAGATGAAGAAATATTATGCTTTGATTAAGCCGCAAAAATAACTTCAATGGGAAGAACCCAAACAATCCCAATGTTGAAAAACAAGAAAAAAGAGAGAGGACTAGAGTCTAAAAGTGGTAAGAAGTAAAGTGTGTCGAAAATAAGGGCTTCCAAATCCTATTTATAAGCCCAGAGTCCTAAACAAGGTGGAAGAGCCAAAAATCGGAAGAAAATCGTGAATCTTGTGTTCGGGAAGTCACCAAACCTCGCGCCCGCGCTAGCGCCTAGCGCGCGCACGCCTACCATTCAGCTGCTATCTGCAGCGTGCAACCGCGTGATCTCGAAACTTCAGAATTTGGTCTTGAGTCCTGCATATGAATTGTTGATCTATTAGCTTTCCATAGCCACTTGAATGGCCTCAATATCAATTTTCTAGAGAGAGTTATGATCAAAATACTAAGACGTGTCATTTCCAAAATCTCATCACTAATTTCCACTTTCACATGATTTTAATTCATCCAAACATCTTCATTTGCATTTAGTACCAGAAATAGACATTGTAGAACTATCTCTTATCTTTCTAATGGCATAAGAATCAGGTCAATGAAACTTCGGATGAAAAGGTTATGTTCAAAATACAAAGACTGCCGCAGTTGCGCGAAATGACTTTTTGATGTTTCTTGCTCCAAAACTTATTTTGTTTCCCACCAAATCCTATAAAATCAACAAAATAGCACAACGTAACACTAAACCATACAAATACAAATAAAACACGCCAAAAATATGTATAAATCATTTAACAAAACACAAACAAAAACATGTAAAACACTCGACCTAGTAGTGCATATGTAGGAATTCAAGATTGAAACATTTTGACCTCAAAAAGTAATGGTATTCTAGTACTAGACTACTAGTCATCCCATGAGTGATTTTTTTTTATATATAATTATTTTAAGTTAATGAAGAGTAAGATAAAGATTTTCCATGACATAAAAGTTCAACAAATTCAATTCGTTACTTTTTTTTTTTTTGATCGGTAATTCAAATCATTACTTATTTATCCCTTTCGTGGTGTAGTTGGTAGATGATGATGAATTATCAAAACTACCTCAGATACTCTTCTACCAATCATCGGCTTCCAAACAGGCATAGCTAGGTGATATGCACGCACTCACACGTATATATATATATATATATGTATATATAGACAACGAATAACAGGTGTGGATGATTAAATTAATGAATTCGTGTTTAGCAGGTTGTAAAGACACAAGTGGCCTTTCTTTTTAGTAAATTATTTTAGAACTGAGTGACATAATTTTTTGGCGTTTAATTGCAGGGAAAAGAATATCCAGAAAACAAAGTACCAAGGATCTTGAAAAGGGCATATGCAATGGCGTAGCCAGGAAATAAATGGGGGTGGGCTGATACACGAAATTGGGGTGTGCCAGATAAAAAAATGCAAAAAAAAAACCATGTAAATATTTAATAATTTTTTTTTTTAAAAAAAATTTTTACCTACAAATTTTTTTTTTAAAAAAAAATGGGGGGGGCCAGAGCCCAGGTTGGCCCCCCCTGGCTACGCCAGTGGGCATATGCGAGCTGGTGAAGATTTGGTGTGAACTCATACTGAATAACATCTGTGTGGGTTCGATTCGGGGAGAGATCGTTATTAGTAGATTGGGGGGTCGAACATAATTGTTCTCTTTACCAGGAGGATCTGGTTATCGTCGTGTAACCCCGTCGAACACTGGCCAGGTGCGTGCACATCCGCATGTTTACCTTGGCGGCAAAGAATGAGGAATGGTTTGTTGTCGCAAAAGATAGTCGGTGTAGCGCAGAAGGCTGAATTAGTGCTCAAAAAAAAAAAAAAAAAAAAATAAGATCTTGAAAAGGGCAAAAATAAAAGGAATTGCACTTTTTCGTTTAGGGCAATGACAAATTTGTTTGCTAATTTTATGGTCCATTTCATTTCCAGATTGCAAAATACGATATTCTTTAGCATATCCATGCAGATATAGAGAGGCCCACAATCGGTATTATTGATTCTCTATTATCGTTCGTCATTTCGCCTATACTTTTTTTATGAATAAATATTACATATTTAATTATTGTTCTTCGTGACCACCAACTTGTAGCTCAAGTGGTATCGATAATTCTTTATAAGGGTGTTGACTAGAGTTCAAATCTTGTATCTTTCAGCTTTTTTGAAATTTATTCATTCCCCTCCAACCATTATTCACAACTTATTAAAAAAATTATTGTTCTTCGTGGGTCGCTTTTACTTTCGTTACTGACGTCTCATTAATTGAGGAAATAATTAATTTGTTAATTAACCTTAAATCATAATTAATAAGTTAATTTTATATCTTAAGAAGTTCACGTCTTAAAGATGCCACACCCAAGCAATGACGTAGCTAGGGGCTAACCTAAGCCCCAACCATCCCTCTTTTTCTTTAAAAAAAAGTAGTGATTTCTTTTAATAAAAAAAACTAATTAGAATTTATATGATTTTTCTTGAGTTTTATATTGGACCTACCCAACTTCCATGTATCAGTCCACCTCATTAACGTGTCCTGGCTCCGCCATTGACACCAAATGATGCCTATTCAATAAAACAATATAGGATATCACATTTAAAAACCTGAAGTTGAAAATTTAAAACCACCACGATGACAGGAAAAAAATTAGGCAAAAACTTATATAAGACCGTCTTACGGATCAATTTCTGTAAGACGGGTTGTACCTGCCCCGCCCATCCATCCGACCCGGTATTTTTAGGATATAGGGTTCTTTTATTTTTTTTCTCTTTCTTCTCCACTCCACTCTTCTTCATTGTGTGCGCCGCTCTTTTGCTTCTAATCTCTAGGGTTATCACACCGCGCCCTCATTTTCGAATTAGAGATGGTTCTCTCAAACGATTTCGATTTACTGAACTCACCGGTGGAGCTTGAGAAGAGAAAGCACAAGCTTAAGCTCCTTGTCCAATCCCCGAACTCTTTCTTCATGGTACTATTCTTTACTTTCTGTTATGGCTTTTTTTTGTAATTGTTCTTTTTTCGTTGTATTTATCTGCTGTTTTGTGATTGTTGGATGTCAAATGTCAGGGTTGCTGTTTGTAATTGTCCAAGCTTAGCATGTAAGTTTACTTTTGGTATTTTTAGTTTTTGTAAATAAGTCCTTTGAATTATTAGAGACGAATGATTTTTTTTTAAAAAAAATTATTAATTCATTTTTGTTGATCTGTGTGTTTGTGTTTGCTTGTGTGTACAGAATCACCGTTTTTAGCCATTCACAGACGGTTGTTGTGTGCGGCAATTTCCAGACACTTCTGTGCCAGCCCACTGGTGGGCGTGCCAGACTCACCGAGGGTTGTTCCTTCCGTAGAAAGGGGTGACTGATGTAGTTGGTTATTTATTCTCCTTTAGCCTTCTTGAGAATTTGATGATGGTAGTCAGTGATGATTTTGTTTAGTGAGAATGTAAGGCTGGGGAAATTTTGTTGACTGTTGAATGTTTTAAACTTTAATCCCTCTTAATAGTTATTGAACTTGTATAAAAGTAGTTGTAATGTTATGCTATATTTGTTTCTTTTGGGATACACGAATGGATCTATAAAATTTTACTATGTTTGGTACTCTATGGTTGATTTATAATTGAACAACTCCGACTTGTTCTTCGAGCCATTTTTTTGTTCTTTGGTTCTCTGGTGTCCTCTTTCTTCCTTTCCCATCTTTTTTTCGTCCCATCTTTTCTCTACCTCTTTGTCTGCGATTTAGTAATTTGCTGCAATGAAGAAAAAAAATATGACATAGTTAAAGTAACACTTTTATAAGTAAAAGTATCCCTTTTTTGAGATAAAGATCATATTTTTTAATACAAATCACATATTAGAAATTCATTATATTGAAGAAGGAAAAATAAATATGACAGAAATTTAAAGAACACTTTTATGAGTAAAAGATCCATTTTGATACTTGAAAGATCGAAAGCTAAACCGCCTTAAAAGTATCAAAAATTATCTTAAAAGTATCATTTTACGCCACTGTATTTTTCAACATTGAACATATGTTATATCACTCAAGATGTTAGATCTTTGATGCTTGAAAGTATTAGAAATGGACCTAAAAATATCAAAAATTACCTTAAAAGTACCAGGTTTTATGTCAATGTATTTCAATATTGAACATATATTATATCACTATGCATGTTAGATCTTTGATACTTGAAAGATTAAATTGCCTTAAAAGTATCGAGTTTTATGTTATTTGTATTTCAATATTGAACATATCACTCTGCATGTTAGATTTTGATACTAGAAAGATCGTAAATGCCTTTAAAAGTATCAAAAATTGTCTTAAAAGTATCATTTTATGTCATTGTATTTTTCAACATTGAACATGTGTTATATCACTCAAAGATGTTAGATCTTTGATCTTGAAAGATTTAAATCGCTTTTAAGATCAAACTAAGCTTTAACATATCATAAATTGGCTTGAAAATATCAATTTTATGTCACTGCACTTCAACATTGACCATATGTTATATCATTTTGCATGTTAAATCGTTGTTAAGCTCGTATAAATTAAACTAATAATTTAATTTCAATTTTAATTTTTATATGTTAACTTATGATTAATATAAAAATATTTGAATAAATTTATTTGTTTGAATAAAATTATAGGTTTTAAATAAATATATTATGCGTTTTTATATATATAATTTTATTTTTTGTAGTAAATTAAAGAATAATTTAATTTAGAATTAATATTTACGTAAGCTCGTTTAGGCTCGATTAAGCTCGAAAAAGTTCGTGAACCATCAACATGTTCGATAAATTTAGGTTCGAGTTCGACTCGATAATAAACGAGCCAAACTCAAACTCTTCAAAGCTCCACTCGGTTCGGTTCGGTTGCAGCCCTATACGCATTCAAAGTAACAAAATTGATATTATTTACATGTTATATACAATCTTGTTTAAGTATCACTTTTATTAAAAAATGTATCACTTTTACAAAAAAAGTGTATGTTTTCAAAGTAACAAAATCGATATCAGTAACTCCTAAAAAGTATTAATTTTTCCACTAAAAAGTATTAATAGTTCGGCTAAAAGTATTAATTTTTCGCATGAAAAGCAATTATAGCCCCTAAAAATATTTAGTTTTTCCCCCAAATTCCACAACCTAATTATTAAACTCTTCTGCATCTTCTTCCTTTGGCTAACCTATATATGTAGCTGCGTTCCCCAACAAAATCTTGGTTTACTGGTTGTGCGAACAGAACAATTAACTAAAAGTCTGGCTTTAAAAGTTTTTTTTAATCTTGAATTAACATATGTTCGTAATTATAAGTCTCAGTCTGCAATGGTGAATGTAGAAATTCAATTTATAACCATTTTGTTTTTGAATCTTTCGTTAATTAACTTAATAGCAATAATCACATTACTGATTCTTAAAAAAAAATCATCATTACAGGCTTACAACACATGATATGCGCTTAATTTATGTGTGTTGTCCACTTTTCCTCAAGCAAATTGGCAGCTTGGTGGTTGGTGTGTTCTTCCGGTGGATCAGAGTTTGGTGACATAAGCATTTTGAAATTTTAGATGAGTGTGGGGACCGCACTGTAATTTTCCACAGATAAGAGGGAATGAAGCGATAAAAATGGAGACGTGTACATGCGTTCCCTTTTTTGCGGGATTGGGAATGGAACCGGGTCCGAATCTGGAGACCGCCTTACTTGATTAAGATCCGTAAAGACGATCTTCTGAGACCTTCTCAAAAAATTAATGTATAACTAGTATTATTTTGAATTTTTTTGGAAGTAAAACTTCGTATTGGGGAGTTTTGGGATAAATAAAAGTGGAAATGAGTCAAAATAGCCATTTCCAAAATGTCAAGATGAAAAATAACTATTATTTTTGTAAACAATGTTTTTTAGCCATTTTGGCCAAGCAAATGACATTCATACCCTTCTAGTATGCTTGTTTGATATTTGGACTATTTATCTCTTTTTTATTTATCTCTATGTATCCTCTTACTATTTCTTTCAAGATTTTTTAAAAAATCGAATCTGTATTTATCGTTTTTAAATATGCAATATGTGTGTTGAATTGTAGATATCGAAGAGTATTAATTTGATATATTAATATTGTACATGCAAAATGGATTTAAAATGAAAAAGTTAATTGAATTCAAATTTTTTTTAGAAAAACAAAATAACTGGATTATAATAAGTAAGAGAACTGAATGTCAATTTACTGTAACTCGACGTCGAGTTACAGTACAGTGTCAAGTTACAGTAACTCGATGTCGAGTTACATGGATGTGTGTCTTTGTGCAGTTAAATTGACTCAAGAGCAAATTGAGTTTTTCACACCCCAAAATGGCTAAAAAACATGTGTTTGAAAAAGATGGCTAAGAAACATTTTGGTTTGTTGGGAATAATTAAAAAAAACCATTGTAAATAAAATGTATTTGGATGAATCATTGATAAATAGTTTTATGTTATAGTTTTGAGAGACAAAAGGTGTTTGGAGAACTATTTTAGAATTGAAATTACGTATAAAATGCGGATTAACTTATCCTGACAAAAACCCATATGAGGTGGTCTTACGGATTAATTTTGTGAGACGGGTATCCTATTTACGAATTGAATCTAAGGCATATTGGTATTTTGTGTCACTCTCATGTCAGAAATTCAGAATTTGTATGGAAATTGGGAGGGGTTGATGAAGAAATACCCTTTTATCATATTAATAGGAAAAAACAACATGTGATGAAACCTAAATTTTATTTGATCCCGATTTTTCTATTAAAGAAAATCAATTAGAATGTTTCCACATTAATTCGACCAGTAATTAAATTTCTAAGTCGACTCGTTCCTGGTCAAATCATTTGCTTTGCAGATAGTCAAGCATTCACAATTAATGCATGAATTATAAAGGAAAAAGTCAAGGTTCAATTAGTAATTTATGTGTAATTTTCGCTTTTGGGTTGTCATAAGATTAAAGGTTAATTATAAAAATGATCCCTGATGTTTGTCTGATTATTGAAACACTCGGCTATCTTTTTAAATTTTAAATACCCCACAATATTTGTTTTTAGCTTATAAAATTGCATCATCAATCGACTTCAGAAGTCAAGAAGGGGTATTTATTAGATAAATACAAACCTCTCTATATTTATAAGTTTGAAAGATAGCTAGAGTTTTTTTTTTTTTTGTAATTGGGAAAAACCTCAGAGGTAGTTTTTGTAATCATCCCCACATAAAATAAGATACTAACAAATGATAATTCAATTTCTTTTTAAGTGTGAATTTTTTTGAAACGGAAATGAAATATATTATTCTTTGAAATAAATCCCAAAGATCGATCGAGACAAGAAGTTCGGGAGTATCCCATGAGGTAGTTACAGTATTGGAGTGTTTCGCAAATTGCGCTATCTCATGGGCTATCGAATTAAAATTTCTGCTAATCCAAAACAAATTGATAGGAAAACTAGAGGAAAAGAAAGACCAAATATCTTCAAAGATGCTAAGGCCTGCTTGATCCACATCTGAATCATTCTTCGCAGCTAGGAGGACGGAGACGGAGTCGCCAAGGATGGAGATTGCTGGGAGATTTAACTCCTGGGCTAAAATTAAGGCTTCGCGGAGAGCAAGTGATTTAGCAATAAACGGGTCGGTAATACCCTCGAAATGCTTTGCCAATCCTCTGAGAAAATTGCCAGATTCATCTCGGACGAAGACACCAATTCCGGCACAGTTTCGGGCGATGGATACGGCACCATCAAAAAGAATATGAGTACCTCAGGGAGCCTTGTCGAAAATAGTGGATCTATATGAGAGTACCTCACGTTCGGGCCAACAATTAGCTTGATGAAAAGAATGAAGCATATGATAAACTCCTGCTACTAGGATTGAGGGCTGGGCCGTTTGATCTTCGAAAATTCTCATGTTCTGGGAGTACCAGATGGCATTGCAAAGGGCCAGAAAGAGCTCGCCAATGTGGGGAGGGGAGTTAGCGAGCAACGTCCTAGCCCAAATGTCCGCCACCGGGTGTGTAAATGAGCGAATAAGGTCCCGCAAGCCAGCCGCATACCACATAGATCCGAAAAACTGACATAAGAAGAAAAGGTGGGTGAGGGATGAGTCCGACGAATTGCAAAACGAGCAAATGTGGTGACTCACTATTCCCCGTCTTTCTAGAATAGAAGGGGAGGGGAGAGAGTCCGTTAGGAAGCACCATGCGAAGTGTAGAATACGATTCAGAATTCTGAATTTCCATAATTTCTTCCAAATCGGATCCGGACCGGAACTTGAGGAGCCTAACGTGTGAGATTCGGGAAATGTGGCGGGGTGCTGAAGAATGGTGTGATAAGCAGACTTGACCGTAAATTTTCCGGATTTTGTGAAATGCCAAGTCCATTTATCGTTTCGTCTGTGTGGGAGACGGAAGTTGCAAAATAAGGCGAGCTTCATCTACCGAAATATTGCGTTCACTAGGGGCGGTGTTCAATGGCTTCTCATCAAAGAGGAGACTCACGGTGGAATTGCGAGGTAGATGAGAGGATGAAGAATTGGAGGTGAATGATGGCGGCTTAGGAATCCAGCGATCTCCCCAAATACGGGTTGTACGGCCCGAAAAAATTTGCTTTCTACAGCCAACAAAAAGAAGACGCCGACCCTCGAGAATACTTCTCCACGTCCAGGATGGTCTAAAACCGATATTGGCTTCCATGAACGATGACCTGGGATAATACTTAGCTTGGAGAACTCGCGCTAACAAAGATGACGATTGCGTGAGGAGTCGACATGCTTGCTTACCCAACATAGCTAAATTAAAAATCCGAAGATCCTTGAAACCCAAACCACCTTCTTGTTTTGTAGACGCAAGTGTATTCCAAGAGACCCAATGAATTTTCTTTTTTTCCGGATGAGAGCCCCACCAATAGGCACCAATCATGGAATGAATATCAGAAATAAGCGAATCTGGAAGCCGAAAGCAGGACATAGCATAAGTCGGGATGGATTGAAGCACAAATTTGATAAGTATTTCTTTCCCGACTTTTGAAAGGGATCTGTCAGTCCAATTCTGAATGCGATTCCAAATCCGATCTTTTATATGCGCGAAAAGTTCCCTCTTATTTCTGTCCGCTATAGATGGGAGGCCCAAGTATTTGTTGTGGCTGTCTACACTGTTAATGCCTAGAACCGAGAAGATGGTGGCGGCTAGATGAGCTTCAACATTTCCGCAAAAAACAATACCTAATTTATCAAGGTTGATTTGTTGGCCGGAGATTTATTCATAGAGATTTATCGCAAAACGGAAATGTCTAGCTTCCTCGACTGTAGCGTGACCCAAGAGTAATGTGTCGTCGGCGAAGAAAAGATGCGAGATGCTTTAGGGGCGATCGGGATCTCGCAATCCCGCTAATTTTATTAGCCTTCTGGAGATCCTGCAAAATACAAGAAAACACCTCCGAGCAAATAATAAATAAGTACGGTAATAGGAGATCGCCCTGACGAACTCCTCGTCCCGGAATTAAAGACCCAAACTCGCATGACCATTAAGTAAGAATGAGAATGAGACCGAAGTGACACACCTCATAATGCAATCAACAAATTTCGAGTCAAAACCAAGCGCAAAGGAGAGTATGCTTAAGAAAATTCCACTCCACTCTATCAAACGCCTTACTCATATCAAGTTTTATGTACATGAGTCCGGTTTTGCTAGGTGGTTTGGTGCGCATGTGGTGGTGAATTTCATAGGCTAAAAGGACATTATCGATAATAAGACCGGGATAAAAGCGATTGAGACTCGGATATAATATGGGGAGGGTGTCACGTAACCTAAGAGCAATAGCTTTAGAGGCAAGTTTATAGACGACATTACACAGACTAATAGGGCGGAACTGGGAAACAAGCACGAGTTTATTAATTTTGGGGATTAACACAATGTGTGTGAAATTTGACTTGGGATCCAGAATACCATTATTAAGAAAATTAAGCGCAAAACGAAGGACATCAGACCCAACAATGTTCCAAAATTTTTTGAAAAAAAACAGGGCTCATACCGTCAGGTCTGGGAGATTTGAAAGGATGCATATGCTTGAGAGCAGTGATGATTTCTTTATCTGTGTATGGCGCAGTCAAAACGAGATTCATTGCCTCTGTCACTTTTGGCGTAATCCGTCGGAGGACCTGCTGTATATCTCTTTCTGGGGGATTAGCTGACGAGAAGAGGGATTGGGCAAATAATCGTTGACGGGAGTATCATCTAATTAACCATCATTGACATCCAACTATACAACATTAAAAATAATTTATTCATTTTTTGACGTAATAAATAATATACTTAAATCATTTATCGCAATATTAATGTACCATCAATTACACATTTTGCAATATGGGCTTTGCTTGATTGACACAACACAACTAGGTCTAAAATCGAAGCCGCTGGATTCTAGCAGGACTAATTCAATAATCTTGTATGAGATATTTTCCAAACATTAAATGAACTGTATATGATTTAATACTTTAATTTCATATTTCATTTCATATTTTATTTCACATATAGGCGTCATGTATACATAAGTCATATTAAACAAATATTTATATTTTTACACACTTAACATTAATTTGCGATGTACAAAAAATATCATACAAAAGTATCAAGTTAGAATAGAACTGAACTGCTAAAAATCTAATCTAGGTGAGTGGTTGGTGATGACCATGACATTTTATTGTATTTTATGCAAGAACTTCAATTTGGTGGCATTAAAATTGTGTGAATAGGTTAAAGCAATGTGGTCCACCGTCCATGGGCATAATTCACACTCATAAGTTTTCAAGAACTTATAGCGTACGGTATGGTATGTGGTACCAACTTTAGTTATAATATATATCTAGACAGCTATATTATTGTGTCAATTATAAAATAAGATTGGAATCAATCCCTTTTTCTCGTGTCAATTATTAGCAATTTAGGCATTAGAATACAAAATAAAATGCCATAGATTAACTGTTGGTTGCCCTCAAGACTGTCTCCGTTCCAATTTGGTGCGGACAGCAAGAACGGAGCCAGAAAATGAAAATTAGGAGGTGGTATTTATTTTCTTTAACATACTTGATAAAGAATTGTTTTTAAATTTTTTAGGAGGACAATCATACATAAAAATTTTATAAACTTAATAATTATATATAAAACAATTATATTAATTTTGTAAGACATTTTCTTCTCAAAAAAAAAAAAAATTTTTGTAAGACATTTCAAAATGATTTAAATTTTTATTACGTACTTTTGATACAAGTTTCTGAATGTTGAAAATCCATGCACTGACACAAGTTCACTGTAATTTTGCCTTTAGTTTGGTTTATGGCATCAAAGTTGTTGGGCATGGTTCAATATTGAGAATCAGAAAGAAGAGCAAAAAAATATTAAAACAAAAAGATTAAATCTATTTAATCAACATGGAAATAATCCCTGTAAAACAGAGCCGGTCCTAGGTTTTGAAGGACCTAAAGCAAAGCAAAAAAACGAGGCCCTAGTGTCTTACTAAAATAAATTACGAAAAAGATCGCTCAATATAATTTACAACAGAAAAAAACAAAAAAAAAAGGAAAAAAACTACTAATAAGTTAGCTATGAGAAACTTTTTTTTTTGTTCAATGGAATATCAATGGCAAATAGGTTTAAACCGCTGTAATTAGGCTCCAGTTGGAATATCAATGGAAGCATATAACTTTTTTCTTCTACTTGGTATTTTGATTTTGCGAAAAAAAAAATTAAATAGAAATAGTTAAAATCATGAAAATGTAGGTATTAATTGAGCTTTGGTTTATGTGTGTGGAATAGGTCAAGTGGACTTTATTTTATGTGTTTTCGAAAAAGGGGAAAAAACCCAGAGATATTGCATCCACCAAAGATATCTGGATATCCCATAGTAAGAAACATACACACAACCACTTTGCAAGCCGCTTTCATGGATACTTGTGACAACCTTTTTGTTATTTATAGCGACTAAATATATATATAAAAAAAAACTCTTCGAGGACCTTGTGCGGCGGCACCACTTGCATCGGCTCAGGGCCGCCCCTGTTGTAAAATTTACAAGGTAGAATGTTTTCTAATAATATATTGGAATCTACTTTCTGAAAATTATACATTTGACTGCAATGTCTGTAGTACAGTAGTAGTGAAGTTTCAGCAGCCCGACGGATCACATTGTTCTATTTGTAATACTATTAAAGTGCACGTGCGTTGCACGTGAACCATATAATTTTCCTAATTTAATTAAAATATATTTTTAATAGATTATAATATAATTATATTATAAATATTGTTTATATCCGACAATGCAATTGACTTGAAAGAAATTTGTCAGATTAAAATAAAATTATCATATATATAATTGTATCTAACGTATATTCCTTGAAATAGATGTAAAGAATCCTCAAATTGTGTAACACGTAACTCATTTTATTAATGTCAAATGTATGTCTTAAAGAAATAAAAACAAAACATGGACTCATCTCTAGATTAGTATGCCATGCGCTAATTTCTAGAAATATTTATTTAACGATAGCATCAAATTTGGAAATCCAATAACAAACAACTTGAAGAATATTTTAGAATTAAAATTACATTCTTTTATCAAGTTATAATTGTTCCTAAAAATTGAATTGCCGAAAAAAATGAAGATAAATCCATGAAAGTACCATAAAGTAGCTAAAAGTAAGAAAAATTTGTTGCACAAATTGAAGTTACATTAAGTGATATTCTTTTTCTTTACTTTGGTACTATCATGGTCCTTTTCTCACTTGAATATGACGATCTCATTGCCTATTTGTTGTTGTTGTTTGCTTCTTTTGATCATCTCCTTTCTATATGACATATATATTATTCGCTCCAGCACGATTGGTAGATGTACTTGATATTCTTTTTTTTGTCTGTCTTCAAAAGTGGATCACTTGTATTTTTTCTATTGGCTATTTCACCCAATATTCCCTTCCGTATGATTTCATTGTGGCTAACTTCCTTCTCAATCTTTATTATTGGCTAAGTTGCGGTTTTAGTCGGGGTTTTACAATAATAGTCCTGTAAAATTACGATTTGCATGTAACTTTAAAGAAGTCCTCAATTTTTTAAATTTTAGCCACTGAATATTTAAAAAATCGGCAAAAACATCTACGCATAAAAATAATAAAATAATCTATAAACAAACTATCACAGTAATTCCAGAAATATAAAAATCTAAGTTCGTTCATTATTTTCTTTTTATTTCAGTTGCAACTATCAATGAATGCAGTTGGATATTTTGTTCAAATATTCATGTGTCTCTAAACTTATAGGTTCAATAATAAAAGAAATAAATATCAAATAATGTAGATTAAAAAAATAAGTCTTGATTTAATAATTTTAATTTCAGTAGATGATTATAAACATAAATTCATACATTGTATACTTGTTCTTGTCCCATATTACTTTCACTTATTGTTATCCAATAGTTACTTGTATATGGGTTGGGATAGTGGTTTTATTGCCGCATGCAAGTTTTTTAATATTTTGATCAGAGTTATGTCTCACCTTTAGGAAAATTAAACTGAATATTGTGAAGGTCGCAACATTCAAATGATAATTGGCATTCTTTCCTTCAACGCAACTTGATGGTAGTTGGACAATTATACTCATTGATCTAATTTCGCCTATACTTTGATATATAGAACTAAACATCATACATAGAAGGATAATTATTTAATCTTATGAAGATTGTTAAATATGTGCAGTCGGTTTTTTTTAGCCATTCTCATCAAACCAAGATATATTTTAGCCATTTTTTTCAAACACGTCTTTTTTAGCCATTTTGGGTGTGAAAAACGCAATTTACCCTTTAGTCAATTTAACTGCAACAAAAACACACATCCCTGTGACTCGACATCAAGTTACTGTGACTCGACATCGAGTTACTATAACTTGACATCGAGTTACTGTAAACTGTAACTCAATGTCGAGTTACTGTGACTTGAGTAACTCGACATTCAGTTCTCTCACTTATTATAACCCAGTTATTTTGTTTTTCTCCCAAAAATTTTGAATTCACATAACTTTTTCGTTTTAAATCCGTCTTGCATGTATAATATATCAAATTAATCCATTTTTCGATATCTATAATTCAACACCCATATTGTATATTTAAAAACGAAAAATACAGGTTCGATTTTTTGAAAAAAATTTGAAAGAAAGAGTAAAAGAATACATAGAGATAAGTGAAAGAGAGAGAGAAATTAATCCAAATATCAAACAAACATGCTAGAAGGGTATGAATGTCATTTTACAAGAGTTGGATTATATAAACGATCATTAACATGTAAGCAAAGATAAAAAACTTGTAAGAAAAAATTAAACAAAATAATGAATCAGTTTAAAAGTGACAAAGGCAAAGTCCCTCCTCAGCCATCTAAAACTTTTTTTTAGATCAACTCATCAAAGACAATTTGATACTAATAATGAGTTACCAAAAGCATAGCAAGAAAGGTTGGCTTACACTATTAACTACTTTATGAATGAAAAGTGATGGCAGTAATCATGTTCACCGGATTAAGTTAAATATGCCAAAGCTCTAGATAGGTTGTAAGAAAGTCAAAATATATTGCATCATGAAGGCTTAATGAAAATTAACTAACTACTTCATTATGAGACCCCATATGAATTATGTGAAAATTTATGAGAATTCTAGAGTTTGAGTTATTGTTGAATCACACTCTTAATGTAAATATTGCTTCATGTGGCGCAAAATGGCCTACATTACAACAAATGTTTAAAACATTTTTAGCCTTATAATTCAAACATAATAATAATAATAATAATAATAAATAAATAAATAAATAAATAAATAAAAGCATAAAAAAACATAAACCACGAGCTTGTAGCTCAAGTGGTATTACTCACTTTTTGTACGGGTGTTGACCGGGGTTCGAATCCGGTATCTTTCAGTTTCTTTGAAGTTTATCCTCTCTCATCCAACCAATACTCCCAACTTATTGAAAAAAACATAAAAAAACACAATTCCAAATGTATTATCCTTGAACAGATTATTAGTTCTATCATTTATAGCATATTTTGAGAATAACGAAATACAACAATAAATTAATTCCTTTTTTAGATAATATGCAAAACTTTAATTATCCTATTCTCACATTTTGAAGTTCGTGAAAATAGAAAGAAGACTAAGCTAATTTGTTGGACTTAATTTCAATTTGAACCCAAATGTATATGGTTGAGCCAAGCATCACAATAAGTTAAAGAAAGAAAGAGGTTAAAGATAAAGTATTGATTGTATAATTTAGTCCATCAGACATATAATTCAAAAGGTGAGAAAAAATATAATCGAACCATAGCATAAAAGTTAGTAACAACTATTCTTGCTCCATTATCCTAAACCAACCATTTAAAAAATTGTTCATTTATGTTTTCCTCTGTATAAAGCTCTTACGTTCTTCCCATTTTCATATCATAATCAAGAAAACAGCTAAACAAAGCAAATCTTTTGTATGATACACACATTTATGCTCTGCAGATGCTCATTGAACCTCAACCATATGTATAACACCTTAAAAACCGTGGCAACAATTATTCACTCATTCATCTTCTATTTCTCTATTACTCTCTAATGCGAATTCAAAATTCTTACCTTAGCTTCTGAGATGGAATCCCACAAGAAATCTCTTTGTAAAATTCGAGAAACCCCTTGTTTGCTTATTTTAGCCTGTGAGAGAGCCATTTTGGGTTTCACTTCCATTTGTAGATTTCCTTTCATATCCAGCGGGGGGTGGAAGTGATCTGTTGAATTCAAAAAAAAATTACATTAATTTTTGAGATGGGATCCGACCAGAAATCTCGTCAAAAAATTAGAGAAATCTCTTGTTGATTTATTTCAGCCCGAAGAAAGGAATCTGTGGATATTCATTTGCATCAACAAAATAATAGGAACAATATGAGAGGTCGGAGGCGTGACGATCGCCACAACCCTCTACTCGAACCCTCGGGCCTCGGCGTTCTTCTTATCTTCATTTTTCTGAAATTCCTTCTGAATTCTGATCTTTTTTTTTTTCAAATTATTGAAACTAAGACAATGATTCAAAGTGGAAAAAGAGAGTAACACTTGTTTTCCTACTGAACAGAGAATTATGATACCCTAATGTCACAATTTCCAGATATTTGTGAAATCCCCAAATTATTCGATCCATACCCATAATTTTTCAACATCCTTACCCCTAAATCCAGAAAAAATACAAATAAGGCTGGAAGGGAGCAGAAAACATAAAAAATAGGGATGAATTGATTTAAACAGTATTATGCCTTGAGAAGGTTGGCGTCCCATTGAGCTTTAGAAAAAGTGTTTTGATGAATTAAAAAATTCTTACCATAAAACTTGAGATGAAATCCGGAGAGATATACCTTTACAAAATCTTAGACCTGCATTATTCAGCCAGAAGAAGAGAAGTTGATCTATTTTTCCATGTTTTTATTATTATTTTCTTTATGAGTAAGACAAGGATACAAAGTTTTAGAAGAGCCTATCAACTCAAGAGACGCCTGATTTCCAACTGAGGAGACGCCTATTTTTACTGAAGAGACGGTTCGATTTTGTATTAGGCTATGTATAGTTAAGATGGGTCTAGTTATAAGACAGAGGCAATGTTACCAGCATGTCTGGTGTTCGAGTCCCATTGGCAACATGTGGGTTTATGTCCCTCCTCCTTTGTGTGGGGGTTAATGTCCCAATTGTGTTGTTAAAAAAAAAAAAAAAAAAAAAAAAAAAAAAAAAAAAAAAAAAAAAAAGATGGGTCTAGTTACCATTTGGCAGTAAAAAAATTAAAAATAATCTTAAGTAACGTGTCCCTTGAGCAGACCCGGTAAAATCCTAGGTCAAATAGAATTACATTTTTGCCATTATCTAAAGGGCATTTTAGTCGGTTCAAAAATTTGCAGAAATATTCAGACTTTTAAAGAAGTAGAAGTAGATAGATAGATAGATAGATAGATAGATAGAGATAGATAGAGATAGAGATAGAGATAGAGATAGAGATAGAGATTAATTTTGTTTGGTTGGGGTTTATGGGTGGGATATCACACACTTTCTTATTATTTCATTTCTATTATTTTGTTTGGTTCATACATGAAAGACCCTTGAAATGGGTGTGTTCTAGTTATTTATCAACACCCATTTAGTTATTAGATATCCCACCCCCTAGGTGGGATGTATAATCCAACTCATTTTATTGCTTTTGAAAATTACTTAATTACCCTTAGGTGTCCAAAAACTAAAGTATGGTATAGGGGTAATATTGAAAAATTAATGGAAAGTGAAGGGCACAAAAATATTATAGTTGTATTTGGGCATTTATTATATAATGCAACCAAACAACCAATTAATAAACCCACATATATCCCATAACTTAAGCCTTCAAACAAACAATATATTAAACATCAATATATCAATTGGACAAGACCAAGTAATATAATAGGAATTAATGAAGCTCATTACCATCATCCAACCAAACGGAGCCATATGGAACTGCTTATCCTAAAGCCTCGGTTGCTAGCCTTAATTGCATAGAATAAATACTCTTTTTAGGGGGTACAATGAGGGAGGGAACAGAAGCACTCATATGAAATCGAACTTTGACCAATTGTCCTGAAAACACAAGCTTCTACCACTGAAGCATAAGCTTTATCTCGCATAAAATAAATACTTAATCAGGCCTAATATTCTGTTTACTAGCCATTTATGAAGCTCATGATATATAATAGGCCCAATATGTAAGCAAATTAATACCTGATTATGGATTCTGCACCCCATGGCCTGTTACGTTGTCAAGCATTTTTGGATTACAAAAATAAAGACTTGATTGACATTATCCAAATAAAAGACTTCGATTGACATTTTCAACCTTTCATAATAAATAACTAACTTAATGTGCAATGACGAAATTGAAAAATAAAATAGTAATTATGACATTGCACAATGATTTTTAAGCGAACACTCAATTAAACATGATTGATTCTAATAATTCAATATAATCTATCATATGCAATCATATCAGTTGAAGCAAACGGTGGCTATTTTTATTTTAAGCGAAATGACACCCCAGAGGGTGGGCCGGTGGGGGATTGAGGCGGATCCCCTCTAGATCAATTAAACAAAACGATCACACACTGTCTCAAATACAAATATCCCATCGGGTGGGAAAAAATAAAAAACGACAAAGCCAATCAGGAAAAAGACTAATATAAAAATCCTATTCTATCAAAATCTAAAGCTGATCCATCCTGGTCAATGAAAGCAGGAACTGAGATGTTGTATCCTTGTGATAAAAAAAAAAAAAAAAGTACCTTGGGCAGCAGTACCTATCTCTGCCAGATGATGTGCTGATCGATTCTCCTCTTGGTGAATGTGGGAAATCAAACAGGGGCTAACTAAATATGCCCAAAAGAATAGGTTAGCAACAGAAGAAATAGACAGGGATCTAATACAAGAGTTAGTGATCCAGAGATTTTATACGGGCCAGAAATAGAACTAACGATGATCAGAAAGGGCTGATACTGCGGGCCAATTTCAACATAAATTCAGGTACTAGCCGTTTTCTGGGAGGTGCTGTAGCGTCTCTGGCCACAGCTTCCAAGTCACCAGCATGAATCATGGCAACCAAATCTTCAAACATATCATCTCTGCCACCTCTCATCGGATCCTAAAATCTCTCCAGATAAATAAAACAATAATTAGGAATTTAATGTACGTTTTTTTGTGAAGTTATGTAGTAGGTGAAACAGAGCTCTATGAACTTGATCAAACTTAAATATATGAGATTGATCCTATAAAACAAAATATTAATCTAAAAAGTGGAAGACCATAAACTCTATGTGGTACCTGAAGAAACAGATCTGTGTGTGTCTTTCCCTCGTATAGAACTGATTCAGCTTGAACTTCCAAGCTTCGAAGAGTCTCAGCAAATTGTTTACTGTAAGAAGAATAAATATATAGGGACATATAACAATAAGCAAAAGCAATAGACTATTGGTATCAAGAAAAAAGAACAGAACGATATTCACTTCTAAGCGTTGACAGGATCATAGACAATGTTTGGTTACTCCTGTATCTTTGAAATAGTATTGACATATTATTCAAAATCAAGACAAACTTATCCGATAAAATGTTTACTTGAAGATTTCAAATTCAGCTATCAGTGAATTACTTCACTTTCAATATTATCAGATGCAACATTTTATCGCATTGGATAAGCTTATCTTGATTTTGATTAATATGTCAATACTCTATCAAAGAAACAGATGTAACCAAACATTGTATTATCCTGGCATAACTAATTAAGGTATAAGCCAAATCATCTATGACCTAAAAACCCAAATCGAAATAATGCCGTATTATATTTAACTAAACAAGATTCAAACCTGGAATCAGCCGGGATAGAATAATCAGCAGTTCCATGGAAGAGGATAGCAGGAGGCAGGAGAGAAACTGCATTCCTAGTGTTTGGGTCCTGCACCACCAATTCTGGAGAATATCGTAAAGATTCTTCTCCCTCCATTATGCTGTGGGGGTGAGAGGAATCACCCGTAAGATGATATAGGACTAGACAAAGGCAGTAACAGCAGGAAACCAATACATCTATTAGTCAAAGTTCATACCTTAGAAATATTGAGCGATATAAACCTCGACTATGGAAGTGATCTACCAGGTTGGAGAGATTGTACCTGTCCATAAATGTTTAAGAGTCATATATACATTTCAAGTATTAATACATATAGATACAAGAATTGCAAACAAACCAATCCACTATTTTATTTTTAAATTTTGTCCTTTCATGAAGAAAAAGATTATATATGGGAGGCATTTAGCATTAACAAATGGAAAGTATCACTTAGCATGTAACACTACTGAAGTACTGTCTAAAGAATTTGACCAAGTCGTGGGAAGTATTGTTATTTACATCACATAGTTTTAGGCAGTCTAAGTCAAACTCTATATGCTCCATTGATATCTTTTTGGCAAACGTCATCAAACTTCAACTTGTAACTGAAAAAATTAGAGGACTTACTAAGCCAACTTCCACAAAAACAGGAAAAAGTATGGAAAGTTCCAAACAACCTCGCAACTCCTTCAAGTTGTTTTATAAATGTGCATCTTTATGGTATCTACATAGTTGTAAGGGTAAAAGGTCAAAATCCATCAAGATTCTTAGCACATATCTCAATTTCACTACCTATAGATATGATTCTGTGTTGACAAATAGCTTCAAATGAGTTAGTTAGCTGATTTGGAAGAGTATTATACTGTATACAAGCTTTACCCTCCAGATAAACCAAAATACGCTTTTAGTTGAGACACACTCCAAGAAGTCTTCTCTCCCCCAGCCTCTTTAATTGCCTGCTCAAGTAGAGCACAAGCAGCAATATGTGCACCAGCTGACTGCCCCATAAGATAGATTCTAAGCAAATAACAAAAAAGGATATTAATTCTTCATATATAAGTCGCATTTAGAGTAAAAAAAGAATTCGAAGAACAAGCTACCTGCTAGGATCGCCTCCATATTCAGCAATGTTATTGCACACAAATGAGATTCCTTGAGAAGCATCTTTTACCATATCACCAATAGTTCCTTGAGGAAAATTCCTGCAAGCAGACAAGCAATCGGATCAACTTTAATTTGCTTCTTGGCTACGAAGTGTATACTTTGTTGCAAGAAGTACTGATTCTTTAAAACATAAAATGAAAACTTCATACTGAATAGTGTGAGCCTGATGGCATCCATCAACTAGAGATAAATCATTAGTAAATATATGTTACCTGTAATCTATGCAAGCCACTATAACATCTCTTTCTGATAGCTGTTGCCCTAGAAGAGAACCCCATGCTTTATAACTGTATCAGCAGAAGGGCTGGTCAGATAATGAAACTAGGAAGAGTTTATAACTATATGATGCTTAGAATAAATCCCCCACTTCCTGATTTAAAAAAGAATTCATATTATATACGTTCGCGGATAGAACATGAGAACTTATTACTTATTTGTTCCATCTTAATCTGATTTTCAGCAATGTTACAAACTAATCTTGCTTGCCAGGTCGATCTTTGATTTTTTAAAATTGTTTAATCATCTCCTCGTCCTAATTGGTTCAGTTGTTTCAATGAAACTTCTTTTCAGAAAATGAACAAGGGGGAAACGTTTATAACGTTCCAATTTTCCGAGTTCAGTTCTAAAGTCAAATTACATTCTGCAAAAAGGACAGGGGAATAAATTCTTCGTGGTTTAGAAAAGTCAAATCACCTTTTTAAGCACTAGTTTCCATAAACAGAAAGCCCTTATCCAACTTTTTGAGCTAGCACATTAAGTCAGTTCATAATTTACAAATTATCCTAGATTTAGAGAAAACAAAAGCATGCATACCCAATAATCCATGCTCCACCTGTTACAAATGCAACAACTGGCTTTGCTCCATTTCTATTTTTCGGCAAATAGAGATCAAGCCTGCACTAGAAAATTCAGGTGTCCATCAAACAGTAAAATTCAATATTGTACCTTGAAATACTGCAGTTGAAACAAAAACACATAGTTAAACACTTAAATGCAGTTTGTGAAACCTTACCTATTTCTTGGCAGGTCTCCATAAACAACACCTCTACGTATTTGATCAGAGAAGAAGTAATAATATCCAACTGTACCAAAAATATGAATAGGTTTTAGGTAATAGAATTGGCATGTTCACTCAATCCCATACTCGTGCTTCCACAAGCAATGGAGAAACAGAACATTGATGTGCTAAAGTACATACATATGGAACAAATTATAGAATATCAATTTAAGCAGTCAACATAGCATTTAAAAAAGAAATCTGCAGCATAGATGGTTAAATGTCAGAACCTTGGAAAAAACCAGGAATAAGAAGGAAACCATAACAGCCAAGGGCTAGAAATCTGGTGATCCATCTGTAGCCTACCCTGATAAAAGATAAATGATTAGAAAGCATATGGAAGCCAGAAATTACCTACATGTAAGCATTAGTATGTTTGAAAAACAGAAGCAGTGAAGTATTTCGTGGTCAAGATCAAATCATGAAATGGGTCGCAAATTGATCCTGTTGCAGGATAAAAGAAAGACCAACAACTAATATCCAGTAAATCATGTTATACGGAATTATCTGGTGTCCATAAGTTGAGATGTTCTGTAATACCATTATACCACGTAAAACTGTTAGCTTGAAAGTGCATTTTGAGATTCTTTCTATTGTTTCAAGTCAGAGGCTATTTATGGTAATACGCATTGTTTGATACACATTTAAAGAAAAGCACTATCAGAAATACAGTCAGGTTGGATTTGCAACATCACCAATACATGCACAATACTCAAAGAGTAAGGGCAAAGCTGCAAATAAGAGGTAAATCTTTTCATTATCACACAACATATTTCTTTGAATCGAGTATTTTTTTTTCTTATTCATTTGACAAGTAAATCCACTATTTTGGCACTAGTTAAGAAGAAATTTTCAATTTTCCCTGATCAAGTAATTTCAAATTCAATGTATAACTTCTACTTGTAATACAATTGCCGATAAATCACACAACACCTGTCAAAATTAAATAACATGTGTTTTAAAAAGATGGCTAAAAAACATTTTGGTTTGATAGGAATGGCTAAAAAACCTAGGCACTCACTAACTATTTATTGTAATACACATTGTCTGATACATATTTAAAGAAGAGCACTATAAGAAATACAGTCCAGTCGGAACCTTTACGGCAATTGGTATTTCATCTTCTACTGCAATACCACCAATACACGCGAAATACACAAAATGTATGGGCAAAGCT
The DNA here is from genome assembly GCA_016081115.2 of Rehmannia glutinosa. Lineage (NCBI taxonomy): Eukaryota > Viridiplantae > Streptophyta > Magnoliopsida > Lamiales > Orobanchaceae > Rehmannia > Rehmannia glutinosa. The sequence continues at coordinate 347,579 of JABTTQ020001185.1, forward strand.
GCAAGTAAGAGGTAAATCTTTTCATTATCACACAACATATCTCTTAGAATCGAGAAGTTGTTTCTTATTCATTTGACGGATACATCCACTATTTTGGCACTAGGTTAGAAGAAATTTTCAATTTCCCCTGATCAAGTAATTGTAAATTAAGTGTATAACTTCTACTTGTAATATAATTGCCCCATACGCATGCATTCCAACCTGTAATCCACCACAGCAAAATGAGCACACACAGATGCTCAATCACCAAATGTATCCACAATTACGAAATAGAAGTCCACAATTACGAAATAGAAGTCCACAATTCCTAGACATTTCAGTATAATGTACTTCACAATCACCAGAAAAATCGAAAAACCGAGAATGTATTTACCCGAGGTATCGCAACAACTTGAAGCTAAGGCGCGTAATCAAATAAGTATCAGACGCAGCTCTCCCCATTTGCCGGAACGACTGGCGGCCGCCGGTGGCGAGGGAGGTATCACTCGCCACGCGCCGCCGTCTCTGCTTCTGATTCAAATTCGAATTGGCAGTTAAAGTCGCCGAAGAATCTGTGTAACTCAAGGTTCTCGAAATGAGGGGTTTGGCTTCAATTTTGCTGTCATCCTCAAAATACGAAGGAATGAGAATTCTCGTGGCCTCGACGCCCAGATCATTTTCCGATCTGAGAAGCATTGTGGCCGATGCTGCTGCAGTTTTGATCATCGGAGAAGATGAAGATGAGGATTGGGTATTGGGTTTAGATATAGGAAGTAAAGGTGATTTCATATCTATATAGATACACTTTTTGGAGTATTTTTTATGTGTGAAGGATTGAGTAAATTATTGGCTCATTGGAGTGGAATGAGTTGGAATTGAGTTGGGATTTCAAGAGACTGTTAAGTTAGTTGAAATTGACGATGAACTGTAAAACAGATTCTGGTATGGAGAAATTTTGAATATTTTGTATAATCCAAATGTTGTTGTGTTGGCAGTTTGGCATGGCTTGTAGATTGATTGGAAACTCTGGAATTGGTCTACTTTGTCATGTTGCTGCCTCTTATGGGTTGTATTTTTCAATTCTAGGTTGCTTTTCTTGTAATTCTTAATTTATTCTTTCTTCTTTTGGGGTTGGGGATTTTAGGAATTTATTTTGACACCGAGGTTCCATGTTTTTATTTGACTAGTTATCGCCTGTTGTTTTTTGGCCCAATACCTTTTATGGTTTGTGGCCCATTTGAGTCCAGCCCAAATGCAACTCAACCCCAAGCATTGAACCGGGTCGACCCTTGCCCCAATACTTAAACCGCGGATCCTCCCTTTAGCTCTATCTCAGCCGTCCCTTTTAGGGATTTCATCCCAGCCCTTCGTTAGCCCCTTATTACTCTGCCTGTTGGCTGAAACCCTAGAAAATGAACAGTACTCCTCTTAACACTCAAGCGGCTGAAATCTCTCTCTCTCTGAAAAACACGGTTCTCTCTCTCTCTCTCAGATTCTTTGTGAATCTGAGTTTCGATTCTTCGTGGGTTTGTAGAGGTGGTTTCCGATTTCTTCTTGGTGATTGTATATCGAAACTTTGAGAGATTGTTTGGGGTTGACCGATCGGTGTGACGGGTTCGAGAGGGCTTTGGGCTGAGCGCTTAGTGTGTTCATCTTCTCCACTTTAGGGCACTTAACTGGCTTGCTTTGTGCACGTCCTTGGGGTATAAAATCAGTTTCTGAGCCCAAGGATTCGACCCTCCTCTTCTCCGCCCGGAGCTTCAAGTCGGACCTTGAAGCTCGCTGTTTGTACGAGTCGCTGTTGTGCGAATCGCTGCTGCCCAAGAAACGGTGATATCTTTCCTGTCTTTATTTCCAGCCTTCATCTTTTAGTTTTCGGTTTACTGCTTTCATTTATTTCTACATGCTTTTGTGTGGCAGTGGTTGGATTCGAAGAAGGCAGCCCGTTTCTCAGTTTGGCTTGGTGAGGCGGTTTTGGTATAATCTGTTTTCCCTTTTGCTGTCCTTTTGCTTTTGCTTTGGCTTGAATGGGGAAAGTGCCTTCCCGGTTGCCATCTTGTTGCAAAGTAACAACTTGTAATTTATCGCTTTTATTTAGAAAAATTGTAATCCCTAATCCCATAAGTTGTCTATTGTAATAGTTTATTTGTTAGACTTCTGTAATATTTGGCTATGGCGTACGGGCTCGGCTTTGCAATGGGTCGATACCTATGATGGTATCGAAAGCATCCCCATTGTGGCGACGAAACCCTTACCCAGGGTTTCGCTCTGGTAAAGAGGCTTTAACTCACCTTTTAATGCTTTTAGTAGTGTAGCCGCTTGCCGCGGGTTTATCGCTTTCGTAGTGTAAATACCGCTTGCCGCGGTTTATTTGATGGGTCTTTATTTGCTGGGATTCTGTGTGATCCCATATCTGCCTTATTTGCTCTTACATGGTTGATCGTCGTTTCGTTTTTTTTATTTAGTATTAAAGGAACTCCGAGCGAAAAAAGCCACTTGACCCTACACCGCGAGTGTAGTGGAATCCTGTGGTGCGAGGGGTTTTCTATCTGTGGCTTTTATTTTGCTTAGCCTCTGTTTGTATTCTCAATTTTTACGTGTGTTGTTGCTTGTTCGTGATTATAACTTGCTTTGTGTGCCTTGTGTTTTTAAAAATGTTGTGTTTTTTTTTTTGAAAATGGATGTGCCTAGTTATAATCTTGAACCGTTTAATGGAAAAACTGATTTTTCAATTTGGCAACAAAAAATGAAAGGGATTTTAATCCAAAAAAAAGTTTATAAGGTTGTTAGTGGTGTTTATCTTTGAAAAAGATACCTTTGAAAAGAAACTTAAAATTGATGAGTATGCTTATTTTTCTATTATTTTGAACCTTTCGACTCTTGTGCTTAGAAAAGTTGGTAAACTTGCTTCGCAAAAGCTTTGTGGGAAAAATTAGAAGAATTGTATATGGAAACTTCTTTGCCTAGTAAGTTGTTTTTGCTTGAAATTTTTTTCAGATTTAAACTTGACTTAAATAAAGAAATTGATGAAAATTTGGATGTGTTTACCAAATTAATTCAAGATATTAAGTTGACGGGTGATAAGAATATTGATGATTATACTCCGATTGTGCTTTTGAATGTTATTCATGAGTCTTATGGTGATGTTAAATCTGCTATTAAGTATGGTAGGGACACGATCACACTTGACACTGTTGTGAATGGCCTTAAAAGCAAAGAATTGGATTTAAAAGTCAATAGAAGTTCTAGGCAAAATTCTGGTGAGGTTATGCATGTGAGTGAACATGTGCATGTTGTCTTTATGGTTTATGAAAATTGTGCTGATGTGAATTCCGTGCATTCGAATTCTGTGTGTGAAACTGAATGGCTTGTTGATTCTGGTTGCACTTTTCATATGACACCATTTAAAAGGTTGTTTTCTAATTATAAAGGAGTGTTGCATGGTTCGTGTCATTGGCTAATCAAAAACAATGTAATATTGTTGGAATTGGTGGTGTTTGTTTAAAATTTGATTCTAGCTATTTTTGACTTTGAAAAATGTGAGGCATGTGCCCGATTTATGTAGCAACGATTTCGTGTGCTTCTCTTGAGGATGATGGTTTAGAGGGGAAATGGGGAAAAAGGCTTAATGAAAATTTTAAAGGGTAACATGGTAATTTTCAAAGTGTGAAAAGGAGAAATTTGTATGTTTATCTTTGAACTTGAATCTAGCTTGCAAAATTATGTGAATCTTTGTGTGTGGCTCGAAAATGACAAAACTGATTTATGGCATAAACGTTTGGGCCATATGAGTGCTAAAGGTCTTGAAATTTTGCAGAAAAATGGTTATTTTGGAAAAGATAAATTGTCTTGTATGCCATTTTGTGATTCTTGTGTTCTTGGCAAACATTCTAAAGTTAAATTTCATGTTTCCTCTTCTCCGAATAAATCTGCATGTTCTGAAATTCTTGAGTATTTGCATGCCGATGTGTGGGGTCCTGCGATTGTTACTACTCATGGTGGTTCTAGGTATTTTCTTTCTGTTATTGACGATTTTTCAAGAAAAGTTTGGGTGTTTTTGTTGAAAAACAAATCTGATGTGTTTGATGTGTTTAAACAGTGGAAAACTTTAATTGAAAATCAAACATGAAAGAAAATTAAAATCCTAAGAACTGATAATGGACTTGAATTTTGTAATCAACTGTTTGATAATTTTTGTGTTGAATTTGGTATTAAAAGGCATAAAACAGTCCCGTATACACCGCAACAAAATGGTGTAGTGGAACGTATGAATCAAACTTTACTTGAAAGGGTGAGAAGTATGCTTGCTTGTTCGGACTTTCAAAAAGTATTGGGGTGAAGTTTGTTTTAAGCTCACGCTATGTGATTAATCGATCTCCTTCTCGTGCCTTTAAGTGGTAAAATACCTGAATTTGTGTTTACGAGTAAGGAAATTGATTTTCTAACTTGAAAGTGTTTGGATGTTCGCGTTTGCACATCAAAAACTTGATAAACTTGAACCTGTGTGAAATGTGTTTTTCTTGGTTACCCCGGAAGGTGTTAAAGGTTATAGGTTGTGGTTAAAATCTCAACCTGGTTTTAAAGTTTTAATTAGTAGGGATGTGACATTTAATGAATCAAATGCCTTGCTTGACTATGCCTTTGTCTCGATTCTCAAAATGGTACACCTAATAACGTGGAACATGTTCCCGGTGTGGATATTTTTCCGATCTTTGTTGTGCATGAAAATCATGAAAATATGCCCGAAATCAACTGTTATGCTAAATCGAACTTGATTTGCATGATTTTGAACTGTTTTGCACGAAAATCATGATAATGATGTTGTGCATGATGAAATCATTGAAGAAAATGAACTTAAAAATGAAAATTTGAATGATTATCAACTTATTAGAGATAGGACAAGACGAAACATTAGGCAGCCAGCTAGGTTTGATGATTTTCATATGACTTCATTTGTTTTCAGTGTGTTTGACTCTATTGATAATTGTGAGCCTAAATCGTATGAAGAAGCTCTAAAATCTAAAAATTCTATTGAGTGGTTAAATGCTATGAATGAGGAAATGAATTCTTTACATGTTAACAATACTTGGATTGTTGTGCCTAAACCTGCTATTTGTTCTGTTGTGGACTGTAAATGGTTGTTTGAGGTGAAGAATGAATGTGAATCTGTTAGATTTAAAGCTAGGTCAGTAGCTAAGGGATTTACTCAAAAAGAGGGGATAGATTATACAGAAATCTTTGCTCATGTTGTGAAGTTTACTACTGTCCGAATTATGCTTGCCTTGTGTGCTCAATTTAATGGGGAATTAAAACAAATGGATGTCAAAACTGCATTTTTTGTAGGTCCCAAGGGGTGTGAGTGTAAGGTTTAGAAGGGGGGGTTGAATAAACCTTACCAACTTTTTGATTTAGTCCTTTTAAAAATGTTTAGAGTTAATACATCACAATTTGAGTCCTTGATGGACAACTAAGTTAGTTAATCAGCAAAGTTAGTCACTCAAGCACTTCGAGCCGTTGATAGAATAACTCACTGCTTTTGACTAAAGACTTAACTCGATCGTGATATGTTTTTCAGGAAGACTTAACACCCTTGAATTTGGTTAAGTTTGTTTTAATACTTGGTTTTAGCACTCGATTGATTATCAATTGGATAGCAAATTTATCACAGATATAAAAATAAGATGCGTAAATTAAAGTGTTGAAATGTAAATGACACAATAAGTTTTTATAGAGGTTCGAAGATGGGGTAATTCTTCTACTCATCTCTTCTCCAACCCCGGAGGAATCCACTAAGTATTGATCAATATACGAGTGGTTAACGGCCCAGATACAAGTCTTGCTCACACAATCGACTTGATCCTTTGGGACTCGATCCGGAGACGCCTTGGTCACACACTTCTGGCTTCTCGCACGACTCGGCTTCTTCACGGCAAACCGGCTTTTGCTACTACAACCCACTTGCTCAAGCTTCTTGGATTTGATCACGAAGCCCTCCAAAAACTTGAGACTGGTTTGACCTTGAACCTTTCTACAATCCTCCGTGGAATGTAGACCCCTTCGATTCTTTAAATGGTTCCTCTTCAACCGATAGAAGTTGTCTTTCCTTCACAGTGAGTGTTGGATTGATTTCTGCGTAATGTAGGCTTGAGTATTGAGCTTGAATGTCTTGAGAGTGATTTTTGGTTACAGTTCAAATGTTAGCTTGAATATTCGTGGTTCAGGTTGATAACCTTCTCTCAGAGTGATTCCTCAGCCTTTTATAGTGATCTTTCAAAAATCTGCCCGTTGAAGAGATAGCTTATTTTTGAAAGTCACTTGTGGTCGTTGGCTTGTCTTGTTGCGATCCTTGAATTTACGTTTCCTCGTATGAACGATTCTTCAGCTTTTCAGAGTTCTTCCACGGTGTAGTGCTTCCCATTGGTTTATTCATTTTGCACGCTTCCGGGATCGAGCACTTCAAGAAAGGTAGTATGGAAGTATTACTTGTTTAAGTAATTCTCTTGATTTCGGCAACGGATCTCTTTCGATTATCTCGACTTGACCGCATTTCCTTGCCTTCCCTAGGTGACTTGTGAGTCGCCTTCCAATCATTGGATGACTCTTTGTCACTTCAACTTGAGACTTGGCTATCTTGAGTTGACTTGATCGACACTTTACTCACCAGTGCATCTCACCTGCACCTTCAATCGAGTTCTGTCTTCTCTTCTTTGCCACACTCACCGCCTTTACAACAGAGTCTTCCTTTTAGTCTCCGTTGTCTTCTTGCATGTTCGGGCATAGCCGACTTGACTCGATTTCACCCTCTATCTATTACAATGCAATTTACAACGAGAAAAATGGGGTGCCAACTTTCTATTCTAAGTTTTACATGGCATTCATCAAAATCTAAAAATTAATTTCCCAACAATTTCCTTTTTGATGATGCCAAAACTTAAAACATTCATACAATAATCAAAAAAGAAAGATACATACAGACAAATGTAGAATCAGAATGTATGCTTAGAATCGATCTTTTATTGATCATAACATTCTTGTTCTTTACATAGTTTACAAAGTGTATCGAGCTTGAACCTCAAAAGAAATGTATCAGAGCTTAAATGGAACTTAAAGTAACCATGCGGTTCTATATCTACACAAGTATAGAAATTGTACAATTTTATTCGATGTATGAAGACTTACATAGAATGTATTTTCATAGTAAAATACATGAAGGGGTGGACAACAACACTTCATCTCCTTCGCCGCTTCCCTTCTTTCATCTCCTTCACCTGTGTGTCATCTTCGACCTCTTTCTTCTTTTCATCTTCAATCGCCTTCTTTTTCTCATACGCCTTCCGGCAAGACTTCATCTCTTCTCGTCTTTCTTGTCTTTCCTCCCATAGCCGAGTTTGTCTTTTATTTTCCTCTTCAATTCTCTTCACATACTCAAAGATTATTCTTAGCCACTTGCGGGTTGGCTATTTCACAAATCCCGGCCCAATATATCCCTCCTTTCTTTCCCGGATCTATATACTCAATGTTTTTGGCGAGATCTCAGTCTCAAACCTTTTTCTCCACCATCGCTTCTTCCTGCCTCGGGCGTGTATTATCTTGGGGTCTTCTTTTTCCCAGTGAGTGACTAGCAGAGTGACTAAGAAAGCGATCGCCAAAGTCGTCGTCGCCTTCTTCACATAGTTTGAGACCCTTTTCCCAAAGATAAATCCTGTGCTCGAGCCATGGACATGTTTGCGAAGTAACCTTCACGATGAGCGTCTTGAATTCATCAACAGATCTTGGCTCGGCCGGATCCGAAATGGCATAGGTGTCTCTATCTGCGTTGGAATGCCTCCATGTTGTTTCGAATATCCATAACTCGGGCATTCATCTTTCCTTCCACTTCCTTCATCCCTCGCTTCAATCGCTTTTTTCTATTTTCAGCCATAGTCTGCTGCAGAGTGTTGGAGTGGCGAAGAGTCACCGGGAGTTTGCTAATTATATCATTTGTGACAAGACCTTGTTGGGGGTTTTAGCAATCATTAAGGTCATATCTTTCGAACCTTCCCCTCAACAGATTTTCCTTTCTTCTCTCTTCTCACTTCTCACAATTGCTCCTTCCTTCACAGTGCGTCATCCTTCTGGGTTTGAGATCCCTTCGCTTTTAGGTATTCCTCTTCCCCTTTTTGGCATCATCAAAGGAGAGAGGAACCCCTGAAACAAGCTAGCAAGCAAGAAAACTAGTCACGATAGCCGAGTTCTACTTTCAATCTGCTGCATGAGTATCCGCACGGAACTCGAGAGCGGGTGGCGTTGGATTCATTTGCTACCAACTTCATCTCAACCATGAGAAGACCGAATTTTCGATCCATGTTCTCTTCCACGCTACTGGAGCTCATTTTTATTATGTTCACACATCGCCTTTACCTCTCGTGGTGTGAGATTCATGCATTTGTTTGATGTGCTCTTGCAATTTTATCTTTGCATCGCATTCTCACCCACCGGACTAGCAACTTCTTGAACAATGTCCCGAAATATCGAGCTTGTTCCACACACATTGTCTGCTGCTTTATTTGCCACCATTCCGGATCTCGACTATTATGCCTCGCAAATCGCCAGTAGGTTGGCGTCTCGTTATCCGACCTCATGTCCGGTGAGGCCTGGTGCCTCTCCATCTTTTCTATCTCAAAGCAAATAAGGCTTTGAAAACGCCCCGAACTTGGTTGTCACCTCTGTTTGGTGATGGCCAAGCAGCGTCAAAGTCATAGTCAATTTTGGAACAATAGTGTCGATGGAATAACATGATCAGTCGTGGAAGCGCTCGCGATCTTTAGTCGATTCTTCGGGAGGTCAGTACCTCCGAGTGAAGGAAATGATTCTACAAAAGGATCATCACGGGCAACTGGAATTGTTCAATGATAATTGTGCTTGTGAAGTCCCCTGTGAGTCGAACTCCTGCTGCACTTGGGGAGCTCGCGCAGTGGACTGTTTGTTTGTGGTGCATTGTGAAGTCGACCCGACTTTGCCGAGCCTCACTGCCCCCGAATGCCTTCTTCGGTCTGTTTGGTTTTTCCACATGAGTTGGACGGTCTCGGCCATATCGAGCGTCATCGGACGATGATGAGATTTCCATGGGTGGCTCATCATCAAGTTGAATGTTTGGCAAGTAGTCTTGAGGTCGAGACTTACTCGTGGTTGGAACATCCTCGGTGAGTCTTTTGGATCGGCAATAGGGGATGATCGAAGCTTCATCTTCACCTTCGGATCCGGAAAAGTTACATCAGGATTATCTTGGGAATCGTGAAGGGCACTTATCTCCTTTTCTCGATGGATCAATGATAATGGGGAGGGATGTTTCGTGCTTGATCTCTTTACCCCGGAAGTCTCAACCTCCCGTTGGCATTCATTACCTCCCGCAGTCTCAAGCTGCCGAGGCTGACGGTCCCCGACGGTGTCGCATTTGTCTTGGGGTCTTTCGAGGTGGCATCCACCGAGTCCGAACTCCGTGGATTGCACTTTCATTGCCCAGTGTTAACTCCCGGGCGGTTCCTTCCGTGCCTCGACCGCATCAAGAAGTGTCATTGGCCCTCAGAGCGGTTGGCACCTCACCGAGACAATCTTAATCGGCCTCCGAGCCTCGTTGATGACAACTTGTTCGGTATTCTCGTTGTTGTTCCTTCTCCACTTCGCCTCCGAGATTCGATTTGTGGAGTCAATCAAAGATCCTCCGACCTTGTCGTAGTGGAGGGATTTTCCCCTCGGTGGCACACCAATTTGAGTGACTTGGAATGGGGTCACTCGTCTCCAAACTCCATTTGTTCCCACCGAGTATTCGGTCGTTGGGGCAAAGTGGTAAGACACCTTCATTAGGGGTTGGCTCGACCGGGGTCCCCACAATCCAGGGGCCGCTAATTCCCTTAACACCTTCCTCCGAATGAGCTGGGGAAGTGGTGGCGGCGACAATGATGGCAATATTTGCCGCACCACTCCCATAGGATCTATCTCCGGTGTGTGATTTGGATGACTCCTGGTCCCTCCATCATTCTTTGCTCATGTAGATTCTCGATTCTTGCATTGCTTGGCCTTTGCATTTGCAACTCTTCTTCGGGCAAAGAACAGGTCAGATCCTCATCACTTTCTCGATAGAATGTCGAGGTGAGGATGTGTATGTTACGTGGTGCGGTGAGAGGGCGGAGATCTTTGGCCTTCTCACGTGCCACCTTCTTCTCGCCAATCTTTCTTTCTCCTTCTCTTTAAAGATATTTAGAATGTCCAAACAGTTTTCTTCATCAAGAGCTTGCACCACATTGGTCAATCCGAGGAAGTTCATCGATTGCGTCTTCTTCTTCAATGAATTCCGGTCTTTGGAATCGCTCCCTGGATTGACTCGGCTTCCATTTCCTCCATTCTCGCGCAGACGATTTTGAATGTCTAGGTATGGTGGGGATATGATCATCACATCATCATCCCTGTCATCATCTCCCTGGTGTCCTCGAGCTCAAGGATTGAGGGTAGCAAACTTTGCCGCCGACATCTTCAAAAGAGCCTCCGTTACAAAGTGAGACACAACCCTATCAATAGGTGATTCGGTTGTCTCGGCTATTCCTTGTTCTCACTGCTTGCTACACTGGTCTCGAGTTGCTCTCGCTGATCGGCCTCAGCAGATTTAGCCGTTTCATCGATAACTTCCGGAGACTCTACTTCTCCAGCGATCTCGGGTATCTTTTCCGGTGAGTGGGACTCGGCCGTCTTCTCAAGCTCGGAGAGCTTGGAAAGTCTTCTTCTTCTTTTTGTTTTCACCAGAGGAACATCTAGTTCCATTTCCTCAGGTTCGTTGAAGGTAAATGCCTTTGCAGTTGTCTTAGAGGCAGCTGCCTTCCTTGTTGTGGCAGTCCTCTTCTTCTTGATCACTGGAGAAGGGATTAATGGTTCCTTCTCCATCGCTGGTAGCAGGGCAGTGTGACACTACTGCAGGGGCAGAGTGCAAATTTCTTTTTTTTCTTTGCGCAGGGGCGATCTTTTTAGCAGAAATCTTCTTGGGAGAAGGGGAGACAATTTTGTATTTTCAGTGGTCGGTGATTCCCCTCACTGTGATTTCAGCCCTCTTGGCGTATGCTCTCTTCTGTGCACCAGAGAGGTTTGACCTGAACATCCTCTTGTTTACATGGAACGCCTTTCCATGTCGAAGAGGGACTCCTTTCACTTCCATCATTCGGCCAATCACCAGGCCATATCCTAGGGAACCTCCAAACGTACCATCCTCCTTGAAGGATTTGTTCCCAATATTCTGGCAGAGTCTGCTGTATACAAACTCAGCCCAATTCACCTTCTTTTCTTCAAGGATCGCAGCCATTACGATCAACTTAACTTTAGACAGCTGGTCAAAACTGCCAAATTTGATGTCTATGCATTTGGCAACAATGTCCAAAGAATTTGTGGTAGTCCTCCTTCAGCAGCCTCTTGTTAGTGTGTAGACCACTTTGCAAAGACAATCGGACTTGGCTACTTCCTTCCAAGCGGTCAGTCAACCTCGCTTCATGAATCTCCAAAGACTCTTTCCGCCGGCAATAAGCGATGTTCGCCAAATCCTTGGCGGTTGATGGTGAACTCTTTTCCGTGAACAGAGGACTTGATGCCCTCATCGTGAACTTTAGCGTTCACGAGAATCGCGACCTCTTCTACATAGGTCATCGGAAACTCCAATGTCAAAACGGCTTCACCAGGCGTTTCCAATTTTTCAAAGAATCTTCTTCACGAGGTGTCGTCGGACCTGCTTAACCATACCATCGAAATCCACAAGAGACCCGGTGTGGATTTGCTTTCCTAACTTGACAAAATCATGAGTAGGTGCCATTTCTCAGTGTTTTACCGAACGAGACTTAGAAAATGATCTTGAGGAATTGTAGGGTTTTGAGAGAAAGTTTCTTTCTTTTGCCTTGAGAGAGATGAACGGTTTTGGTAAAGTGAGAGAAAATCGGACGAAATGGTATAAGTATGGTTTATGAAAGGACGTGCGGGTGGTTTTTGAAATTTGATCAAAATCAACGGCTTAGATTTTGCACGCCGATTAGCATTTAAGTTCTCGATTTAATGCGGCGGCAAAGATTTATATCCAATCATAAGCTTGGTGTGCAGCTTTTGATCAGACACGTCATAATTATGCCGACGTCATTCTTAAAAACATTCTCGCTTAGTAAAAACGACCGCGTTTTTGTCACTTTGCTCATAAATAACTCAGCTTACTCCTTAGCTGATTCAATCCTTCTTCTCACTTCTCTCCTTGTCACTTCTCTTTTTCCTCTTTTCGTGTTTCATCTCTTTTCTTTGAGTCTTCTGAGTGTTAACTCAGCTCAATTAATCCTAACTCATGCTTGAGTTCTTCAAATCTTGATTCACATAATGGTTTTGTGAATATGTCGCCTAATCGCTTATCGGTTGAGATATATTCCAAGGTGATGTCCTTCTTTTCAACATGGTCTCTTATGAAGTGATATCTCGACATCGATGTGCTTTGTTCTTGAGTGCAACACAAGATTTTGAGTGATTGCAATTGCACTTGTGTTATCACACATAATTGGAATTTCATTTTCTTCAACCTCATAGTCTCTCAATTGCTTTGTCATCCATAAGACTTGGGCACAACATTTTGCCAAAGCTATGTATTCAACCAAATTTGTGGAGGTGGCTATTGAATTTTGCTTCTTGCTAAACCAGGGGGAAATTAGTCTATTTCAAGCATTTGGCATGTGCTCGAGGTACTCTTCCCGTCAACTCTACATCCAAAGATAGTCGAGTCGAATAGCCAATTAGCTTGAATCCACCTTCCTTAGCAGGATACCACAAGCCAACTTCTTGGCTTCCTTTCAAATATCTCAAGATTCTCTTGGTCGCAGCGATCATGTGGCTTTCTTTTGGAGCAGATTGAAATATTGCACATACACCTACATCAAAGGTGATGTCCGGCCCGCTATTTGTGAAATAGAGCAATGATCCAATAAGTTCTCAGTATCTTGTTTGATCTACAGGCTTGCCATCTACATCCATATCCATTTTTCGATGTATTCATTGGTATTTTCACAGAAGACTTCTCTTCCATACCAAATTTCTTCATTAAATCTCTCGGTGTATTTTGTCCGACTTATGAAGGTTCCATCCTTCATTTGTTTCACTTGGAGTCCAGGAAGAATGTCGCTCTCCCATCATACTCATTTCGAATTTGCTTTGCATGAGATTTGAGAATTTATCACACAGCTCTCTTTGTTTGTGGATCCAAAGATGATGTCATCCACATATATTTGAACAAGCAGTATACTCTTCCCATCTTGAATTCTGAAGAGTGTTCTATCCACTTTGCCTTTTGTGAATCCGTTCTCAGTTAGAAATCGTGATAATGTATCATACCATGCTCTTGGTGCCTGTTTCAAACCATATAGAGCTTTCTTGAGTTTGTATACCTTATCTCCAAGAGTCTTCTGCTCAAATCCTGGAGGTTGTTCAACATACACTTCTTCTTCCAATAAACCATTAAGAAATGCACTCTTTACATCCATTTGATATACAATAAAGTTCTTGTGAGCTGCATAGGCAAGAAACATCCTTATTGCTTCCAATCTTGCCACAAGGGCAAAAGTTTCATCAAAATCTATTCCTTCTTCTTGACAATACCCTTTGGCTACCAATCTTGCTTTGTTTCTTACCACAGAGCCTTCCTCGTTCATCTTGTTTCTGAACACCCATTTAGTGCCAATAACATTTTGATGGGTAGGTCTTTGAACCAATTCCCACACTTTGTTTCTTTCAAACTGATTCAGCTCTTCTTGCATAGCTTGAATCCAATGTGTGTCATCCAATGCTTGAGACACATCTTTTGGCTCTATTTGTGAGATGAAGCATGTGAACATAGCTTCTTGTTGGGTTCTGGATCTAGTTTTGACACCTTCTCTTACATCTCCAATGACTAGTTCTGGTGGATGGTTTCTCAGCCATCTTACATCAGGTTGGAGTAAGTTAGCTGGATTCATCGTCTTACGTATTTGTGTTATTTTGATCAGCTCTCTCATCATCACTTAGTTGCAAATTTTCCAATTTGTTTTTGAGACTCAACTATCTCATCTTCATCTTGGTTCATAATTCCACGAACTTCAACATAAGGACTCTTTCGCATGGTTGGGTCGATTGAACTTATCGGTGACTCTTCAATGTCTTCTCCATTTACATTTGGTTCATCAAACACCACATGGATGGATTCTTCTCGTAACCATTGTCCTCTTGTTGAGCACTCTTGTCAGGCTTTGCTTTGTTTGAGTATCCTAAGAAGATACCTTCATCGCCTTTAACATCAAAAGCCTTTAAATTATCTTTGCCATTGTTATGGATGAAACATTTGCATCCAAATATTTTGAAGTATGCAACATTTGGCTTTCTCCTCTGTCCAAATCTCATAGGGAGTCTTTGTCATTTGTCTGTTTATCATGCATCTATTTTGAGTATATCATCTTTGTGTTTATTGCTTGACCCAAAATCTTTTAAGCAACCCCCCTACCTAACATGGTCCTTGTTGCTTCTTTGAAAGTTCTATTCCTTCTTTTCGCAACTCCGTTTCTTTGTGGAGTCCTTGTTGCAGATAATTCATGACCAATACCATTTTCAACACAATACCGAGTTATTATACTATTGACAAACTCGATTCTCCTCGCCGATCTTATTTTGATAATGGTTTGACTTTTCTCATTTGGATCCTCTTCATATGTGGTAGTTTCTCGCAGAGTTTCTTTCTTCTTACACATGAATATTGTCCATGTATATCTTGAGTAGTCATCTACTACCACCAAGGTGTATTTCTTCCCACTTATCTTTGGTGGTTCAATCGACCAAATAGATCCATATGTAGCGGTGCAATATTCTTGTTGAAGATGGATATGTCTTTTCTTTGAATGATGATTTGATCTGCTTTTCCCTTATGACATGAATCACATATACTCTCCTTCAGATAATCGAGTCCGGAAGTCCTTCCACAAGGTTACTTCTTGCAAGTTTGTTAATAGTTTTAAAATTCGGTGACTCACCTTGTGCCACAACCAACTTGATTCATTGTGCTTTTGCTAGCAGACAAGTGCTTGATGTTGCAGTTGACCAATCTACCACATACATGTTCTTCTGTCTGCATCCTAGCAATACTATTTCATTAGTTTCAGCATCCTTGATTTGACATACACCCATATGAATCCAACATTGTAGCCTTTGTCACAAAGTTGACTTATGCGAAAGGGTTGAAGTTGAGTCCTTCAACATATGCAACATCCTGTGATTTCTAATCCATTTTTCTTGATGGATCCAATGCCTCTTATTTCTCCCCGAGCTTCATTCCTCCAAATATGACTTTTGCACCTCTAACATTCTTGAATTTTGATAAATTTTTCTTGTTTCCTGTCATGTGTCTAGAACAGCCACTATCCATGTACCAGGTTCCTTGGCACTCAGCTGCTCCTTGAACCTGCAATCAAGGAAATTAGATTTTAGGTACCCATACTTGTCTGGGTCCTGAGGGGTTAGTGTTGTAAGATGATCCAACCAACCTATAGCCAAATGATTTGACTCTAAGAGGTTGCCATCTATCAGTGCCATAATCATAATTAATTTTGGCAAATTGCTTGGGGGATTTAGATTCATACAGCTGTCTCTCTTTGTCTGTATGCCTGTGTATGTGTTTTAGCAATTGCCTTCTTTAGGTAGTTGTGATATCTCTGAGTGTAGTGCTTGGGTGCATATGAGTGATGATGATAGCCCTTAGGCCTTTGGAATGACCTTTGTTGAGTTCTACGGCTTTGCCATTTAGGCTTATATTCTATAGGTCTTTGCTGATAGTTCACATTATTCCAATCAGCTTGGCTTGGGTACTTTCTACCATTCCCATCATATGTGTTTCTTTTATAGAACTTCTAGGGTTTTTGGTAGCTCTGTTTCTTCTTTACAGAGTATCTCTGTTTGGAGTTTTCGAGGAACTCACGATTTCTTCTCACTGTCTTCTCAAAGATACTCAATCGGCCGTTTTCCTTTTCTTTTATAACCAAGGCCAGTTTGCTTGTGATTGTGCTTTGGAATAAATGTGTGTGCACCATTTGGAGTTTTGGATTTTAGAGATACTTCATACTTGAAGATCCTTTTTCCAAACTCACTTTTGGAGCTTGACATAGCATTGAGGAATTGAATCATAAGCCTGTCTTGTCTCCACATTCTCTTTGACTCATAATAAGATCATCCAATGATTTAGATGCCTTAGTGAATGAGGCAATCACATTTTGAGATCATTATCCCTCTTTTCTATAGTAGTTATCTCTGTTATTAGCTTAGCATTTTCAATTTTTAGACTTTTATTCTCATAAGCTATTTGACTTAGAGTACCCCAAGCTCCTTAGTCATTTGTGAGTTTTGGCTCTTAAGAGTCTGTTTCTCCTCATTTAGTAGTGTGTGTGAGGATTTAATGTGTTCAAAATCTTTCATCATTTTGCCTAATGAATCATAAAGATCGAGTGGGTGATGAAGTGTGTGTGTCACAATCACTATCACTAGAACCGAGTGTGATGAGTTAGAGTGTACCTCATCTTCTTGGTCAGGTTGATTTTGTTCTTTAGCCATTAGACGACAGATCAAGGCTTCTTCTTCAGAGTCACTTGAGTAGTCAACTTCACTACTCTCCGAAATCGCTTTGTGTCTTTTGACTTTGATCAGATCGATTGATCTCTGCGCAGCCTAATATTGCTTTCTCTTTTCCTGCCTTCTTTCCTCAAGACTTTTCTTCCTCTTCATTCTTGTATTTGTTGACTACGAGGATATGGGCATTTAATGGCATAGTGACCTGGTTGTCATAGCCCAAAGATAGATTCTCAACCTTTTGATCAGCTTCTTTCCATCCTCGATTGTCGCTCTTTGATATTCAATCTGTTTGATGCTCGCTCTCTTGGGTGGTCTATCTTTCCTCGACTTGGGAGGAGCCGAGTGTCTTCCTCGGAGGATTCACCTTTGCTTCTTTTGTAGTTCTTATTGAAGAACTTGTTGAACCTTTTAACCATCGGGGCAATCTCCTCTTGGTCAATGACTTCTTTGACCTCGACTCTCTTGCCATCCTTAACAATTAGAGCAACTGTTTTGGGCACAATCTGTTTCTCTTGGGCTTTTCTTCTCACCAAATTCGTAGGCTTTGAGATCTGAGAATAGTTCATGGTTAGATGTCTTTGATAGGTCCATGGAGTGTCTCAGTGCCATGACCTTCATTTCCCATTCAGCTGGGAGACTTCTTAGAATTTTCATACACATTTCCTTCTGTGTATATTCTTTTCCAAGTGCAGATAGCTCATTGGTAATTTCTGTGAACCGAGCATCCAATTGATCCAAGGTTTCTCCTGTAAGCATTTTAAAATTCTCAAATTTTTGTACAACCACATATAGTTTATTTCTTTGATTTGCTCTGAGCCTTCACAAATCAAGGTTAGCTTGTCCCAAATTTCTTTTGCCGTTTTGCATGATTTAACTTTGTTGAACATGGCTTTGTCCAAAGTTTTGTAAAGAATGTCCTTGGCCACATTGTCCAAGTTATATCTTTTCCTGTCATCATTTGTCCATTCAGCTCTTGGTTTTTCAACCATAATCGTCCGGGGAGCAAAGATCCTCTTCTCCTTCACCGCAGCTCTCCTAGCGTGTGTTCACTTTTAAGATTTGGAGTGGCCCATCTTCTATCACTATCCACATCTCATCGTGTAATGCTGATAGATGAGCCTGCATATGAATTTTCTAATCATCAAATTCTTCAATTGTGAACATAGGGATGCGTGTCAAATTTGCTTCCATGACAGTAACTTTGCTGAATAAAAGAGTTTTGAAATATCAAGTGCTAAAGCAAACTTTGAAAAGTTTAGAGATCTAGTTCAGTAACCAGTGCGGAAGGTTCAATGAACCAACCGCTTTGATACTACTTGTAGGTCCCAAGGGGTGTGAGTGTATGGTTTAGAAGGGGGGGTTGAATAAACCTTACCAACTTTTTGATTTAGTCCTTTTAAAAATGTTCAGTGTTAATACATCACAGCTGAGTCCTTAATGGACAACTAAGTTAGTTAATCAACAAAGTTAGTCACTCAACAGACTCCACTGAGCTGTTGATAGAATAACTCAATTGTTTTGACTAAAGACTTAACTTGACGCGTGATATGTTTTTCAGGAAGGAAGACTTAACACCCTCAATTTGGTTAAGTTTGTTTTAATACTTGGTTTTAGCACTCGTTGATTATCAATTGATAGCAAATTTATCGTGCCAGATATAAAAATAAGATGCACGAAATTAAAGTCTTTGAAATGTTAATGACACAATAAGTTTTTATAGAGGTTCAAGATGGGGTAATTATTCTACTCTCTCTTTTCCAACTCCTGGAGGAATCCACTAAGTATTGATCAATATACGAGTGGTTAATACCCAGATACAAGTCTTGATCACACAAGTGACTTGATCCTTTGGGACTCGGGCCCGAGATGCATTGGTCACACAATCAAGCTGCAAATGCGACTCGGTTTCTTCACAAATTGTCTTGCTACTACAACCCACTTGCTCAAGCTTCTTGGATTTGATCACGAAGCCCTCCAAAAACTTGAGGCTGGTTCGACCTTGAACCTTTCTACAATCCTCCGTGGAATGTAGGCCCCTTGATTCTTTAAATGGTTCCTCTTCAACTGATAGAAGTTGTCTTTCCTTCACAGGTGAGTGTTGGATTGATTTCCTTCGCAATGTAGGCTTAAGGATTGAGCTTGAATGTCTTGAGAGTGATTTTTGGTTACAGTTCAAATGTTAGCTTGAATGTTCGTGGTTGTGTCGGTAACCTTCTCTCGAGTGATTCTCGGCCTTTTATAGTGATCTTTTAAAAATCGCCCGTTGAAGAGATAGCTTATTTTTGAAAGTCACTTGTGGTCGTTGGCTTGTCTTGTTGCAGTCCTTAGAATTTACGTTTCCTCGTATGAACGATTCTTCAGCTTTTCAGAGTTCTGCCACGGTGCAGTGCTTCCCATTGGTTTATTCCTTTTGCACGCTTCTAGATCGAGCACTTCAAGAAAGGTAGTATGGAAGTATTACTTGTTTAAGTAACTCTCTTGATTTCTCGCAACGGATCTCTTTCGATTATCTCGACTTGACCGCATTTCCTTGCCTTGCCTTCCCAGGTGACTTAGAGTCGCCTTCCAATCATTGGATGACTCTTCCATCACTTCAACTTGAGACTTGGCTATCTTGAGTTGACTTGATCGATCTTTACTCACCGCATCTCACCGCACCTTGTCGAGTTCTGTCTTTCTTCTTTGCCACACTCACCGCTTACAATGAGTCTTCATTTTAGTCTCCGGTTGTCTTCTTGCATGTTCGAGGCATACTGACTTGACTCATTTCGACTCAGCCATTTCTATCTATTACAATGCAATTTACAACGAGAAAAATGGGGTGCCAACTTTCTATTCTAAGTTTTACATGGCATTCATCAAAATCTAAAAATTAATTTCCCAACATTTTTGCATGGTGATCCGGATGAAAAAATATATGTTGCGATTGGTTTATTGGTTTTGTTGATAAAAAGAATCGATTTTGTTTGTTTACTTAAAAATCCTTGTATGGCTTGAAATGATCTCCTAGATGTTGGAACAAGAAATTTAATGATTGCATGCTGTCTTTGAAATTTAAACGAAGTTTTTATGATCATTGCTTGTATTTTAAAGAAGATGCTAAAGTTCATGTTTTCTTGTTAATTTATGTTGATGATATG
The DNA here is from genome assembly GCA_016081115.2 of Rehmannia glutinosa. Classification (NCBI taxonomy): domain Eukaryota; kingdom Viridiplantae; phylum Streptophyta; class Magnoliopsida; order Lamiales; family Orobanchaceae; genus Rehmannia; species Rehmannia glutinosa. The sequence continues at coordinate 367,324 of JABTTQ020001185.1, forward strand.
CTGTTAATTAGCCCATGTGTTAAAACTGTTGAGCATGTTAAAAACTGTCTAAGTGCTAAGTTTGACATGAAATACTTGGGAGATGCTAAAAGGATTTTAGGAATGAATATTTTTAGAGATAGAAAAAACTCTGTGATTTTTCTAAATTAGATTTCTTATGTTGAAAAGATTTTGAGTAAATTTTCTATGGCTGATTCTAAACCTGTGAATGTTCCTTTGGCTAGTCATTTTCTGTTGAGTAAAGAACAATGCCCTAAAACAGACCATGATATTAATTCTATGAAGAATGTGCCATATTCCAATGCTATATGTTCTGTTAAGTATCTTATTGTTAGCACTAGACCCGATATCGCTTATTCTGTGAGTTGTTTGAGTAGATACATGTCTAATCCTGGAATTATACATTGGAATGCTGTTAAATGGCTTTTGCGATATTTGAAACATTCTTTGAATTATAGTATGAAATTTGCTAAGTGCAAAGATGGGGTTAAATTGAAAGGTTATGTGGATTCTAATTATGCAAATGATATGGATAACATAAAATCAACAACATCTTATGTGTTCACTTTGTGTGGTTCATGTGTTAGTTGGAAATCACAATTACAGCATGTTGTTGCACTATCTACGACTGAATCCGATTATATTGTTGTAACTGAAGCGTTTAAAGAAGCAATTTGGCTTAAAGGCTTGATTTCAAATTGGTTTTCTTGATGGTAATGTTGTTGTGTTTTTCGGCTACCAATCAGGTATTCAATTGTGTAAGAATCCTGTTTTTCATGATAGAACTAAGCATATTGATGTGAGGTTTCATTATATTCGTGATATTGTTGCTAAAGGCTTAGTTAATCTTGAAAAAATACATTCTGAATTTAATCCTGCTGATATGGGAACTAAATGCCTGCCTGTGAGTAAATTTCAAACATGTTTAAAAATTCTGAATTTTGATACAGGTGATTGAACAGTTCCTATACTTGCTGGTTTTGGAAATGACTTGTTGTGTGCTTGTTATTCTTGTATTATTGTGCTGTGTGTGCAATATGGTGATTTACCATGTCTCTTCTGTGTTATAGTTTGTTGTGTGCTTACTATAAATGTATTCTTTCTGCACTGTGTGTGTAGTGAGAAAAATCGGCGATGATGATAACTTTTTGTTGACCCTTGTGCTTTGTGAACCGATATTGGTCCAAGGTGGAGAATGTTGTTTTTTGGCACAATACCTTTTATGGTTTGTGGTTCATTTGAGTCCAGCCCAAATGCAACTCAACCCCAAACATTGAACCGGGTCGACCCTTGCCCCGATACTTAAACCGCGGATCCTCCCTTTAGCTCTATCGCAACCGTCCCTTTTAGGGATTTCATCCCAGCCCTTCGTTAGCCCCTTATTACTCTGCCTGTTGGTTGAAACCCTAGAAAATGAACAGTTGTCCTCTTAACACTCCAGCGACTGGAATCTCTCTCTCTCTGAAAAACACGGTTTCTCTCTCTCTCTCTCTCTCTCTCAAATTCTTTGTGAATCTGAGTTTCGATTCTTCGTGGGTTTGTAGAGGTGGTTTCCGATTTCTTCTTGGTGATTGTATATTGGAACTTTGAGAGATTGTTTGGGGTTGACCGATCAGTGTGACGGGTTCGAGAGTGCTTTGGGTTGAGCGCTTAGTGTGTTCATCTTCTCCACCTTAGGGCACTTACCTGGCTTGCTTTGTGCACGTCCTTGGGGTATAAAATCAGTTTCTGAGCCGAAGGATTCGACCCTCCTCTTCTCTGCCCGGAGCTTCAAGTCGGACCTTGAAGCTCGCTGTTTGTACGAGTCGCTGTTGTGCGAATCACTGTTGCCCAAGAAACGGTGATATCTTTCCTGTCTTTATTTCCAACCTTCATCTTTTAGTTTTCGGTTTACTGCTTTCACTTATTTCCACTTGCTTTTGTGTGGCAGTGGTTGGATTCGAAGAAGGCAACCCGTTTCTCAGTTTGGCTTGGTGAGGCGGTTTTGGTATAATCTATTTTCCCGTTTTGCTGTCCTTTTGTTTTTGCTTTTGGCTTGAATGGGGAAAGTGCCTTCCCGGTTGCCATCTTATTGCAAAGTAACAGCTTGTAATTTATCGCTTTTATTTAGAAAAAATGTAATCCCATAAGCTTCCTATTGTAATAGTTTATTTGTTAGACTTACGTAATATTTGGCTATGGCGTACGGGCTCGGCGAATGGGTCGATACCTAACATCGTCTATCGGGAAAACATTCCCGGTCCTCAGAATCGACTTCATGTAAACCGCAAAAATATACTGATAACTCTCATGTCCCTAATATCCTTAACTATCGCAGATAAGCGAATGATTAAATGATTGCTCCATGTCGGACCCCCCTTTGAATTTTAGGAAATTTGGGACACAGGTTCTGGAGTGTGGTAATCAAGAGCTGACAATGGTCCCTTGACTCCCTTTTAGCAGAAATATTGAGGGGGAGCTGTCTTTTTTATGACCCACATCAATATTATAAACCTGTAGATTAATTTATATTTATATGAATAGATATAGCATTATTTAAAAATAACAATTATATTAAGTTGATATGATAGGGGCTTTTTTTAATTTCATAATATTTGAAATAAAGTAAGACACAATACTTTTAATTAAAAAGATGCCTTTAATAATGACTGGTGTTTTTTAGAGACTGTTATATTTGGAAAAATAAGTTAATCCATTTTTTTTTATAATCGAGGTTCTAGTCATCACAACTTAAGGCTCCACTTAACTATTTCTGGACCTTACTGACCTCACCCTTGGAACCCCATAAGGATGTTTCCAATTGTTTATTTCAATTTGTTTTGGATAATATCTTTTTTGATTGATTTAAAACTACTTTTCCTATTTCCCACCCCTCAACTGTTAATTTTGCACCCATTTCCCATTTTTCTGGCTAGTGGGCTTAATGGGTCATCTGACTTATCTTTTAAGCTTCCTTATAAAGTACATATGGGTTTTGGTTGAACAATAACATTGCTCCATCACTGATACATTCACTTTCATACGTACTGCTAATTTTTGACCGCCCATTTCATACCCATATTGTCAATCATTTGGCAAATTTTTTATAGAATAATGAGAGGCTTCTGATTTGGTCTAAACATACATATTGCTCCTCTATTTTTTAATAGACAACTCTTTACAGAACTAAAAACGGGGCTGCTCTTCTATATATATATGAACAGTCAAATTCTTTATTTTACATCGTTGATTTGAGCATTGAGTAAACTAGTGGTTCGGGGTTCTAACCCACGCATAGAGTACCAATGGGTTGTCGAATCTTAGGAGAAGACGTCTTTATCAATAATTTACCGGTGCGTGTGGGGGCGTTTCAGGTGGCGGATCAGGAAATTAGTAGTAGGGTGGGCTAATTTAAGTAAAAATTTCATTAACAAAATTATTTGTCTATATATATCACTGTTCTAAAAGACCCCGACTAGATCCGATTAGTCCCCGCCTAGGCGCTAGGCCCCCCTTGTCCGCCTAGTTATTTTTCCAATTAGGTCCCGCCTAACCCCGCTCAGGTTCCGTCTAACTCTGTCCAGGCTCCGCCTAGGCGCTAGGCCCCAGTCAACCACCCGACTAGCGCCTAACGATTTTTACAACACTTATATATATATATACACACAGAGAGAGAGAACAAAAATTATATATATATAACAAATTATTACAAAACTATATTATTTCTCAATAAAAGTAGAAACTATTTTCATAGGAGAAAAATACGGTGACGGTGGTATTTTTATATTAGCAATCACATAGACATTCTATTCTTAATATTATTTGTTTTCTTGCCACAAAATAACAAGAATCCAATAACTAAATATAAAAGAGTTAAAAAAAAATAGATAACCTTTCAGTTTCATTCTTGATGATGACACTTAAAGGTGGAAAATAGTTCGTGTTGTCCCAATAAATAACAACTCGATAGGATAAACTCAAGCTCGAACACAACACAATAACCTTATTGAGCCTAAAATTTAAACACAAACACGACACGCTAAAAACACGAGAAACATGGTATAACACGATAGACACAATAAGCAAAACTGTAAAAATTAATTTAGTTAGGACTGTTAGGCCATTAACTAATAATAAAACATATAATTTCCTTAATGTATTTGATACCTAGATACATATTCTAATAAATTATCAATACAAATAGTTAAGTATAATTTAAAAGTAATGACATGATAAGTATATAAATGATAAATAAGGATAACAAAAATAGTCTAAAAAATACAAATATATTAAATATAGCACCAATCTCATGATAACACAAAAATTTTACACTCTTCATTCTTGATTTTTAACTTGAGTTTAGAATTTGGGTGGAATTAGGTTTTACATTAAATTTTGGGGTGGACTAATTTTGAATATTGTAAGAATTATAATGCTAAAAATATGGTTTCGAAAATTTGGGGTGGGCTCAAGCCCGGTCAGCCTAACGAGGCTCGCCTCAGGCGTTTTTCCACTCTAAAGAGAGCGCTACTGCGTCTTTGATTTCAGTATCCTAAAACTTGACTCTTATTTATTTTTTGGCTTATTATTATTTTATTGTTGCTTGTTCCTAACTTAGTAGATTAATATTCCCTGTTGATTTTTGTGTTTATTTTTCCAACAAGTTTAGAGTGGAAAAGTTTTGTTTCTATTAATTTAGGATTAATTGCTACTTGCCGAATATAGATTTTCTTAAGTCATTGTCCAGTAAGCCTGAAAAATTTGATGGGAAAAACCTTGTGTGTTGGCAATAACAAATGGAATTTGGTTGACTGAATTAGGATTGCTTTCTATGATTATAAATGGTCTTAAAAAAATGGTGAAAATTCTACTACTAAGTCATACGGTCATACCGACGTACTTTCCAAATTTCTTGCAAGTTGTTATAAACTTATAATGGGTTAACTGACTTGTTTTTGCCTTTCATTATAATAAGAAAAAATTGTGTTTAATCTACACAAAGAAGAAACACGCCCATTTCCAGTTGAGGTATCATATATTGATACAGTGCTTTTAGAAACAAAACAAACATCATGCTATTCCAGTTTAAAAAGTATTCCTTAGGGTATGTTTGTTTAGTGATTGGGGGTGATTGGGGGAAGTGGAGTTTGATGTGATGTATTGAAAAATATGTGTATTAGTAAAGAAATGCATCGAGAATCGTAATGTAATGTTTGGTTGGTGATTGGGGAAAAAAATTGGGAAAGTTGATTTCTGAGGAATGCTAACCAAACATACCCTTAGTGATTGTGGTTCCATTTATATATATATGCTCGTTTCTTAAATATATAATATAAAATCCAACATCAGCTTTTATCTATATTTTGAAATTGAAAATCAGCTTGAAAAGAAAATAAAAATTATTTGCTCTGATAGGGGTGGTAATTAAAATTGCTTCTGATAATATGACTGATTTTTTTGTAAATTGCATGGTATTGTGCATGAAGTGACACCTTCTTATTCTCCCCTATCTAATGGTGTGGCAGAAAGAAAAAATAGGACTTTACTTGATATGGTGAATGCAATGCTTCTTAGTTCTGGTTTGCCTAAAAATTGTTGGGGTGAAGCTTTATATTCTGCTTGTTTGATTCTTAACAGAGTCCCTTATAAAAATTCTAACAAAACTCCTTATGAATTATGGAAGAATAAAAAACCAACTCTTAAATTTTTTAAAAGTGTGGGGGTGCCTAGCCAATGTTAATATTCCTATTGTTAAGGAAAAAAAAGGCCCAAAACTGTTGATTGTGTCTTTGTTGGCTATTCTTTAAATAGTCCTACTTATAGATTTTTGGTGTTTAATTATTAAGTTCCTAAAATTTCCAATAATATTATTATTGAATCTAGAGATGATGTCTTTTTTGAAAATATTTTTCCTATGAAAGATAAATTGTCCTTGTAGTGCACCCTTCATCGAAAGAGTAGGCGGTTGAAAGACCCATCTCTGAATAAAGCCTTTAGGTTGGGAGATATCTGTAGGGGAACCAGGCCTGTTGGTGTATGTTCTAATTCAAATGATAATGATTCTTCTCCTACTGTTTTTAACGAGGAACCTGTTGAACCTAGGAGGAGTAAACGGAGTAGAAAAGATAAAAATTTTGGTGATGATTTTTATACTTTTTTGCTTGAAGATGACCTTAAAACCTATAATGATGTTATGTTGTCTTTAGATGCTCCTTTTTGGAAAGAAGCAGTTAATGATGAAATGAACTCACTTTTGATTAATAAAACTTGGGTTTAAACGGACCTACCACCTGGTTGTAAACCAATTGGGTGTAAATGGATTTTTAAGAAAAAAATTGAGGACTGATGGTTCCACATAAAAATACAAGGACAGTCTAGTTGTTAAGTTGTTAAGGGTTTTGAACAAAAACCTAGCACTGACTTTTTTGACACTTACTCGCCTGTTTCCAAAATCACTACCATTAGAATGTTGATTGCAATTGCCTCGGTTTATAAATTAGATAACCATCAAATGGACATAAAAACTGCTTTTTTAAATAGTGATTTATATGAACAAGCCAGAAGGCTTTGTTGTGGTTGGTGAGGAAAAGAAAGTATGTAAGCTTGTTAAATCTCTTTACGGATTAAAACAAGCTCCAATGCAGTGACATGAAAAATTTGAGTGTTATAATTTCTAATGGTTTTTATATTAATAAAGGTGATAAGTGTGTTTATATAAAAGTTGTCGATGACACTTGTGTAATTTTGTGCTTGTAAGTTGTTGATATCTTGATTTTTGGTAGTAACATTCATGTTATTAATGATACCAAAAAATTCTTGTCTAATCATTTTGATGAAAGACGTTGGACCTATTGTTATTTTAGGGATAAAAATAATTAGAAATGGCGATTCTATCTCTTTGTCACAATCTCATTATATTGAAAAATTATTGAGTAAATTAATTATTCCAGTGTGAATCCGGTATCTACTCCTTATGATCCAGCCTTTAAGTTGAGAAAAAATAAAGGTGCTAGTGTTTCTCAACATAAATATTCTCAAATTATTGGATCATTATTGCATTTGATGTATCATACTAGGTCGTACATTGCGTATGATGTTGGTAGATTAGCAAGATACACTCATAGTTCTAATATTTCCCATTGGGATGCATTTAAAAGAATATTTAAATATTTAAAAATGACTATTGATTATGCTATTAACTTCTCAGGTTTTCCTGATGTTTTAGAAGGTTACAGTGATGGAAATTGAATCACTGATTAGAGGAAACAAAATCAACTAGTGGATATGTATTCACACTGGCAGGTGGAGCAATATCATGGAAGTCGCTTCATGCATTGTAATCTCACCGATCACTATGGAGAAATTTGAATTAATTGCCTTGGATGTTGCTTGCACTGAGGCTGAATGGCTTAAAAGTTTTTTAAATGATATTCCTTTATTGCCTAATCCAATTCCTCCTATTTCTTTATATTGTGATACCATCGAGTTGCAATTGCTAGATCTAAAAGCAAAAATTATAATGAGAAAAAAGAAGGACTTGGATCGTGAGACATAAATCAATTAAACATCTAATTTCTCATGGTGTTATTTCTTTGGATTTTGTCAGGTCTGAAAATAATATTGCGGATCCACTCACAAAGGGATTGGCGCGTCAGCAAGTTTTACAATCATCGAGGGGAAAGGGATTGGAGCCTATTAATTAAGTCACCACACTGGAAACCCGTCTTCGGAGGTATGACGATCCCATGAACGAAGTTTAACGAGTACAAACGAAACTGTAAAATGGTGGCTTAGAAGAGCATATTATTTTAATAAATTATTATTTTTGCGGAAATTTTTCGAGTCCCATTCCTATGGTGTTATGTGCTCTTTATGTGACGATTGAGGTTGAGATTATCTCTTAATGAATCCAAAGACATAATTTTGCGGGATGTTTGGTCACAAGTCACCCTTGGAGGATTCACCTAAATGAACGTGGTGGTGGGGTCGCCACTGTGGGGGTGTAGGCTACTCCCTAATGACGTTCATGATACAAGATTCCCGCGCATGACCGGAAAGCGCACCACTGATAGAACCACAATGTTTACTCATACCGTGGTGTGTGATGTGTTGTCATCTAGCCACAAGGGACTTAGATCAAGACATTCATATCTCTATTGTCGTATAGGTGGTAGTGCATTCACACTAAGTGAGGTTCAAACCTGGAAGGTACCTAAACCTATTACACGGTATTATATGCTCATTTCAATTCTCAAAATTTTTCTTTCCGAGTTTTAAATCATGTGAGGGATTGTTGGATAATATCTTTTTTGATTGATTTAAAACTACTTTTCCTATTTCCCATCCCTCAACTGTTAATTTTGCACCCATTTCCTATTTTTTGGCTAGTGGGCTTAATGAGTCATCTGACTTATCTTTTAAGCTTCCTTATAAAGTACACATGGTTTTTGGTTGAACAATAACATTGCTTCATCACTGATACATTCACTTTCATACGCACTGCTAATTTTTGACCGCCCATTCCATACCCATATTGTCATTCATTTGGCAAATTTTTTATAGAATAATGAGAGGCTTCTGATTTGGTCTAAACGTACATATTGCTCCTCCATTTTTTAATAGACAACTCTTTACAGAACTAAAAACGGGGGCTGCTCTTCTATATACATATGAACAGTCGAATTCTTTATTTTACTTCGTTGATTTGAGCATCGAGTAAACTAGTAGTTCGGGGTTTTCTTCGCTGCATATGAGAGTACCAACGGGTTGTCGAATCTTAGGAGAGAGACGTGCTATCAACAATTTATACTTTGCACCCATTAGCCCTAATTGTCCTAAGGGTGCCGCTATTTGCACCCCAATATTTGATTAACACACCACATTTCTATATACACCCCATCCTTATTTTATAAACCCATCTAATTACTAAATACACCACACCTATACTTCCAATTTTACCCTCCAAACTAAAAAACCCTAACTTAAAAAATCAACTTTTTTGGGGAAAAAAGAGACAGCTTTTTTCGGAAAAAAAAGTTGAAAAAAATCAGTTTTTTCGGAAAAAAAAAGCTGGAAAAAATCAGTTTTTTTGAGGAAAAAAAGCTGAATTTTTTTTCGGAAAAAAAGCTGGAAAAAATTAGTTTTTTTGTGGAAAAAAAAGTTGTTTTTAGCGTTTGTTGGAAAAAAACATATTTGTTTTCGAAAAAAAAAGTTGGGAAAAATCAGTTTTTTTGTGGAAAAAAGAGAAATAACTGTTTCCAGAAGCTGAAAAAAATCAGTTTTTTTTGGGAAAAAAGAGAAACAACTTTTTTTGGGGAAAAAAAGTTGTTTCCAGCGTTTTTTGGAAAAAAAAACAGCTTTTTTCGAAAAAAAAAAAGCTGGAAAAAAGCAGTTTTTTTTGGGAAAAAGGAGAAAAGCTGTTTCCAGCGTTTTTTGGAAAAAAAAAACAGTTTTTTTGGGGAAAAATCAGCTAGAAAAAATCAGTTTTTTTCGGAAAAAAAAAACTGGAAAAAAATCAGCTTTTTTTGGGAAAAAAGAGAAACAACTTTTTTTGAGAAAAAAAGCTGTTTCCAGTGTTTAAAGGGTGTATTTACACTGTTTTATTTTATTAAGGTATCATAGTCTTTTTAACTTGTGACATTTTTGTAAATATTGAGAGTGGGTGTATTAATCAAATCTTGGGGGCAAATAGTGCCACCCTTGCCCTAATTGACATAATTTATGAGTCCAGAACTCAATCTTTTAAGCTTATTTTCTGGCCAAAAAAACTGATGACCAGAGCTGGACCGATCGCAAGACGGGCCTAACCATTGTTCAAACTTCAAATTGAAGAAGCTCTATACAAGTTTAATTTGGGCCTACACTTTGTTCCAATTGGAGCCCAGCTCCTTCTCCCTTGTGTTATCTTATATTTGGGTAAGTACATCTGTTGTAAAAATCTTCGCCTAGTTTCGATTATCTCTCTTCATCCACTTACATTTTTTTTCCAATTAGGTCATGCCTAACCCTACCTAGATCTCGCCTAATCCCACCTAGGCGCTTGCCCTAACCTATTGGCCAACTAACGCCTAGAACGTTTTACAACATGGGTAGATACATAACATAGTATGGCAATTCGCAAACCCGGTTTTCATTTCATTGTTCGGTCGAATATGTTATTAATCTGAATAATTTAGAAATGTTAATGGGGTGGGTCAATAAAGACAATTCTTGTCAAGGTTTTAATTCAAAGGCTCGCCACATTCTGGATAATCTACTAAATCGAGTTAGATACTCTTACATTTAAATATATATAAAAATCATTTGTGAAAAATATAATATTACATAAATATATAAATCTAAATAAAAAATAAAATGGAGTGGATTTAAAAATAAAATACTAAAATTTACCTGGATCTACTTATACCTCTAAAATATTTGTTGAATTTGGATTTGCCCATATCCAACACAAAATTGAAGATGAAATGCTTCTGAAATATGTGTAACATATCCAGTACTCCAGTGGCGGAGATAGGGGACCATACTGACCCTACTCCCTTTTTTGTTTTTTATACTTAATATCATTAAAAATCTAAAGAAATCAAGTTAGAGTTTATATGATTTTTTTTAAATTTTTATTTAACTCACTCCAATTTTCGTCTTTGCTTAGTTCCGTCATTGAATATATACTTTAACATATTTTTGAATAAAACAATATAACAATAACCAGGGGTGGCCCTGAGGCGGCCAAGGTGGTACCGCCACACAGGCCACCCTCCCCTCCCCGGCAACAAGAGCCCCGATTTTTTTTATAGGTATACATATAGGATATATAGAATAAATGCTGATATAAAAAGTTAAAAGGCTAGTTGGCACATCGGTACGTTATGGTGTTATTTTTTCGTTGTGTGATCTCGGGATCAAATCCCACTAGAATCAGAGACTTGAAATTCACTTGCCTTGGTTTTTTCTTTTTTGCTTTTCAATCTCTTTTTTTACTTTTCTATCTAATTATACTATAGTTTTCTTTTTTGCTTTTCTATCTACTTATATATATATATATATATATATATATATTGCAAAAACATAATTGAAGGTTTTAGTTTTATTTTTGTCAACTAATTTTTTTTTCTCGCCTTTTTATCTAACTAATTTTTTGTTTTTAAATTTTCTTTTTGACTTTTGTTTTTCTATGGAACTATTTTTTTTCTCGCTTTCATATGTTTTTATCTAACTATTTTTTTCTTTTCGCAAAACCATAAACATAATTGAAGAATTTAAGAATTGTCCACCTTTGCCCTCATTTTGTCATTCATATTTGCTATTTTTTTTTCTTTTTGCAAAACCAAAAAGTAGAATTGAAGAATTAAAAATACAAGAAGATCAATTTTTCATAGCTAATTTATTAGTTTTTTTCGTAATTTGTTTTAATAAGATCGAAATGTCAAAGTTGGAGTATGATATTTTGTTATTACATATATTATTTTTTTTGTTAAATCAATGAAATTATATTTGTAACATTGATTAATTTTTTATGTAAATACAAGGGGCCCATTTACTTTTTTCGCTTGAAGCCAGGGGAGGCCCTGGAGCGGCCAAGGTGGTGCCGCCGCACATAACCCCCTTCTGGCAAGAGCCCCAAGAGTTTTTATTTTATTTATATATATATAAATATTATTTCCGATTATATATATTCAGAGGATGTCATTGTACAAAATAAGCTAATTTTCCCAGCGGCTTGCTTTCCATTTAGCAACAAAGAGGTTGTATGTTCTCAATCCTTCACACTTGTAGAAGTTTGCTTATTTTTTCCTTCCTTTATTTTTTCATCTTTTATCTTTGTCTAACATATTTCCTTCTCCATCACTTTTCAATCCATAAATTATATAGAACGACTTTTTTGTAATTTTATTTTAATATGACTGCAATATTTAAATTTTAGTACAATAACTTTGTATTTACATGTCTTATTATAGACGTTAAATCAATAAAACTACACTTGTTGTTATTTTTTATTTTTTTTTATGTAAATTCGAGTCACAAGTAAGGGTGTCAATTTGTAACACGACGCGATAACTGACACAAACTAACACGAATTTTAAGTACATGTACAATTCTTAACAAGTCCAGGTCAAAATCGGGTCAAACACTATTAACACGAAAAATAAATAGGCCAGGTCAGGCCGACCCGCGTGTCGATACGATTGATCTATTTAACCCATTTAATTTTATATTGACATGTTATTTTAATATTTTGTGATGTTTTAGTTGGTTATATGATAATTAAAAAATATTAAATGCATTTGTTAATATTTTTAATAATTTAATGTATTTCTTATTTGTAATTGGAGCATTTTACTCCATTTTTTATTTTTTCGTGTTGATTATAAATTATGTAGGTTTTTCGTGTCAAGTTCGGATTACCCGTGTCATAAACGGGTCGTGTTCGTGTCGTGTATCTTAACACAAATAATTAAACGGGTCTGTCCGTGTCGTGTATCTTAATACAAATAATTAAAACGGGTCGTGTTCGTGTTCATGTCAGACCTGTAATATCCAAGTCAGAACACGACCCGTGAACACGAAATACGAGACGATTGACACCCCTAGGCACAAAGGCCCCTCTTTTTGTCTTTCGTTCCGGGCCCCTTGAAACCTAGGACCGGCTCTGCTCCAGGCCCTCGAAATCTAGGACCGACTCTGCAATAACCTCAACACGTATGTAGATACACATGCTTATCATGATAACGATTAACGACAATCATAGATCCATGCAGGTAGATCGACCAACTATTAGTGTCTTCTTTATCCAATGCTTCACTTCACATATTCTTTTGTTAAACATTCATACTAGTTATTTTGAAAATAAGCTCCAAAAAAAAGAAAAAGAAAGAGGTATTCGGCCGAACCTAAAGTAGAAAACTACAATAATGAAATAATACCTGCCAAAAGCTTCAACCCTGTAACCGTTTCGGAAATTACTCTATCATAATACGTGCATAATTTTGCGGATAAGATATCAAAATAAGATGGCGTAAATTCACTTAATTAATGTTAATAAAGAAACACTTTTTAAAAGTGTTACTTTCCTTTTAATTTCATTTGTTTTGTGACCTTTAAAATATAAAAAAATAAAATCAAGCAAAAGGCACTAATTGAGCATTATTACCAGTTGCGTTTAAGAAATAATCAACAAAATCTCGTGGCTGATAAAACTTCAACATCTTTTAAGTGCGTTTGTAGTAGTCATGTTAATGATAAGTACGATTTTGTAATGCGATTTTGCTTAGCAACCTAATCGGACAACGTGGATCAATCAAACAAGATCCTGGTCTCCAATGATCTCGTTCTCCTATGAGGTGATGGAAATTGATGATGCGCTAAAATTCGCAAATCACTCCAAAGTTTCTAAAAGTTCAACGGGTTAAGGATCAATCATCATCAAACAAATCCAGTTTTCTTCCTTTGTGCACCTGAATTGTTAGGTATCGACCCCGCTGTCGAGCCCGTACGCCATGGCCGAATATTACAATGGTCTAACAGATAAACTATTACAATAGACAGCCTATGGGGTTAGGGATTAGGGATTACAATTTTTCTAAATAAAAGCGATAAATTACAGATTAAGGCTTTCGAACACAAAGGCAACCGGGAAGGCACTTTCCCCATTCAAGCCTCAAGAAAAGCCCAAAACTATAACTGAACCAAGAAAAGGAGTATAACACTAAGTATACCAAAAACCAGCCCGAAGTCGAACTGGGGAAAAATGAGCTGAGGTTGGACTCTTTATCTCAAGCTGCTGCTAATCAACAAGTAATAGAAATAAGTGCAGATATAAAGCAAAAAGCAAAGGATTGAAAACAAAAGTAGGAAAGGAAGGTTATCACCGTTTCTTGGGCATCGGCGATTCGCACAACAGCGAGCTTCAAGGTCCGACTTGAAGCTCCGGGCGAAGGAGATGGGGGTCGACTCCTCAGCTCAGAAAACTGGAGAATCCCCAACCAATGTTTAAGAAAACCAGGGCTTGGACCAAGCAACGGGTAGCCCACAAAGAGATACCCAAAGCCCCACGCCTCTAAAGACCCACCACCTCGGACTGAAGCCCGAACAGAACCAGACTCGGAAACACCGCACAAAGCGTCGGACGGGCAGCCCACAAATCAAGACCAGAAATCCCTCTCTCACAACTCACAAAGAAGAGCTCACAAGGATTCACAAAGAAAACCATAGCCAAGGACCGAGGGAGAAGGTCTGGAGATTTTTCAGCGCCGCTCGAAGAATCGAGAAGATGAGAAATAGCTACAGTCCCCCAGGTTAGGGTTTCATTTGAGAGCTATTTATTGGGGATATGAAAGGCCAAGATTAAAACCCTCAAATGAACGGTCCAGATGAATTATAAAAGATCCGCGGTTTCTCAAAGTCGGGTGGAACATAACCTGGGTCCGAGTGGTGGGTCGATTGCAATGGGGCTGGCCTTCTCGTTTGGGTTAGTAAATGGTTTTAATGGGCCAGAACTAAACAATAGTATTGGGCCACAAAAACAACATGAATACATCATAGTATTCCCAATGATACTGTTGCAATTCTGTACCACATTGTACCAGCAATGATTGGTGCAATTGTCCTTGAATATTCCTTCATTTAGTATAGCCGCTAGGATGATTACAAGTGTAACAATCTTAGAGTATGCATTGGTCTATATATACTTGTATCAAGGTTCTATTTTATAAGATTGAATGAATACAAAATATATCTTATGAGTCTTACTCTTCCTGCTGCAATATTTAAGTTTCTTAATAAAGATGATGATACCTTTTTATGGTATCGGAGCGAGGATCCGAATTTTGTCTCTCGATACTCCCAAATCTTTTTTCCTTTTTCTCTAAATTAGTCCTTCAATATGTCTACCACAAGCTCAACTACGGTGAGTCCACCACCCTCAAATCATTCGACCTCAAACACGGATCATCACCACTAAACTTACGAATCCAACTACCTTATTTGGAATCAACAAATCCTCACTGAGTAAAAGGATGTGGTCTTGAAGGTTATATGATTTGGCAAAAGACAAAGTAGCCCCTCGATTTGTAAAAAATGCTAAAACAAGTGGAGTCGGTGTTAATCCCGATTTTCTTGCCTATGAGAGACAAGAGAAAAAGCTTTGCATCTTGGCTTCTCTCCTCTTTATCGAGGGTCTTCTTGTCCTTATGGTGGGGTTGGAGACCTCTCATGATATGTGGCAAGCATTAAAAACAAATTACTCTAGCTAATCCCCTTGCTAGACGGATGCAATACAAATTGCAACTATCCACTCTTAAAAGGGAAATCTCACCATGAGGGAGTATCTCAAGAAAAATAAAACTATGATGTGATGTTCTTGCCTCAATCGGTGAAAAATCAAAGAGGTAGACCAAGTGATGCACATTCTAGCTGGATTAGGCATGAATATGATCCGGTCATGGTTAGTGTGACATCAAGAATAAATGCCTTCTCTGTCAATGAACTAAGTGTCTGCTCCTCGGTTTTGAAAAAGATGGAAAATGCTAATCTTATTGTAAGTGAAGACACTAATACCTTATTTGCCAATGTTGTTGTTCAAAGTAATAGAAGAGATAACAATACAAACACTCAAACCTTCAGAGGTAGAGGTAACCAGTCTGTTAGAGGAGGAAGGAATGGCAGAAGTAGAGGAAGAGGCATGAACTTTAACTATAACAATAGAGTAGCCTGTCAAATCTGCCATCTCACAAATCATACAACAGATAAGTGTTATTATAGGTGTGATATGAACTATACACCTAATAGCAACACAAACTCTTTTCAAGGGAGTCAAGGTCCAAGGAATCAATACAGAAATTCTGTCCCTACTGCTATGCTAGCATCTCAAGACTCAGCCTCAGTTATGTCTGACACTAGTTGGTTTCCAGATTCAGGAGCCACTAACCATGTTACCTTTGATATGGCTAACTTAAACTCAGCCTCAGAGTATCAAGGAAATAACAAGCTCCACATGGGAAATGGTGCAGGTTTGTGTATAACTCATGTTGGCAATTCAACAATTAAGTCCTCTTCTCATCCATCTGTTTTCTATCTCAAAAATCTCCTCCTTGTTCCTAGTATTACAAAAAATCTCATGAGTGTTTCTCAATTTGCTCTTGATAGCTCTGTGTATTTTGAGTTTCACCCTCTTTTTTGTTTGATTAAGGATCAAGCAACGGGGGATGTTCTACTTCAAGGGAATGTTAGGCAATGCCTTTATCAGTTTGATTTCAGTTGTGTCAAAGCTCCTAGCAATGTGTCTATGCAGCAAGCCATCAAGCCCACCAGCCATACTTTGTCCACCAGCAGTTCTTCATTTTCTTCTCAGTACCCTAGTGTCAATCTTTCTGTTTTACCTAAAAGAGATGATGTTACTATTTGGCATCAAAGACTTGGGCATTCCTCTATGGAAACTGTAGCTCAGGTTCTCAGAAAATGTAATAAATCTATCAGTATTAATGAGAAAGATCAGTTGTTATGTGATGCTTGTTGCAAAGCAAAAATCTATAAGTTTCCTTTTTCAGATTCTGTTACTACTTACACTCGTGTGCTTGACCTCATTCATTGTGATTTGTGGGGTCCTTCTCCTGTGCATTCATATACAAATCACAAATATTACATAAGCTTTGTTGATCACTTTACAAGATATACCTGGATTTATTTTCTTAAAAACAAGAGTGATGCCATCTCAACCTTTATTTCCTTTAAAAATCTTGTTGAAAATCAGTTCCGAACTAAAATAAAAATTTTCCAAAGTGATGGTGGGGGGGAATTCACTAAATTCAACACCATCCTTCAAAACAGTGGCATTATTCACAGAAAATCTTGTCCATATATCCCTGAATAAAATGGCTTGGTAGAACGCAAACATAGACACATTGTTGAGGTAGCCTTGTCATTAGTAGCTCAATCTGGAGTTCCCCATTACTATTGGACTGATGCCTTTTTAACTGCAGTTTTTATTATCAACAGACTTCCCTCCAAAAGTCTTAAAGGAAAATCTCCTTTTGAGCTGCTTCACTCTGCCCCTCCAAACTATTCTCAGTTAAGAGTGTTTGGGTGCTTATGTTACCCTTATATTAGACCTCTTAATAAACATAAGCTTTAGTTTAGATCCATTCCTTCCACTTTTCTTGGTTATAGTGAAGGTTACAAGGGCTTCAAGGTACTCCTTCCTTCTGGTAAGTTGTTTATCAGTCGCAAATGTTCTCTTTGAAGAGTTTAAATTTCCTCACTTGTCCAAAACTAGCAACTGTCACCCTGTGCCTAGTCCCTCTTACACAACTCTTTCCATGCCTCCCATCTTATCATCCACTTTAGCTTCTCAGTCTACCCACTCTAGTACACCACAAAGTCCTCCAAGTTCTTCATCTGTGTCTTCCCCATCTCCAGCCCCCTCTTCCCCTCATAGCTCCTCCTCATCCTATCAAACTATTCCATTAGTTGTTGATTTGCCTATTGAGGAGCTTACACAACCTGTTCCACCTCATCCTGCGAATTTACATCCTATGATTACTCGGTCCAAAAGAGGTGTTTTTAAACCAAAAGTTCTCAGTTGTACTCTGTCACTTGAGACTGAACCTTCTTCTGTTTCTGAGGCTCTTTAGACTACTCATTGGAAAAAGGCAATGGAAGCTGAATATGGTGCTCTTGTAACCAATCACACTTGGACCCTTGTTCCTTGCCCTACCAATAAACCAATTGTGGGGTGCAAATGGATCTTCAAAGTAAAAAGAAACTCTGATGACAGTTTATCTAGATACAAAGCTCGTCTAGTTGCAAAAGGCTATACCCAAAGTCCTGGAGTTGATTATCAAGACACCTTTAGCCCAGTTGTTAAACCTGTTACAATCAGAGTTATCCTCTCCCTTGCTGTTACTTTTGGTTGGCACATAAAACAGTTAGATGTCAACAATGTGTTTCTTCATGGTGAGTTAGAGCAAGAGATTTACATGCAACAACCACCAGGGTTTGAAATCAAAAAGGATCTTAACTATGTGTGCAAGTTGTCAAAAGCTATTTATGGTCTCAAACAGGCACCAAAAACCTGGCACACCAGGCTGAAAAATGAACTTCTCAGGCTACAGTTTAATTTCTCCAGGGCAGATAACCCTTTGTTTTACAAGCACACAACAGGCTCTTGTCTGTTTGTTCTTGTATATGTCGATGATATATTAGTGATTGGTAGTAACAACAGTGAGATTGCTGAGTTAATCCAAAGCCTCAATCAACAGTTTGCTCTTAAAGATTTGGGAGATCTTCATCATTTTTTGGGTATACAAGTCACTTATTCTTCCTCTGGGGATCTACACTTATGTCAGGAGCAGTATGTGAAACAATTGCTTCAAAAATTGAATATGGTTCAAGCCAAAGGGCCCCCTACTCCAATGGTATGTCAACCTCAGCTCTCCAAACATCTTGGTTCTGAATTTTTGGATAGTACTCTCTACAGGAGTGTGATTGGTGCACTTCAGATTGAGGGGGGATGTTAAGGATCAATCATCATCAAACAAATCCAGTTGTCTTCCTTTGTGCACCTGAATACATCATAGTATTCCCAATGATACCGTTGCAATTCTATACCATATTGTACCAGCAATGATTGGTGCAATTGTCCTTGAATATTCCGTCATTTAGTATAGCCGCTAGGATGATTACAAGTGTAACAATCTTAGAGTATGCATTGGTCTATATATACTTGTATCAAGGTTCTCTTTTATAAGATTGAATGAATACAAAATATATCTTATGAGTCTTACTCTTCCTGCTGCAATGTTTAAGTTTCTTATTAAAGATGATGATAGCTTTTACAACGAAACAATGATATTCCAAAATTCCACATAGCAATGAAATTCCAAGTTGGGATCTGATTACACGAACAGACAATGAGAAAGACAATGAGAAGGGCACTGAAATTATTCTAATGAAACCCCACCAATGCTTAAATAAGTAAGAATTCTTAATTAAAATCCACAAGGACTAGAACAAAAAGAAATTAGATGTAAATTACGTGAGTTGTAAATGATAATGGATGAGGTATTTATCGGATGGGATCTTCTATTCCAAAACCATGTTTCATCTCCTATTCCAATCGTGTGGATGATTGACACGTGTATTACACTTACCATTTTAGAACCCTATAATTTCTCGCTTGATTTATGCTTGAAAATTAACATGGTAAGTGTAATACACGTGTTAATTATTCACACGACTGGAAGAGGAGATGAAACATGGTTTTGGAATAGAAGATCCCATCCGGGTATCGGATGAGATCTTCTATTTCAGAAAGATATTTCATCTCATATTCCATCGATTGTCACGTGTATATATAAAAGTTACCATATTACAAATTCATTATAATTTAGGTTTGATTTTTTTCTTTAAAATTAATATGGTAACTTCTATACGCATGAGAATCATTAAATGCAAAGAAAATTTGAGATGAAATGAATACTATTTTGGAATAGAAAATCCCATTCCCTAATTGACAATATATCCATCCATCATTAGATGTTCATGAATTTTTTATCCATTAATAATGAGTTCATTAATTATAGCTTACGGGACAAGTGAAATTTACTGCTAGAAGAATATATTGGTGAAGATTAATGAAGAATAAAGCAGATTGCATGTACGTGCATGCACTCAGGGGCGTAGCTAGGGGGCCACCCCGCCCCTCCGCGCACCCCAAATTTTTTTTGTCCTGTTTTTTATTGGAAAAAGAATGAAAAAAAAATTATATATGTTTTCTTAAGGAGAAAAAATAGTTGAGTTAGGGGAAAAAAATTTGGGCTAGGGGTACCCAGTCGTGCTGGCTACGCCCCTGCATGCACTACAAGAAAAGTAAAAAATACCGACGGAAATTTCTGTAGCTAAACATAAAAAATCCGTCGCTATTCAGTTTTAGCAACGGATTAGCAACAGAACATAACCGTAGTTAAAATGTTGGTCGCTAAAAATCTAACAACGTAAAACAGAGTCGTTGCGAATATGATTGTCCAAGTTTTTGTATTGTCACTGACTCATGGCATTTACAGAGAATAAAATCCAACCATTTTACTACATAACCCTCATCAAGATTATGATACTATCATACTACATAAATCTGCAAGAATAAGATATCATGGGAAAAATTCAGTCCTAAAATTAAAGTTCAATCCACATGTTGCTTAGTATGTACGAGCTGTTAGACTGTGCCTAGACAAATGGTATTAATTCATTCAAATCATAGAACGAAATTCCATTCCATATATATATATATTAGCAAATTCAATTGAAAATGCCACTAGAATTCTTCTAAGAATCTAGACATGCATGCGTGATAAGTACTTAGTCAGAATCTTCCATTTTATACGGTATTTTAATTTATTGGCATTTCAATATTAATATGTACAAAACTAATATCGTCATCCTAAATACGTGATATTCGCCTAGTGAATGTAAATATAAGATAACACAACATTGAGAATAGGAATCCGGTATGGTACTTAAACGCCCCAAGATTTTATGGGGATTTAAATTTCAATAGATATGTTTGTATTATCTTACGCTGCAATGTATAATATCACTATCTTTTATTTAGTGTATAGTCGGTTGTTGATGCACATAGAATTAAAGATAGATTGATATATTTCTTCACTTCAAGAAAAAATATTATTGGAAATTAACTTGAGTATCACACATAATATTATATTAACTTCCTCACGAGACCGTTAACTGTTGAGGCTTTGCTCTAGTGGTAAGGTGGATATGATTATTGATTTGATTCTTGCTGATGGCATGTGGATAGGGTTGATTTCTAACATTAGTTTTGGTTTAGTCTCGTCAAGAAGTGTGGTTAGTCTCGTCAAGTAGAAGGGATTGAGCTTTAATAGGATTATAATATATATGTTGCAGGCTAGCTAGGGTACGATTTGTAACATGTATTCTCAAAAAAAAAAAAAAAAAGCTTCTTCATCACAAGTTCATACCAAGTCCATCACAAGGCCTCCACGTACCATTAGAGGCTAGAGCAATACCTCGTCGACTTATATTAATATGATTCACGCGCTTATAGATTCGATTTTTACATGACTTACTGAAATGTTCATTTTGTCCCTTGTTCAAAAACAAAACAAAAATATCCTTATTAATTTATCAATGTAAGAAAATATATAAGTCGGTATTCAATAATTTTCTTTCTAAACCACGAGCTTGTAGTTTAAGCGGTATTGTTCATCCTTTGTAAGAGTGTTGACCAGGGTTCAAACCTGTATCTTTCGGTTTCTTGAAATTTTGAAGAAAAAATTCTTTCTAATTTGATTTCTTAATATTATATAAAATTAGTGGTAATCGTACAAAGACATTAAGTAGCAATTTCATTCAAGTACCCACTGAAAAAATGAGATTGATTCCTTAATTCCTTTGCTGCTTTATCTTTATGTGGTTCTTGACATTTTCTGTCCGAATCTTAATCCATACCAGCCATATATGTTCTTATTATGGGATACAAACACAGGAAGAACCAGAAATTCTATGCTATCACTACAAGAAAACAAGGGAATTCCAACAAAAAAAATATGTTGGTATTTGGCCAATTTCCATTGGAATTATCGATTCCAACAGAAATTCCAATGGAAAAGCACCATTGGTATAATGGCCGTTGGAATGACAAAATTCCAACAAAAATTCCTATGGAAAAAATATTCCAACAGGACCAAATGATTTTGCTTATCGTTGGACATTATGTTGGAATTTTCCAATGGTATGCTATAGCATTGGAATTTCCATTGGAATTTTGAAAATTCCAACAGCTTTTTATACCGTTGGAATTCTTTCTTTGGAATTTGATTGTTTTCTTGTAGTGTATCTACTTCGATAACGAGAACGATGGGCAACTTCGTCTCAAATCTATATAAATATAGATTTTACGTAAATTTATAAAAATTATATAGGATTTTTTTTATTCCACTAACTAAGAAACCCGTCCGAATCATTCGGGATGGATTTAGTTTGTTAAATTCAAACTCACCCCACGTATGATTATTATAAACGAAATAGAAATCGTAATACTATTTACTATGTATGATTCAATCGCAATCTAACTTTAGATAAAAAATTTACTCAAAAAAAACTTAGATAAAATTTAAATTATTAAATGTTTGTTTAATTAGTGTCGTTAAACACTGTTAATGTTATCATTATTGACAAATTTGGTCTTTGCAGACAATCTGCAAAATTTGGTGTTGTAACTCCGGGATGCAAACATGCCCGCAGAATGGGTGGATTTCATGCCGATTTCTCTTTTCGTTTTTATGGCAATTGTTCTATTTTGAGTAGTTTGTTGATAATTTTGGATGCCTTATCTAGATTTATTCAGCCCATATTATTGCCATTTAATCTCTTTCCTTATGTCTTTGTTCTCACCCATAAGCAAATGATTTGTTTTTGTTGTTTTCCTTTTTAGTTTGTAACCCCGGTGGGAATCGCAAATCACTTAGTTTCGAGACATGAAGGATCGATTATGTACACTATAAAAAGAGAGTTCAACACCTTGAAGAAGATACACAAAAAATATATTGAGCTTATAATTCTTCTTCAAGAAAATCTTTTGTGTCGCTTTTGAAATTCTTCGGGAGAAGAAGGTGAAGATCTACAGTGTAAATCGACTCAACCATTCAAGTTCTTAAAGTTGGAGGGATTTTAATAGAGTTGAGTTCTTGGAAGAAATTTCCGGATTAGTTGAATACAAGTGTTGGTAGAAATTTAAAGAGGGAGTCTTGGAATTTCGTAAAACCAGTTGTATTTGTAATAACCGTTTGTTTTCTAATAGTAGATTGTTTCTTCTCTGGGCGTGGTTTCGTGCATTACGATTGAGGAATCTAAGCACGTTAAAAATCCTGGTGTTACTTTATGTTTTCGTTGTGCATGTGAGTGTATTGTATGCTTCAGTGTTACAACATTACCTTACAACACTGCTCGAATCCGAACATCTAGGATTTTTGTATTAATATATTGATTAATAGGGCAACACATTTTATCAAT
Source organism: Rehmannia glutinosa (assembly GCA_016081115.2). Lineage (NCBI taxonomy): Eukaryota > Viridiplantae > Streptophyta > Magnoliopsida > Lamiales > Orobanchaceae > Rehmannia > Rehmannia glutinosa. The sequence continues at coordinate 390,343 of JABTTQ020001185.1, forward strand.
TGGCATCAAGAGCCTAACACTAATTCTTATTAGTGAGATCATGTTTTATATTTGTTGCTAACATGTCTTGTGTATATGAAGAAAGTTCAGTTTCATGCCCTCAACTCCTTGACAGTTTTGAAAAATCTACGATGCAAAAGAATAGAAGAAGCAAATCCTAAAATAAAAGCAAAAGGATTCAATGCAGAGAATGTGGTAGCTTCGGACACATCCAGGTTGAATGTGCAAATACTCGAAAGAATAATGGGAAATCATTCACCACCTCATGGAGTAACGAAGAACCAGATGATGAAGAAAAAGAAAATGTGAGCAATCATGTTGCATTCACCCCATTGACAAATTAAGGTTGGTTGTAATAAAACGCACCCAATTGCTATTTTTGGTGTTACAACACCAAACAGGTATGACACTAGCTTTCCTTTTGTTGAAAGATGTCTAAACTCTGTGATTTCTGCAGAGGAAAATAACTCAAGTGATGAATACTCTGAGGATGAATCTGAAGTTGATGAAGATTTAAGGAATGAAGAACTAAGGAAAGTTTATCAAAAGATGATTGAAAAATGCTTGATTGTCTCCAAGACAAATGTGAACCTGGAAAATAAAGTAGTGTGTCTTACTGCTGAAAGAGACTCACTCAAAGGTGAAGTCATAAAACTTGAAAGGATAGCAATAGAAAGAAAGGAAGAATTAACCAAGGTGAAGAAAGATCTATGTGAGGTGATGGCGTCTGTCAAAAAACTGAACACTGGTAAGGGGAGGTTGGATAAAATTCTATCTCAAGGAAAGATCCATTAAAATCGTGCAGGTATTAGATTTGGTATTTCCTCTAACAAAAACTTTGGTAAAAAAAATAAACATTCAAAAAATGCTTTTATTAAAGAAGGAACTTCATCTAATCATGTTGGAAAAAGAAATGGATTTGTTCCTATTTGTCACTATTGCAATCGTTCTAGCCATATAAGACCTAAGTATTGTCGTCTTCAGAAACACTGTAGGCAAGGCAGAGTGCAATCTCATGTGTTCAAACATCACCAAAACAACACTCCCTATTTTAAAGTTGATTTATCCAACAAACCCAAGAAAATATGGGTTAGGAAAAATGAGTTTTCTTATAATGTTGTTCACACATCTTTAAAAGCTAATGTGACTGAACCATGGTATTTTGATAGTGGGTGTTCTTGTCATATGACTGGAGAATTAGAAAAACTCACTGATTTTGAAAAATATGAAAATGGGTTGGTCGCTTTTGGTGATGATACTAAAGGAAAAATTTTGGGAAAAGGGACGTTAAATGTCGTAGGACTTCCCCATCTAAAAAATGTACTGTATATTGAAGGCTTGAAAGCTAATCTTATTAGCATTAGCCAGTTGTGTGATGATGATTTATGTGTCAAATTTGATAAGAATGTTTGTAATATCTTTGATAATTCTGACAATTGTATTCTGAAGGGAAATATGCCCTCCGTTAATCGTTATTTATTGGGAACAACTCAAGTGTTACAACACCGAGTGTCATAACACTACTCGAAAGTGAATTTGAAATATGGCATCGAAAAAACAGTCACTTGAATTTTCGTGGCATGCATAATCTGATCAAAATATGAGCTGTAGTTGGAGTTCCTAAATTGAATATGAGAATCATTAGATATGTGAATGAGACTACTAAACCTGGTATATTCTATTTATCTGATGCTAACACTAACTTGAATGTGTTTAGTGATGTTGATTTGACAGCTGATGTCGATGACCGAAAGAGCACTCCTGAAGGATGTGTCTACCTTGGAAACAATTTAGTTTCATGGTACAGTAAGAAACAAAATTGTGTATCCCTATCCACTATTGAGTCTGAATATATAGCCCTTGGGAGCTTTTATTCTCAAATGTTGTGGATGAGACAAATGTTGACTAACAATGGGGTTGAAAAGAAAACTCTTACTCCTTATTGTGATAATTCAAGTGCCATAAATATTTCTAAAAACCCAGTGCAACACTCTATGACAAAACACATCGATATTTGATACCACTTTATTAGAGACTTGGCTGAGAATAGAATTGTTACCATTGATTTTGTCACCACTGAAAATCAAATTGCTGATATTTTTACCAAAGCCCTAGACTTTCAAAGGTTTAATTACCTGAAACAGTCTCTGGGTGTTTGTACTTTATGAGCAGTGTGGGTTTCAGTGTTGCAACACCATATGCATCTTCTCTTTTTCTTGGTGTGTCGCAACCTCTTATTGATCTTAATTCTTTTGCATTAGTCATTTGCAATTTTTAAGATCATTTCATTTGGTTATCTTTGTTTTATTGTTGTGACTCAATTGAGTATTCTTTTGATAAAACCCTTGCCTAGAAATAATTGTGGATTAAATTACAAAACATAATGATTTTTTCCATGTGAAAAATGTATTTTTTGGGGGCCTTTAACGGAAAATATTACCTATACATTGTGTGTGAAAGCTATTCAGTTGTGAACTATTCTATGTTCTTTTAAATGTTTGAATCATGTTATGATCTTCTGAGAAGAGCTACCTATGTTTTGGAGCGAAAGCTATCGACTGGCTATATGTTCTCCTGATTATTCCTTTCACTCAAAAGATTTTTAAATGGAAAAATAATTTTGATCCATTGACTTTGTATGGCGGTGTTCTTGAAAAAGGTGGTACAACACTATGTTACAACACCAAAACTCCTGTTAGTAATAAAATCATCATTCTAGACATCCCTCAGGATCATTTTTGGGCTTATGGAAAATATTTTCTTTCTTGATTCGATGTGGTGTATTATTCTTGAAAATGATTTATTCCTTAAATTTGTCTCTAATAAAAAAGTATTGTTCATCAGTGTTTATTTTTGGATTTAATGCACTCCCTGATTTATGGAACTGTCTCCAAAATATTTGAATTTCAAATTTGCATTTGGAAGTTTTTCTTGGAAACTACCATAGTAGCCATTTTTATCTCTCCAGTTGGAAGTATACATATTCTTGAAGGAGATTGTTTTGACAAAAAAATATCCAAACTTTGGTTGGCTTCATTTGTCTTTTTATTGGTCAAAAAGGGGGAGAGAAGAGACTCAAGTGAGGTGAGACCCAAGTAAAGGGGAGCAAACTGAGTCAAGTAAGGTGAGACCCAAGTAAGGGGAGTCTGAAAAGTCCAGTGATAAGAAAGAAGATGATGATGCTGCTTCTAAGGGGGAGTTTGAGTATGATGATGAGGACAGAGATGATGCTGACTCTGAGGGGGGGTCAAAGAAAGAGAGTGGATCTGATTAAGACCACTGCATGCTTGTGTTTATCTTGTTTCTAGTACGAATAATAAACTAGTTATATTTGGCCAATTTGTTGGATGTTTTTGAACTATGCATGCTTTTATCTTGAACTGTGCTAACTTGCAGGATTTGATCTTAAGTGTTGCATCACTAGATGTTTTATTGTGATATAATCCTGTAAAGTATGTTTTGACCAAAAGTGCCAAATGAGGGATTGTTAATGTTATTATTATTGGCAAATTTGGTCTTTCTCGCACAAGACAACCGTGTTGTAACTCGGGATGCAACATCGCCGCATAGAATCAGACGGATTTCATGCCAGATTCTCTGTTTCTGGTTTATGGCAATTGTTCTATTTTGAGTAGTTTGCTGATAATCTTGGATGTCTTATCTAGATTTATTCAGCCCATATTATTGCCATTTAATCTCTCTCATTATGTCTTTGTTCTCACCCATAAGGAAATGATTTGTTTTTGTTATTTTCCTTTTTTAGTTTGTAACCCCCAGCTGGGAATCTGCAAATCACTTGTTTCCAGCCATGAAGGATCGGTTATGTACACTATAAAAAGGGAGTTTAGCACCTTGAAGAAGGTACACAGAAAATATATTGAGCTTATAATTCTTCTTCGAGAAAATCATTTGTGTCGCTTTTGTTTTTCTTCGGGAGAAGAAGGTGAAGATCTACAGTGTTGATCGACTCAATCATTCAAAGTTCTTGAAGTTGGAGGGGTTCTAACAGAGTTGAGTTCTTGGAAGAAACTTTCGGGATTAGCTGAATACAAGTGTTGGTAGAAATTTAAAGAGTGAGTCTTGGAATTTTGTAAAACCAATTGTATTTGTAATAACTGTTTATTTTCTAATAGTGGATTGTTTCTTCTGTAGGCGTGGCCTCGTGCATTAAGAGTGAGGATAAGAATCCTGGTGTTATTTTATGTTTTTGTTGTGTGAGTGTATCGTATGCTTCAGTGTTACAACATTAACTTACAACACTGCTCGAATCCGAACATCCAGGATTTTTGTATTAATATATTGATTAGTAGGGCAATATATTTTATCAAACACAATTTCTTCCAAATTTCTTTCCTCAATACAAAACAACTATATGTTATTTTTTTCAATGCATTTTTCTTCTAATACACATATTTTCCACTACAAAATTCTCTCTCCCAAAACATTTCTTCCGAAAACCCCCGGTCACTATTAGCAGAAATGTTTGCCATTATTTATTTGCTGCTTAATTCTTATCATGATTCCAGAAAAGAAAATGTAGGAGTATAAGAATTTTCTGAGTATTTGGAAGCAGTATATGCTCTGAATGAATCATCATTTCCAAGCCTAACGAAGAATTTAGGCATGAGATATGATATTATTCCTTTTCAATAAGAGGTATTTTTGCAATTAAAGTGGGATATTCTTAATTGATATGACCATTTACCAATAATATAAGGGCATTTGCATGGAATTTAATCCAGAATCAAATGCTTGGAATTATTGTACATTGGATTTTATCATGGCACGAGAATTTTGAATGAGAAAAATGGATCAGCCTAATTAACTTAATGTATTGCAAAGTGAATGAGATCTTTTATTCCAAAAGGTTATTTCATATCACATTCAATTACATGGATGATTATCATATTAATTTTGAAGCATAAATCAAGCCTAAATCGTGCATGGGTTTTCAATATGGCTAATTTTTATACACATGACAATTATCTGTACAGTGAAATATGAAATGAAGCACGCTCTTGGAACAGAAGATTTCATCCAACAGATGAAAATTGATTTATTATTTATTATCCTCTTTCTCTTTAAAGAAAGATAAAATAAAACTAGTAAATTAATTTTGTAAGGAATATATTTACCTTTTATAATTATAATGGCAACATGCCCCTTGGGATGGCCGAGTTAGAGTAGGTGAGCACGAGATTTCTCCTACCAAAACATTATATGTACAAGGATTTACCCAATACGTTCCTCTAGTATTTTATCCCAATCGTAAGTTGACCTAACGAAATTTTCGGGCATCTCAAACAATTTTCTGAACATTAAAAAATACTCATGCAGTGCTGTATACAGATTATGATAAGACAAAAATGTCCTTTAGTTGTTCACAAAAGATTACAAAAAGCCCCACGCCATGCCGACTATTAGATCTTACAAAAATATCCTTCAATTTCAAAATAAACGACATATTATGCCTAATGATTATCTATCACCAACATCATAAGCATATCTACAATTAGTAAATAAGAAAAATGAAATTATAAACAAATAAATAAAACACAAGAATAACTACCCACAAATTACATATATAATATTTGAAAAACCTCCCTCAAAATCTTACAAATACATCTCTCTGACGAAGAAGAAATAATATCAACCATTCTGTTTTTTCATAAACTAAAGAAAAGGTCCCAAACTAGATGATGGTAATTTTGTCTATCTACCTCTTTTTTTCTTCGTCAATTTCTTTTTCCTTTTCACAATTTCTTCATGTACATTATCGATTTTAAACAAATTCTATTAGTTTTATCGCAGTCCTTCAAACTTCGGTAATACTTATCATTGAACCATAAGCTTGTAGCTCAACTGGTATTGCTCACCCTTTGTAAGGGTGTTGAGAAGGGTTCAAACCCTGTATTTTTCAGTTTATTTGAAATTCATCACATCCTCTCCAACCACTACTCCCAACTTATTTAAAAAAAATGATATTTATCATTGAAACTAGTTAGCTTGAATTTTTGTAATTATCCTAAACCTCAAGAGTACTTTTTGCAATTAACCCTTATTTTTATAAACTAAATATGAGTTCGCGTATTTGAAATAGAAAGGTATTAATGTTGATGCCTCAATCAATTTCATCTTGTTTTATAAGAAAACAAAAAGAATAAAGAACAAAAACTCGATATCTTTCAGTTTTCACTTTCTTTAGATTTATTTCATTCCCTCCAATCGATCTTAAAAAAAAGATTTCTTAAAACTCATTAACAAAACAAGAAAGCGATTTAAGAGTCCTCTCAAATCTCAAATTCTCACTTACAAAACATGAGACCTCCTCTAAATTAATTTCTACATCAACTTATGTTATAAGGTTCGAGTCTCATCGCCGTGGCTGTTAGTTTATGTATAATAAATAGTTTTTTGTATTTAAAATATTGATGCTATATAAATAATGTACTTATTTGTGTAAATTCAAAAAAAAAATTGAATAATTGATAGTTTATATGTATTCAATCCAAAATCTCCCTCCAAAAAGAAAATTTCCTCCAGAAAGAAAAAAAGTTGTATTCCTACTCACTCGGGTTCAGAAGATATTTCATAGCTCGAAATTTCCCAGCTCAAGTTTCTCTGACAAGAAAAATCAGTAAGGGCAAAACCGTAATTTTATAGGAACGAAGGGAAAAAAATATGTGGTACGCTTACGAAGGCGCACCCAGCAAAAATGACATCCTACTCAGACCATCATTCTTGTTACTTGTCATTGCTTCCTTTGGACTATAAAAAAAGGGCAAAAAAAGCCTTAAATTTCGTGGCCTTTTGGTAATTTTCTCTTTTTTATTTTGGTCGTAAATGGCATTATACCAAATTCAAAGAAGTAGCTTTACAAAACAATTAAAAAAAATATATTACATTTTGAGTTTGAATGATTAACACGATGTTGTACAAGATCATAACAATGTAGGAACGAAACTAGATTAATCGAATCGATAAATTAGCCTTTGACATATATTATATTTCACGTGATAATTACAAAAACTACCCGTTGGGTTTAATTTAATTACAGAAGAAAAAACCTACATGCTTCAGAAAATTACAAAAAAAAAAAAAAACAGTGAGGATGTTTGATTTTATATTACATTTCACCCCATTTATAAACAAAAATATTTCAAACACTCCATTTACATTTGTAAAAACATTGTAATTACCCCCTTACATTTAACACAAATTAAAACTAAAATTCTAGGAGTTTTTTTTATAGTAATTTTCAAACATATCTAGTTTTTTTTTAATTAACTCAAACCTTAGGGGTAGTTTTTGTAATTATTCTTATTTTTAAGTTATCATTTGTCTTATGAATATGGAATTACTATTAGAGTCCATCTTTTTAATGAACTCAATATAGCTGCCAATTCCATAGATCGAGATCGACATCTTCCCACAATTTGAACTACTAACAATTTTGTCTCAATTTCAAATACCAATAATCAAACGACAAACACTTGATCAGTTTCAAGCTCAAGCCATTTTTAGATCACATAAGAAAAAAGTAAAAAGATATATAGATAAATAAATAAATAAATGTTTTTTATTTATGCGCACATACCCCACTAGGTAGAATCCCGACCTCTCTCACAAAGGAAGGTGAAATTATCACTAGGCCAAATTACTGATGATGATAAATAAATGTTATACGCGCGTGTTGTTCACATATGTGACAAAAATGAAAAAACGATCTTTGAGTTAGGCATCAAATTGTTAGCGCTTTCGGTTTTCAACATTTGTAACATCACTAATATTGCTATCCTTCTCAGAGAAGGAATTGGTAGAAGACAGAAAACGGTACGATTTTTTTTTTCTTGCTATTGTTCTTTCTAGTTGAAGGTATAATGCGGACAAGTTGGTGGGAAGGTGGGAGTGAGCGGAGCCAGGACAATCGGTAAGGGGGGCCAAGAGTAGGGGTGTCAATTTTGTCGTATTTCGTGTTCGCAGGTCGTGTTTTGACACATATATTACAGGTTTGACACGAACTCGAACACGACCTGTTTAATTATTTGTGGCAAGATACACGATACGAACACGACCCATTTATGATATGGGTAACCCGATATGACACGAAAAACCTATATAATTTAAAGTTGACACGAAAAAAAAAATAAAAAAATGGAGAAAAAATTGAAATTACAAATAAAAAATACATTAAATATTAAAAAATTATTAAATTCGTGTTAGGCTCGTGTCGGGTTATCGTGTCGTGTCATAAATTGACGCCCCTAACCAAGAGTAAAAAATAAAAGACCACGTTTGTGTATATATACAAGATAATAAAGTTTATATAATATTACATTTGTATCAAAATAATATATTAATATTCATTAGTAAATATTTACAAAATACATCATTAAATTCTTAACTTGTTTAGAGTCTATTTTGCATATCTCGAAAACCATCTATAATTTAATTTAACTTTTTTTTTGTAATTTTCTTTTCAATATATATTAGCAAATAATTATGAGAAACCCATCTTTTAATGAATAGATAATATAATTTTAGGATGATAATAAGATAAAATAAGACCCACAAAATCTCCAATTTAATTTACTATTTTTATGGAATAATTTTTATCCAACAAAATTATGACGGATGCCAAAATATTAAATAATAAAAATATAGATACTAAAACGAAAAAAAGAAAAAAGTTGGGGAGGCCAGGGCCCCCTGATACTCCATGTGGCCCCGCCACAGGGACAATTACTAGGAGGAATAGAACTTGAAACCTTAATTCATCAACATATTTAATACTTTCAGTACTAAAAGCATCTTACAAAAGTATTGTTCTGAACAACTTAATTATGCTAAGAGTTTATTAGAAGAAAAATAAAAGAACAATCTCCATGCAAATAGCATTAGAATTTGACAATAACCTCTAATGCATTAGAAACATGTCAATAATCATCACCAAAGAAATTAGTTAAGGGCGCGTGTGTGCAAATTCTAAAAAAAAAAAAAAAGCGATTCTCCACTTCTTAATGGAAAAAAGTAGTTGATTTTGCGTCTAGAAGTTGAGAATTTCTTTTAGAGTTAGCAAACACTGTTTGATTTTAAAGTGTTTATTTCTGTAAACTGGATTACTAAAGAACAAGAACTATCTATTACAGAGGAAAAGAACAGAATCGAAAAATTGCAGAAACGTAGAGGCGAGTAGAACTCTATCTGCAAGATAAACACGCCTAGTCACGATGGAACAGACGTGTTATCCCTAAAGATACAACACCCACGTCCTTGAAATAGCAACACTTCAAATTTCATGGCTCTTATCGAACTAAAATGTGAAAAACTGAGTATACTTATGCAAATACAAAAGATAAAAAATGATAGAATGATTGTGTGCTCTGAACAACTACAATGCAACCTATTTATAGGACTTCCAACAGGTAAGGGGCCTCTTTACTATAGGGCAGTAACTTAAGGGATAATGGGCTGAAATTTAAATCCAGGGTAGTGGGCACTCTTCAATTGCCACTATGATGTAACTTCAAGTAGTGGCCAAGTAGTGGGAGATCACTAAGATAGTGGTGTCCATTTTAAGTCATGACTTATCATTTTTATTCTTCCAGAAATAAAAAACAAATGTTTTCTGAGCAAAACTAGGCCCAGTCCAGTCGGGACACGAGCGCGCGCGTGTGGCCTTACTCACCACACATCACATGTGTATAGTTATTTCATCTTGCACACCCACTTATATATTGATATATTGAATAAAATTAGTATTTTATTCCTATGTAGGATAAGTGTCTTTTCACATTCGCATAATCCATTATCCCATTTTCAAGTGACTATTTTGTGTATTTTATTTCTTACTCATCGCGAATTGGTTTCGAGAAGTTAAATATACTACATTCATCTAATCAAAACGTAGATTATCATTTTAATATTTATTTCCTCCAAAATTAAATAATTAGTCATTAAAAAATTGGTCAAAGTTAGATCATCAACCAATACTTTTAAAACTAATTTCCAACAAACACTCCCTAAATCACCCAAAAGACTGAAAATGTTCATTTACTTTTTTTGAGAAGACTCATTTTTTGCTATATAGACAGCAGGAAAAAATGACAATAATCTGCTTAGTTAGGAATAATCATATCGTAACGAAATGGAGTTTTTGATACGTACTGAAATAGTTTGCTCTTATTTGATATTGATAGTTCACATTTATAGATTATAACTGATACGGTCTAATTTGACTTATTAAATTGGATCAATAGAATTTAAGATTCAAATTAATACAAATATGAATTCTATTAGAGCTATAATCGATGAAATCCTAAAATGATTTTTATTTTACACTTAGTTCGTTCCCTTTCTTTTTCTTCTCTTTTGAAAAAAAAAGAAAAAAAAAAGCGACAATAAAGAAATGAATCAGATCAATGTTCTTGACGTGCACTATAAGTGTATACTTATATTATTTGAACTCTAATGGATTTCAATATTTCATGTTATCTTTTCCTCGCATAAGAAAAGCAAACCTTTTTCCTCATTGAAAGTGGGGAAAATTATTGCAAAACTTTTTTGTTATCCTCAATTTAGTGGATTTCAGGCTGGTCTAATTGGAGACAGCCTTTGTGTGATTGCAAATGATTTAGCCAATGAGCTTTCATTACAAATAAGCAGCCCTTGGGTTACCAACAGGGTACCAATTGACAACTCCTATCTTGCCCTTCATTTCATGCATTCCATATGAGTATTTGACTAGGCTATCAAAGCAAGGGAGTGTTTGCAAAAACTAGAAAAAAGTGATTTTTTTTTTCCCATTTAAAAGTAGATAATTATTTTTTGCTTCTAATTCTGCTTTATTTGACAAAATCTAAAAGCAAGGGAGGAGTGGCCTTGTATGGATATATTTCCAAGTCCAATTTACAGTTTCTAGTGTTGGAAAATGAATTTTCAGACTTTATTGATTTTCGTGTGAGAATTGAGAATATGTTTGGTTTGTTGCCTGAATTTATATTTGGAAATAAAAATATGTTGGGTTATATTTGGTTGTTTTTTTCAAACGAATATTTCCGTAAAAAAGTGAACTGGAAATGAATTCTGAGAACTTCCTAAACAAACAAAAACCCATTTCCGGAATAGTTGGAAAGTTGAAAACTACTCTTGAAAACACAACCATACAAGGCCTTAGATTTCTAATTCTACTTCTTGTTTGACTTGTATACACAAATAAAACACTTTGACAACTTATTTATCAAACACTCTCTCTTTATAACTTAATATTCATTTTACAACTCATCCATCAAACACTCTATTTTAACCTAATCAATTTGCAGTTTCTATTTGTAAACACTACAAACTTCTAATTCTCAATTACTTGTCACTTAAATCACTTATTCCAAAGCAGAAATATTTGCAAACACTTCCAAGTAACACACAACAAAATTCTTTTTTTTTTAAATAAAGAAAAAAACATGCTTTTCAAGGGACACACTATTTTAGCTCAAGTGGTATCACTCACCCTTTATAAGGGTATTAACCAGGGTTCGAACCCTATATCTTTCAGTTTTTTAGAAATTTATCTCATCTCCTCCAACCAGTACTCCCAACTTATTAAAAAAAGGGAAAATAAGATTTTTAGTCCTGTAAGTTGGACCTTTTTGAGAATTAGTCCTCTAAGTTGTCACCTTCATGTTTTAGTCCTTTAACTTTCAAATTTCTAGATATTCAGTCATTTAACTCAATAATTTTACTTTTGGTCCTATAATTTAACATATTTTAGAAATTTAGTCCTATAACTTAGCAATAGTTAAATTTAACTAATTTATGAAAGAGTTAGTATCCACACTTCACATTTTTTATAGGACCAAAATTAAAATAACTAAACTTACTTTTTTAAAAATTAAATTAAATTATAAAAGGAATTAAAAATTACATTAATTTGATTAATAACAAATTTAGATAAATAGAAATTTCTAAAACAATAAACAAATTTTAGGAAAATCAAAATAATTACATCAAATTAGTAAATTAAGAATAATTTGTCACATTTATATAATTAAATTTTAGTAAGGAGAATTATCTCCAAAAAGTGGATCTAGAGTAGTTTACAAGATTCATTTATTTCAGAAGGTTAAAAAATTAATGCTTGAAATATTTTTAAAAAAATAATTAAATTAAAAATTGATTAATTAAAAAATAATATTTAATTAATAAATTAATGCTTGAAGTCTTCTCACCAAGGGTTAATTACAGAAATATAATACATAATTCTTAAAAGTTTTTAATAAATCTAGTCTCTAATACCATTTTTAAGCACCAGGATAAATAGATTTGAAAAATTGAGATAAAAAAGTCTATTTTAAACTTAAAGGACCAAAACGCACAATGTCTTAACATATAAGACTAAAAATAAACTAAAAATGTAACTTACAGGACCATAAAACTAAAGATGCAAACATATAGAACTAAATATCCAGTTCAATATAAATTTCTAGGACTAAACCACAAACCTGCCAAGATAAAGGACCGAATCTCAAAATAGGCCAACTTACAGGATGCAATTTCTCATTTTCCCTTAAAAAAAGGGACAAACTATTTTACAATATTTGACCCTATGTTTGGCCCCTCTCTCATCAACTTTAAATTGCCAACTTTACAAAGCTCTCATGCACAAGATTAGCTTAGAAAAAAATAGCAAGATCTTGTGGCAGTTTTTGGCAACTCCAGAATAAGCATAGGATATAAAGATGCAGAGGATGTAAGAGAATGTGCTGTCGAGCATTAGTACTCGTCCATCATTCCAAAATTCTTTTCCCTCTCCATAAATTTTGTGATCTTTTAGTAATAACTCGTCACAAAACTAGACATACGATTAATTATACCGTTTTTTTTTTCTCTTGAATCTTTGTCGTGAAATTATGGTGAAATTCTCCAAGCAGTTCGAGGGCGAGGGCGAGTTAGTTCCTGAATGGAAGGAGGCGTTTGTCGACTACTCGCAACTGAAGAAGGATCTCAAGAAAATCCATCTCCTCAACAATATTCACAACACGAATAACAAACAACCGAAGAATTCTTTTTTATCGTCTTTGAGAAAACACGCTTTTCTTGAACACAACCAAACAGACCATAGGCTCATTCAAGTACTTTCACATTCAGCACCCCTGTTTTTTTTTCCGTGTAATTTGATTGCATAACATATATACGATTTTTTTTTCTTTAGGTTCACAAGAAGCTTGCAGGCTCGGGTAGTGAAGGGGATTTATACGAGACTCAACTGCTGGAACAATTTACTGATAGTAGTGATGCTGCAATTGAGTTTTTTGCATGTTTGGATCATCAACTTAACAAAGTGAACCAATTTTTTAGAACAAAGGAGAATGAGTTTCTTGAAAGAGGTGACTCGTTGAAGAAACAAATGGAGATTCTCGTTGAGCTTAAAACGGCGCTAAACCAAACACGGTCTAAAGGGCCTTCTTCTCAGGATTTAAAGGATGATTATTCAATATCAGGCACCATATCATGTGGTAAAAAAACAAACTTCCTCTGCTTTGTTCATGTTTGAATAACACTTGCAAGCTGAAAAAAACTTAAATACTCATTTAGGCACTACAATTGATCTTGGTAGTTCAAGAAGGCCGTAACTTTCTGTAATCATACGAAATGAGCATCATTTTCTGCTTTTTTTTTGGATAATTACAAAAATTACCCCTGAGGTTTGGGTTAATTATTAAAAGACCCGGTGATGTTTGAAAATTACAAAGAACTCCTTGAGGTTTGATTATGTGTTAAATAGGATAATTGCAATATTATTACAAATGTAAGGGGAGTATTTGAAATGTTTTTGCTTATGGAGGAATAACGTGTAATACATAATCAAACCTCGTGTTTTTTTTTTTGTAATTTTCGTAACATGAGGGTATTTTTGTAATTAACCCAAACCCCTGGGGTGGTTTTTGTAATTATTCCTCTATTGTGGCTGTGTGTGATTCTGCAATCTATAGATACAAAGAAGTGATAAAAACTTTAAATTTGCTTTAGCTGATAAATATATTGAAATAATTACAAAAACTACCTTGAAATTTAGTTTCATTTAAAAAAATCCACATATCTTTCAAAATTACAAATATTTTTCTTAAAACACCCACCGTAGGCTGAAATTTGTAAAAGAGAGAAAAAAAGTTCAAATGGGTATTTGTAATTTTGAAAGATATCTGGGCTCTTTTGTAATTAAACTAAATTTCAGGGATAATTTTTGTAATTAACCCTTTTATATTGGTACTATGCTTTTTTTTTTTTTTAACATTCTTATAAAATGTTTACTGATTGTATTTTGGTTTTGTTTGGTAATAGATGGAGAGTCTATCAGGGACAGTGCAGATACAGAGCAGTGTTTGGAGAATTCAACTGATGAATTGGACAAATTTGATGTCGAATTTTCAGACACATCGAGATCAACTGAACTAGGAAACTCAATTAGAATGAAGAAAGAGAAAGGGAAAATGAGGTCTCTTTCGGGCCGAATTATTAACTGCCGAGGAAAAAGTTTAAGAATTCACATTCCTCTCACAAATCCAACACGCACATTTTCAGCTATCTCATATTTGCTTTGGGATGATTTGACAAATCAGTCCTCTAAGAAATGTGGTACAGAGGGAAATAAGCTGCATATTAACAGAAAAAAGCTACACCGTGCAGAAAAAATGATTAAAGGAGCATTTTTAGAGCTCTACAAAGGATTAGGATACCTTAAAACTTATAGGTATGGTCATTTGTTGGTATAATTGGATTGCAGTGACTTATAATTTTTGAGAGAAAAAAGTTACAAAATGTTTTCTCTGAATTTTATCAGGAATTTGAATATGCTTGCATTTGTAAAGATTTTGAAGAAATTCGACAGAGTAAGTATTAGCGACGAGTTCATCTTTTTCATGTGGGATAATTACAAATACTACCCTTGAGATTTAGTCTAATTAAAAACAAAATCAGTTATTTTTCAAAATTACAAATATGCCCTTGACAGATGTTTTATTGCATTTTTTAAAGGGGGTGATTTGTAAAATAAAGGGATAATTACAACCCCCCTAAGGTTTGGGCTAATTACAAAGAAATTCAGAGTTCTTTGAAAATTATAGAAAACCCCTTGAGGTTTGATTCCGTCTTATATTTTTCCCGGTGATTTTCAAAAACATTTCAAAAACCCCTCACATTTACAATAACATTACAGTTACCCCCTTAAATTTAAGGCAAAATGAAACCTGAAGGGATGTTTTTGTAATTTTGAAACATCTATGGATTTTTTTGTAATTAACCCAAACCTCTGGGGTGTTTTTGTAATTATCCCTAAAATAAATACAAACCTCAATGCCTTAAGGGTAGTTTTTGTAAATATTCCTTTCTATTTTTCTCTAGTCATGACCAATAACTTTATGTAATTTCAGGTGACTAGTAAACAAATTCTTCCCATATACTTAAGAGTGGTTGAAAGCTCCTACTTCAACAGCTCAGACAAGGTAAATCAAGAAAGCCGAAAAGTCAAAATATTTTGTAAAATATCAGGCGAACAAGAAAAACACAATAACTGTGTGGTGTAACATTTATGTATACATGCTGTTAGAATGGAAGATGATTGGATGTGGGGTTGCATATATACATATCCCCATCATCAGATTATTTTCAGACAGTATAAAGTGGTAATCATGTAGTTACATGACTAAAATTGCAATTTACCCTGTCCCACATAATTTTGTCTAATTAAGTTTTAAGTATTATGACAGGCTTTGAAGTTAGCAGATGAAGTTGAGGGAATTTTTGTCAAGCATTTTGCTGGAGATGATAAAAGAAAGGCCATGAAATACCTTAAACCAACTCAGAAAAAAGAATCACATTCTGTGACATTTTTCATTGGTGAGTTTAGTTTCTTGCAATAATTCAAACTTGCAGTACTTGATTAAAAAGAAAAAAACAAAACAATAAAATTAAAAAAAAGAAGAAAACATTCAAAATTGGTTCCCTTTTTGTGTACTTTTTCAGTGGAGATTTTAAATCAGCTGTTAAAGAGTGAAAACTTAAAATTGTCACCATAGGACAACCTGACGACCTTGAATCTGCCACTAAATCCTAAACAAAAAAGGATCAAATAGGGGTCCACTCTTTGGCAGTGGACTATAAAGAAAGACCAATTTGAGGCCATTATAGTTTGATTGACTATAGTATTTAAACTTTAAACTTTTTTCAAGTACTGAAAGACAACTTTCCTTTTTATGCTTGGAATGATGGACATGAAACAGCAGATGTCCATTTTCCACAATTTTGTGAAACAAAACAAATTAGGTCTAATAGCTTATAACATAGTGACATGCCCGAAAAATATTTAAATCTAGCATTAGATTTATAATGTTTTCAACGTAACAATTATAATCTGTACTTGACAATTTGACTGATCATTTTGCTTATTCTTTACCATTAATCAGGCTTGTTTACGGGTTGTTTGCTAGCGTTTTTCGTTGGATACATCATCATGGCACATATTACAGGAATGTACATAACTAAATCCGACACAATGTACATGGAAACAGTCTACCCTGTCCTTAGGCAAGCATTTAATTCAATACATTGATATTATTAAATGGTTCATCTATTATAATTAATATGGTACCTAAAGTTTGTGGTCTAATTTTGCAGCATGTTTAGTCTATTATTCCTACATGTCTTCCTCTACGGATGCAACATTGTTATGTGGAGAAAAACGCGAATCAATTATAGCTTCATCTTTGAACTTTCGCCAACGAAAGAACTCAAGTACAGAGATGTGTTCTTGATTTGCACATCATCAATGGCTGTTGTAGTAGGGATTATGTTTGTACATCTCGCGCTTGTTGCAAAAGGGTATTCTTATGCTCAAGTTCAAGCGATCCCCGGGCTTTTGCTACTGGTAAACTCTTGATCATAACACAACGTGAAATCTGTCAATTAATATAAGAGAAAACTATAGGTACTGCCATCGAAGTTTCAGTGTAATTATAGAAAAAATCAAGGGGAAGTTTGTAATTTTAAAAGAAAATTGGACTTGTTTGTAATTAGATAAACATTAGGGGTAGTTTTTGTAATTGTCCCTTAATATAAACAAAACTATGTTATGTTGGTACTAAGTAAAGAATCAATTATTTTGCAGGGTTTCATTTTAGTGTTGGTGTGCCCTTTCAATATCATCTACAAGTCAAGCCGTTACCGTTTCCTTTCTGTAATAAGAAATATCATTTTAACACCCCTGTACAAGGTTGTAATGCTCGACTTTTTCATGGCTGATCAACTTTGTAGCCAGGTAAGCATGTAAAATTTCAAGTACTAGTGATGTATTTACTAGTAGAGCTAATTACAAAAAAATATCGTTGAAGTTTACTCTAAAATCTAGTTATTTTTTAAAATTACAAATATCCCGTTGAACTTTTTTTTTTTTTTTTTTTCTATTTTACAAATAGGGACGTATTTGTTAAAAAATACAAACCTGAAGGGTTATTTGTAATTTTGAAAGATAATTGGATTATTTTGCAATTAGGCCAAACTTTAATGGTAATTTTTGTAATTGACGCGTACTATTACAAACATTTTTCTGAGATGGTTTTTGTGTATTGTGAATCAGGTACCCATGCTTAGGGAATTAGAATATGTGGCATGCTACTATATAACTGGAAGCTACAAAACTCAGGATTATCAATACTGTATGAGAACCACTTATTACAGGGATCTTGCTTATGCAGTTTCTTTCCTACCCTATTACTGGAGAGCTATGCAGGTTTAGCTATAACTCTTCTATTTCGCTTCTTAATCCAACAATTTAGAAATAATTCCAAAAACTACCCCTCAAATTTAGTCTAATTAAAAAAAAACTTTAGTTATCTTCAAAATTATAAATACCCCACCTCTCCTAAGGTCATCTCCAACCCATTACACCAAATTTGGTGTAAAAACCACAGGAAATTTGGTGTTTTGGTGTAATTTTTGTCAAAACTATTTCCAACCCATTACACCAAATCTTACACCAAATAAATATTTTATTCTTTTTTCTTCATTACCAAATTTATTTATTTATACAATTATTTCATTTACTTTTATTTTATTATTGTTAATGTAATTGACTATAAATTTTCATTTAATTAATATTATTAAAATTAATATTAGCATTTCCTTTAGTATACATTATAATTATTTGTTATTTATTAAAATTTATAGAAAATGTTAATTAATTACTAAAATCATCTTATATAAATTATTTATATATAAAACGAGGATACAATTGAAATTTAAATTTGATGTATAAGGGAATTTGAGGGCAAATGTGGGATATTGCATTACATCAAATTTGGTGTAAATGAATAGTGTTACTTTCACTACACCAAATTTTGGTGTATAGCTTAGAGTTGGGTTGGAGAGGTATTTTTGCATATTTGGTGTAATAAGGTGGGATTTGAAGTTAAGTTGGAGATGGGCTAAGGGTGTAATTTGTAAAAGACAAATTACAAGGAGGTATTTGTAATTTTAAAAAGTAACAGAGCTTTTTCTGTAATTAGGCTAGAATTCAGGGGTAGTTTTATAATTAACTCAAGAATTGATGAAATTCTTATTGAGAAGTTGCTAATTTGTAATTTGCAGTGTGCTCGAAGGTGGTTCGATGAAGGCCATAAAAGCCATTTAGTAAACCTCGGAAAATATGTGTCTGCAATGTTGGCTGCCGGAGCCAAAGTGGCGTACGAGAAGGAAAAAAACAACGGTTGGCTTTGTGTGGTTGTTGTGATGTCAAGTGCTGCAACTCTGTACCAACTGTACTGGGATTTTGTGAAGGATTGGGGTTTGCTACAGTTACATTCCAAGAATCCATGGCTAAGAGATGAATTAATGCTTCGACAAAAGTTCATTTACTTTTTCTCCATGGTATTTGCTAATGTCCCTCTCTGTCTTTCATTCCAGGGGTCACATTTCAACACAAAAACAAAAATTTTATCTTAGTTTTTGGGATTTATTCTTCGTAATTCTCTTTAAATTTTTCATATAAGATTCTAGTTGCAAATATCACCAACCAGAATTGATAATTTTAAGTATTAGTCTTTGTCAGTGTTCTAAAACTCGAGCTAGGCGCCACATAGCCAACAAGAACTCGTAATCGGCCAAAAAATTGGATTTGCCCAAAACAATCGTTGTTTTTAGGCTGTTTTTTTAAAGCAAAATTATTACTTTTTTAATCTTTGAATGTGATCTTTATTTTATTAGAATATTTGGTCATATTCAAATATGCAGTGTACTTATGTTAGATTGTTCATATCTTTGAAGGTTTAATGATTGTTAATAGGTGTTATTAAAAAACAATCGAAAACCAGGTTAATTATGCCTTTATTCTAGGCTCTGGTCTGGCGGCCGCCTAGCGAATTTTAGAACATTAGTTTTTGTAATTGGAAATTGAGCAAAATCCTTCACTTGATGCAGGGACTCAACCTTGTTCTACGGCTAGCTTGGTTGCAAACTGTTTTTCACTATAATTTCGGAAAAGTAGACTACAGAGTAACCATGCTATTTTTAGCAGCACTCGAGGTTGTAAGAAGGGGCCAATGGAATTTTTACAGGTAAAGTTAATTGATCTTATGTTCTATAAGATGTCACTGGGGTGCTAAAACGCCATATGAAACACGATAGAGAATATGAGATCCAAACTAGATTATGGTTTCAATATTGTTAAAATCTATATTTTATATCGTTTATCGCATAATTGATCAGTCGCCTTTCTTTTTTTTTTTTGAACAGATTGGAGAATGAGCATCTAAATAATGCAGGCAAATTTAGAGCTGTGAAGACAGTACCACTTCCTTTTCATGAAGTGATGGATGAGCAAGATTGAGAGCAATTTGCTACACTTGCTGACAAAAAAATTACTAATTAGGCAATGCCAATTATTCCCCCAATTGTTTCAAAGTAGAAATGAGATTATCATTGTACAAGTTGATTGATGCTCAAGATCATGTCAACTTGACTTTTTTTCCCCTTTTTTTTGGGTTTTTTGTTCGGTTTTTGATACCTAAAATTCTTCTGTGTTAATATCTTGTTGACACAGAGGTCGGGGTTCAATTCCCACAGGCCCACTTTTCTACTTCGTAAAAGTCCGTCAATAATTCCCCACCTAAGTTGGAGACTACTAAATTCATGAAAATTATAATTCTTTCTTGGAAGAGACTACTATTCAACTTTGTATCTTTTGAATTTTAGACCTCAACCGCTATTGATATTTGTTGTTGTCTTTCTATTGAATGATATGTCGATTTTAGAGAAGTGGTGTTGTGAGGAGAAAAATTTAAAAAAAAAAATTAAATGATGTTGGAAATGTATTTGACCTAATGTGCTTCATAGACTACACAAATTTAATGTAGAAAAGAGAAATGCTACATGGATCTGTTTACAAGCCACAATCATGTAAAAATTAATAAATTCTAAAGGATTGCCCACATACATAATGAAATGTTACAGGCACACTTCATGATAAAATCATTATAGCCACATCAATAAATTATTTAGACAAGATAAAAGATATGGAGAGACTGTTCGGTCTGTTATTTATAGAGATCGATAGCAATTTGTAGCCTATGTGAGACAATATTTCATCCAAATATATAATGTATTATTTGAACATAAAATCTATATAATATCAAACCATCGATTCATAGTTACTTCTGAATCTGGAATTCTTTTGAAAATGACATTGACATGATACATATAATTGTTCCAATCTTTTTTTTTTTTTTTTTAGTACAGTGGGGATAATAGGAAAGAAATCACAGATGCTCAGGATCCAACCCACGTCAATCACTCTAATTGATGTTTAATATTTTGTGGCTTAAATATTAGAAGCCCAACAAAACAAATTAAAGAAATTCACTTATTAAGCTCAAAATCATGGGCCCAAATGGGTCGCACCAAATGAAAATGCTTTCCCAAAAGCCTATAAATGTCAATTTCCACCATCGTATTAGAAGTACTTTCTAATCATTTACGTATTCTTGATTTCTATATTTCTTGCTCTCTATTTCTCTCTGAAATTGAATAGCGAACCAAGACAATCACGGTGCGATCCCCTAACGACTTTTTGGTGCAGGCTATAGCTAATTATGTTGAATCGAAGGAGACTTTTAGCTTGGAGTTTGTCACTCGAGGTAATACCACATCAGTACTAATTCATCATTAAAGACATCACAAATAAGACCTCCAAAAGGCTTTTAATAAATTTCAATGGAATGAGACCATGTACAAAAAAAAAAAGTTAGAATCTTGAGTTACATCACCTTACCCATTAAATCTAATTGTATGTCTTCAATAAGACACACTAAATCTAGTTTTTACAATCAACAATGTTTCCCAAACCTCAAAGCAACATAAGCCAAGACCCTATACCCAACCAACATCATCACCAAAGCAACAACATCCACACCCATATTATGAACTCCAAGATACTTAATAGCCGGAAAATCAACAACCCTGCAAACCGAACCTAGCCCACAGTCGTAAACATCGTTGTCCGAATATTGCACCCCTACAAGAAGCCTATAACAGTACTGACTAAACGAAACGATACTTCAACCAATCGATAAACGGTGGAATATGTTGTATGTAATAGCCACTCGCTAGCAAAAACACCAGCATTAGCGGAAGACAACGTCGTCCCCTGTTTTACGTCCATTAGAATGGCGCCAAGGGCTAGCCCGAGGCTCTGTGCAACGAGCACGTTGAGGAGGACGACCGAGAGGGTCAAGAGGAATGTAACGAGGGAAGGTTTTAGGCCACCCATCCAATATGCAATTGTTACGAATATGGTTGGGAGAACAAGCTCCATTGGTAAGTCGCCAATTGTTCGTGCGATGTAATAGGATGAGAGACGGTACATTCCAGAGGAACGTTCTCTAGTGAGCATTGGCCTTTCTTGTGGAAAAACAAATATGGCATTGAATAGTGGGAAGAATCCCCAGAATATTGAGAAGAAAAATAGTAGTCCCACCTGTTGAAAAAAGTGTGACATTTTTTTGATTACAAAGTTGTCATCAATAAGAACTTTTAGATCAAGTTTATTTACAAGGCCAAAAAATCACCACAAAATGATAATTACAAAATCACCATCAAGTTTCAAAATTATATTTTACAATTACATCCATCAATTTTTAAAGTATTATAAAGGAATAATTACAAAAAGCCCCCTAAGGTTTGAGCTAATTACAAAAACACTAAGAAGTTTTTGAAAATTACAAAAAAAAACCTTGAAGTTCGTTTATGTCTTAATTTAAGAGGGTAATTGTAATATTTTGGTAAACATAAGGGGATTTTTTTGAAATTGTTTTACATATGAAGGAGGGAAATTGTAAGACGGATCAAACATAAAGGTTTTTTTTGTAATTTTCAAAATCCCTGAATTTTTTTTTTTTGTTATTAGCCCGAACTTTAGTTTTTTGTAATCATCGATGTTATAAATAGTCAGACGAAAAGTTGGGGCTATTGGTAATATTTTGAAGTTGAGGGGTATAATTGTAAGATATTTAATTACTCTAGCAAACTTGGTCAGCTCAACTAGTTGTTGGGGTAAAATGTAAATTAAAATGACATTAAACCTTAAGGTGATTTCTGTAGTTTTAAAACTTGTTTGGGTCTTTTTTGTAATTACCCAAAACATGAGGGGTAGTTTTTATAATTATCCCAAAAAGAGAGCAATTCTCTTTTAAATTTACAAATATGCCCTTGAGGTTTAGATTTAGTTTACAAATACTCCCGTCCATAGATGTTATTTTTTTAATTATACACATATGTCGAATAGGCAATTGTAATTTTAAAAGATAACTGAAATATGTTAAATCTCAAGGTAGCATTTATAATTGTTACCCCATAAAAATGGGCTAATTTCAGGTTGCTGCCTGGTTACCTGATCTTGAATGTGATTAGCATCAGAATGCCACCATAGAAGTCCAGAAATAATTGCAACAGACATCACTTGAAATATTCTTAAACCGGAATATGACTCGTGCTTTCTTTCTTTTAGGCCCCTGCTTAGTAACACTTTGAATTGCAACCACCAACTGTTGGTCCATTGTTTTTCTATACCTACATTATGAAAAAGAACAAAAGAAAAAAGAAGAATCCAATGTTAAGGCACAAAGATTTTCAATGCTGGCAGAGATATCATATGAACTTTTTACATATAAAGTAGGGATAGTTACAAAAACTACCCCTCAAGTTTGGGGTAATTACAAAAGAACCCCGAAAAGTTTCAAAGTTGCAAAATTCTCCCTAAGGTTTGATTCAGGAGTAACTGTAATATTTTGCAAATGTAAATGGGGTGTTTTAAATATTTTTTTTTATTATGAAAGGGGCAAAGTTTAATGTAGAATCAAATCTCGGGGGTATTTTTGTAATTTTCAAAAACTTATGGGTTTTTTTGTTATTCACTCAAACCTTACCCCTATAAAGTAATTAATTCATTTTGAATTAGGGCAGATAATATTTTACATACTTCTTGAAGGTAATGATTTTCCAGAATGGGGTTGATCATGAGAGCCCTTGTGAATTTCTTCATTGATAAGAGGATGTAAATTCTTTTTATAAGAGTAAATAAGGAACTGTTTGGTTGAGTGAAGATCATCATGGTGATCTTCTCTTCCATGAAAGTCAATTTGATCATCATGTCTTGAATCAGGAGTGACACCTGCATGTACATATGAAGCTGAATTATTACAAATTATTTAATGATTGGTGTTACTTTTACTATTATCTTACTCTTGGATAGGAGAAAAGGAAATATAGTGGGACCAATATAAAGTTATGCTTAGTATTTAAAGAAATGAACCTTTAATTGGTCAAAAGCTCACAAAAAAGAAAGGGAAACAATTTTATATTTTTATGGAAACAATTAAATCATTATATATGTGCCAAATAATTACAAGTTAAAAATTGATAGCCAGGATAATGTTATGTAGGCCTTTTAGGCCCTATAGAGAAAAAGTAATTGAGTAGTTTGATTTATTATCGTTTCAATAGGCCAGCTTTTGAGAATAAATATCAACGTGATTGAAGACTAATTAGCTTAACAAAAGATCAGAAAATGATATAAAGTTTTGGCTTTAACTACGCAATTATTGGGGGAATATGTTTTATGTCAAATCAGGCATTTATAATTTAAAATCAAAAGTTATTCTTTAAATCTAAACCACAAGTGTCATATATAGTTTTATACAATTAAAAAGAAATTAAATATTTCTACGAAATCTTGTTGTTCTGGTTCCTCAAAAGTTATAAAATATGATATATGGAGTCTGGAGAAAGAATGAATTTGAATATAAATAACTCCAAATAGAACAAACAAAACATATATAATATTTTAGCCCCTAGGCATTTTTCCTTTCTTGAATATTTATTCCCAAACATTGACTTTCACAATTAATCATAGTACATAAACAAATCATGACAAGAGTTAGAATATTTGTACAATACTTTTTCACCAAAATTCGCCAGCTATATAAAGTTTATTCTCGATTAGACCCCCTTTAACAATATTATTATAACACAAACACTACAAGAAAAAACCAGTTTACATACAGAAAAATATGTAGGTAAATGTTAAGAAAAAATTGTAAAGTATAGGTAAAATCATTGTAGACAGAATCTAAAACTGTTGGTAAATACCTACAGAAAATCTGTCGGTAATTGTAAAACTGTCGGTAATTTGTTGGTATAATTTGGGGGAAAATGATATTTTTTATTCTGTAGGTATTCTGCATGTAATTGTAAAATTTAGTGACAAAATCATTTCTGTCTGTAAACTGGAATTTTCATGTAGTGAAAATGCAACAAAAAAAATATATAATAAATTAAATTAAATTAATCCTACAATAAGACTAATTAAATTAATTAAAACATGCAATAATTAGTAAGAAATATCATACCATTTGCAAGATCAAGGAGAAAATCAGCAGGATTAATGAAATCAAACCCAGGCAAGTACCCAATAGACCCAAAATAATCCATCACTCCATTAGCACTACCACAATAAATCGGACACCCTTCGGACAAAACTATCACCTTATCAAACATCCTAAACAACCTACTCGACGGCTGATGAATGGTGGTCACCACCGTCCTGCCGCCACGCGCCGCCCACCGGAGCGTGGCCACAATCCGCTGCGCCGTGGTAGAGTCCAGCCCAGATGTGGGCTCATCCACCAACAAAAGGCTAGGATTCACAAGCATTTCCTGTCCAATACTAACCCTTTTCCTCTCCCCACCGGATATCCCTCTCAGTAATGGGCCCCCAATTACACTATTTCTGCACCTCGTAAGCCCAAGTTCAACGATGATCATCTCGGCCTGGTCCATTTTGTCCTTTTTAGAAAGCGTGCTTGGTAGTTTTAGTAGGGCGGTGTACGTTAGTGTTTCGAGCACGGTTAAGTGTAGGTATAAAACGTCGTCTTGTGTTACGAAACCCGTTTTTCGTTTCGTCGAGCTGGAAAATGCCCGTCCGTTGTATTTGATCGACCCGGAGATTTTTCCGGGGAGCCTTCCGGCGAGAGCTGTTAAGAGCGTTGTCTTTCCGCTGCCTGACGGGCCGAGCATTGCCAGAAGCTCGCCGGGTTTAACGGTTCCGCTGACGTTGTTGAGTATTTTACGTGTTAACTTTGGTTGAGACGATGAACAGAAAAATCCTTGCTTGTTTTGTAAATTAATTGTGTATGATACATCTTCAAACTGAAAATTAAAAATAAAATGGTTAGTTCAAAACAATTGTCTTGGAAACAAAAAAATATGAGTTTCACGATTTTTATAGTAATTAAATATTAAATGACTCACATCTCTTATTAAACCTTTTTTTTCTTTTCTTTTTGGGAGGGGGGCTGGGACATCAACTTAAACTTTTAGATTATATGGTCTTTCAATCAAAATTAAAAAAAAAATTGCGAAATTTACCTTAAGAGTGACGGGATGCAAGGATTCGCGTAAAACGGAAAATCGGACACGGGCCGCTCGATCTTTTTCAGACATTTGATTATCAGGGCACGGGCTGACATTGCTGGATAAACCAGGTCGTTCGATTTGAACAGAAATGCTATCAGATGGATTATTATTCGTTGATGAACTTCCTTTAATACTAGTGTTTTCTTGCTCAGGGGGCAACATTCTTATAGAAATTAAATTTAAGATAGAAAAAACAGAGACAAGAAATTAACTTGTAGAAGATGGAAAATAGTGGAAAAAGGAGACAAGTAGTAGTAAGGGAAGTTAGAATTGGATTGTTGTTTATATAAAGGTATAGGAGGATCACATGCAGAAACAAAAGGGGATTTGTGTGAGCTTTAAAGTGAAAAGAATGCACGAGAAAAATGGATTGTGTTTGTGACTGATGAAATATTGATGCGTAAGCACAAGGCGTTGTTTAATAAAGTCATTATTAAATCTAAAAGTGATTTTTCACCTTTTTCATTTAATACGAAATCTCGTGCTTTATATATTTATGTGGATATTTTATATAAGCAAAAATTTCCGACGTTACTGTGCTAGCTCGTGGATACGGTATGTAATTGATTAAAGTATAAAAACAAAGGAACGGTCTGTCGGTCAACATGATTTAAAAATAATTTCAGAGCTGTCGCAGAGATCTTTTACATATAATGTAATATATATAGAGAAATAGGATCAAATGAGTCTAGGGTATCCAGGTAAGAACGTAGGGACAATTTTGGACTATTGATCTATTATTTGGACGGTTAAGATTTTCCCCCCTTCTTTTATTTTGGCATTTTATTTGGAAGATTTAGAGGGTATTTCAGTCATTTTACAATTAATTAGATTAGGCAAATATTTATTTTAAGTAATATTCCTAGTTTTTAGGAATTATGATATATGTCACATATCTATTCCCTAAAACCATTCACCCACAATCGTCCCTAAAACTTCTCTTTACAGAATTAGTAAAACCCACGTCCCTTCTTCCCAACCATTTCCTTCGTCTTCATAGAGTCATATTCAACCTACAGTCACTTCTTCACAGAGAACTCACCAAAAAAAAACAAGGAGAACACACAGTCCCTTCTTACAACCCACGGTCCATTCTCTTCACAAAAGCAAAATTCTCGACATTTTCCATATTCACGTCATCCACACTGATTTTTGAGAGGTATGTTTTTTTTTCTATAATTTATTTTCGATTTTGGCCTAGGGTTTCTTTAGATTTGTCTAATTTGTTTTGAGATTGTTGGTTTTGAGATTCGGTGGTTTTCTTAGATTGGGGGATTTTGAGATTTCAACGGAAAAAAAATGTATAAATTACCCCTTTGGTGTAATTTGAGAATCCAATGTTGGGAGAATTAATCCTATTTTCTCCAGGCTTTTAAAGCGATCTCTCACAAGGCTTTTAAAGCGATCTCTCACAATGATTTAAATCACAATTAAAAATATAATAAGTATTAGAGAAAATAATTGAAATTATATCCTTGGTTTTTGTATCATAATAATTAATGTTTAAATAAGAATTAATTGCAAACTCAAAAATAACTTCCTAATTTTATATCCTTGATTTTTGGGATTATTTAATTTGCCGATTAAATGTTTGATTGGATTTTAGTAGTTATATATGGAAATAGGAAATTTAATTATTAAGTTGATGATAAATTGATATAGTAAATAAATTTATAATTAGAAGAATAAGGTGGTGGCATGGTGTGCCACATGACTAAGTATGAAGGTGACACATGAATTTGGAAGAATAATGTGTTGACACGTGTACCAAATTACCCAGGTGAAGACATGTGGCAATTTGTTTTTTCTTTTAGTATATAGGGTTGATAAGCCCAAGTTTTAAAATATTTTACAAATACCTTATAATATTTTAATTTTTAATTTTTTTAAAAATATTTTGCAATAATTTTCATATCGATTTATCAACTCATTAAAAAAATTATTATTTTGATAAACAAAAATTCCGCAATCTCTAATGTGGAGTTCTTGAACAACTGATCAAGAACAAATTCGTCGTCGTGTCTGTAGATATAGATTCTGTTCTTACAGAATAATAAAAGTCGCAAGGTTTACGTTAATATTTTACTGGCATCCACTAATTTAAGTAAAATGACAAGTGTTCGATCGATGTAAATTAAAGTGCATTTCATGAAGGCAAATTATGATCCAAAAAATTGATAGACCTCCTTTTAGTCGAATATTCACTACCAATTATTGCACTTTTATTTTTCTTTCCCAGGATCTAAAGAATTTGCTTGCCATATATACGGAGTGATTGCAAAAACTTCTATTTTTCTGGAGAAGTGTTTTATTGTAACTTGTAGTATAAGTAAAAGTAGTTGAAAACCAAAAGTTGACAGTGTTTGCAAATAGAATTAGAAGTTGAGAGTATTTGGAGAAAAAATTGTAAAAGTACTTATTTATTTTTAAAAGTCAAACCATAAGATGACTCAGAAATGTAAATCACATCTTATAATTTCCATGTTTTTAGATTCTAGTTAAGTGAAATAGAATTTGAAGCAGAAATTGACATTCACAACTAAAAATTATTTTTTCTAGCCCAGAACCATAGAAGTATTTTTCTTGTTTAGTGATTGCAAACACTCCTATAATCCCATTTTTTAATTTTTAAAAAGTCTATGACATGGCGATTAACATCACCTAATTAAACAACGTAACTAACTAAAATTCGTGAAGATTATTAGCTAATTATTACATATGACCCTAAACTCACCTTAATTTTCATTCACACAGTGAGACTACCATCATTGAGCCTCAATCTTATTTCTGCGACAGTCATTCGAATTTTTGGCCACTTTTCCATAACAAAATATTATTTTACCCATTTTCTAGTTAAATTGTCCACTTTACGCTTTTTTTCATTTCTTGGGATCAAAAAATGTACCTCACTGATTTTTCGAAAAATGGTCAAGTGTCACCAAAAAAAAACAAAGGTAAGACCGTCAATTTTAGTCAAAATAGCTAAAAAAACATATTTTTAAAAATCATGACTAATTTTCATTTTCACAAAACGTAAATGACCAAATTGTTCTATATATATATTATATACCACTTTCCTACAATATAAAATGGGTTATCTCAGTGAACAATTAATGATAAGGAATATCTAAAATGGCCAAAATATAGATGGTAGAAATCACAATCTACTTTCTCCGAGGAGCAATTGGCAAAAGTCAAAAGTGAAGGGGGATAAACTGAGATTTTCATGAAAGTAAGGGAGAAAAAGTATATTTAACATGATCCCTTTTACGTGGTAAAACATGAGGCGGCCAAGATGCATGAACTTATAAGCTGTTCTAAACAGTGGTAACACTAAGGAGATTTTCCTCAAAAAAAAAAAAAAACACTAAGGAGATACCCACAATTGCTTAGGCACAATAATGCAAAAGAAGAACATCTGATCATCAGCCACTTGTTATAACTACCAATGCAGAATTCGAACCAAATTATAAAATATTTTATCTGTCTATAGTTTATTCGTGTTATTCATTTTAGATGCTCCAAATTACAATTTCATTTAATTCTTTAAATAAAAATTTACTTTTTCAAAATATCAGTTAGAGTCACCATTTTAAATACAATACGAAAAAGTGACACATGTTTTTCATTTTAAATATTGTATTTTATCAAAATATATTTAAAAAAAAAAGATAAAGGGGTGTATATCTAAACTTTGTTTCGTCAAAAAAGTTCAAGTGCTGATTCCAATTTACCTTTATATGTGTCCAATTCTCATTCAATGGGAAAAGATAGTGGTATACATTGTAACGTGTATCTTATAAATAAAGCACTGCTGAAGGTGGTGTCAAAATCATATGAAAAGCGTCTTTAATTTTGGTCTTTTGATTTGAATTTATTTTTTTCATTTTTAAAAATAAATTGGATCATGAGGTTGCTGCTGGTTGGTGATGCACATGTACCGAAATAATCTTATAAGCTAGATTTACTTGTCGTGCCATGAAGTTGGAACTCAAGTTTTTAGGAAAATTCCAAAACATCTGTTTAGAAACTGTTTAAATGAAGTTGTAACCTGTTAAATATTTATATCATTTTTTCGTAAAATGCCACAGAAACCAGAATTCTCAGTGGATCATTTCACTCTTTGTAAGGGTTCGAACCCAGATCTTTCATTTTCAAATTTATTCCCTCCCTCCAACCAGTACTCCCAAACTTATTAAAAAAAATATATTATTTTTTATAATATAGAATATTAAATTCTGCATATGTAATTTACTGATACTATTCGAGTAGGTGGCACCTCATCAACTAAATTTTGGATAAACAGAAAATACATTAATTATTGATGCACTATATGTAGAGCTGTCAAATGGGTCGTGTTGGTGCTAGTTCACCAGGTCAAAATTTCACTGGGCCGCTATTTTGGAGGCTCAAGCCCGCCCAACCTAAAAAAATACACATGAAAAGTCAGTCGACCCGGGATTTCGGGCCCAATTTGGCTCGACATTTTCTAGACTTACAATATCATAGCCTGTCCCTATTATTGGGCCTATCGGGCCGGTCCAATTTTGAAAGCTCTAACTTTATGTACATATATACATACCACAAATACTCCTGTCAGATCGTCTAACGGGTCTTTTTCGTTAGACGGATCCAACCCGATCGGGTTTTTTTTCGTAATTTCATGCATCGGTGGTATATTAATATTTAGGAATAGTGCATCTGAAAAGTATTAGTAGTTTCTCGAAAAAGTATTAGTAGTTACTGGAGTATATTTAATAGTTCTCCTAAATATAATTAACTTTTTATCCCGAAAAGTATTAACAGTCCCTCAAAAAAGTATTAATAGTAACGATGAAATGTATTAGTTTTTCATACCAATACTCTACTCAAATTTCTGCAGCCGTTTAATATACACCAATTGTTTTTCCAACAACTTTTGTATATTCTTCAGTTAAGATTTTGAGCCAGATACAATGTTTAACCAAATTTTTTTGGCAAATGTCATGTTAATGAAGAAAACACATGATATAGGAAAACTCAAAATTCCTATTTACTCTTGAAAAATAGCCAAGATAACCGAACAATACATGATCCGCGAATTTTTCATGGGTCCTGACACGAAGATCTGACCCTGCCTTTGACCCAGCTCACATACTGTCAATCATCCTGACACTCATATGCTAAGTCCCGCAAATCTTGACACTTACTTTAGCGAGAGGAAGCCACGTCTATACCTCAACATCTATAAATAATCCTCGTTGTTTGGCTCGTTATAAGGGTAACTAGTATTTATGATTTAATTCTTTAACTTAATCTTATTCACTTAAAGACATCAATCTGACTTAACCATCGGAAGGTCTTAATCGGTTAGTCTCCCTTGTGTTAGTCTTGTAGGTCTTCTCGAACTCAAATAATTACCCCAGTTCCAGACCACCTAGGCCCAACTAAAAAGATCACCTAACCTGATTTAGAGACAAAAAATGATAATAGATCTAGAGTGTGATTGGATATGAAATCAAAATTTAATGAAGAAAGTTTGATATGATACATAAATAATAAAATAATAATTGGATATAATTAGTGATTGAAAATATGTAAATGAGTGAATAATAAAATTTGTAAGAAAATGTGTAATAATAATAATTGATTTAATGGTTTTTATGAGTAAACGTGGTTGTTGATTGAAACACTATTGAAAGTGAACTTGAAAAAGTGAAAGTGAACAAATAATGTATTTTCAGAAATTTTCATAAATATCATATTGCAGTAAAAAATGTTTTGTAGCGCAATAAATGAATATTGTTGGTTGGCAATCGCACCTTTAAGAGTTAAGGTCCAAGCTCTCAAATTTATGCTCAGATTGCTCAATTTTAATTGTACGTTCGTTGATGCGGGGTTATGACTTATGGGCAGTATTTATAGCACAATGATCCTCATACATGCCCTTCTCAATTTCATTAAATTGATTATTAATTAGAATTGGTAAAATTGGTCCGACCTGACAGACCATCCCGACCAACTCGCATATAAGGTTGGATTGGACTTTATTTTTAGGGACCTGAAAGCAACAAACCTACTACTAGTGGCCTGGCATGACAACCCAAAGTCCAACAAGCCCGAACACCTCCTTGCAAGGGCGGATACTCCTCTTTGAATAGCCCCCCCAAAATTTTTGAAATATCAATTTTTTATATGTATATTTTATTTTAAAGTATTAAATTTTTTTATTTTTTTTATTGATTTAGCCCCCAAAAATTTTCAAATTTCAAAGTTTGGTCTAGCTCACCAATGGCGTAGCTACTAGCTAGACAAGATAATAAGGGTGGCCGATACACAAAAGTTGGGTGGGCCATATAGAAACATCGTATAAATTTTAACTAAATTTAAAATATTTTAAAAATTTGCTTACTAAAATTTTTTTTTTAAAAGAGGGGGGGCAGGGCCCAGGTTGGCCCCCCCTAACTACGCCAGGGGCTCCGACCCTGCTTCCTTGACAAAAAATATATGTAAATAGTATTGTTTGGTCGGACTGGATCCCACAAATTCTCGGCCCAATAGACTTTCTCTCCGGGTCGGCCCAACTTTATGAACGGGTGTGATGGGTTTGGGCCCTGACACAACCACCAATTGCCCGCTCTATTATTAATTACAACAAAGTCGGGAGGCATCTCGGGTCGAGTCGAAATCCATGTAAAAAGAAAAGGCACAATTGTTTTGTTGTTGGCGTTTTAGATAGTGTTATTATCACCTTTCTAAATTTAAATGTTATTTCCCCAATCATTATCCTTATTAATTAATATTGATTTCATACGTCAAAAACTATCCTTGTAATCGCATTTTTCTCCTCCTAACATAAAACAACAATCTCTTTTTGTGAAGAAATTAAAGCAATAGTAGGTGTCTTACCTCCATCTTATCTACCTTTCGTTTTTTTTTTTTTTTTTTTTTTCTGTTTATAATTCGTCTTTTATGTACAAATCTTTGCTTTATGTCCTAAAATTACCACTGTTTACTCTCACGTGGATAAACTTTATAATTTCATTGTTTATAATATCATCTCCACAACCAATTTAAAAAAAAATCATAATAAAAACTCCCATGGGGTAAAGCCACGAAATCCAAAATTTGGTTTTGTACAATTCTATTATTGCTCCGTGTCCTAGTTACCTTAGAAAATTACCATCATTTATCGTCTTTTCGTAATAGTTGAATAACAATAACTTTTTTCACGTGGGACAAAAAGTTTCCAAATCTAAGAAATTATCTAAATCTTTTTCTTTGCCTTATTTCTACTGTGAAAAATGAAAGGTGTGTGTCCAAACTTTGCCAAAGACAATTAAATGCAGAACATTTAGCAAGAACAACTCAAAACATGTGTTAATAATGTTTTGAGTTGTTCAAAATAATGTTTGTACTTTATTGCTAAACGTGTCTAAACTTTGCCAAAGATAATGTACATTATTTTCTTTATAAAAAAAAGCTCATCTAACTCTAGGCCGAACTACTTTCTGTCAACTGCTTTAGAGACTAGAGTACATTTTTTCCAAAGACATAATTTTCAATAATGAATAATTTTCTCGTTTGTACTTTAAATCAACAAATATATCAAACCCAATTTACAAAATATTAAATAAGACCCAACTTGGGTGAATATTTTAATTTCTAATACGTGAACTAATATTTTTTTAGAGTAAATTCGGAACTAATCTCAACTTTTCCTTATCTTAAACAATATATAAATATATGTATATAAATATAAATTTAACCATTGTTCCTTGCATCTTTTTTTTAATGACGGATTGATCAATTTATCTTTGTTAATGTTAAGGATAAAAAAAACTATGGCATTGATAAATATGTTTATTTTAATGAAGTGGGAATTTTCTGAGTGTGATATTACTAATTGTTTTATGTGTGTTGAAAAAAATTGACAAGCATCTTTCTATAAATAAAAAAAACGAAAATAATGAATTAAATAGCAAATAAGCTGGAATAGCTCAGTTGGTTAGAGCGTGTGGCTGTTAACCACAAGGTCGGAGGTTCAAGCTCTCCTTCTAGCGTATATATTTAATTTTTATTTAATAATGCTATTATGCGAAAAACTGAATATTTTATTAGAGCTTATTACAAAAACATGGTGGGTTTTGAAATATATTTTATAAAGTTAAAAATTTAAGACAAAATCAAACATCAAAGCCTTTTTATAATTTTTAATAACCTCGAATTTCTTTTAATTATGCTAAACTTTAGGATTTTTTTTGGGGGGCAATTATCCCATAGATATTATTTACTGATGTTGACTTATTATACTAGTCGGCATACATGTAGATATTATTTTTAACAGTGGCAGTAATATAAATTTTATATATGTATAATCATTAAATTTAAAATTTTATCCCCGAAGAAGTACCATTTTACCTATTGTTTTAAAAAAAACTCATTTTTAGGTCAGTAGACTGTAGATAGGTGTTAATATCACTAATATTTTCCCTCCAATTTGTTTCATTTTCCGGCAAAAAATCGGCTGTCTAATAGAAATTGTCCCGAAATTGAGACGGTGGAAGAGTTACAGGGTAATTTTGCTTTAAAAAACGAGCAGGACCGAAATTGCAACCGCCCCTAAGTTACAGGACCAAAATTGCAATTTCCCCCATCTATGCTATAGCACGCCATTTTTGGGCTCAGGTTAGCAAATACAAACAACCCCCAACATTGGCGACAACGAAATCAGATAAACGTACACGAAACAAAATTGAGGAGCATTGGAGGAAACATGTGGGGGAATTTTGGTAAAGAGACACGAAAATTTGTCACCTATTGGTCGTAAATTACGTTTCCACTTGATCCCAAAATCGTATTGCATCTTGCTCAATTTATTGTATGGTCTCGTGTGCAATGTTTCCACTAATATAAGTGACCAATTTTGAATTTTGTTTTGTCGAATGAATACAACTCTTTGTCGATTGCGACTTCCAAAAACGCGAAATCGTGTCAGACGGGTTACGATACACCCAAATTTTATGAGCTCCGATTTAAGTTATAATCGTGAGATTTAAGAAAGTTTAATTATTGGATTCTCAAATTAAAAGTTAATTATAAAAACTAAAAAGGAATGACCTGCACAAGGTAATTGAAGAATTCCATCCAAAACTAGGTGCAATAACTCTTATGAATCCATTTTTTTCAATAACTCCAAGATAAAGGAAGATGGACATAAAAATATTATTCGCGGATTAAATGAAATTTTCTCCGTTATCATAATTGGACAAATATATTTTCATGTGTAATTTACTAACTTATGTGCAAAGAGAAATCTCGACGGCTCTTGACAAGATTAATTGGGAAAAATGCAAAATTAGTAATTGCAATATTAGTCATGTAACTGTTGAAATTGTGATTTTGATCTTGTATATTTTGCTTGTTTTGCAATTTTTGGCTCATAAATTTTAGATTTGTACAATTCTATAAGTAGGGCCGCAATCGAACCGAAACGAGCCGAGCTTTTGAGTGTTTGAGTTTGGCTCGTTTATTATCGAGTCAAAATCAAGCCTGAATTTCTCAAACATATTGATGTCTCACGAACTTTTTCGAGCTTAATCGAGCCTAAACGAGCTTAGTAAATATTAATTATAAATTAAATTATTCTTCAATTTATTATAAAAATAAAATTATATATATCTAAAACGCATAATATATTTACTAAAACTTATAATTTTATTCAAACAAATAAGTTTATTAAAATACTTTATATTATCATAAGTAAAAATATGAAAAATTAAAGTCAAATTATTAGTTTAATTTATACGAGCTTACAATCGAGCCTATTCACGAGCTTACTGATGAGCATATTCACGAGCTAACAAACCGAATATCTCTAAGTTTGAGTTTGGTTCGTTTATTTTAACGAACATCATTAAACGAACTCGAACGAGCTTTTATCGAATCGAGCTCTGAATAGCTCACGAGCGGCTTGGTTCATTTGCAACCCTAACTATAAGTTTTAAGTTGGTGCACATTTTGTTCTGAGAGTTATTTCAATATTTCACTTATTCTCAGCCATTGGTAGACAAATATATATTCGATATACAGATTAAGTAGAAATTGATATCACAACCTATGTTTTATTTACTTCTGGGTTGAAATTGTTTATCATTTATGCTATAGATTTGTCTAATGAGAGAAGAGTTTTAGAATTATGTATCCGGATTAAAATACGAGATATGAGTTCTACATGTATTATTTCAGAAATATGGAAATACAAAATACCATACAAATTTGGCAAAATTTGTTATTTTGACTAATAGGACCGAAATTACCACAACTAAGAACTATAAGACCAAAATTGTCAAATCCTAAAAATTACATGATTAGTTGAAAGACAAAATTTTCAGAGGACTAAAATTACAATTACAAAAATACATAACTGATATTGCAATACCCCTATAAATATAGGGCCAATTTTGCGATTTTCCCAAATAAATGAACCATATATTACAAAAGTTATTTGAGGTTCTATTATCAAAAAACACTGTTCCATTTTTCCAAAAATTGAAAAACAACTCTCTCCTTGCAAAACATTACTAAATCCAAACATAACGCTAAAAATACTGAATGTGCTACTTCAATTTATCATCAATTAACGATATAGCTGATAAAAATAAAATAATAATTTAAAAATAAACTAACCCTTATGGCCTAATTGTTACTGACAAAAGAAGGTCACTAAGTGCATATTTGAAAGCACTTCTGAAATAAAAAAAATTGTGAGCACTTCTAAAATAAAAGTGCATTTATGGAATGAACTTTTTAAAAAGTGTTTATGTGTAATGTAAAGTGTTTGGTAAAAAATACATTTTAAAATCTATTTTGTACAAAAAATGATTTGCACTTCTTCAAATGGACTTTTAGAAATCACTTTTCTAAAAGTCCATTTAAAAATAACTACCAAATATACAGTGCTTGTTTGGGAGCACTTATGGATAAGTCCATTTTGAAAATGGAATTCTTTATAATGGACTTTTCAAAAAGCCTCCAATTCTCACTTATTTAGAATGGACTTTTTGGAGAAGTGACTTATCCAAAAAGTCCATTCTAAATTAACCACCAAACATGAATTACTATTAAAATGGACTTTTAGATCCAAAAGTCCATTTCAAAAGTGCTCCCAAACAAGCAACAATTTTTTACAAATGGACTTCTAGACCTAAAAGTCCATTTGGAATGGGTTTCCAAACACATAGTAAGTTTGCAGGTTTTCAATTTAGGATAGTAATTTTCAAATTTTAGAGAATTGGGGACAAATTTTAGCGAATTTGGCTCAATTTATCCTTAATTCGTCAAAATTCTAAAATTAATATCCCAAATTAAAAGCATGCAAGCTTAATATATATCCTCTTGTGCCAAGAGGATATAGTTATTGTCCTCTTTTGCAATTTAGCCAACCCTTACACAAGAGGATATAGTTATTGTCCTCTTTTGCAATTTAGCCAACCCTTATGTCAGTATATGTTATGAGGATGAATATTGGTGTGGAAGCAAGGCACACCGCCGACAACAATTACAGAATCATATGAAAGAGGATAAGAGAGGTGTCATCAAAGAGAAAAATCTCTACAACTTTTGAAGATGATATAATATGCCCTTAAAGTAAGATATGATTGATAAGAAACCACTCCAAATTGAACACCACGTGGTAGGCAATGCCTTCAAATGTTGCTGCCAATTACTCTATGTGGCTAGGCCATATCTAGGGGTCCTCAATTATAAATACCACAAACTTTTTGTCCTCTTTTCCTAAAAAACAAAAAATTGGAGTCCTTTAATTCTGAGGTGAAGTGGCTGTCTATTTGTTGCACAACAGGTGAGATTACATTGGCATATGTTATTCCACAAGGAAAAAAAGCAAAAGGATCTAACTCCATCTTTGTGCATGCAATTGCCCCAGCTTTCTACGACTCTATCTATAACTTTTGGTTGTAGTAACAAAAGTTGTGTGGAGGATATATGTGATTTGGATCAGTGGTTACCTTCAGGTAATCGGGTTTGAGACTTGGGATCCTAAAAAGAGAAACAAATGTTAGGCTAGACGGGGTGGTCCCGGCCAAGACCGATGCCTAAGTCAGGCCGAATTCTTAGGGGTATGATAAATAACGGACAGCGAAAGTAGAAGATAAAAGTGAAAGAATGAATAGTTATCATGTGACTATTGCATCAATGTATTTATAGATTTTTCCAAGACATGTGAGATTCGTTTGCGCCAAGTATAACCATCTCGAAGGTGGAGTTGTACTCAATGGCCGAGACATGACACTTTAAAGGTGGACCATTACACTAAAAATGATGTGGGTAGGACAAAAATCCTTAAAAAATAATACAATTTATAATTATTTTTTTTAAATTCCGATCACTAAATAATTTTTCTTTTAAAAAAAAAAGGCCGAAAGGTTCAGTTAGCCAAATTCTAAATCGCGGTGGTTCTACTTGACTGTCAGAAAGATCAACGATTCTCCTATAGAGTCAAGTCTCTATCGCTAGGCGGGTCGGTTCATAGGTCCATGGCCCAAAAAAGAGACCCTATTGTGTTTTAGCGGAACAAGACCTCATCACTACCTTTATCAATATGTGTGATGGATTAGTAATTTATGTATACTTGGTGTGTAATTAATTGAATATATTTCCACCAATTTTTTTTTTTTTTTTACAAAGAATAATGATTTAGAAGTTTCGCTAGAATTTAAAAAATAATTGGAAGGTGATAACTACGTGTTACGAGTGGTTCGTAATGAAAATGGAAAGTCGATTGAATAATACATAGATTGAGTGTGAGAGTGAGAGTGATGCTCTAACAATATATGTCCATAATATGATACTTTTGATGTGAGATACCAAACTCGTTTGTTCATTTCCAAAAAAACGAGCTTAGTGATGAAGATAGAAAGCCGGTTGAAGAATAGACTGGGGTGAGAGTGATGCTCTAACGAGATATATCCATAATATGATATTTTTGAAAGGAGATACCAAGCTCGTTTGTTTCATTTTCAAACATTTTTTTTGTTTAATATTTATATCGTTGAAAATATTTTACTTAGTTTTGGGTAATTATAAAATATGTTTGCATTAGTTGTGTCTTTGTGTTGATTATATAGGTATAAATGCATATTTATTTGTTTGTTGTTGTTTGAAAACAAATTCGATAGATGTATGCAAACATGAGAAACATTATCAGATTTGAAAATTGATATTTAAAATTAAAGTAAATTATATTTGTGAAAGAAACGAGTAATACAAATAAATTTTAAGAGTTTCAATAGTAAACGAAAGTGCCTCTTTATGATTGTTAAAAAACGGGCTCAGAGTTTGTAAAGTAGAAATTTATATTGACAAGTAAAACTGTCAAGGCGGGCCGCCAACTAGACATGTCCAACGGTTCCGAACCGCCGGTTACGGTTCGGAACCGCCGGTTACGGTTCGCCCAAAGGGTGGAACCGTAACCTAACCGTCCTATAGAAGGTTTCGGTTCCGGTTCCGGTTCCGAACCGCCGGTTCCGGCGGTTCCGGTTCCGGTTTGGCCGGTTTTTTTTTTTTTTTTTTTTTTTGAATTTTTGAATTTTTGAATTTTTAAGTTTTTAATATTAATAAATTAACACCATTGATAAATTAACACAATTGATGAAGGAAATCAAAATTGAGTAACACAAAAAATAATTTTATTGATTTAAAAATAAAATTACAACTTACAATTTACAAAATGAAAAATTCTAATATATTACAATTCCAAAGTACAATTTAAAAATAAAATTACAAGTTAATACAATTTCGTATAAAGTTTAAATTACAAAGTACAAAGTACAAACCACAAAGAAAGGAAAAAAGAAAAAAAAGAAATGGGTTTGAGTTTTATTTTAATATTCTAAGTTAAAAATTTGAAATTTAACTTTGAATATTGAAATAAAATTGCCTACGTATCCCTCATAGGTATAATCAAAACCCTACGTAGTTCTCTTACCTTTTACTTACCTTATGGAAGGTGGCAATTGGCAACGTGATTCTTCAATTATTTTGTGACCCGTTGCTTGAATCAGTATCAAGATTATCGCTTTCTTCTGGAATCATCAAAATCGACTTGTTGCTCACGTGTTTCGCGTTTGTCCAATCGTGGAGCAATACTTGAGCCTCTAGACTTTCTCGTTAATCTAGATCGCCAGATCCGAATATAACCTCCTCATCGAATGCTTGCTCTACGGAGACGGTTGAGGCAGAACGGCTAATATTTCCCTCGCAATTAAAGTTACTATAGGAAAAGAGGAAGACCTCTTTGACCACCACTTTAACAAATCGAACTTTGAATTCCCTACTACAAATTCAAGATAATCAAAAGGAGATGTTAAATATGTATCAAGTTCAAGATAAAGGGGATCGTCTCCTCTCGAACGTTTTGGTATCCTCGCGTCATAAAAATTATCTAATGGTGCAAATACCGACGCCTCACTAAACGCACCAATATCACTAGTATGTTCAACATCGGGTGTAGAAACAGCGTAACTAGATGAGCCTCTAAAACTATCACCAAATTTGATTGAATATTCTTTAAAAATATCATATAAACATGATTTAAGATTCTCTACTACAACACTGGAATGGGAGTGTCATGTTCTTTAATAGGAAACAAAGCATCATAATATATTCCAAACAATTCTTCTAAACCATCTAATCTTACTCTAGGATCTAATATTTTTGCAACTAAAAATACATTAGGAATATAAGTGAAATATTTTAACCATTTTAATCCCATTTGGGCAATAGTTGGTCCTATAGTAAAGACAAGCGCATGAGAGATCTAAAAAGTAGTGCAATTTTTTCGCCGGTTAAATGATCTTGACCGTTGATCATCAACGGTCAAATGATCTTGACCGTTAATTTTTTCAAATTTTGAATTTTCAAAAAAAAAAAAAAAAGGTAAAACCGCCGGTTTTAACCGAAACCGCCGGTTTACGGTTAAAAACGGGTTAAACGGTCACAAAAGTGACCGTTTGAAATTTCAATTTCAATTTGAAATTTGAAATTCAAATTTCAAATTTCAAATTGTAAAAAAAAAAAAAAAAAAATAGAAAAACCGCGGTTTAACCGGCGGTTTTCGGTTTGAGAATTCCGGAATCGTAACCTAACCTTAAAATTAAGGTTTACGGCTCCGTTCAACCGAAACGAACCAAACCGGGTCAACGGTTCGAAAACCGTTGACCACGCTTCGAAACCGCTGATTCACGGTTCGGTTCAACCGCTGGACATGTCTACCGCCAACGGCAACTCAGTAAAACACGCCATTTTGGTGGGGCGGGAAGGGTCTAAAATTGCCAGCCCAACCCACCATGGATAGAACTGGCAATGGGTTGGGTTGAGCTGGTTCGAGCCTAACAAGGCAAGTAATAAATTGGGTTGGCTCGGGTCGATCTGTAATTTTATTGGGTCATACTTTTTTTGGTCCAGCCCAACCTAACACGTATATTTTTGGTCAGGCTATTTGAATTGGGTCAAAGTAGGCCCGATCTTTTTTAGGCATCAAAAAATAAAATCTAACCCAATTTTATATGTAGGTTGACCGACCTAATTTTGCCAGCTCTAACCATAGATTGTGAGTTATGCCGGCCAATCCACCAAAAATAATAAAAAAAGTTCTGAAAGCTATTTTTCACATGCTATCTTTTACTTTTTTTAATTAAGGATTTAATAAGGTTTTAATTTTTGGGATTGGCTTGAACCATTTAGATAGTATTACCATGGATAAATAATTTAGATTTACACTATTTATTTATAAAAAATCAAACACAAAACTTGGAGCCAGCTAGCCTCCAGCAGGCCTGCAGGCCCATCATCTCTCAGCACAGGGGGCGTGCCCATTGGGGTCTTCATCATATTTTATCAACTCAATTCACCTATTTTATGAGGGGTGGGTTGTCCCACTTTGGCAGCTCTATCAATAAATTCTAAATTATTAGGTAATTGAAAATCGCATCATATTTTTTGAGAAATAACTTAGAGATAT
The DNA here is from genome assembly GCA_016081115.2 of Rehmannia glutinosa. Lineage (NCBI taxonomy): Eukaryota > Viridiplantae > Streptophyta > Magnoliopsida > Lamiales > Orobanchaceae > Rehmannia > Rehmannia glutinosa. The sequence goes on from JABTTQ020001185.1 coordinate 432,377, forward strand.
AATATTTTAGGGTAAATTGCAATTTTTGTCATGTAACTATAGATGTGGTGAAATTGGGTGTTTTTAAATTCCAATTGGATAATTCACCGTCAACTTTTGGTGGGGCGGGAAGGGTCTAAAATTACCAGCCCAACCCACCATGGATAGAACTGGCAATGGGTTGGGTTGGGCTGGTTCGAGCCTAACAAGGCAAGTAATAAATTGGGTTGGCTCGGGTCGATCTATAATTTTATTGGGTCATATTTTTTTTGGTCCAGCCCAACCTAACACGTATATTTTGGTCAGGCTATTTGAATTGGGTTAAAGTAGGCCCGGTCTTTTTTAGGCATCTAAAAATAAAATCTAACCCAATTTTATATGTAGGTTGACCGACCTAATTTTTCCAGCTCTAACCGTAGATTGTGAGTTAGGCCGGCCAATCCACCAAAAATAATAAAAAAAGTTCTGAAAGCTATTTTTTACATGCTATCTTTTATTTTTTTAAATTAAGTATTTAATAAGGTTTTAATTTTTGGGATTGGGCTTGAACCATTTGGATAGTATTACCATGGGTAAATAATTTAGATTTACACTATTTATTTATAAAAAATCAAACACAAAACTTGGGGCCAGCTAGCCTCCAGCAGGCCTGCAGGCCCATCCCCCCTCAGCCCAAGGGACGTGCCCATTGGGGTCTTCCTCATATTTTATCAACTCAATTCACCTATTTTATGGGGGTAAGTTCCAGAATGGCCTCTTTTAATGTTTCAGTTACAACTATAGCCTTCCATATTAAAAGAGTTCAAATATCCACTGACGTTCCCATTATACCCTATATAACAAATAAGGAAACATGATTAAATTCGTTCCAGATATCACAGAATATGAACACTTTCAATTTTTATTACCTGTTTCATTCGTGACATTGTTACACCTACTTAGATCCAGTCTCCATTCAGAGGTTTTAGACAGATCATGTCAGGTTTCCAGCCGATAAACTTAACAGGTCATAGAATTAAAAGATGTTCAATTCTATGTTATCAGTTCCAAACTAAGGTTTACAGGTGAAAATGGAAATAGTCCATTACGACCATATCAGGCCCAACATGCTTCCGTAAAATTAATAAATCCCTTAAAATTCATACTTTCTTCGACCGAAACAGCACCGGGTGAGATGGCTCGCAACACCATGTTAGTCCAAGTGGCTACGATAATCTAGAGGGGGGGTGAATAGATTATGCCGATTTTTCGCAAATCACCCTCTTTTTCGAATCAACAAGTAAATGACAAGAATGTAAATGCGGAAATTAAACAACACTCGTTGATTTAAAGAGGTTCAACCCATCTAGGGCCTAATCCTCTACCACCCCAGTATATCCGGGATGGATTTCAAAAAGAAAAAAAGATTTTATTAATTACCACAATTAATACAACACTTTGAGGATCACCACAATCCTCTTACAACACCTTCAAGGAGATCACCACAATCTTCCTTCACCACCTTTGAAGAGTACCACACTCTTCAAACACCTATCACCTAGATCACCCAAATGTATTCTTACCACAAGAATACTCACAAGGATGTCTTGTGTTGAATGATGGACAAAATTCAAGATTATAACTCTATGAAACCAATACAAAGATTGAGTGCAAGTGTAATCAAGAATCAAAAAGCCTAGACCTCAAAGATGTGCAAGTGTAAGTACTTAGGCTATTACAACAAGTATGTAAAAATGAAAGCTTGAACAATTTGCAGATTTCTTGTTGTGTATTTTGCTTGTGTGTGTTATATCTTGTGTCTTCAATTCATCCTCTATTTATAGGGAAGTCTTCACCAACATAGGCTCCCAACATAGGCTCCTCTATCTTCACTTTTGTCTACAAAAAGAAGATCACAAGATGTAGAAATATTGTACAAAATTGAAAAGCAAATCTTGTCACAGATTGCAAACGGTTGGAATTTTTTTGTCAAAAAAATAACATAGGCACCGGTTACCCCGTATAAGATTTCGAACGTTTGAATAAAAATAGTGCGATCCAGTAGGGGTTGGGGGGTGCGACTGGTCGGAGGGGTCCGTCGGCCGCCCTGGGGTGCGCGACTGGGTCGGTCTTCCTCGACCGGTCCCCTCTCCCTTTTTTTCAAACCTGCATGTTCTGTTTCGAGTTTCTTATCTTCAGGTACCGGTAGACCATTTTGGGCGACCGGTCGACCTCCCCTTTGAAATGTTGTCCGGTTTTTTTTTCAAAATTAAACTTCAAGAAATACTCCAAAAAATTAGTAAAAATATTTTAAATCATTTGGGAGTATTTAGACAACATTTATAAACATAGTTTTTGGTGTAAAAACCAATTTAAACAAAACCATAAAAAATGTTGTCCAATTTTTATCAAATTAAAAACTCTAAGAAATACTCCAAAAATTAGTAAAAAAAACATTTTAAATCATTTAGGAGTATTTGGACAACATACAAAAACATTGTTTTGGTATAAAAACTTATTAAAACAGAATCATCAAAATCTTGATAAAAACATTTATCTAACAAACTCCCCTTTTTTGATGATTACAAACCAAAACAATTTTAGAAGGTCGATTTTAAAACAAAACAAATTTTCCGGTCTTAAAACAACAATCAATTACAAGCAAGATTCATCATAAGTACAAACACATAAGGATAGAAGCAAAGATTTTTCAAAATCATTTTTGCACAAGCTCCCCCTATCAATATGCATATCAAGAACAAGTATACAAGCAACAACTAAAAGCTAAAAGCTTAGCTTTCACAACTTAAGCTTGAATTCCATGAGCTTATAAGCTCCCCCTATCACAAAACATCATTAGTCAAGCATAAAAGTCCACAATACATCAAATGGACTAAGCAATATTCACAGCTTATGGCTTTTAAGAGCCCTAGCTTATAGCTTTTCTTGCGAGCTTATTTTCGCTTCTTTGAGCGTATGAGCGTTTTTCATGTTTCTCCCCCTTTGGAATCATCAAAAAGAATGTTAGCACGATAAAAACATCATATATTCATATCAAAGTGCGCAAATTTATCGATTTATCGAGCTTTTTGAAAATTGAAGCTTAAATTCCAAATAAAAGGGAAAAGTTGATCAATTGACTTGCAAAAGTTCATTTGGTTGATAAAACATGATCTCTATATACTTATAAGACTTTTCAAAACGAGAGAATTATGTAGATGATGAATTTGTCATTGTAACATTTTGTCGAACACTTGGCGTGCGTCGAATAAAACTAGAAGAATATAACGCCTTTGGGATTCGTTTAAGCCAAAAAATTTCATCACCAATTCAGTTCAAACAACATTCAATACATCATAAATATAAAGCTCATCACATTCATATGAAACTAGCATCATGAATTTTGCAAATAAGTCAAAATCTCAAGGGTTCAACCCAATTGAGCAAATGGAGTAGAATTCTTACCATTTATACGGTAAAGATGAGCAATGATGATAATAATCGAGCCTAATGAAGTCCAAAATATAAAACATATGCAAGAAAACAAATTTGAAGTGAAATTTGTGTGAATTTGGCAAAGGGGACGAAAAATGGCCAAAATAAGTTAAAATGAAGAATGCTGAAGACAGAACGATTTTAATCCAATTTTTAGCTTAGGGCGACCGGTCGAGGTTGAGGGCGACCGGTCGACGTTGAGGGCGATCGGTTGCCCTCAACCCTTTCAGTCCACTGTCTGTCAGTTTTTCCAAAATCCGAATTTTCAACCAAAAATCCGATTTTTCACCCCTAAGTTTTAAAAACGTGCAAAATGCAAACATAAGCCTTATTCAATATGCATTATGCCTAACCGAGCTCGTATCGATGCAAAAGTCTCGGAAGATAGCGGTTTTGTAAAAATGTCCGCTAATTGATCTTGAGATGGTACAAACGATATCTCAATTTTTCGTTTTGAAACACAATCCCTTAGAAAATGATGTCGAATCTCAATATGTTTAGTACAGCTTATGATGAATCGGGTTTTGAGCAATGTTTATAGCGGATATATTATCACAAAAGATAGAACACTTTCAAAAGAACATTTATAATCCGCTAAGGTTTGTTTCATCCAAAGAAGTTGTGTACAACAAAATGCCGCGGAAATATATTCGGCCGCCGTTGAAAGTGAAACGCAATTTTGTTTCTTTGAAAACCAAGAAACTAGGCAATCACCTAGAAATTGACATGATCCGGAAGTACTTTTCCGATCATCAATATTTCCCGCATAATCCGAATCACTATAACCTTTAAGAAAAAAATTTCATTCTTTGGATAGAATAAACCATATTGAATAGTGCCTTTCAAATATCGAAAAATCCTTTTAACGGCACTCATATGAGATTCTTTGGGATTGCTTTGAAAACGAGCACATAGGCATACGACATGAAGAATGTCCGATCTACTTGCGGTTAAATAAAGTAAACTACCAATCATACCTCTATATTTGGATTCATCAACCGACTTGCCTTTTTCATCTTTGTCAATCTTGACGTTTGCTGCCATTGGGGTAGAGACGGTTCTTCCTTCTTCAATGCCAAATTTCTTCAAAAGCTCCTTTGTATATTTTGATTGAGAAATATAAATTCCTTCTTGGCATTGCTTAATTTGAAGTCCAAGGAAGAAGTTGAGCTCCCCATCATGCTCATTTCAAATTTACTTTGCATTAACTTAGAAAATTTTTTGCACAAGGATTCATTAGTAGCACCAAAAATAATATCATCAACATAAATTTGCACTAATAAGCAATCTTGCCCTTTTTCAAAAACAAAGAGAGTAGTATCAACTTTACCTCTTGTAAAACCATTTTGCAAAAGAAAAGAACTAAGTCTATCATACCATGCACGGGGTGCTTATTTCAAACCATACAAGGCCTTTTTAAGTCTATAAACATCATTAAGCCTAGAAAAATTTTCAAACCCCGGAGGTTGTTTTACATAGACTTCTTCTTGAATAATACCATTTAAAAATGCAGATTTTACATCCATTTGGTAAAGCTTGAAATTTTTAAAACAAGAATAGGCAAGTAAAATACGAATAGCTTCTAAACGTCTTTCGGGTGCAAATGTTTCATCATAATCAATACCTTCTTCTTGACAATAACATTGAGCTACTAACCTTGCTTTGTTTCGAACAATATTGCCTTGGTCATCGAGCTTGTTCCGAAATACCCATTTTGTACCAATAATTGTTTGAGATGGAGGACAAGGTACTAATTCCCATACATCATTCCTTTCAAATTGATTCAACTCCTCTTGCTTCTCTAAAAACCAATCCTCATCTTCAATAGCTTCCTTAGCATTTTTAGGCTCTTTTTGAGATATAAGAGCTTTCTCGGCAAAATTTCTTCGAGTCATTACTTTATCAAGGGGATCACCAATAATAAGATCTTTTGGGTGATCTCCCTTAAATTTTAATGCCAGGGGAAGATTCGAAGTATCACCTCTATCTTCTTGAGGAACATTTGAGCTTGAAGGTTGATCATTTTGAGTATCATCTTGAACAATGGGTTCAACAATATCCTCTTCATCACTTTCATTGTCGGGTATCCTTTCAACACCCGAAGCTTCATTGAATTTGACATGGATGGATTCTTCAACAACTCCACTAGTCTTATTTTAAACCCGATATGCTTTGCTCTTGGTTGAATACCCCATAAATATTCCTTCATCGGCCTTAGGATCAAGTTTGTCTAATTGATCCTTAGTATTCAAAATAAAACATTTACATCCAAATATTTTGAAATAACTAATATTTGAAGTTCTTCCTTTCCAAAGCTCATATGGAGTTTTATTCATTTTAGGACGAATATAAACTCGATTAATGACATAGCAAGCGGTTTACGCTTCGCCCAAAAATATTTTGGAAGTGAAAATTCATTGAGCATGGACCAACTCATTTCTTGAAGTATCCGATTCTTCCTTTCGGCTACTCCATTTTGTTGAGGTGTCCTTGGAGCCGAAAAATTATGACTATATCCCTTGGTTTCACAAAAGACTCTAAATTCGCCGTCAAATTCTCCACCTCGATCACTTCGAATAGACTTAATAGTATCTTCCTTTTCATTCTCAATAAGTGTACACAACTTAGCAAACTCATTAACGGCATCGCTTTTATTGGTAAGAAAAAGAGCCCAAGTATATCTAGAAAAATCATCGACAATAACGAATGTGTAATGTTTTCCACTTAGACTTGCCGTACCAATATCCCCATACAAATCATGATGAAGCATTTGTAGGGGTTTGGTAGTGGAAATTTCATTTTTGGGCTTAAAACTACTCTTAACTAATTTGTTCTTTTGACAAGTGTCACATAAGCCAAGATTTTCAAAATTCAATTTGGGTAGTCCTTTTACATGTTGGTTTTTGTAAATAGTTTGCAAATTTTTGTATCCAACATGTCCAAGTCGCCTATGCCATAAACTAGTTAAATCATTATTGGCGACAAGACAAGAAACATTTTGACTAACCAAATCACTTGTACAAATTTTGTAAAGATTGCCTTTTCTAATTGCTTCACAAATAATATTATCATTTTTGGAAATAAGGCATTTTTCTTTATTAAAAACAACATTATAATTTGAATCACAAAGTTGGCTAACACTTATCAAATTGAACTTAAGCCCTTCTACTAAAGGAACATTACTGAGAGAAAAAAAAAGAGTTACCAATTTCTCCATTTCCAAGAATTCTTCCTTTGCCATTGTCGAACATGACCATACCCTCTTCTTGGAGCTTGATGTTGGTAAAAAGTTCTCTCTTTCCCGGTCATATGGCGTGAACATCCGCCGTCCACGAGCCATTTTGAATCTTCCATTGTTGTTATAGCCCCTATAACCTACAAAGGAATTATTTTTAGGTACCCTATAATTTTGGGGTCCATGGGGTAGCCTTGAGACCTTTAGGTCTCCAATAATAGCTAAAATTATTCTTCAATTTACAATTGTTAGCATAGTGTCCATTTTTACCACAATAAAAACAAGTAATAATACGAGGACTACTAAAGACGTACAAATGTGGACCTTGGTCTTTTTCTTAAAAGCATTTTGAAAAGGTTTGTAACCAAGTCCTAATTTAGAATGCTCACCTCTTTGTGCATCTAAAATTTTTGTGACTTTATCCGTACTTAAATTGAATCGATGCACATCTTTTTTCAAATTTTCAATATCATTTGTGAGCGTTTGTTTTTCGGTTTCAAGTGTACGGACCATAGTAAGAGTAATAGTATGAGCTTTATCAAGAGAGTCAGAAGTAAATAATTTATCTTTTTCTAGTTTAAGCTCTTTATGCTCATTTTTCAAATTCTTGTATTTAATAATCAAATTTTGAAACTCATTTTGCAATTCATCAAAATCACATTGTAATTCATCAACTAGGGAAGAAGATGAAGCATTAGAGCGCACTTCGGTATTTTCATCGCCTATAGCCATAAGACCATGTTCGGATTCTCCTTCCTCGTCGGTTGTTTCAAGTAATTCATCCCAAGTTTTGACGTCCGCATTTAACGCCTTCTTTTTCGGAAAATGCTTTTTCTTCTTTTGTTCCTCTTCCGCTAATTTTGGGCAATCGGCTATGTAGTGCCCTTGATTTTCCGCATTTGAAGCAAGAATTGTCTCTTGGCTTTTTTGCTTTATTTTTGTTTACAAATTTTGCAAATTTTCTAACAAGAGCCGCCGCTTTCTTCATCATCCTCATCACTATTATAATAAAACATTATTAGAAGAAGATGCTAAGCCTTTAATAATATTTTGCATCGGTTTAGAGGTGGATGGTTGAGAATTTTTCCTCTCCTTCGAGATATACTCCATAGATGAGGAGATTCCCAATGAGCTCAGCAAACTTGAGTGTCTCAAGATTTTGAGCTTCCGTGATTGCCGTCACCTTTTTCGGACCATGAGCGGGAAGGGCATTTAAGACTTTGGTCACCTTATCTTCTTTCGGAGATGACCTTTCCAAGAGCCACAAGAGGATTGACAATGTTGTCAAGCCTTTCCACCATTTTTGATATGCTTTCACCATCATGCATATTGAAATTTTCAAAGTCTTTCACAAGCATTGTTTTTTTCTTGCTTGCTTCACTTTTTTGTGCCCCCTCATAGATGGTTTCTAATTTTTCCCAAACTTCATGTGCCGACCGTATGCCTCTTATGCGATTATATTCGGTGGCGGTAAGAGAGCAATGTAAAATGTTTAAGGCCTTACCGTTTAAAGAGAAAGCATTCTTGTCATTTTCATCATATTCCTTGAACGGCTTGGGAGTAGTGGTACCATCCTCCAATTTTGTTGTTGGTTGAGCAACTCCTTCAATAACCACATTCCAAATATCAAATCCACACCCTTGTAGAAAGCACTCCATGCGGTCTTTCCAAAATGCGTAGTTGTTGGCGTTGAATAGTGGTGGCTTGTTTGTGGAGGCGCCGGTGGTGAGAGAAGCTTCATTCGTAGCCATGGATCTTTCCTCTTTACTCGGAACGAGCTAGCCAAAGAGTTTGGCTCTGATACCACTTGTTAGTGCAAGTGGCTACGATAATCTAGAGGGGGGTGAATAGATTATGCCGATTTTTCGCAAATCACCCTCTTTTTCGAATCAACAAGTAAATGACAAGAATGTAAATGCGGAAATTAAACAACACTCGTTGATTTAAAGAGGTTCAACCCACCTAGGGCCTAATCCTCTACCACCTCAAGATCTCAGGGATGGATTTCAAAAAGAAAAAGATTTTATTAATTACCACAATTAATACAACACCTTGAGGATCACCACAATCCTCTTACAACACCTTCAAGGAGATCACCACAATCTTCCTTCACCACCTTTGAAGAGTACCACACTCTTCAAACACCTATCACCTAGATCACCCAAGTGTATTCTTACCACAAGAATACTCACAAGGATGTCTTGTGTTGAATGATGGACAAAATTCAAGATTACAACTCTATGAAACCAATACAAAGATTGAGTGCAAGTGTAATCAAGAATCAAAAAGCCTAGACCTCAAAAGATGTGCAAGTGTAAGTACTTAAAGCTATTACAAAAGAATGTAAAAATGAAAGCTTGAACAATTTGCGATTTCTTGTTGTGTATTTTGCTTGTGTGTGTTATATCTTGTGTCTTCAATTCATCCTCTATTTATAGGGAAGTCTTCACCAACATAGGCTCCCAACATAGACTCCTCTATCTTCACTTTTGTCTACAAAAAGAATATCACAAGATGTAGAAATATTGTACAAAATTGAAAAGCAAATCTTGCTGTCACAGATTACAACGGTTGGAATTTTTCATCACAAAAATAACATAGGGCGACCACGGTTGCCTCGTATAAGATTTCGAACGTTTGAATAAAAATAGTGCGATCCAGGTAGGGGTTGCGGGGCAATCGGCTTGGTCGGAGGGGGTCGACGGCCGCCCGGGGTGCGACGGTCGGCCGCTCCCCCCGGACCGTCCCCTCTCCCTTTTTTTCAAACATGCATGTTCTGTTTCGAGTTTCTTATCTTGTGTGTACGGTCGACCATTTTGGCGACGGTCGACCTCCCTTTGAAATGTTGTCCGATTTTTTTAAAAATAAACTTCAAGAAATACTCCAAAAAATTAGTAAAAACATTTTAAATCATTTGGGAGTATTTAGACAACATTTATAAACATAGTTTTTGGTGTAAAAACCAATTTAAACAAAACCATCAAAAGTGTTGTCCAATTTTTATCGATTAAAAACTCTAAGAAATACTCCAAAAATTAGTAAAAAAAAACATTTTTAATCATTTAGGAGTATTTGGACAACATACAAAAACATTGTTTTGGTATAAAAACTTATTAAAACAAAATCATCAAAATCTTGATAAAAACATTTATCTAACACACCACACGTCGGAAAATTATTGCCCCCATCTCGTTTGACGAACAACTCCTCACTGTTCAACCTCACCCTCAGCGAAGATGATCTGCAAGTTATCCGACTCCTTCAAAGAATCGTCAAAGCCTGACCTTGGTTCATTTCCTACTCTAGGCGTATAAGTAATTCTTCAAAGGGATAGATCAATAGCACACTATGAACACATGTTGAACAAAAGCCTTTATTTTATTAAGAACTTAAAGAAAAATTTATTACATCAGTAATCTCCTTTTGGGAGGAGAAAACCTGTTTAGCCTCTCATAAAGGCTATCACACTCTTGTACATAAAATTCAAAAACTAAAACTGAAAACTGAAAACACTCTGAAAATTCTAAACTCAGAAAAGAAAGTTTATTGTTAGAAGACTAAGGGAAATGTTCGATCTTTGTTTTTTCTAGAGATATCCCTTGTTTGGTGATCAGTTTCTCCCAATTTGCCTGGTATTCCTGCCAAGAAGAAGAAACATTAATCTCGTTAGTATCAACCTTAGAATTGCCCATCATAGGCCTAAGATTGATCTTTTCGTCCTTTGCCTCGGACGTGCTGGGTTGATGTGATAACTCGGGCTTTGACTCCGGAGTATCGGTTTTCCTTCGGGGCCAACATTTCCCGCGACTTAGGACTTTTGCTAGAAGATGGAATCCTCTCGGCCGCATGTTGGGGAGCCCCGCACTCTAAACGCTCCGTTTGCTTATTAGCGGCCGGAGGAGTGGCCCTTGAAATGTCGTCCTCAATCGAGAGTGAGACCGGACACATGCTCGTATACGATCGGTTACTTTGTCCCGATCATTCCTTTGTAATTTCCCGGCCAAATCAGCATTGATGACCAGAGTATCAAATTCGCGGAGTAACATTTCCAGCTGGTCTCCAAGATGTCTTGAGGCTATGAGGATGGAATCAGCTTCAATTCCCTCCATCTCTTGTTAGAAATTCTGCAAGAATATTTTCATGAGATTTTATAATGACAATATCATAATCATAATCTTTCTCGTTGATATGCCACTGAGTTGCTTCACTGTCTGTAAATAGACCGCTGCAATATCTACATGGCACTTCTCCATTTGGTGTGGCTTTTGTAAGAACTGCTGCCCACCAATGATCACTAGCATCTGTGTAAAGAACCAATTCATCTTCATCTTGTGGAATTGCAAGTTTAAGAAGCTTTTTGCAAACTTCTTTAAGCTGCTTAATTCCTTCTTGATGTTCATTCTCCCATTTGAATACTGTATCTTTTTTAAGCAATGGGCTAAACACCTTCCTGTAATGTGCTAGATTGTTTATAAACATCCCAACAAAGTTAACAACTCCAAGAAAACTCTGAAGCTGCTTCTTGTCTTTCAGTGTATCTGGAAATCCCTATATCTTTTCTACAATATGACTTTGTAGGATGATTCCAGATTCATCGATTTCAACCCGAGGAATTTAATGTCTTGTTGCAATCACCGCCTTCTTTCCGAAAGCACTAATCCTTCTTGTGACAAACATCCAAAATATTTCCAAATGTTTGAGATGCTCTTTCATGTTTTTGATGCGATCAGAATGTCATCGATATACACGAACATGAAACTGAAATAATCCCTGAAGAGATTATCCATCTTCCTTTGATATATCTGGGGTGCGTTAGCCAATCCCATTGGCATCACGTTCCAAATATAATGCCATTGTGGTATAGAGAAAGTCGTGAACTTTTGCTTTCTTCATCCATCTTAACTGGTAGAATCGCATTTGCAATCGAACTTTGAGAATATCTTGGCACCTTTGATGCAGTTAACCAGATGTTCTCTGCTTGGGATATAATATCCGTCGAACTACAAAATGTTATTAATCCCTTTGTAATTAATAACAAGTCTTGGCTTTCCTCTTTTAATTTCTCCATGGTTTCTGACTAAGAATCCTGGATTGCTGTATGGAGAAACTCCTGGTGAAATCAACTTAAGGCCAAGATGTTCCTTAAGTATCTTCTGGATATCCTCACGATCCTCCTGGTTCATAAGGATTGGTTTGAATCTTACGAACTCGTACTTTTTTCCAGGTTTAACTTTTATGGATGCTTTGAGCTCATTCTTGTCCCACCATTGTTGACTTGGCTTTATACCATTGATTTCGGTTTCCGAGACTAGAGTTTTGTGTTGTTTTTGAGTATTTTGAGTTGTTTTTGTTATATCTCATAGGTTATGTATTAATTTCTATTGTTTCGAGTCATTTGAGTGGCCAAGCCATGTTGAGGGCCAATTATATTGAGTCTAGAGTCATTTTCATGAGTCGTGTGTCAAAAGAAGCAAGAATGATCAAACAACGAAAGATTGATTTGAAGAAACGTCCAAATGCGTCCGGAATTTCTAAAGACTGGCAGGGTTTAGTATTTTGGTCATAACTCTCTCTACAAAATTGATATTGATCTGATTCAAGTGGCTATGGAAAGCTAAGAGAGAGAGCTACAACTCGTATGAAGACACCCAAAGCAAATTCGGACGTTTGGATGGTGCTACAACGCGAAGAAGAGGCGCTGAAGCGTAACAGGCGGCGCGCGGCAAGAAGGCCAAAACGAGCCCAGCGGCCCGGGAGTGTTCTACGGGCGCTGCAGCCCCTCCTTGGCGCTGCAGCGCCGGGTCAAAAATGGGCAGTGTGGGTTTTGTGTTTTGCGCTGCAGCGCCCATGGGCGACAAAACAATGAAAGCCCGATTTTGGATCTAAAAGGAGGGTACTATAAATAGATACATGGGAGGCTTGATCTAGGGCATGGAGGACACTTGGGGATGAAAACCAACACCACCAAGACACAAGAAAAGAGTTGGGGAAGAAGATTGAAGACATTTATCATCTAGAAATAGATAAGATTCTTCTTTAATCTCTTTAATTCTTTCTTTGTTGTTTTTGTGTATAATTTGAGATGCATTCTCATTTGATTAAGGATATTTGTATTTTCATCATGAGCTAAACTCTATAATTCTAGAGGGTTGATGTAATCTATGTTTGAACTTTTGTTTTGAGATTGTGGTTTGTCAATCTTGATTTCTCAATTTATTTGTGCTATTTGGATTTATTGCTTCTAAATTACTTGATCAATAATTTAGATTGTTGGGTGTATTTGATTTGACTCTTGAGAAAGGTAATTGAATACATGACCTTGAAATAGCATAACCTAGGATTTCATAGAATTGAGAGATTTGTGAATCCTTTGAAGTCATCAACCAAGATTCATAGTTTTTATCAAGATTTCAATTGGTGATTTTTATAGAGATATTGATTTCCCAATTGTGATCTAAAATCATTTGGCACTCGAGAGAGGAAATGATTATTGTAGAAATCTTGACCTATAAATTGGTAATTTGTGATTGATATACCATATTGATAACATAAGGGAAAACTAGATTCATCACACCTCTAGAATTCATTCTCCCATAGATTTAAATGTTTATATTTTGATTAGTTACATCTAGTTGTTTTAATTTATAAATTGAGATATCCACCTATTATTGATCTGTCAAATATAGCATAGGTAATTTATACTTGGTACTTATACACGCATTCTCTGTGGATACGACAACCCTACTCATATCACTATATTAAAACTTGACACCGTAGACTTGCGGTTAGAAAAATTTTCTAACAAGTTTTTTTGGCGCCGTTGCCGGGGACTAATACAATTTTTGGTGCTAATATTGCGATAGATAGAATTATTCTTAATTTAGACATTTTTTTTATTTTTATTTCATTTTTCTTTTGTAAATTCTACTTCTACAATGCTTGATTTGTTTCTTTGAATTGGTATAGGTGCACCTATTCGGATGGAAGAGGCAAACCCATCTTTGGAAGACGCCCTCATTTCATTCATGAATCAAACGACTTCATTTATGAGTCAAATAAATTTATTCATGAGGGAAATGGGAAATAGCCTTACCAAAAACGAAGCAAAGATGGACAAGATGAAGTTGCAATTGACACAATTGGCCAATACTATGGATTCACAATTGAAAAATCTCGAGACTCAAATGGGCCAATTAGTTACAATAGTTGGTGGGCAACATCAAAAGAGCCAATTTTTAAGCACCACCAAGCCAACTCGAAGGAACAATATAGTGTCATTCATCGAAGGAATGATACCGAATACGAGGAGTTGAAGATCCCGGAAGAGCAAGAAAGTTGTAACCACACACAGATTGTATGTCTATGCACGGTCAAATAGTATGTGGCGCTGAAAAGGAACAAAAACAGGACAATGAACACACAACCCAAGCGTGTACGAATGAGCAGTTCATGCGAGATATTATAAGAAAGTTGTTCCAGAGCGAGAAAAATACTCGATCATACGTATGCAAACGAACAACATACACGTAAACGGGATCAAGTATATTCCTACGCCAGACTCAAATCCTTGCTTGGACACCCCAAGTATGCATTATTAGGTGCAAGTAAGGCAAATATGGCACTTGACCATGACCCAAAGCGGCTAATATATGCATTCAAGGAGGCACCAATTCATACGTCGAGCTATAGAGCAGTAAATCTAGCGCTTGTTGTTGGAGGCAACCCAATGGTAACTTCACATTTTTTTTTCTTTCTTGAAATTCTATCTTTTCCCTTGTTTCGATATAATTTCATTCAAGTTTGGGGAGAGTTAGTATTTTGATTTGAAATGTGTGAGTATTTTGATTTGAAGTGTGTAAAAAAAAAAAAAAAAAATTTGCATTTGTTTGTGTGTTTTCATATAGTTGCATGTAGAGCATTTTAAGTTGCATGTGCATTAGAAGCACGTTCTTGTTTTTAGCACGCTTATTGTTTTCATAGATTTTAAGGAGTGAGTTGACCATGTGCGCGAGACTTGATGCTTATATTTTTGAAAAAAATTGTATTGTTTTGATTGGGTGTTGAGTATGAGTTGATTGAGCCATGAATAGATGATATTGAGCATGTGGATATTGAGAACATGGTTTGATGCTTTGAATTACGTATTTGCAAGCCTGTGAGCTTTTGAGCCTTTTGCTTTCATCATATGCAGTCTTGTTGTTAATTTGAGTGTATCATCCATGTTGTTAGAATTCTAGAACTTGCTCTGGTATCTCTGTCAAGGTCACATGTTGTATGCGAAATGTGAAAATGATCAAAGGCCATTTTTGTTATCCCTTCAAGCTTCTCGCTTACCTAATGATAATATTGAAATCCCTAGTTAGCCAACTTGAGCCTATTGCCTAATTTTTGATAGCCACAATTCAAGCCTTAACTTGATAAATCTTTTACCCAAAACTTGAGCGTATAGCATTAAGTAAAGGGATTGAATAAGGGTGAATGGGTAAAATCAAAATTTTAGAAGATGGTGTTAGAGTTGGTTGATGGGAAGAAAAGGAGGAGAAATGAAGTGTTGAAAACTCGTATAAATGTCGAAAAAAAAAAAACGACTTTGTAAATGAGTTTCATTTAAATGAACTTGGGGGCTAAGGATTGTAATTTGAGGTGATTCTCAAAAGAAAGAAAGGAGATGGAGATAAGAGGAGTTGATGAAAATGAGAGATGATTTGAGTAGCATATTGAGCCTTAATGTAGATGATTTATATGCTCACCGGTCTATACGCTCGAGTTTGAGTCACTCTATCCATATTTTCCTACCCTAACTAAAGAACCTTCATCACAACCAAAGAAAAAAGTCCTTTTTGATTCACAAATTGCATACATTCTAGTGGCGGAGATATGAGACGAATTGCAAGCCTATGGTAATTTTGCGACATTGAATTGATTTGAGCGTAAACACATCCTATATTCATTCGAGATGAGAGTATACACTTGATCTTTGAGAGACGTGATTCTTAGCATTTACCATGGTTTCTTTGATGTATGCTCTTTGTTAGATGTTTGAGGCTTGGTTAATTCGTTGTTTGACACATATGATGAACAATACGAATTTTATGGAGTTGTTGTGCGTTTTACTTTTCATTACTCCCAGTCATGTTTTGTCTTGTTTTTAAAAGTGTTGACCGGGACGGCCAAGTTTAAGTTTGGGGTATTTGTTCACTTGGTTTTATACCAATGATTTGGGCTTCCTAGACTTGAGTTTTGTGTTGTTTTTGATTATTTTGAGTCATTTGAGTAGCCAATCCATGTTGAGAGCCAATTATATTGAGTTTATAGTCATAGTAATGAATCGTATATCAAAAGAAGTACAAACGAGCAAACAACGAGAGATTGATTTGAAGAAACGTCCAAACGCGTCTGAAATTTCCATCACTGGCAGCGTTTAGTATTTTGACCATAACTCTCTCTACAAAATTGATATTGAGGTGATTCAAGTGGCTATAGAAAGCTAAGAGATAGGGCTACAACTTTGATGAAGGACTCAAAACCGAATTCGGACGTTTGGATGGCGCTGCAGCGCCAAAACGAGGCGCTGCAGCGGAGGCGAAAATCTGGGCAGCGGCCAAATTCTGGATGGCGCTGCAGCGCTTAAGACCGGCGCTGCAGCGCCGGGTGTGTTATGTGCGCGCTGCAGCGCCCATTTTTGAGCGCTGCAGCGCCCGTGGGCGGATAAAACAATAAAAGTCCGATTTTCAGATCTAAAAACAGGGGTACTATAAATAGATACATGGGAGGCTTGAACTAGGGAGGAGAAAAGGTGGAAAAGACCAAGAACACAAGAAATAGCTCAACTTCATCAAGGAAGAATCAAGGGAAGAATCGGGTCGAATTGGAGCTCGAGGATTGAAGATTAATCGAGAGATTATCTACTTCCCTAAGTTTTCTCATTCTTTGTGCTTTAATCTTTCATTTTAGCTTGTCATGAATATGAACAATTTGTCTATGAGTTGTTTATTTGTAATGAATAGCTAAACTTCTTGTGATTTTCGGGTTTTGGAAGTAGATTAATTGAACTTTTTGTTGAATGTTTTAATCTTAATTGAAGTTATTGTCTTGAAGCCTATTTGAGTACTTTGTTCTTATTCTTGTTTTATCATTTGGCCAATGATTTAGCATGTTTGATATATTGATTCATAATTCGAGAGATGAGTTTCAATATTAGATCTTGAGTACTTGACATGAATATTTGTATAATCGAGAGGTTTGTGAATATTTGTGAGGATATATGATCTTTTGTGCATTTGGGAGTTGTGTATCTTATGTTGAGTAGAGATGCTAGCATAGATATTTCAATCTACACTTTATATACATCTCGAGAGGAAGGATAAAATGCCGTATTTTCAATCTACATTTTATCCTCCCTCTCGAGATGTATATAAAGTGTAGATTGAAATATCTATGCTAGCATCTCTACTCAACATAAGATACACAACTCCCAAATGCACAAAAGATCATATATCCTCACAAATATTCACAAACCTCTCGATTATACAAATATTCATGTCAAGTACTCAAGATCTAATATTGAAACTCATCTCTCGAATTATGAATCAATATATCAAACATGCTAAATCATTGGCCAAATGATAAAACAAGAATAAGAACAAAGTACTCAAATAGGCTTCAAGACAATAACTTCAATTAAGATTAAAACATTCAACAAAAGTTCAATTAATCTACTTCCAAAACCCAAAAATCACAAGAAGTTTAGCTATTCACAAATTGTTCATATTCATGACAAGCTAAAATGAAAGATTAAAGCACAAAGAATGAGAAAACTTAGGGGAAGTAGATAATCTCTCGATTAATCTTCAATCCTCGAGCTCCAATTCGACCCGATTCTTCCCTTGATTCTTCCTTGATGAAGTTGAGCTATTTCTTGTGTTCTTGGGTCTTTTCCAGACCTTTTCTCCTCTAGAGGGTTGATGTAATCTATGTTTGAACTTTTGTTTTG
Organism: Rehmannia glutinosa; assembly: GCA_016081115.2. NCBI lineage: Eukaryota > Viridiplantae > Streptophyta > Magnoliopsida > Lamiales > Orobanchaceae > Rehmannia > Rehmannia glutinosa. The sequence goes on from JABTTQ020001185.1 coordinate 450,058, forward strand.
AGATTGTGGTTTGTCAATCTTGATTTCTCAATTTATTTGTGCTATTTGGATTTATTGCTTCTAAATTACTTGATCAATAATTTAGATTGTTGGGTGTATTTGATTTGACTCTTGAGAAAGGTAATTGAATACATGACCTTGAAATAGCATAACCTAGGATTTCATAGAATTGAGAGATTTGTGAATCCTTTGAAGTCATCAACCAAGATTCATAGTTTTTATCAAGATTTCAATTGGTGATTTTTATAGAGATATTGATTTCCCAATTGTGATCTAAAATCATTTGGCACTCGAGAGAGGAAATGATTATTGTAGAAATCTTGACCTATAAATTGGTAATTTGTGATTGATATACCATATTGATAACATAAGGGAAAACTAGATTCATCACACCTCTAGAATTCATTCTCCCATAGATTTAGATGTTTATATTTTGATTAGTTACATCTAGTTGTTTTAATTTATAAATTGAGATATTCACCTATTATTGATCTGTCAAATATAGCATAGGTAATTTATACTTGGTACTTATACACGCATTCCCTGTGGATACGACAACCCTACTCATATCACTATATTAAAACTTGACACCGTAGACTTGCGGTTAGAAAAATTTTCTAACAACCATGCCAGAGGATCTTCATTGTAATTCCTTTGGATCTTCTTCTTGATATCCTCGAGTGATATTTGTTCCTCTAAGGTCACGTCACTCTGCAAACTCTCCATTAGGCTCAACATTAATTCTGCAATAACCTCTGGAGTAACTCGTTCTTCTCCTTGCACTCTGGATGAATACAAGTTATAATCCCAAAACTTTTTATCCTTTTGAGAACCGAATTGTCTATAGGATAATAAAGCTTCACCAAATTTCCTTTGATCCGCCATTTTTGGACTTCGGAGTTTGGCTTCATCATCACCACGCTTGCTGCGAAAATTAATAGGCATTTTTCTGTAAAATGCTTCCCGCAGTCTCTGGACAGTGATCTTATGATCACATAATGTTGTGAAAATAAGTCTTCTTGTCTCATTATCCTGTGTGAATCGCTTGAATGTTTGTAGGAAATTGTTTCCTAGCAAAACATCTGCACTTGTATCATGGAAATATATTGGTGACGTCTTCACTTTGTACCGTAGGGTACCGCCCGCCTCCGATCATGATTTACGCTTGTTTAATTCTCCTGTTAAGGATAAGAATCCTTTTAGAGAAATCTCTTCTGCGCAATAGTAAATCTTCTCAATTTCTTTAAGAAAAATATCCGACTTTGCAAAGACATATTCCGCCATCTGAATCAATAGACGGCAAAATACTCGGCCTTGTATTCAGCATATAACATTCCGATAGAAATGTATATGGAGAATGGACTAGTGGTCATCTGATTCTGTATCTTTTATCAGCACTGTGAACTCCATTCCTTCTTGTAATCTTTCCCAAGGTTTATGATCCTCGAGAAATTCAATTCCCAGTATTAATTGTTCTGGGATTTTCCCTGCAACTCTTGTGATAGTAAGTTCAACTTCACCTATCTTCAGGTTTTCTTGATACCTTCCAACTATTGGTTGTTGGAGATAATATAGAACATCACAAGAAAAAATATTATCCTTTTGAGTGATGTCGAATATTACTTCAACTTCTCGCCATCCTTCTGGACATTTCAGCTCTCTTGCAGTTTTGAAAACATCTGGAATGCATTGAACTGTACTTGGTCTTTTTTCTTCCCAACGGCTACTGCTCACCATTCTGTCCTATTGGAAAGATATCCTTCTGGGCTCAACTCTGAGATTTTGACTTTTATTGAAGACTGGTTGATCTTGTATTTTCATATCAATCTCATTGATAGTCGGAGACTCCATGATTTCTGGTAAAACCACTCTAGCAAAGTCCTCGAAGATTATTGGGACTTCAATAAATTCCTTTCTCAAGAATACTTCTGAATGATGTGTATTCGAAAGAGCATAGGATATCTTGTATGTGATCGAGTAGGGTATGTTCCCTTCTTTCATCAAATCTTCTCTTTTGAAATCTTGATGAAGGGTTAGGACTCTGTTGAAATCTCGATCTCCCAAATTGTATGCAATTCTAGGATAGACATTAAATGCCAATTTTCCAGCATACAAATTTCCTGTAACCACTCCAAGGCATGAATCCTTGAGATTTGAGATTCGTTTATCAAAGATAGCCAGATTGAGTGGCGAATCTATTCCTTATTTGAATGTTGCTTTAATAATGACTCTTATGGCTCCGATATGAATCCATGAGAGTGTATTTGCAACTTCTCTTTTAACTCTGCTTTTGATCTCCTGGATTTCTCTAATAGGGACCAACTGCATCTCAATCAGGTTCCCGGTAAACTCCATCGGAATTGCAAATTCTCCGGTTGTTACCCTATGGATAATTTGGTGTTTTCTATTACGAAAACCAATCTTATCCAAAGCTTTTTCCATCGCTCCAATTGTAAATCCATCATAGATTTGAAGCTTTGGATCTTCCTTCATAATTCTCATAAGAGTCTTATGAGACGCCGTAGTGTGAGAGAGGTATCCTGACATATCCTCCCTGACCGTCTATTGAAGAATTTCTTCTTCACTCTGATTCTGAACTGGATTCACTTCCATCACCAGAATAGATCTCTTCTTCATAGATGCTTTTATCTGAGGGAATATCCTCAAATTGATACACATGTATTAAATCCTGATAATAGACAGCTTCTTCGATTTTTGGGGTAGCTTCGAACTGTCTAACTCCTTGTTTTTGATTTTCTAGGCAATCTGTTGAGATATGCCCTCTTGCTCCGCATGTCCAACAATTACAGTCTTTGAAACTTTCATTAGCTCTGGTGTGAGCATGCACGAAAGTTCTTCTTCCTGGATTTACGGTGGTACTTGCTTGATTAGAACCCCGATGATGAGGCTCTCGCTCTCTGCAGTCTTGGTCTTTGCCCTGATTTATAACTTCGGGCTTTTTGTTTTGACCAGAACCTTCTAGGTCTCCATGAAGACTTGCTCCTTTTGCTGCTGCTTCCTCGGCGGTATCGATGACTTCTGTCCTTCTTCTTGTGCCGCCTTGGTTGACTTCCCACAACTGTTGGGATATCATCGTCTACGCAATATAGAGGAACTGCTTTGTTAATTCCTTGTAATCTCTTGTAATTCCTATATAGAGCTTCTTGGTAACACGATTCAGATAACTTGGCCTTTAAGAAAGACATTCTTCTGGCCACTATATCTAATTCTGCTCCATCCTTGTATTCCCTGATAAGCATTTCTCTCCAGGGACCCGGAATCTTTGCGAAGAATAGCTGTGAAGCTTCCTTTTCTACTATCTTGGATTTCCACCGGTCGATAAATAACTTGATATATTCGTCAATATGACAAATATCATGTAACTCGAAATTTATAGAGGGCTTGTTTATATCTTTTTCTTTTTCATCCTCTAATCCTCAAAATAACTTTTTGTCCGATAAACTGGATTTTGAAAAGTTTTATCATATCATCAATAATTCCTTTCGGTGATTCTCCGATGTGACAAGCGCTCTTCGTACTTGCATCGGTCATATCGATGCAATCTTTCAGATCCTCAATACTCATTTCAAGGAGTAAAATGAAGGAATCTTTCGTAAGATCAAGGGTACTTTGCAATCTCATTTCTTGATGCCCATTCATCAATAATGACTTCTCGATTTTTGAAATCAGGATATCCAGTTAGCATCAACCAATATGGATGTATCGGATCTAAATGTGATCTTCCATAAGGTGTCCAGTGAATATTTGGTCTTTAGGAGGTACTCGAGTTCTGCAAAGAGGTCGTCAAGCTCCTGTTCCTGAAAGTGTTTCACTTCCCGTTGTGAAATCTCCAACGTGATGCATTCTCTCGTCTTGGTTTCCTGGATTTGAACCTGCACTTTCCTCAACATTGGGATTAACTGGTGGCGGCGGTGGAGGAATTGGCTACCTTGTGGATCATAGGTAACCAAAACTGATCCATCTCCTGCGTTCATCTTTAAATCTACAATTCCTAATCTTGTGAAAGATTCTGCAAGGTCATGTAGATCTTTAAGATTCATCTTTTCCATATCCATCTTATTAATTTATGATGGATTTTCCTTTGATGATAGCAATAAGTTTTTTATCGTCCGTCATTTTTCGTACCACTTGGTTGGTTTCCCCTTTTGAGCGTAAATAGGGTCTTTGTCCCAGAAATCGTCACGCTTCTTTCCTTGAGGAAGAACTCGGTTTGTCCTCCAAGTTCTTGACTCATTTCTCAATATAATGAAGGATTTCAAGAGTTTCTTACGATATTTCACCATCGTCCCCATCGGCTTTGGATCGATGAACTTGTGTAGAGTAAATGAATATGGCGGTTGCCATAATTTCGCACCGCCTTCTACGGACTTCTCTATATATTTGGAGATCTTAGATGTGTCCAGAAGTATCTCGTTCCGATTCAGTACTCCATCGAGGAATCATTATTCGATGGGCATTCTCATGGACTACTTCTTGGCGATTCATCGGATCGACATATATTATACAGTTTCTTTGTTAAGAAACTCAAATAATATGCCGCTTTCTTTTAGCGGTGTCTCGAGGTTTTCTCTACTGACGCGTTCCTTTTCATCATATTGGATTTGCCAATATGCTATCTTGTCTTGGTGATCTTGTGCGTACATCGTCAAAATTTGATGATAAGTCCTGTAAGGTGTACATCTTGGACAATTGTCCAGATCCATACTCTCGGAGTAATTTCTCCTCACCAATTGTTAATTACACAAATATAATAATTAAATTTAACTAAAAGTTCTTAATAAACCTAGGCTATGATACTAATTTTTCGGCCCCTCAAACCTTTAAAAACTATTAGTTTGCCTTCAACCTTGTATAAGGGGTATTTTGGGGTTTTATCAAATAAAAAGGCTATTTTTGAAACTTTTGAATAAGTGAGGCTAAAGTTGAACATGTGTTTTAAAATTAGGCCATTTCTAATATTTTCCCTATTTTATGAAGGGCGGGTTGTCCCATTTTGGCAGCTCTATCAATAAATTCTAAATTATTAGGTAATTGAAAATTGCATCATATTTTTTGAGAAATAACTTAGAGATATATTATTTTAGGGTAAATTACAATTTTGGTCATGTAACTATAGATGTGGTGAAATTGGTTGTTTTTAAATTCCATTTGGTTAATTCACGGTGAAACTTTGATAAACTCTAAGATTTAGTTCTCAAATCACCGGAAATTTCAGAATCATTACAAAAGCCTCATGTGGCTTGCATGTGAACACAGAAAAATTGTAGATTTTACGTTATAGTTGTTGGGTAAGTTTTATGGATCCCAATATATGGCCTGGAATTTTTCGAAAATCCTAATTTTTGGCTCCTCAATTTTTTGTGTTTTTGTGCAATTCAAGTGAAATTATCTGATCAATTTTAAAATTTCCGGCGAATTGAGAAGTAAATCATGAATTTTTTTAACGGCATATGTATTTTTTTTGGCCAAATGGAATTTAAGAAAGGATCAATTTCATCACACTCCTATAGTTCGTACAGGACGACTAAAATGTCAATTTATCCAGTTTTTATGGTCTGCTGCCTGCCTGCCTCGCCATCTTCCACTATACCAATTTTCATTTAGTTCCAGAAACATTTATGTTTCAAAATTAATTTATGTTGATTAAGAATATTAATTTTTCAAGATCTATCTCCATCTTCTTCTTTTTTCATGTCAACTTAAAAGTTGGTAGTTTGAGTTTTCCACCTTGTACGCGGAAAATTATTCTTAAGACAATAGTAATTATATTATTTTGAGCAGTCATAGGTTGCATTTGTTTTTAATATGTTAGAGATCTTGGTTGGATGAGAGGATAAATTTCGAAAAATTGAAAGATATCGGATTCAAACCCCGATTAACACTTTACAAATAGTGAGTAATACCACTTGAACGAAATATGTTGCACTTTTTTAATACACTTAAAAGTCAATTTGGCATAATGAGCATTCAGCTATCACGAAGAAATATTCTTTATTTTATTCATTAAGAATAATATAGCTGTACGAAAAAATTAGCATGTAAATTGTAAAGCAATGATTGGGCGAAGAATGATGCAGGAAAATGTCACAACAGAAAAGAATTACTTATATTGCTTGTTTGACTTTGTAAGTGGTGGCACGTATGGGTGTCAATACCTGATCCAACTCGAAAATACGGCACTAATCTGATCTGAAGTTATTAAGAGCATGGGCGTATCCTTCTTATTTATGGGGGTGCTTTAGCCCCCCTCCCCAATAAAATTTTTAAAAATCAATTTTTTCTATGTATATTTTATTTAAAAATATTATTTTTTAGTATTAAATATATATTTCTTTTTATTGATTTAGCACCCTCAAAATTACTTAGCCCCCTAAAGTTATACGTCTAGCTCCGCTCCTGACTAAGAGAAACATGAACCCGACCAGAATACGAACACGACTAACATGAATCTGACACGAAGTTACCAATTTATTTAAAACATTATTGTTTTATCTTTTACTTAATTTTTAATATATTTTAAGCATAACCCGAAACCAAACACGAACCCGACCCAATGAGCCAAATTGATATCTTACATTTGTATAATCATCCATTATGAGTATATGAGAAAAACAAGAATTAAATTTGCCAGCATTTACTGACCATGCTACACCGTTTTAGCATTGTTTATAAGAGATTAATTACAAGAGCAAACTGAAAACGTTGTCTTTATTTTTCTATTTTTTTATTAATCTTTTTGAATAATATCATCTTTAACGAACATAAGGACAGATAAGGTATATACCTCTGCAAGCTAAAAAGAGAAACAGAACAAGGATATTTCTACTATAAGTTAGAAAAATATCAGATTCTATTCTTTATCAAAGAAAAGCAATATGCAATTGGAAAAGTGGATACTGCCTGTTTGTTTATGTTTCCATGGTCCATTTCCAGTTTCTGGAGTTGGAAATAGAATTTTGAGAATTTATTGGTTTTTGTGTGGAAATTGGGATTGTGTTTGGATGAATGAATTGAAATGTGTTTTATGTAGGGTTGGAAATGAGATTGTGTTTGGTTTGAGTAGTTTTGAAATATTATTTTATGTATATAATAATTGAAAAGTTGGTAGTGGTGGGGTCCACTTCAATATTTTAATTTGAATATATAATATTATATTTGTAAGATTAAGTTGGTGGGTCCCATTAGATAGTTATAATTTAAAAATAGTAATATTTTAATTAGATAAAGTTAATAATGGTGGGTCCCACATATATAATTGAGTTAAAATATGAGAATAGTGATTGATAAGTAATGATGAGTGATGTAGGGTAGTGTATAGGTTTGAGAATAGAAATTATAGGTTTGAGATATTGTTTTATGTGAAAAATAGAAAATGAAAATGATGATTTCCATTGGAAATTTTATGAACAAACATGATTCCACTTTTATGTATAGTTGGAAACTGGAAAGAGACCATTGGAAACATAAACAAACAAGGCCGTCGTTCCACTTATATTGCAACATTTGCTCAATGAATAGCTAGGGTTATATGTCATTTTACTTGTATTAATTTTTTGAATTTTCGGCCATACATTATATTGCATATCATAACAATCAAATATTTTTCAAATGTTAATATGTTATATACATAAGTGTATGTGTGTGTGTGTGTTTGTGTGTGTTACAATTTGAAGTTTTAAAGAGTGGTTTGAGGCTAGGGTTTTTGTCTAAGGCGAGCTAGAATGAGGGCTCGATTTTAATGTAAAAGAGGGAATTTTCCTTCTCAATATTTTTTTGATTATTTTCTGAAAAAAAACTGTCAACAATAAGCAAAACTGCACAGATTCAAAAATCCACAATTTCCTGGTAATCGCGTTTTTTCTTCCAAAACGATAATATATTCAAACTCAAAATAAAATTACACTGCCAACGAGCAAACGGAGACTAATAACATTTTAGAGGATAATTGTGAAGGCACGGGCGCGGGTAATCACTTTAGATAGGGTCTTATAGAAGCTATGTCTGGTGTATATACACTTGTAAAGAGTGAGACATTTGTCATTCATTCATACACCAAGTGTACTACACCTGATGTAGCATGGATAATATCATTAGATTGTGCGATTTCAGGCAATTTTTGTTGCCAATGTGCAAAAAGTTTTAAATAATAGTCCTATTTTACAAATTCAAAATATAAAAGGACAAAAAATAAAAACCACGGTGGTTACAGGACAAATTTTGTAGTTAGGCTTGCAATTTTTTTTTTTTTTTTTTTTTTGAGGGTGAGTTAGGATTGTAATTATGTATGCCTAAGTTGTGTAAATGAATCTACATATTATGATATTAAATTCATGAATTCCAACTCTAAGGATAGAGTGCTAACCTACGCGTAACTAAGGTCAAGATTATAGTCCATGAATTATTTTACAAGTCGGAAAATTATATACACCATCCACTAAATTTCAGAGTAGATTAAATTAAAGAAAGCATGATACGTGGACATTTTGGGCTTTCTAAGCAGGCCCTTTTATCCTTTACTATTACTTGCTTAGGCCCCAAGTGTTCAACGTGTATAGCCCAAGTAAAATTAAAGTCAAGTCCACAAACGACAGCGGGAAATAAACTAATCTTTGGCGGGAGTCATCAGCTTCTTCATAGTAAGAACCTTTTTGATTTTTGATCTTGGTGCACTTATAATTTCACCCAAGCTCTATATTAATACTAAAAATCCACTAGCTTTTGAGAGTAGGACATAAAATAAGGAAAATGGAGAATATTGGGGAGGCATCAAGGCCTAAAGTTGCGGTGGTGGTGTTTCTGCTCAAGGGAAAAAAGGTGCTGTTGGGGCGGCGCCGTTCTTCCGTTGGCCGTGATACCTTCGCGCTGCCCGGTGGCCACCTTGAGTTCGGTAAGCCTGTTATATCATTTTTTTTTATTATTTGTTTAACTTTTATTTTTTAGTTCTAATTATTATTTTTTTAAGATAGTTGTGATTAATAATAAATTGTGATTGACGAAAATGAAGATAGTTGAGGGCCTAATAATTGAACAATCGGTGCCTTTGGAAAAAGGATTCTTTAACAAGATAGAGGAACATAAAAATGCATGATTAGTTAAACATAGGGGTGGCAAATCGTGCGTGCCGTGCCGTTATCGGGCTAAGCGGTAACGACACGATCTGAAAAGCCCAAATACGAACACGACACGATAAACTTAAAAGACCTGAAATTTAAGCCCAAACACGACACCCCTACTTAAACATTCTTAGCTCGGAAATAGGGCCGGACAGCCGGACCTGGCATGAATCCATGAACCAATTGGCAATAGGCCCCAAATTTTTTGGGGCACTAATTTTAATTATATATTATGTATATATCTAGTCCAAGTAGAAATATGTGAACATCATGAAATATATGTGAACAAATTTAATTTTTTGTTATATACCAAGTTTATGTTGTCTATGATTTTATTTTTTGAATTTATGTTGTATTATCATCCAATAAAAATATGAATACTATTTTTTTAGGACACCATTTGTGAAGCTCGCCTCAGGTTTCAAAATCTCATATCCGAAATTGATCTCTCATTGCAACTCTTGATTAATAAGGAAATGATGGTTATTATTATGTCTAGGATTAGTCTATGAGTGTGATATCTCCTCCAAGTTTTGAAGTGGAATTTTTGTTTCATATCGCCTTGATTAAAATTTGAGTCTAAATTTGGTTGTCTCTGTGATAATTTCAGGGGAAAGCTTTGAGGAATGTGCAGCAAGAGAGGTGAAGGAAGAAACAGGGCTAGACATTCATAAAATTGAGTATTTAACTGTAATCAACAATGTCATCTCCAAAGTAGATAAGCCTCTACATATTGTTGCAATATTCATGCGCGCATTTCTGGCTGATCATAATCAGATGCCTCAAAATGTTGAGCCGGAGAAATGTGAGGGTTGGGATTGGTACGATTGGAATGATCTTCCGCGGCCACTGTTCGGGCCCTTAGAAACTATGGCTCAGAGTGGTTTTAATCCTTTTCCTGATGATTGTGATGAGAATTGAGAATTAGTTTGTGATAGAATTAAGGGGCAGGTGGCTTTTGTGTTTGATTTATGCATGATTTCTTGGCTGTACGAGTGACCTAATTAGAGTTCTCTGTTTGTGTCATCTTTCTTAGGGTTCTGTAACTATATGAGTGATAAAATTGGTCCTCTCTAAATCATTTGGCGAAAGCATATGTATCTTTAAAAAACTCTCGGATTTAATACTCAATTTGTTGCAAATCAGAAAATACTGATAAAATCATTTGGAGACAAATTTGGAAGATTTTTTTAATCAGCAAATCATTTCATTTGTCATGAATCATGTGATCCGAGAGGTCTAATTTAATTTTTAAAACATGTGTTATTGTTATCATGGATAAAATCAGATAATCACTGTTGGGTCTGCACAAAAAATTGTCAACTGATTGTGTCACGTTTGCGTGTTCAAGTTCCCTATTAATTTTTCGTATTTCAATGTTAGATGTATGAGATAAAACACATTCAGATAATCAACTACACATCATTTAAGGAATGTGTCATTCATTAAAAAAATGAATTATACAGTGGAAGGGAAGATTTGAAACCCAGTTTGCCACGACTATAGTTGGGCCAGTTCAACTGAAGCTCAGTTTGGAATGGGCCGGGCCTATGCGTAATCAAATAGAAGTTAACCATTACTCAATTTTGGCCCAGTTCCTTGCCTTGGCTGGGATTGTTGGTACTTTTCCGGGCTTCATGAAACTATATATACACATGTATATATATATTTTTCTGGTGACACTACATCTTGTCACTAATATTAGTGATATAATTTAGCAACTTAGGTTGATCTTCGTTTTGTTAGGGACATATAAATCTACACTAGGTATGCATAATTTTTTTTTTCTTTTATCACTCCACTAGGTATGCATAAATTAAATGTGTGCATGTCATATCGAATCTTTTATATTATATTCCATCAAATGAAACACTTGCCATTAAAAATCTATACAATTTATACATATAAAGATGTAGATTCAACCCACAGACAATGTTTTGAAACCCACATCGGACTGCCGGTTCGATCGGTTTAACCAAGAACCGAACTCAAGGACGGAGCTAGGAAAAAAAATGGAGTGGACCGATACACGAAATTGGGGTGGGCCGATACACGAAAATCATATAAATTATAATTATTTTTTTTTTTTTTTTTTTAAAATGGGGCGGGGCCGAGTGGCCCCTATCTCGCCCTTGGAACCAGTCACATGTCCGGTTTATATTAAAACCGGAGTGGCTAAAAAACCGTTGTCACCCGGCGGTCAAATCCGACAAAAATATCTGGAAACCGGTGACCCGGTTAACCCAATTTTTTAATCAAAATTTTCTTTGTTTTATTGCAATAATCGAAAAAGTATTTGGTAATTTTACATATAACTTTTCCTTATATTCGATTTATATATATATATATTTGGATATGCAATTTATTAAATTTATTATTTTTTTTTGTACTTGTTATCTTTTTACATTTGTAAATAATTTGTATTTATCTTTTACATGTATATATATGTGTGTGTGTATTGTATATGGGTCGACCGATTTTTTTAGAACGGTTTAACTTGTTGAATCAATGATCCAATGACCCAGTTATTAATCCGGTCTGGGTTTAGAAAACTGCCCACAGAGTAGAATACTAATATTAATTTTCTTTTCAAACTTTATTATGTCATAGTGGATTTCAATAGTGAAAGCTAAAAATGTGTTTAAGACAATTCATAGGATTAATAATTGGTTTTTAAAAGCTTAACTGCTCTATTGACCTTTATATAAAACTTCTAGAGGAGAGAATAAATCAAAGTTACCAATCAGTGTAGCTTTCTTCATGAATCTTGTTCCAGCAAGAGAAGTTTCAATTATTAAAAAAAAAAAAAGATCAATCACAAGAGTAAATCATAATATAATTACTCACCGACGACATAGAATATAATTTTTTATGCGAATGTACTGTTAAGACAATCGAAATAAAATTAATTATTGTCGCTAATACGTAATAAATCTATATCATCACTAATACTGGTTTTTCTTGTACTAAGTAATTCTCTTGGCCCCAGTTCAACAGGGAATGAGGATTGTTAAGAGTTATTAAAATATTAAATGTCTAACGTAAATTACGTAATAGACAGCTTAAGGTTTTGGAGGTGGTTGGTCGGGGAATAGAATCTTACTGCGGCCTAAAAAAATATCTAACTAGTCACCCACGAATATTTGTTATTGGGTCTAAATACTGTCAATTGGATTATGAGACCCAAACTATTATTAAGCAGCCAGTGAGGCTTAGTTTGGTATATTCGGGGCACAAGATGCATGCGATGTTAGAATTAATATAATTAATTCATACCCCGTAACCATCACGTGAATTATCAAACGGATATAAAAGCGAATCTAAATCGGAGCGTACCTTAAATCCATAGACACAAATAGATACCTCGGATCCAAATGCAGACGCGTGTGAATCCTTTATCGGGTTAGCGTCTTCCATGACCAAATCCTTTAGGTACTCCATAGGTCTCTCTCTAAGATGGGGAAGAGGAGAAGAGTGACGATCGATTTGACTTAGGGACCATAACCCCAATGAGAGTTCTTTATATCTTAGGTTAATTAGAAGCCCATCAATCCTAATTAACTAGTATTGGTCTCTACACATTGCAAAGCCCATACCCAATAGATATCCCTAGAGTCCTATTAAATTAGACCACTTAATTGGCTCCATTAAATTAGATAGCCCATAATATAATTGTAATTACATATGTAAGTCCACATGGGAAATTAATAAAAATCCCAACAATCTCTCACTTGGACTACATATGTCGCGAGAGACAATTATATTGTAAAATCTGAGTCTTGTATTTGAAAATGCTATCTACCCTTGAGATATCCCCTTAGATACAATCTGGTCCATCTCCTACATCAGCGTGAGATCAAAGCGGCTTTCGTTACACGTAAATGGTAACTAGACCCATCAATGGTCATCACACCAATATATTAAATGACATAGATCAAGTATGGATGTGTAGCATGGAAATTACATGTAACGTGATCTCTAACATGCCTATTTCCAACTGGCCCTACTTTATTCTTTATGAGATCATGCAAAATGCAAATTATTCAGAGTCTAAAACCAAAACCTTATTCTTTATTCTGCAGAAGATAATTTCAAAATGTGTCTAAACTTGAAGAACATCAAAATACAAACTCCCATTGAACATGCACATCTTTAAAACCGTACAACACCCATATGAGCATTATGCTCGTAACACCTTAGTTGGTAAAACCTTGGTGAGCGGTCGCAATGTGGAATTTGTCTGAATATGTTCTATAGACATTGAATGACTCTGAATTATTTCTTTATTACAACAAGAAACTTGAAGTTTATGTGCACCTCAACTTCAATAGTTTATGCTGTTGGAATATGGTAAAACCGAGTTATTGTCACATTATCCTCATGGTATGTCAATACCAGTCTTAACATGCAGCCTAGTGACAATATCTACCATATCCATTGATAAGATGCCTCTTAACAAGCTAAAATTGTCATGTGGAATAAGCTATAAGTGTCTGCTTGGCACTTTCCCAAAACAGCTCATCCAAATAACAATTAAGTATAGCCCAAACTGGATCTCTTTATTTTATTGGCATCAATCAAAATCGGAAACAGAAATACCAAATGATCTCTCAAAGATCTGATTTCCGATAAATGAGCATATAAACCTTTGTTCTATGTAAATACTTTATAACCCCTTTATTGGTTGCTTTCCAAATGATCCATCTTGGGGTTAATATCTGTCTAATAATCCTCGTATGCACACTATATCCGGATGTGTACATACTTGAAAATACAAAAGACCTCTCATAGTTGATGCATAAATTGTCTTTTGTATATCTATAACTTTAGACTCATTCTTGGGGCACTAAATGAATCAAACTTAAGTTCCTCAGTAATAAGATTATCTCCCACTAAACCTACGGTATATATAATCATCAACTTTATATATCTCAAAACTAAACGAGATAAACTTAACGTTGATTATTTACCATAAACGAGAAACATGCCAAAAATTTAAAATGAGCCATGAGTACCAGAATGATTTTAAAGAATCTTTCGATAAATCTAAAATAAAAGTTTCTTTATAATCAATATCTACCTTTTGATGAAATTCATGACAACATGGCAAAATGTATATCTCTCAACACTACCTTTGAACCTCTTTGGTCTTGATGTTCATCAATGATCAAAGAGCTTTCACACCTTTAGGCAATTTGATGAGATCCGAAGTGTCATTGGCATCATGAATTTTATTTTCATGGCTTCCATTCTTGAGGTTGTTGATTTTGATCTTTAGAAACATTATCTTATCCAGACAAGGAGTTCCTTAACATTATCTTGATAATCCGAATTTGCATCTTGAACAATGTTAGGAATGAACGCATAATTGTCAATTGCAACTGTAGGAGGAAAATAAACTCCTCTTTCATGATAATGTTTATAACCTTATTCTCCCCTCAAACTCAACTTCCTTAAGAACCTTCAAGTTTCCCATCTCAAGTGACCTTATAGAGTATCTAACAAGCAATAACTAATAGTTATTGAGTCCAATTTCCCTTATTAGGCCGAAGACCTTATATTAATCGGACAACCCCAAATATGCAAATATCCAATATCGAATGTTCACATATCAAAATTCCATAAGGGGCTTTAGCTAGCTACTGCTTAGATTAGAACCCTATTAATAATCCATGGCGTAATCCTTATTACTTCTCTTAGAGATTCTGATGAGGAAGAATGATTAATCATACTTCTTACCACATTCATAATTCTTTTATCGTTTCATATGTTTTGTACCATGTGAACTAGCATGCAAAGTTTCATTAAATGAGACAACCACATCATCAATGATAAAGAACCAACATGAATATTGAAAGAGAGCAAAATTATTATATCCAAATTGAACAGTTATAACCAAAATTTGCTCAAATGGAAATAGAAACAAAATCCCGAGTCCTTTCAATGTTCAATAACTTTATCATCAATGATTAAACCTAAATATGTATAGTCTCAACCACAATTGTTTTACCATTACCATCACGGATGCATCTTTTAGCATCAATTTGTAATTGGCTCCACAACTAACTTTGCATTAAAACACGTGAGTAGTAGAACAATATGTACCCAAAAATATGTCTAGGTACAAAACAAGATTGAATGAAACATAGTGAAGTGAGAAGCAAACTTTAACACGACATACTTACTTGGGACATTTCATCACGTATCCACCTTTTGCGTAAGAAGTAGCAGGTAAATTCCTCATCTTGTTTCTTTTGCGTTACGTTTGTGGTGTCCCGATTACAACCTTTATATCTATATCCCGAGGAAGAAGATGCTAAGTGAGTACTTTTAGTGTTATCTCGCTCAAACTTTATTTTCTTGCACAATGAGAAATGATCTCAGAAGAGTCATCTCAATATTTAGGGTGTTGTTACTAACTATAAATCCTTATTGTACAAGAAACTGAATAAAACCATAGAGAATTCCGACTTTATAAACTTTACTTTGAAGCGAGAAAGACACATCCTAATATACTCACATATGTTCTGTTTTTTATTTATAACCTTATTGAAACAAGATTAGTTGAGATAATACGTGTTTGATCGATATCTTTAAGGAACTCCTCAAAGACTAACCTCCTCAAACATAATGCCCAAAAAATTTAAATCAGTGAGATAACATAAATAAAATCCATATAGACATATATTTTACAAATATAAGCAGACATTTAATTCAGAGAACAACATAAAAATGCTCACTCAATCATGTCAAAACACGATAACGGGAAATTCATACTTATGCATGACACTTTATAAAATAATAGTGGGCCCATCTTGAGATACCTATCACAACATTGATGTTGGTCTTTGGACAAGAGCATCAATTGTAAGTGGTACTCTCAAATGTAGTAATCAAATCATCGACAATAAGTCTGTCAAACAATAACCTTCCTTTGGGCGATTATTGTTTACATGGATAACTTAATAATCATCACATATTTATTACCACATGTATGTCTATTATTCGGCCAAGTAATGACCTTCCTTTGGGCCGGTCATTATTCGCATAAATAATAGACATACACTCTTGATATTTCAAAATAAATAAATCTATACAATAGAGGTTACTTTGGCAACATATTGTTTCAATTAAATTATAATGAATTATCGGACATCAAATATCATCGATTTTGCCTTATATGTC
This sequence comes from Rehmannia glutinosa, assembly GCA_016081115.2. Lineage (NCBI taxonomy): Eukaryota > Viridiplantae > Streptophyta > Magnoliopsida > Lamiales > Orobanchaceae > Rehmannia > Rehmannia glutinosa. Next base: position 466,377 of record JABTTQ020001185.1, read on the forward strand.
TATCATCATCGGCAGACAATAACCTTCCTTTTGGGCGATTATTATCGCATAGATATAAACAAATCGCAAATCTTTTTCGAATCTAATATTTCAAAATAAATTTAGTAACAGAGGTCACTATGGCGACATGCTATTTCAATTTATCTCAAAATATAAAGATAAGATTCGCTAACTAAAATAAAAATTAATATATCAGGATTATAACTAAATTTGGATCGTATTCTCAATAGATTAAATTTAAATCCAAATTAGATCTAAATCTAATTCAATCCTTACGGGTATGAATAAATTCATCCCGTCTTTATGACCAATAAAGTAAATTCTAACCATAAGATTAGAATCCATCCTTATTTGAACTTAAAACCAAAAGTACTTGATTAGTCTTAAATTCAACTTTATATGAACTTGATTTCAAAAGTAACCTTTTAAGAATTTAAAGTCCAAAGAAAACCAAACTAGACTTTAAATTCAACTTTATTTGAATTTAATAACTCATATAACCAGACGGAGTCATAATCTAACCCAATGTAAGTCGAATTCAAATCAAGTTCAATGTCCAAAAGTTTAAACCCAAAACTAAACCATATAAATTAGAGTCCAATATAAATTAGGCTCAAATCTTAATTCCTTATTTTGATTTAAGGTCTGAGAAATCAAATAGGCCCTAAAATCAAACTCTTAAATTTCTTTGCAAGGGTTTCAACTGAATTTGGGTCAAAATTCCTTACGGATATTATTTGAGTAAAATTCAAAATTAATCCAATCTTTATTAGTTGAATTAATCAACCCCTTAATGACCCAATACCTTAAGCCCAAATTTTAAAAATCCAAAATTTTCCTTATTTGAATTTTGGGTTCAAACTAGTTCAAGCCCATTATTCAAACTTTATTTAGATTTAAAGACCCAAAGTAAAAAAAATTAGGCCCCAAATCTAACCTTTAAATTGGATTAATAAAACCAGCCAAGAACTTTAGATTAAGCCCAAAATTGAAAATACAAAATTAGGCTTAATATTACGTTTAACTTAAGCTCAAAAGAGGTTGAGCCCAATTAAATTGTCATCTTCTCCAATTGAACTCTAGAAGAGACCTTACTCCTCAACACCAAACGGCCATAGTCACTTCCACTGTAGCCAAAGACAAAGTAAATGGCCAACAACTGAAACCTTCATCGGCGACCGAAAACTGCAGCAACACGTGATGCCAGGGCACCGATCAACCGCCAAGCAGTCATCTAGCCTCCACCCACGAACAGTCGCCGGGCGACCACCGCGACGAAGACCCCCGCTCGGCGGGCTAGACACCCCCCACGATCGAGGTCGTTGTCTAGTCTCCATCCTGATCCGATTCGATCGGAGTCCCGTCTCCCTTAAACCGCTGTCCAGCCAACCATCCAAATCCAAATTCCATCGGGTCATTCGTCGTCCAACAGTAACAGTGGCCACGAAAACGAAGCGGCCACCTCCCATTCAAATTGGAGACTAAAACAAAAAACGGGTTCGTTCTTGAGGTTGAGAGCGGTGAGAACATTAAATCGACCGCCACACTTTTGAAGCTTGAAACCACAAGGGTTGACCAGACATTGAATTTTAATGGATTGTCGACGTCACACGAGAAAACCATTATTGATGTTTGAAAACCCATTGTTAACCGTCACACAAGTTTTGGTTCATGCATATAAAATCCAAAACATAAATCCGTAGAAACAGATTAATGAAAAAACTGAAATCTGAATTCCAATTTCAGAAAATATATCTCAATTCTCCAGGGAAACATAATCTGAATATAATATTCGAAACATACCGATTCATCCGTATGAGATAATAAATCTGAATATAATCAAGAAAGAACAATAAAAATTGTTCTTGATAATTCAACATGATTTGCTCTGATACCACTTGTTAGAATTAATATAATTAATTCATACCCCAGAACCATCACGTGAATTATCAAGAACAGATATAAAACTGAATCTAAATCGGAAGTGTACCTTAAATCCATAGACACAAATAGATACCTCAGATCCGTACAGACGCGTGTGAATCCTTTATCGGTTTAGCGTCTTCCACAGCCAAATCTTTTAGGTACTCCATAGGTCTCTCTCTAAGATGGGGAAGAGGAGAAGAGTGACGACTGATTTGACTTGGGGACCATAACCCTAATGAGAGTTCTTTATATATTAGGTTAATTAGAAGCCCATCAATCCTAATTAACTAGTATTGGGTCTCTACACATTGCAAAGCCCATACCCAATAGATATCCCTAGAGTCCTATTAAATTAGACCACTTAATTGGCTCCATTAAATTAGATAGCCCATAATATAATTGTAATTACATATGTAAGTCCACATGGGAAATTAATAAAAATCCCAACATGCGAGCTACGGGACCCACTTTATCCTACAAGGCACATGCTGCTCATCAATCTAAGTATAAAAAGGTTCTTCCATCCCATTTGTACGTATTCTGAGTTAATTGCACTCAATTGTTGTTTCATTTGCTTTTGAATTTCTCTCCAACCGGTAATGACTTGAGCGTCGGATGAGCCTCACTGGAACAACCCCAGGGTCCATTTTATGTTTGTTGAATTGTCGAAGGCAAGTTCCCATCTTACTCTTTTATCAGAGACCTTCATTATGAGTGATCTACCGTTTTAAACAGCATCAAAAATATTAAATAAGTTATATCTCTATCCTTTTAAATAAAAATGATTATTCAATAAGGACATACATTGAAAATATACACCTGGATAAAAAATTAATTAAGAAAATCCTTAATACAATTGCTTAAAAAAATTAATTAAGAAAAGTGTCGACCAAATAGGTTTGAAGTATTCAAACTTCAATGTCTTTAAGCTTCATCCAAAATGCTTACATCCAGTACTTAAACCAAGATAATGGAATTTCCATTGAAGTAGACATCAAACGTTATACTCCGTACGTTTTCTTCCTATTTACTTCGTTGAATAATTCCAACATATTGTATATTGTATTAGTGACTAATCACTTACGATTTTCCATTGCAATTTAATATTTCGTTTTACATACCATTCCGCAGATACACTTAAGTGTAATGTTCATTTACGTCAAAACATAAGATTAATTACAACTTGAAATTAAATAACCAATTAGTGATAAAGTAAAATTCCTTACTATTTAATTTCTACACATGCTGCAGGCGACAATTTCTACATCATTGATTTTTTCTAACTCCTTTTGCCAAGAAAATTCACCTATATATATAATATACACAACTTCACAACAATGATCGAATTACACTTCAACCAATTGGCACAAATGGAAAAACTTTGTGCAATTCTGATTCTTTTTTCATTGCTCATAGCAAATACATATGCCACTTCAAAAGAAGCTAAGGACGCAGAAAAATGGTTCCAAAAATACCTTTCTCAACGAAAGGAAAAAGTAGCCAAACTTCATTTCTATATCCAGGACGCACTTGGCGGGCCGAACGCCACCCTTTGGGAGGTGGCCCGATCCGAAATCACTTCCGATTCACCCACGATGTTTGGTCAAGTTAGTGTTTTGGATGACAAGATAACAGCTGAGCCCGATCGCAACTCGGAGGAATTGGGCCGGGCTCAGGGGCTCATCACTTCTGCGGACTTGCGATTATCGGGCCTGGCTATGAATATGAACGTTGTGTTCACTTCGGGTCCATACAACGGGAGCACGCTCTGTATTTTGGGGAGGAATCCGATTGGTTCGACGAATCGAGAGCTGCCCATTGTTGGTGGAAGCGGTGTTTTTCGGATGGCACGCGGGTTTTCCATTTCCAACACTTACTCTTATGATCCTGTCGAGAATTATGGTGTTTTAGAGTATACTGTGTATGTGTTTTATGCATAAGGATGGTTTGAGACTTAGTAGACATTAATCTTGAAGCCTTTTTTTCTTTTTTCCTTTTTGAGCCTAAGTCAACTCGCTCAATAACACGTCATTTGACCACACGAGCTACATCTGAATCTCATTTATAAAGCCTTCCAAGGCTTATGTGATTGTAGGATTGTTTTACCAAGATTATTGCATAGTATCTTTATATGTGTTATTGGTTTGTGGATGGTATTTTCTATTCCAAAATCGTGTTTTATCTCCTATTTCAATTGTGTGGATGATTGACACGTGTATTACACTTACTATATTAGAACCCTATAATTTCTGCTTGATTTATGCTTGAAAACTAATATGGTAAGTGTAATACACGTGTCAATCATCCACACAGTTGGAATAGGAGATGAAACACAGTTTTGGAATAGAAGATCCCATCCGGTTTGTTGGATATTTTTATATGGAAGTTTCTTTGTGTAGTTTATATAGTTACTAGTGTGAGCTTTTATACTCAAATAAGAAGAAGGGAAAATTTTTAAAGTACCCACTATGGATAGTGGGTACTCTTTTTTACCCACCAACATAACAAAACTCTTTTTTACCCAAATTGACAAAATTGCCCCTGCTTTTAAGTTGAGTTTTTTGAATTTTGAAACTGAAGTCATTATTATACCAATTAAAAACCGTATACAAACATTTACATATTCTCCATCATGTTCAAAATAGATATGGTGTTATAAATTTATGAAGTTTAGTTGATAATTTTCGAAATCTATTTGTGAATGTTCGAATATATGTATAAAATACTTGATAATATGAAATATTTGAGTTTAGTTGTTAGAATGTTCGAAATAGATGAAGTATTTTGGGTTAGTGTTCGAAAATGGGGTATATTATTTCGGCTATGGCATGATTAGATGAGGAAGACGAAGAGGCACGATATAGGCACGATATGGTGTCATATCGTGCCTCAGGGTTAATTGGGCACGATATCGTGTCGCATGGTTATTTTGGGCGATATCGTGCCACGGGGTTAATTGGGCACGATATCGCGTGCGCGGGGAGTTATTTTGGCGATATCGTGCCCGCGGGTTATTTTGGCGCGATATCGTGCCCGGGGTTAATTGGGCGCGATATCGCGTGCGCGGGGGTTATTTTGCACGATATCGTGCGCATGGTTAATTGGGCATGATATCGTGCCATATGGTTATTTATGGTTATATGAAATTGTGTCTATATCGTGCCAGCACTTCATATTGTCAGTATACTGCCTACTCTTTCACATATATTGTAAATATATTGGTCTTGAACAATTTAAACAAGGTTAAGTAACTAAGAGAAGAAGCAACATTACCTTGTTATTCGATTTTTTGGTGCGATTTTGGTTACGAAAGAACACAAAAAGAACTTCTTGATATTTTGTGAAGATCAAATGAGGGCAAATCGTATGTATGTATGTATGTATTTAACAAGAACCTACTTTAAACATGCCCGTACTTGAGGGTAGGCACAACAAGCTTGTGCCTAGGGCCCCAAAATTTTAGGGGCCCATTTTTATGTTTTATGTTTAAGGGGTAACTACAAAAAAAACCTATGATTTGAGCTAATTACGAAAAATAAAAAACAAGAGATTTTTGGAAATTATAAAAAAATCCTTTAAGTTTGATGTATCTTATATTTTTCTCGTTCATATGCAAAAATATTTCAAAATCTCCCCTTACGTTTATGAAAACATTACAGTCACCCCCTTAAATTTAATACACAATCAAATCTTAAATTTTTTGGGGCCTCAATTTTCTTAAATGGTTAAGTATATAAATCGTACTCTTCACACACACAACACCAAAAAAAAAAGACGAAATTCAACATGAAGTCTAAAATTGTAAATGAGAAATAATACACTCGAATGTGAGATGCATATAAACTCCAACTCATACTGATAATTTTAATTGATAATGAACATTACATCCTTCTCAATAGTTTCCTAAAATCCTTAAAATTAATGACAATTTTTAGAAAAAATCTTTTTACAAATTTGAGTCTAGTTTTATTCTTTTTCATTGTGTTAATACTTTTCATTTTGCTTAGTTTTTTTTAGCTTTTGCTTAATTTTGCTCTTTCATTGAATTGATTTAGTTAGCAACGTGATTTATGATCTGAGCAATAAATTTATTTATTTATTTATTTATGATTACTAGTATTAGATAAACTTGGAGATGATATAGTAATTTGTGTGACTGAAATTTTATTTTTCTTGTTGTCAAAGTTTTTTAGGAGATTAATATTACAACTGATTTTTCTGCCCTTGATTTATAGTAATATTTTAAGACAAAAAAAAATTGGCCGATATAAGGGCCTATTTTTTTATCCCGCTTAGGGCCCTATATTTCACAGATCCGGCCCTGACTTTAAAGGCTTGCATTTAAAGCCTCAAGGGTATTGTGGTAAAAGAACCCCAAAAGTGGGTAGAAAACTTTGTTTTTTATCCTACATGTCAAAAAAATCTCTCTCCTATCCCAAGTGGGTAAATCCCACCATTTGCTCTAAGAAGAATGGTGAAGCATTAGTTCAATTATTTATTTATTTATTTCAATTTCTGAACTACTTCACGCAAACGTATCACTCAAATTATGTATTGAATCGGTCAATAATTAAACAGCTCATCAAGCATTCCAATGCTAAGTTTTGAAGATTTTGAATACTATGCTAGCTAATGTGTGCGTCCATGTAATTACAATATCGAGGGAAATTCAAAAAAAAAAAAAAATTAAAAACGAATTTGTTCGCTATATAAGATTGTGTTTGAATTAAAACAGTCGGGAATTGAAAGTTTTGGATTATTATATAAAAATTTACAAGGCTTTTATATATGAATAACTTAGTGCACTTTCAATCTTTTACCTTAAATTTTGCGATTTTGATTTTTTCTAAGTATTTTTTTTCCTCAAATTTCAGTTCACCTAATATTAGAGTCATGAACCATTTTTAACTCCAAAACCTTTTTAAAAAATCTCCAATCTCTCCCACAAAACACAACCTAAAATTAAGTTGTTCTAATATTTCGATCGTATTTCCAACAAGTCAAGTTTGTTATAAAGTAAAATATTGGCAGTTTTTCCTTCTCATTGATGTTTGTGAGGAGACAAATTTGGAAGAATTTTTTTATCTGAATCATTTGGTTTGTATCATGCCACCCGATGTCTAATCTAAGTTTTAAAACATGCGTTATTATAATGGATATAATCACTTTTGGGTCTGCATAAAAATTTGTCAACTGGATTGTGTCACGTTTCCGTGTTCAAGTTCCCTTCGTAATTTTTTTTTAATTTTATTTTTTATCTCATTATTTAGATGTATGAGATAAACACATTCCGATAATAAACGATACATATTCATTTGTCATTTATTTATCTCACAAATTGTTTGAGTAATAAATGATAAGATTTTGTAAAAAAATATTTGAGAATCTCTCTCTCTAGAAATTCTCTCTAGCAAATCTGAGAAGTTGCCCACACTGTTCGATCTGCGACCGCTTTTTCGCAATTCCGATTTGATTTCTATATGTTCTCTTCATTGCGGATGGATTGAAGATACGGATTTTTGTGCATCTCTTTGTTTTGAGCAATCTCCATTAATGGTGGAACCTCCACACACACACACCCCCCGATTTCAACCAATTTCCTCCACTCGGTACCCAAAATCGATCGATTTCATCACCAAATTCACCCCTATGTCGTTCAACGGCACCAGCACCCCCTGTTATACCATTACAAACTTCATTACCTAAATCGGATAATTCCAATCGCACCTTTGCTGAAACGCTAACAAATTCTCAATCATCACCTACTGATAAACTTTTCGCTCTCGGTGAATCGAAAATTAGTCTTTGTTCTTCAAGATGGAGATAAAGAGGTCGACATTCTCTCGAATCGAAACTCAACTCCTTGCGGAGAAATGGAACCTGACTCTCATTGGTAAATACTCACATGGTATTCCTACTTTTCCTCAGGTTAAACAATTGTTCGCTGAGCTTAAGTTGAAAGGTAATACTAGGATTTGGATGAGACCGGTCTGGAGTATCCAAGGAATGCCTATGCGCATTTTTAGGTGGAGTCCTCAATTCAACATGAAACATGAATCCCCTATAGTTCCTATCTGGATCAAACTTCCAGGACTTCCGATTCACCTATTTGATAAGGAAGCCTTATTTTCTATTGCTCGAATGATAGGTCATCCTATCCAACTTGATCAAAATACTGCCACTCATTTACGGCTCTCTGTTGCTCGTATCTGTGTGGGAGTTGATTGTTCGCCTTATTTTTAGCTTCACCGCAAGTGTACGGTGTAGTTTATAGAATAGGGTAAGCAAGGTCGTATCCACGGAGACTAATAAATTAATGCGCTAAGTATTGAACTAAGATAGCCTTATTTTTATTTAGACGATCGAAATTGAATGATTGTTGTGGAAGAAAAGATAAGAATAACCACAAAAACACAAGATGAAAATAATAATGGAATTATCAAGGGAAATGAAATGGATTCCCGGGTTATGGTTTCAATTAATATTCCTCTTGTTTTACGATTTAATCAAAGCCAAAGTTATTATCAATACACCTATAAGACGATCACAACGGTATTTTATCCTCCCTCTTGAGATGTATATAAAGTGTAGATTGAAATATCTATGCTAGTATCTCTACTCAACATAAAATAAACAACTCCCAAATGCACAAAAGATCAAATATCCTCACAAATATTCACAAACCTCTCGATTATGCAAATATTCATGTCAAGTACTCAAGATCTAATATTGAAACTCATCTCTCGAATTATGAATCAATATATCAAACAAGTTAAATCATTGGCCAAATGATAAAACAAGAATAAGAACAAAGTACTCAAATAGGCTTCAAGACAATAACTTCAACTAAGATTAAAACATTCAACAAGAGTTCAATTAATCTACTTCCAAAACCCGGAAATCACAAGAAGTTTAGCTACTCATTACAAATAAACAACTCATAGACAAATTGTTCACATTCATGACAAGCTAAAATGAAAGATTAAAGCACAAAGAATGAGAAAACTTAGGGAAATAGATAATCTCTCGATTAATCTTCAATCCTCAAGCTCCGATTTGACCCGATTCTTCCCTTGGTTCTTCCTTGATGAAGTTGATGTATTTCTTGTGTTCTTGGGTGTATTCCCAGCCTTTCCTTCATACCCTAGATCAAGCCTCCCATTTATCTATTTATAGCCCCTCAAAAGTCCAAGAAAAAAGGTAAAGAAACATAGTAATTTCCGCCCCGGGGCGCTGCGGCGCCCAGCAATTTCACAAAACTGAGCCGCCCGGGCGCTGCAGCTGGGCGTTGAAGCGCTGCAGCGCCCACCTAAAAAAAAATCAATATCCTTAGGCCAGAACGGGCGCTGCAGCGCCCGTGGACGAGCGCTGCAGCGCCCGCCCGAGTTTTTCACCCACCAAATGTTAAAATTTGCTTTTGAGCCCTTCTTCAAAGTTGTAGCTCTATCTCTTAGCTTTCCATAGCCACTTGAATCATCTCAATATCAATTTTGTAGAGAGAGTTATGGCCAAAATACGAAACGCTGCCAGTGATGGAAATTTCAGACGCGTTTGGACGTTTCTTCAAATCAATCTCTCTTTGTTTGCTCGTTTGTACTTCTTTTGATACACGATTCATTACTATGACTATAAACTCAATATAATTGGCTCTCAACATGGCTTGGCTACTCAAATGACTCAAAATACTCAAAAACAACACAAAACTCAAGTCTTGGAAGCCCAAATCAATGGTATAAAACCAAGTGAACAAATACCCCCAAACTTAAATGTTGTTGGCCGTCCCGGTAAACACTTTTAAAAACAAGACAAAACATGACTGGGAGTAATGAAAAGTTGAACGCACAACAACTCCATAAAATTTTGTATTGTTCATTGTAGGTATCAAACGAATTAACAAGCCTCAAACATCTAACATAGAGCACATATTAAAGAAACCATGGTAAATGCTAAGAATTACACCTCACAAAGATCAAGTGTATACTCTCATCTCGAATGAATATGGGACGTGTTTACGCTCAATTCAATTCATTATTGCGGAATTACCATAGGCTTGCAAATCGTCTCATATCTCCGCCACTAGGATGTATGCAAAATTGTGAATCAAAAAGGACTTTTTTCCTTTGGTTGTAATGAAGGCTCTTTGGTTGGGGTAGGAAAATATGGATAGAGTGACTCAAACTCGGCGTATAGACCGGTGAGCATATAATTCATCTACATTAAAGCTCAATATGCTACTCAAATCACCTCTCATTTTCACCAACTCTTCTTATCTCCATCCCCTTTATTTTGTAAAATCAACCATTCACATTACAATTCTTAACCTCCAAGTTCATTCAAAGAAAACTCATTCATCGATCTTTTTTTTTTTTTTTTTTTTTTTACTCTTATATGAGTTTTCAACATTTCATATCTCCTTTTTCTTTCTCTTTTGTTCTCATCAACCAACTATAACATCACCTTCTAACATTTTGATTTCACCCATTCACCCTTATTCAATTCCTTCACTCAATGCTTTATACGCTCAAGTGTTGGGTAAAAGATTTATCAAGTTAAGGCTTGAATTGTGGCTATTAAAAATTAGGCAATAGGCTCAAGTTGGCTAACTAGGGATTTCAATATCATCATTAGGTAAGCAAAAGGCTTGAAGGGCTAACAAAATGGCCTTTGATAATTTTCACAATTCGCGTACAACATGTGACCTTGTGAGAGATGCGAGCAAGTTCTAGAATTCTAACAACATGAATGATACACTCAAATTACAAACAAATTTGCGCAAAATAGAAGCGATAAAGGCTCAAAATCTCACAAGCTTGTAAATATGTAATTTAAAGCATCATACCACGTTCTCAATATCCATATGCTTAAAGTCATCTATTCATGGCTCAATCAACTCATACTCGACACCCAATCCAAACAATACAAAATTTTCAAAAATAAAGCACGAGAATCTCAATATCGGTCAACTCACTCTCTAAACTCTATGAAAGCAATAAACGTGCTAAAGATGTAAACGTCTTCTAATGTAATGCAACCTAAAATGCTCTACATGCAACTATATGAAAACACACAAAAATGCAATTTTTTTTTTTTAATCCACACATTTCATATCAAAATAACTATCTCCCCCAAACTTAAATGAAATTATATCGCACGTAAGAGAAGATAAAATTTCAATATAAAATGTGGATTTACGATTCATTGTGCGGGTGGTGGCCCTCCTTCAGCATCTCCTCATATCGCTAGGACTTCTTCCTTCCACCATCACTTCAAATTTTGTACCTTAATATTATCTCAATTTGAAGGACGCCACGGTCGTGCGCCTTGCGCACGGGCTGCCGTGCTTCATGCCGAAGCCACATTATTCCTCCTCCAGGCATGCACATGCGCCTAGCACACAGTCACCCGTGCGTGATGCCGTACAACAACACTCGTTTTTTTTTAAAAAAAGAAAACAAACAAAAACAAAAATCACACCACAAACCGTTGGGTTGCCTCCCAACAAGCGCTATATTTAACGTCTTTAGCTTGACGCCTGTTTATTTCAGTTTGTGCCACCTTTGAATGCATATATTAGCTGTTTTGGATCGTGGTCAAGAACCGTTTTTTCTCTGTTTGCATCTAGTAATGCATACTTAGGCTTTCCAAGCAAGTATTGGAGTCCTGATGTTGGAACACTTTGATTTGAATTATGCTCATGTTGTCCATGCGTGTACGCATATTCCGTGCTTGTCTCATTATGGAATAGTTTTCTTATATCTTGCACGCAATGCACGGGCGTACACACATGGTTCGTGTGTTCCTTGTCCTGTTTTTGCTCCTTTTCGGCACCACACACGGGCTGAAAGTGCATGAACACACAATTCGTATTTAGTTCCGAACTTTCTTGCTTTTCCAGGATCTTCATCTTCTCGTATTCGGTACCACTCATTTGATGAATGGCACTAGATTGTTCCTTCGAGTTGGCTTCAGTGGTGCTTAAAAATTGGCTCTTTTGATGTTGCCCACCAACAATTGTAACTAATTGGCCCATTTGAGTCTCGAGATTTTTCAATTGTGAATCCATAGTATTGGCCAATTGTGTCAATTGCAACTTCATCTTGTCCATCTTTGCTTCGTTTTTGGTAAGGCTATTTCCCATTTCCTCATGAATATATTTATTTGACTCATAAATGAAGTCGTTTGATTCATGAATGAAATGAGGGCGTCTTCCAAAGATGGTTTCGCCTCTTCCATCCGACGGGTGCACCTATACCAATTCAAAGAAACAAATCAAGCATTGTAGAAGTAGAATTTACAAAAGAAAAATGAAAAAAATAAAAACAATGTCTAAATTAAGAATAATTCTATCTATCGCAATATTAGCACCAAAAATTGTATTAGTCCCACAACGGCGCCAAAAACTTGTTCGCCTTATTTTTAGCTTCACCGCAAGTGTACGGTGTAGTTTATAGAATAGGGTAAGCAAGGTCGTATCCACGGAGACTAATAAATTAATGCGCTAAGTATTGAACTAAGATAGCCTTATTTTTATTTAGGACGATCGAAATGAATGATTGTTGTGGAAGAAAAGATAAGAATAACCACAAAAACACAAGATGAAAATAATAATGGAATTATCAAGGAAATGAAATGGATTCCCGGGTTATGGTTTCAATTAATATTCCTCTTGTTTTACGATTTAATCAAAGCCAAAGTTATTATCAATACACCTATAAGACGATCACAACGGTATTTTATCCTCCCTCTTGAGATGTATATAAAATGTAGATTGAAATATCTATGCTAGTATCTCTACTCAACATAAAATAAACAACTCCCAAATGCACAAAAGATCAAATATCCTCACAAATATTCACAAACCTCTCGATTATGCAAATATTCATGTCAAGTACTCAAGATCTAATATTGAAACTCATCTCTCGAATTATGAATCAATATATCAAACAAGTTAAATCATTGGCCAAATGATAAAACAAGAATAAGAACAAAGTACTCAAATAGGCTTCAAGACAATAACTTCAACTAAGATTAAAACATTCAACAAGAGTTCAATTAATCTACTTCCAAAACCCGGAAATCACAAGAAGTTTAGCTACTCATTACAAATAAACAACTCATAGACAAATTGTTCACATTCATGACAAGCTAAAATGAAAGATTAAAGCACAAAGAATGAGAAAACTTAGGGAAATAGATAATCTCTCGATTAATCTTCAATCCTCAAGCTCCGATTTGACCCGACTCTTCCCTTGGTTCTTCCTTGATGAAGTCAGATGTATTTCTTGTGTTCTTGGGTGTATTCCCAGCCTTTCCTTCATACCCTAGATCAAGTCTCCCATTTATCTATTTATAGCCCCTCAAAAGTCCAAGAAAAAAGGTAAAGAAACATAGTAATTTCCGCCCCGGGGCGCTGCGGCGCCCAGCAATTTCAAAACTGAGCCGCCCGGGCGCTGCAGCTGGGCGTTAGTGCGGCGCCACCTAAAAAAAAAAATCAATATCCTTTCAGGTTGTAAGCAGCGCTGCAGCGCCCGCCCGAGTTTTTCACCCACCAAATGTTAAAATTTGCTTTTGAGCCCTTCTTCAAAGTTGTAGCTCTATCTCTTAGCTTTCCATAGCCACTTGAATCATCTCAATATCAATTTTGTAGAGAGAGTTATGGCCAAAATACGAAACGCTGCCAGTGATGGAAATTTCAGACGCGTTTGGACGTTTCTTCAAATCAATCTCTCTTTGTTTGCTCGTTTGTACTTCTTTTGATACACAATTCATTACTATGACTATAAACTCAATATAATTGGCTCTCAACATGGCTTGGCTACTCAAATGACTCAAAATACTCAAAAACAACACAAAACTCAAGTCTTGGAAGCCCAAATCAATGGTATAAAACCAAGTGAACATTGATGTTTCGCTTCCTCGTAAGGAATCTATATTTCTCTCTTATAACTCCGTTCTCAGAGAACAAAAAATCGTGTATGAATCAAACCCTAAGTATTGTAGTGGCTGCTTTCACTTAGGGCATGAAGTCTCACAATGCTATGTGGTGGGTAATGCCCCCAGGCCCCCTAAAAAGCCTACTGAGCATGATCAAACTGTGGAATTAAATCACCAACAAGCTCATTCCCCCCTGATCACCCCTCCTGAAGATAATAACCCCTAAATCTCACCACATCACACACAACCTCCCCCCTCTACTGAATTAATAAGGCCTGATCAGGAAACCATACCTTTACTTGAAGCCACGAAAGCAACCACAATACCAACCCTTGCCACCACTACTTGTGAAGCTTCATCTTCCCACCAGACACCACCTTTCACTAGAACCTCCACTCTCACCCTCCCTGAGGAAGAGCAGGAGTGGAAAATGGTTGCCTTACATAGAAGAGGCAAATCTAGTAGCCCGACTATCAGTAATCTTGTTGAGCAGCACCCTGCTATACAGGAGAATCCCTTCCTTCCTCTTAATTCATTAGAGCCCAACATTCCTGATATTGTAGGAAGCTCCACTCTGAGTGACCCCAAACTCAATCTGGAACCTTGAAAGAGGGTCCGGATAAAACCACTAGACCTGTGAGAGCTGCTACCAAAAAACACTTATTTGTTTCCAAATGAATCTTCACACCCTGATTTGGAATATTAGAGGTATAGGTAATAATCCTTCTATGAATCATCTTAAGCTGCTGTGCAGGAAACATCACATCCAGATCTTGGCTGTTCTTGAGCCTATGATCAACCCTGATTTCCCTTTCTATTGCAGAGCTTTGGGCTTTGCTCAGGGTATTGCTAATACCACCAATAAAATTTGGATTTTTATAGCCCAGGACATTGACTTTACTGTGAGCCTTGATCATGCTCAAGCTCTCACTATATCCTTCTCCTCTCCTGCTCTTCCTTGTTAGGTGTATGCTTCATTCATCTATGCCAAATGCTCTAGATATGAGAGAAGACCTTTATGGGATACTCTAAGAACCCTTGCTAATCAGAGAGCTAATTCCCCCTGGCTTGTAGGTGGGGATTTTAACTGTTTTCTATCTGATTCTGAGAGACATGGGGGCAATACTGATAGAACTTTGGATATGGAAGAATTCTCTGAGATGGTGACTGATAGTGGGCTCATTGATTTAGGCTATGAAGGGGATAACAACCATACTTGGGTCAGAAATACTTTACAGGAAAGACTTGACAGGATCTTTGTTAATACCAGCTGGGGTGATGTTTTCAATAAGTCTATGGTCTCCCACCTCCCTAGAATTCACTCTGACCATGCTCCTTTATACCTCCAAGCTTCTTCTCAGCAAATCATTAAGGTCCCTAGTGCTTTTAGATATCATAAAATGTGGGCTAGACACCCTACCTTTTTGACTCAGATCCAACAGATTTGGGACCCTCCTACTGGGATGCAGGGGATGCCTAATTTGGCTCATAAGCTTGTTAGGGTTAAACAGAGGCTTAAATGGTGGAATAAGAACACCTCTGGGAATATTTTTGAAAACTTAAAAGAGGCTGAACAAAAAGTGGCCACTGCAAAACTGTATGATTCCAACCCTTCTACTCCTCATTTGATTAGCCTTAAACAAGCTATTGCTGAGTTAACCTTGGCAACCACAATTGAGGAGGACTTCTGGCATCAAAAATCCGTTTGTAAGTGGGTAGTTGAGGGTGAGAGAAACACTAAATACTTCCATAACATGGTGAATCAGAAGAGAATCAAATCCAAAATTTTCTCTATCATGGATAATGGGAACCTTCTTACTCTTGATGCTGATATACAAAAATCTGCTGCCCTTTTTCTTCCAACACCTGCTCACTGATGATGGCTCTAGCAATACCTTCTTCAAAGATTTTGATATTCCTAGCCTTCCCAATAGTACTGACCTGGAAGCTCTCTGTGCCCCCCTCTATATCTGAAGTCAAAGAGGCTTTTTTTTCCATTCATCCTGATAGTGTTGCTGGTCCAGATGGTTTTACCTCCCACCTCTTCCAGACTTACTGGCACATAATTCAAAATGATGTTGTTGTAGCAGTTCAAAGCTTTTTTGATGGGCATGATATGCCTAAATCTTTCACTTCCACCACTATTGTCCTCATTCCTAAGGTTGCTAACCCAACCACTTGGACTGAGTTTAGACCTATAAGTTTGTGTAATGTCACCAATAAACTCATTTCTAAAGTCCTCAATAATAGGTTGGTTCCTCTGTTGCCTTTTCTCATTTCACCATCTCAGAGTGGTTTTGTGAAAGGTAGACTCATTAGTGACAACATATTACTGGCACAGGAAATGATCCATTGTATCAATCTCCCTGGTGCTAATAAAAATGTGGCTTTCAAGCTTGACATGGCCAAAGCCTATGATAGAGTTCAATGGGCCTTTCTCTCCCATATGATCACCTTGATGGGATTCCCTCCTAGATGGATTAGTTATATTCATAAATGTGTTTGTCACTGCTGGTTCTCTATTCTTATTAATGGCCATGCAGCTGGATACTTTAAATCCAGCAGAGGATCAAGACAGGGGGACCCCCTCTCTCCATCTCTTTTCATCATTGTTGCTGAATACCTGTCTAGAGGTCTGGATGCTTTATTTTCTAAACATCCATCCATGTACTACAACACTCAGGGTGGGATCCTTGTGTCCCACTTGGTCTATGCTGATGATATCCTTGTGTTCTCTAATAGTAAGCTTAATTCCTTGACTATGCTTAATGAGTTTCTGCAACAGTACACTCAAGTGTCTGGCCAAAAACTCAATGCTTCCAAAAGCTCTTTTGTTATAGGCTCTAATGCCCCTGATTCCCTCATCTCCCTGGTCAGCTCTGTCACCCAGTTCCAACACCAGGACCTTCCCTTCACATATCTTGGGGCTCCTCTCTATAAGGGGCACAAAAAAGGTCTCCTGTTTATTAACTGGTTGACTAGAATGCATAAAACTTTTAGAGGATGGGAATGGAGATTCCTCTCCTTTGGTGGTAGACTCATGCTCATTAAGAGCACTCTTAGCTCTATGTTCATTCATTTAGTTCAGGTTGTCAAACCCCCCCAATATGTGCTCCACAAGATGGAACAAATCATGGCCAGGTTCTTTTGGGGGACTTCTTCCACCCAAAAGAGACTCCATTGGATTGCTTGGGACACAATTTGTCATCCCATATCTGAGGGTGGGCTTGGGCTGAGATCTATATCTGACATTGTGACTGCTTTTTCTTATAAATTGTGGTGGAGATTTAGAAGTATGAACTCTCTTTGGGCCTATTTTCTGCATGCTAAATATGTAGGGGGCAGGCCATTTGTTTTGTCCAACCCTCCCTACAGGATAGCCCTACTTGGAGGAGGATGTGTAAGGTCAGGGATGATACACAGGCCCACATTTTCTGGAATTTGGGGGAGGGCAGGATCAGTTTTTGGTTTGATAAATGGATGGGGAATCACACTCTGGCTGAAGTCTCTAATAGTGACAGAACTGGTTTAGAGAACATTCCTGTTAATTTCTGCTGGCATAATGGGCACTGGGACTTGGAGAGGCTTCAAAAAATTGTAGGTAATACCTGGGCAGTTACTGTGAGTCAGGTTCCTATTTCTTCTAACACAAAGGATACCATGAGTTGGATGCTTTCAAAGAATGGCAATTTCTCCATATCTTCAGCTTGGGACCAGATCAGACACAGAAACCCTTCTAACCAGCTTTTTTTCACAAATTTGGAACCCCTGCCTCACACCTTCTATGTCCATCTTTATATGGAGATTGCTCAAAAACAGGTTGCCCATTGATCTCAAACTTCAATCTAGAAGCATTTCTCATGCCTCTAAATGTGTTTGCTGCTCTTTCTCTCCCTATAATATCATTAATTCCATTGAATCCCTCCCCCATCTTTTCATTCTTAATGCACAGGTCCAACATGTGTGGCTTTACTTCTCAAATTGGCTAGGATGCACACTATCCCACACTGATGATATTCTCTTATTTCTGAGTTTTTGGAACTAATTTACACCACACTCACACATTGTGCACATAACTTTCATTATTCCCTGTTTAGTGCTCTGGTTTATTTGGAAAGAAAGAAATGCTTGTAGGCATGATGCAATTATTTTCAGCAGCTATAGAATCATATCTCAGGTGGAGGCACACATAAAATTGTTGTAATCTGCTCATATTTTTAAGAAGAAAAATTGGATTGGTTATCTTCATGTGGCCCAAAGCAGGGGATTTTATTTCAAAACCAGAAACCGGATCAAAATAACACCCATTTGGTGGAACAAGCCTGCTCCTACAACACTCAAGCTTAACATAGATGGAGCTACTAGAGGTCTAATTAATCAGGCTGGACTTGGAGGTGTGCTTAGGGATTACAATGGCAATATCTTATGGGCATTCTGTGGTAAAATCAATAATTGTGAAGACAATTTTCTGGCTGAATGTGGAGCTTTGGAACAAGGATTGGAATATCTTCATCAATTTAATCTCCAGGGGGTCTGCATCGAATCAGATTCACTTCAACTAATCTCCACTCTGTCTAATTCTCATCTTGGATATTGGAAATGGCAACCAACACTCACAAGGATCAGAAATAAAATGGTGGGCACTAATGTCAGCTTTTCCCACACTCTTCGTGAAGGCAATAAAGTCGCAGATGCTATAGCGTTACTAGGATGTCGTAGTCATTCCACACATATTTTATACCCAGACAACATACCTCGTTATATACATTCATTAGCTAGATTAGATCAGTTACAAATTCCATCTTTTCGAAGAAAAGTATGTAAATAATTTCTTGCGCTATAATTGTCTTAGCCTTGTATAGTAAGTACCATGTACAGATATTGATAAATAATTGAAAGGTTGGGGATATATCCTCAATCCCCCACCCACATTGGGTGTTTCATTCAAAAAAAAAGGGAATATAAAGAGGAATAAGAAAGTGGAAAAGAAGATTTGAAACCTATCGAATGTAGCTCGTCCGTTCAACTTCAAACCCAAGCCCGCCTTAATAGGCCGGACGTATGCTTACCCACTAAAAAGTTGGTCATTACCCAGTTTAGGCCCATGGTAAGGTAATGTTGCCTACGCTGGTGCTTTTTTGGCTATATGAAACTACACATATTGATAAGGAATTATATTGACCTTGGTTGGTCAAAATTACAGCCCCGACTTCGCTTTGCATGAAATTACCAAAATGACCCTAGGATCCACAACTTTTTATAAGGGTCCCGACCCGAGGGTCCAGGTCGGGTCGCCCGCGAATCCTCTATCATCGATGAAAGCGCAACGTGTACGATGATCCACATTTCACGGTGAATAGTACTATAAATACGACATGAAAACAAGGTAAAAGGTAACTTGTCATTATTCTAAATACCTCGCTCGTTAGCTTCTTAGTACCTCAATTACCTGAATCTGACTTAAGCTTTGGAGGGTCTTAGCTGGGGCTACCCGACTAACCTAACGTGTGCTCTGTATCAGGCTCCCTCGAACAAAATACCTCACTTCGCTCCCTGGGACCCTAAATCAGGTAAATCTGATTTATCTTCCTAAATTACATAAAAAAAAAATTAGGTGACACTACATCTAATTGTCGCAAATTTATTTATATAATTTAGAAACTTAGGTTTTTTTTTTTTTTGGTCAAGGACATATAAATCTACACTCAGTATGCATAAATTAATTAAATGTATGCATCATTGCGTCTTGTATCAAATCTTTTATATTCCATCAAATGAAACACTTGGCATTAATTAAATCTATACAATTTATGTTGATGTAGATTCAACCCACAGCTAGAATAGAATACTAATAGTCTAATATAAACCTTCTTTTCAAACTTAATTATGTCATAGGGGATTTGTATGGTGAAAGCTGAAAGTGTATGTATAAGACAATTCATCGGACTAATGGCAGTTGGTTTTTAAAAGCTTAACTACTCTATTGACCTTTCTAAAGGTCAATACAGTATTTTTTTTCCGAAAAAAAAAAAATAGTCTATTGACCTTTATATAAAACTTCTAGAAAGGGCTCATGAGTATATATGTTCCCGGTTCCCTTAAGACTTAAGAGTATATCAAAACATAACTCACCAACGACAATATTAATACGACATAAAAAAATCTAACTTTTTATGTGAATATGTTAATTAATATCACAAACAGCTTTAAGTGGTAATAAATCTTATATCATGTTCCCTCAAAAAAAAAAAATCTTATATCATGACTAATATTGATTTTCTTGTACGTAGTAAGACATTTTCCTGGTAGGAGTGTTAGTGAAATATTACATATATTATATATTTAACAGTTTAAAGTTTTTTTAGGCGGTTATTCACTATGATATTCGAGTTATGCCGAATTAGAGGAACTCAATTTGAATCCAGTATTCTTAAAAACGTTAGACGCTAAGCTGACGGCAGATTGGGGCCTAGCGGTTAGACCGAACCTGGGCAGGGTTAGACGGTTTGGGGGAAAGGGCTAATCGGAATTTGGAAGTATAATGTAGGTGGACAAAGGGAGCCTACCACCTAATATGATGAGTAATCGGGACTAGGCAAGGATTTTTAGAACAGTGTATGAATTTTGCACCGCTCTACCGAAAAAAATGTACCACATGCTACTCGATCTTCAAAAAAATTATTGTGTTGGAGCTTTTTAAAGTTATTAAAATTAAAATATTAAATAACTTATATCTCTAATGGCTTAAACTTTTGAATAAAAATGATTATTCAATAAGGACACATTGAAAATTTACACCTCTTACATGCAATGCCAGAATCTTGATTTGATCGAGTCATGTTAAAATCCCTAATACAATTGCTTAAAAAAATAATGTGATTACTAAAATTGTCGACCAAATAGTTTTGAAATATTCAAACTTTAATGTCTTTAATTAGCTTCATCCAAAATGCTTATACATCCACTTAAACGAAGATATTGGGCTTTCCATTGAAGTAGACATCAAACGTATTAATTACTCCGTAAGCTTTCTTCCTAATTACTTCTTTGAATGATTCCAAAGTATTTTATATTGTATTAGAGACTAATCACTTCAAATTTTCCATTCCAATTTAATATTCCACTTTATACACCATTCCACATATGAGCCAAATTTCATATTCCACTTAACCGGATGAATAACACATGTCATCAATGACATAGCCAACCCACGAATGTGAGGTGAGGCGGCACACGAAAGTGTATAGTAGTGAGCTGGAGGAAAACCATAAAATATTATAACTTAATTATATTTTTAATTTTAATTTTAATTTTAATTTCTTAATGTAATTAGGTGGAATGAATTAAAAAGGGGATTTGCAGGTAGTATGACCCCTATCTTCGTCATTGAATGTTATTAAGATAAATATGGATTTTTTTATTTAGTTTAGTATATCTACCCGTATCATTTATCCGAATAATGAAACATGAATTTAAATTAAATAACCAAAATGATAAAGTAAAATTCCCAGCATATTACAATTTTGGCAAAATTATTTTTTTTGTCCTCTAAGTGGAGCCACTCGGATATTTGGTGTTTTTTTCCTTCGACTTTGGATTTATTCCTTTAAATGAAAAAAATTTGGACTTTTACTTCTGTGACCTGCTAGAGCAAGTATATGTTACATGTTGGATGATGTGGGCTTTTTTTTCAAAAACTTATTTTTTCATTCCAAATTATGAAGTGGCATATCCTATTTGAGCTAGACAAAATGAAGGAAGCCAGGAGAAAGAAAAAGCCAACTTGGCACTTTAAATTTTATATTTTAAATTATTTAATTAAATTTTTAATAATTTGAATGGTTTCAAAACTAAAAAAGTGTAGTTTAGTTTACAAGTAAACAAAATTATATTGTTAGAAAATGCAAAAATATAAATAATTTTTTTCTTACGTAAAATATTTAGAAAAAAATATTTTTTTCTATTTTCTTTTTCTATTTTTTCTTTTGTATTTTTTTAATACCATAACTCTTTTATCATATATAGTTCTATTTTTATTATATACTTATATATACATATTACATTATGTTTTGTAGTTTACCATATTTTAAATTTCTCATTCTTACATAATTATATTTTAATAAAGGTTTAAATTATGAGTATTTAACATTAATGGAAAAACATAGCCATAAAAAGGGTTAAACAAAATATTTTGAAAAAAAAAGAGAATTATTCAAAAATCTTTTAAATAAGAAAGAAAAATAAAATGGGTATTTAGCCTAAAATAATTATGGTATAAAAATAATTACTATTGATCATTTTCTCCTATTTAACACAATTAAATTATATTAAATCAGGTCATAGGACTAAAAGTCCAATTTTTTCATTTAACGGACAAAATCCATAGTCGAAGAAAAAAAAGGATCAAATCTCTCCATGCTGCACTTATAGGCCAAATGTCTTCACTTATAGACAGGACAAAAAAACAATTTTGGCTACTATTTTCTACACATGCTGCAGGCGACAATTTCTACATACATCTTTGATTTTTCAAAGCAAATTCTCCTTATATATGATATCCACAACTTCTCAACATACACTTAAACCCTTAAATCTTAATTACAAAAGAATGGAAAAACTTTGTGCAATTTTGATTCTTTTTTCATTGCTTATAGCATATACATGTGCCACTTCAAAAGAAGCTAAGGATGCAGAAAAATGGTTCCAAAAGTACCTTTCTCTGCGAAAGGAAAAAGTAGCCAAACTTCACTTCTATATCCAGGACGCCCTAGGCGGGCCGAACGCCACCATTTGGGAGGTGGCCCGATCCGAAATCACTTCCGATTCACCGACGTCGTTTGGTCAAGTTAGGGTTCTTGATGACATGATAACAGCAGAGCCCGATCGCAACTCGGAAGAATTGGGCCGGGCTCAGGGGCTCATCACTTCTGCGGACTTGCGACAAACGGGCCTGGCTATGAATATGAATTTTGTGTTCACGTCGGGCCCGTACAATGGGAGCACTCTGTGTATATTGGGAAGTAATCCGATAGATTCGACGAATCGAGAGCTGCCCGTTGTTGGTGGCAGTGGTGTTTTTCGGATGGCACGCGGGTTTTCCATTTCCAACACTTACTCTTATGATCCTATTGAGAATTATGGTGTTTTAGAGTATACTCTTTATGTGTTTTATGTGTAGCGAGTGTTTTGAACTTATTGGAAATTAATCTTGAAGTCTTCTCTTTTTGTTCTTTTCGAACCTAATCAGCTCGCCTAGTAACATGCATTTTGACCATACGGGCTATATCTGAATCCAATATTACAGCCTTCCAACATTCGTGTGATCGTAGGATTGTTTTACCAAGATTGTTGCATAACATTTAGATGTGTTATATGTTAATTTTTCGTGCAAGACTTTGTTTTATTGTTCATTTAGTTACTTGTGATCTTATATGTATACTCAAATAAAAAGAATGGTGAAGTATTTGTTCAAAATTTTTGTTTATTTATTTAGTTCTTTTAAACTACTTCATGCAATCGTATCACTTAAAATATGTATTGAATTGGTCGACGACTCGTCAAGCATTCGAATTCTATATGATGCTATAGGTTTTGAAGATTTTACATGCTACGTCTAGTATGCGCATCCAAGTAATTACAATATTGAGGGAAATTCATAAACACGCAAAAACAAAAATCATTATATTTTTTTCCCTATATAAGATTGTGTTTGAATTAAAACAAACAATCGGGACTTAAAGGTTTTGGATTATTATAAAAACTTTATAGGGCTTTTATATATGAATAACTTCACGATATAGTGCATTTCCAATCGATTTTGAGATATTTTGAGTTTTTCTTTTTGTTTTTGCCATCAGGTTTCAAATTTCACCTAATATTAGAGTATTTAATTCCAATACCTTTCTGAAAAAACTCCAATCTCTCACACAAAACACAACCTAAAAGTTTCTTCAAAAAATAACATTTATCTTTTAAAATTCTAAATCAGCCCTTGACTTTTTACAAAGTGCACATATTGATGGTAGTATTTGTAAAACAAAACATAAACCTCAAAATGATCTGTAATACCTCAATGTGGTACTTACCATTTTAAAATAATTAGATTTATTTTAAAAAATTAGGCTAACTATACTTAAAAATAGTTAATTGTAATTAACTTTATCAAAGATTTAAATCGTCAAATTACCCTCGGACGTATTTTGGTTGAAACTAACTCCAAGCTCAAATTACAAATCAATGTGTCTTCTAATTAAGTCACCAATAATCAATTCTTGAAATTAGTAAAACAATGTAGCAACATGTACAATATGTAAATGGATATATCAACTTCTAGAAATCATGACAATCTCAATGCAAATTATTATATTTTTCTCAATTGCTTACCCGTACCATTCGGATGCTAGTATCATCTCATCAATTCATTCCCAAAGCTGAAAATGATGTTATCTGAATCTTCAACGCGATATTAATTCCAAGTTTTGCAACTTCTATATAAATTATATATAATAAAAAAGGAATAATTTGGCTAAGCGCAAGTTCAAGTTATGTGTTTGTACTCCATAACATCCTTCTATAAAGTAGAATATTGTAATACATCAATCCGGATTTTTTTTACATCTTCTATGTATTTGTATTCCAATACACTAAACTAATATCATGATAACATCATATTGTATACGCGATAATATCAATATATAATATAGCGAAAAATAAGATGGAATATGGGATGAACCTGAATATCCTCTATAGTATATAATTATCTCTAAAGTAAGTTAATTGCTTCTAGGGGCACAGACAAGTTGGTAAGTGGCAAGGTGATAATAGTGTGGTGCTCTGACGTCGCGGGTTCGAATCTGTATAATCACAGTTCTTTGCTGAAATATTTGCAAGGGCTGTTTTCTGGGTTCGTATCTCGTTCATCCTCTCTCTTGCAGGGCTGCTACTAGTGCATATCCTTCGATTTGCATCATATCTAGCTAAGGGACCTCTGGTTCAAGTTGAAGGTTTCGCCTTCGGGAAAAAATTAAAGTGAGTTAATTACATTTAATTACTTAATGCATACATTACTTCACGAAACCGCCATAAAACATTATGAAAAACGGGGTACTTGGCTCTTGCTGCCGTACAAAGCCGGTGAAGGAGTTGATACGGTCCAAATGAATGAAAAATGAGTAAATTAGTAAATAAATTATATTTGACATTGATATATGTTTTGTAAGAAATAATTAATTAAATAAATAAATACATCGTAGTAATTACATAATAAAATTAATTATAGCTAAAGGTGCGTGCACCTCGTCAACGTCATCGTTTGAATATAATTTTAATGATGTAACAATTTATGGCAAGATGTTAATTACTTTCTGGTGGGTGGTTAGCCGTCGATAAATTCCAAGCAAAAAAGTTTAAAAGCGGAAGAAATTACTATTGACAGCAGATTTTTATAGAATAGAAATTACAGATTTATACAATATATATTTTATTTGACTTTTTAGATCCAAATTTTAAAAATCAGCTAATCCACCAATTTTTTTTGTTTGGATAAAAAGATTATACGTATGTGGCATTTGAGTGAAAAGTCCAATCACCCATTAGAAAATTACTACTATTTTAGATCTTTCTGCCAGACTGTCACAGCTAATGCCAGTTGAAAGTAAAGACATATAAACAACCATTTTTCAATTCAATTAATCTTATTATTAGCCATTAGGCAAAACTTAATGTACTTACTGGCACGTGGCAACAAAGTGTTTTGTTGGGCCGCCCGTTGGCCCGATTGAGATTTCCTATTACACTTTTCATGTTCCACTACTATTCCATTATATCTGATGATTGACACATGTACAGAGTAGGGGTGTGCACAGTCCGGGACGGTTCGGAGATTGATAAATCTCAAGAACCGTCCCGAAGTTCGGAGATTTTAAAAATCAATCTCCAGAACCGAACCGTAGAGAAAAAATCTCCGTACCGAACCATACCGAATTTTCGGTACGGTTCGGTACGGGAATTCGGTTCTAACGGGACGGTTCGGGGAGGTACGGTTCGGAATGGTGAAACGGAGATTAATCTAAAGTAAAACACACAAAATAAGAAAAAATAAAAAATAAATGTAAAAATCACCATATAATTATAGTCCATTCCTTTTTATACTACAATCATAAAGGGCAACACAATCTCAAATTATAAATTCATAATAAATAATACAATCCCAACTAGAATTATATCAAAATATGTGTTCTAATAACACATATACTTTTACATAACTTCATCCCTGAAACATCAGCCCCATCACTCCATCAGTGAAACATCATCAATCCATCCTTCATTAACCATTAATTATTTGATTGATTGCAATCCAATTTTGCCAATACCAAAATAAGATTAACCATCGAATAATTTATGTCGAAAATTTTGTAAATCTAAAGCTGGTGGTTTTTTAATTTACTATGGATCATTGATGTGTAATTATTGTATTTCGGATGTACAAAACTTTTAAAAGTATAACATAAAAGTATCGACAATAAGGAAATTTAATATACATGTTGATGTTATGCTTTATTAAAACGTAGCAAATAATTAGAATAATTAATCTCCTTAATTATTTTCATTAATTCTCCTATAAAGAACTCAATTTTCAGTCATGGTCAATTATATGGTGTTGTTTCACGAGTCACGTATCATAAGAGCTTGAAAATATTAGTTTGTGACGACGGTAAAATAAAATCAAACAGACGAATAATGTTGTGTATAAAGAAGTATTCCAAAATTTATAATTTTGAAATGTAGTTAACTTGATTTGTTAGAAGTTGTATTTTACATTTTTATATTCATTAATAGTGTAACTCTTATATGCATGCAATTTACGTGCTTTGATGGAACACGCCCCATGCATTGCACGGGCAAAAGACTAGTTAAATGATATGAATTCTTAGAAACTTAATATAATAATTAATTAATCATATCAGATAATTTTTTAGGTTAATTAAATGCGGGATATCACAATATCAAAATATAAATAAGATAAAAATAATATATATGTATGTATTGAAAAATTCTTAAAAATCGGTTCTATCTTCGGATCTTCGGTTCGGTACGAAATGGTACGGTTCAGTACGGTTCTCGGTACGGATATTTTAAAAATCTCCAGAACCGTACCAGAAAATTTTTCGGGACGGTTCGGTTCGGAGAAAGTAAAAAAGTCAATGGATATTTTCGGTTCGGATATTTTTCAGTTCGGGTATCGGTTCGGTTCCAGTGATCTCCAAGTCCCGTGCACAGCCCTAGTACAGAGTCGGTCCTAAGTTTCGAGTGACCTAGAGCGAATAAAAAAATGGGGCCCTTGTGTTTACATAAAAAATTAAAAATAAAAATATCAACAATACAAATAAAATTTCATTGATTTAACATTTAAAAAATAAGATGTATAATTACAAAAATAAAATACTCAACCTTTAATATTTCGGTCTTATTAAAATAAATTACGAAAAAGATTGTTCAATATAATTTACCATAGAGAAAAAGACAAAAAAACTAATAAATTAGCTATGAAAAATTGATCTTCTTGCATTTTTAAATTCTATAATTGTATTTTTCGGTTTTGCAAAAGGAAAAAAAAGGGCAATTATGAAGGAAGGAATGAGGACTTAAAGGTGGGCGACTCTTTCAATTTTTCAATTATATTTTTTGATTTTGCAAAAAGAAAATAGATTAAAAAAATTAGATAGATAGGCGGGAAAAAATAATTACATAGCATGACAAAAAAAACCCCAATTGTGTTTTTTTTTTGCAAAAAAAAAATATGGTTAGATGGAAAGGCAAAAAAAAATAAATAGTTAGATAGAAAGGGGAAAAAAACTACAAATAGTTAGATAGAAAGACAGAAAAAAAAGAAAAATAATTTTTGCTTATATCAGGATTTGAACTCATGACAATGAGTAACATAAGAAGCATCACAACCGCTATGCCAAGTTAGACATTAATGCACAAGCTAAATCTTTGTTTAATATATCCACTATATATACATATAAAATAAATAAATAAAAATTCGGGGCCCTTGTGCGGTGGCACCACGTGCACCGCCCCAGGGCCGCCCCTGCACATGTACAAGATAATGTCATAATCAGGACCGGCACTGAGGGGAGGCGGGGTGGGCGACCGCCAAGGGCCCCCAAAAAATTGGGGCCCCCAAATTTATATATGAGTATATGTATATATATATATATATATATATAAGTATGTATTTAATTTATTATATTTGTAAATTTTGTAAAACAAAATATTGGTTGTGCCATAAAAATTATTTATTCGATTGAGACCAATATAATATTCAATTGAAAAAAAATCCAAAAAATCATGAAAAGTAGGAAGTGTAAGTCCAAGCGGCTACGATAATCTAGAGGGGGTGTGAATAGATTATCTCCATTTTCTAGATTACGCCCTCTTTTTTCGAATCAAACAAGCCAAGACAATACTAAAGGTGCGGGAAGTAAACAACATGCGTCGATTTATAGACATTCAACCCACCTAAGGCCTAATCCTCTACCACCCCAAAGATATCCGTGATGGATTTCAAAAAGAAAAAAGCTTTTATTAATTACCAAAATTAATACAACACCTTATAACATCACTTTGAAGAGCACCACACTCTTCTACAACACCACCTTTGAGATTACCACAATCTCTCTTGAAGATTACCACAATCTCCAACGGCACCTTGTGAAGATTACCACAATCTTCAACCTTGAAGAACACCAAATTCTTCAACACCTCGAAGAGCACCACACTCTTCAATAAGAAGATCACCACAATCTTCTCGCACCTATCACCTAGATCATCCAAGTGTGTTCTTACCACAAGAACACTCACAAGGATATCATGTGTTGAATGATAACCCAAAAAATTCAAGATTACAACTCGATAATGAATGATACAAATTTGAGTGCAAGTGTAATAAATAAATAAGCCTAGACCTCAAGATGTGAAAGTGAAAGACCTTAGGCTATTACAACAAGAATAATAACAATGAAGAACAAATATGTTTGCTTGAGTGTATCTTGTTGTGTTGTAGTATTCTCCCTTTTTTGTGTTGCTTCAATTCTTTCTCTATTTATAGAAGATGTCTTGAACATGATAGGCTCCTCCTAGGAGATTGAAATCTGTAAAAAATTGCAAGATAAATGAAGAATATAGCTGTTAGAAATCAATCCCACAAATTAAGGAAAAGTTGTCTGAAATTGCAACGGATAGTTTGCTGATAAGAAAGGAGTGCGACCGGTCGCGCACAGATAAGTTTGAAATGAGTTCTCTGCGAATTTTACACAGGGGGACCGGTCGACGGGGGGTCCGACCGGTCGCCCCTATGTCTGACCGGTTGGGGGTGTCAAAAACATGAAACAGAGAGGTCTGTTCCTTGAAGGCATGTTCAGGCACCGGTCGCCCTCCCCATTTTCCCTTCTGTCCCGTTTTATATTTCAAAACTCAACTCAGGTACAGGTTGCCCTATAGGGCGACCGGTCGAGCTTGAAGCATAAGTGTTGTCCAATGTTTTTATCGAAAATAAACTTAAAGAAATACTTCGAAAAATAGTAAAAATATTTTAAATCGATCGGAAGTATTTGGACAACATTCAGGGACATTGTTTTGATGTAAAAACACATTAACACAAAATCGTTAAAAGTGTTGTCCAATTTTGTCGAAAATAAACTTGAAGAGATACTCCGGAGAATTTGTAGAAACAATTTAAATCATTTAGGAGTATTTGGACAACATTTAAACACATTGTTTTGGTATAAAAACAAAATCTTCAAAATCAAGATAAAACCATTTATCAAACAATCTTCCCCTTTTTGATGATTACAAACCAAAACAATTTAATGAGGTCGATTTTGAAAACAAAACAATTTTACCGGTTAAAAAAAAGATCTATCCGTTGAGAGCGACAACATTCCACGCAACAAAAACACAAGGATGTGAGTATACATTTTCAAAAATATTTATGCAAAAGCTCCCCCTATCAACATGCACAACAAGAGTAATATAGAAGCAATTAATCAAAAGCTAAAAGCTCAGCTTTTACAAATTGAGCTTAAGTATCAAGAGCTTATAAGCTCCCCCTGTCAACAAAACATCATAAATCATGAAATAAGTCCATAATACAACAATTGGACTAATTATAATCCACACCTTATGGCTTTAAGGAGCCATAGCTTATAGCTTCTTTCTCGAGCTTATTTTAGCTTTTATGAGCTAATGAGCTTATAACTTGTTTCTCCCCCTTTGGAATCATCAAAAAGAATGTTAGCATGATAGAAACATCATATTCCCATATCAAAGTGCACAACTTATTCCCATATCAAAGTGCACAACTTATCCGATGTATCGAGTTATTTGAACATTGAAGCTTATAAACCAAATAGGAGGGAAAAATCGATCATATGACTTGTAGAAGCTTATGAAAACTCATTTGATTTGCAAAACATGATCTCTATAAATATATAAGACTTTTGAAATCGAGAGAATCATGTAGGTGATGATTTTTTCATTGAAACATTTTATTGAACACTTGGCGGGCGTCAAAAATTGAAGAAGATATATATAGCCCTTGTAAATGTAATCAAGCCACGTTTTTCATAACCAAAATCAATTTTACAAATATAATCCAACAACAATAATCATTCACAACACAATTATACAAGAATTCCAACAACAATCAATACATAGGCATTTTCTCAAGTGTTCCACCCAATTGAGGTAAGGGAGTAGAATTCTTACCATTTAATCGGTCAGGATGAGTAATAATGATGATAAACGAGCAATATAATCCCCAAAATATGTAATTTATGCAACAAAACTCATTTGAAGTGAATTGTATGTGAAATTTGCGAAGGGGACAAAAAATGGAATAAAAGAGCCAAAATGGCTAAGTCTGGAAAAACAGAAGCAATTTTATCCAATATAAGGCACAGGGCAACCGGTCCAAGCTGAGGGCAACGGTCGGCCTCGGCCACGGCACTCATTGGTTCGATCTGTTTTGAAAAATCCGAAGTTTGAACCAAAAATATGATTTTTCGCCCCTAAATTTTAAAAACGTGCAAAATGCAAACGTAGACCTCATTCAATATACATTATGTCATAATAAAGCGCGAGTTATTTTTTTGAGACGGAATTAAAACACATCTCAAATTTTTATTTAAGAAACGTAATCTCTTAAAAGAATATCGAATCTTAATATGTTTAGTTCGATTATGATGAACCATATTTTAATCACCGGACTTGTTATCCCAAAAAATATGAACGTTTTTTAAATTTTGGATATACAAGCCATAAGAAGAAGTGTCTTTCAAATATTTGAAAATTTCTTTTAACGATACTTTAATGAGATTCGTTGGGATAGTTTTGAAGTCGAGCATATAGACATAAGATATAGAGAATGTCGAGTTTAAAAGAGTAATAAACGAAGATAAACATACCTTGAATTTGTTTGTCATCCGATATGTCTTCCTTAACCTTTGTCAATTTTTACATTGGTAGCCATAGTGGTTGAGGAGATTCTTCCTTCTTCAATGCTTAACTATCTCAAAGGTACTTATGTATACTTTGATTGTGAAATATAACCATCTTCTTGGCATTGTTTAACTTGAAGTCCAAGGAAGAAATTAAGCTCCCCCATCATGCTTATCTCAAATACACCTAACATCAACTTAGAAAACATCTTGCACAAACATACATTAGTAGCATCAACTCAAATTTGCACTAATAAACAATCTTGCCCTTTTTCAATAACAAAGAGAGTAGTGTCAACTTTACCTCTTATAAAATCATTTTGCAAAAAATAGCTAAGTCTATCAAACCGTACACGGGGTGCTTGTTTTAAACATACAAGGACTTTTATAGAAATCATTTGGGCTAGAAAAATTTTCAAACCCCGGTTGTTTTACATAGACTTCTATTTAAATAAAACCATTTAGAAAATTGGATTTAACATCCATTTGGTAAAGCTTGAAATTTTCTTAAAACAAGAATATGCAAGTAAAATGCGAATAGCTTCAAAAACATGCTACAGATGTAAATGTTGCATCAAAATCCATTACTATCTTCTAGACATTACCTTTGAGCTATTAACCTCCCTTTCGTCATCAAACTTGTTCCAAAATATCAAACAATTTCTGCAAAATCTTAACAAGATATCTTTGCACAAGAGCATAGTAATATCGAATAATAGAGATACAATAACAAGTAACACATGTTATGCTTTCAACCAAATCATCAAGAGTTTCATAAAACATGTAAGTTCAAATAAGCTTATAGAAAGCTATATAAGGTCTCTTTTGAAATTTGACAAACCGAGATCATATAGTTGAGACCTCATTTAAAAGAAGCATTTGAACACGAGTTTTGACAAGAATTAATATGAGAAATCAAATGCATAATTTTGAGAGAAGGATGAAAATCAATTGTTTTATCAAAACAAAATATGATCTTTTACAAGTCTCGGATAAAACAAGCTTTATCGAATAGTGCCTTTAAAAAAAACGAAAAATCCTCTTAATGGCACTTATGTGAGATGCTTTGAAATATCTAGAAAATCAAGCACATAGGCAAATGGCAAAAATATATCGAGTCTATGAGAAGAATAACAATGGTGAGCGTACCTCGATATTTTATGTCTCTCTTGTCAAATAATGAGAAGATAACCATATATATAAAACCTACACAATTCTTAAAATAAATCTTGCACAAAAGCATAATGGTACAAGTGTAGGCTAAGCAATTAGAAATGTCACAAAAATTTTTATAAGCATCATACAAGGTCTCATTTTCAAAATATTTTTAAAACCACAAATATATATTGAAGACCTTAATTTTAAAATCAATATTTGAAAACTTATTTTGAAAAATTAGGCACAATTAAAAACATGCATAATAACAATAAAATGCATATTTAAATGAGGAGATACGATTTAGCAATTACGCCATTTTTCCATGGAATGTGTCTTTCCCGTTGTTGATGGTATATTCCCCTTTGAAAATCATCTTGTAGATGATAGCCTCTCCAATTGCTCCATTTCCAAGGATTATGTTCTTCCCATTGTTGATAATGTCTTTCTCTTGGAAATTCATTGTGGTGATGTCTTCTCCTTTGATCAAATGAGACGGTCATTTGATGTCTTCTTGTCGGTATGATTTTTCCTCGATTTTTATTCCGACGGGTACCTAATATGACATTGTTTTGTGGTACCCTCAAGTGTTTGGCTCCTTTGGGATTAGCTTTGAGACTTTTAGGCTCCAACAATAACTAGAGCTATTTCTAGCCCGACATGTATTGGCAGTGTGACCCTTTTTACCACAATAAAAACAAGTAATAATTCTAGGGGCATAATGACCAACATTCATAGAGACTTGATTTCTTTTCACATAATTAACAACACTAGTCTTATGATCAAGTCCTTGTTTCAATTTATCACAATTATGAATATCAACAATATTGGACATTTTATTGGTACTCAAGTTGAATTTTGATAAATCCTTTTTCATGCAATTAATATCCTCAACAAGAGTACTATTTTCTTTTTCAAGGTTTCTAACCTTATCAAGAGTGGTGGTGTGAGCACATGAAAGTGATTCATAGGAAATAAATAAACTATCCTTATCATTTTTCAAACATTGAATTCCTTTTTCAATTTTTTGTATTTAACAAGCAAGCTTTGGAATTCATTTTGAAGTTCATCATAATCATTGAGCAAATCACTATAATCATTTTTCAATTAATTGTTATAAGAAGTAGAGGTTTTATAACTTACCTCATTTTCTTCGAAGCCCATAAGATAACGTTAGTTTTCATCGTCGTCGTAAGTTGTAGGAAGCTCATCTCATGTTGTTGGGTTTGATGTTGTACACATTTGATAAGTAGATGTTGTTGTGTGACTCCTATTATTTGCATATACTTCTTCCATTTTCTCCATATGTCATGTGCCGATTTAATTCCTACAATATGATCATATTCCAAAATGGTAAGTGAACAATACAAAATATTAACAGCTTTACTATTTAAGGAGATGATTTTCTTCTCTTCATCATTGAGCTCTCTGAAGCCTTTGGAGGTGTGTGGTGTGTCCATCATCGGAATGTATTCTTCATTAATGACCGTATTCCAAATATCGAACCCACAACCTTGTAGATAGCATTTCATTCTTTCTTTCCAAAATGTATAATTTTTGGAATCAAATAGTGGTGGCTTGGTGGTGGAGGCGCAGGTAAGGTAGACTTCATTCGTAGCCGATGATCGTTCCTTTTTACTCGCGATGTGGAACGAGCTTGCCAAAGAGTTTGGCTCTGATACCACTTGTAAGTCCAAACGGCTACGATAATCTAGAGGGGGTGAATAGATTATCTCCATTTTCTCGATTACGCCCTCCTTTTCGAATCAAACAAGCCAAGACAATAGTAAAGGTGCGAGAAGTAAACAACACGCATCGATTTATAGAGGTTCAACCCACCTAGGGCCTAATCCTCTACCACCCCAGTATATCCGGGATGGATTTCAGAAAAAAAGATTTTATTAATTACCAAAATTAATACAACACCTTACAACATCACCTTAAAGAGCACCACACTATTCTACAACACCACCTTTGAGATTACCACAATCTCTCTTGAAGATTACCACAATCTCCAACGGCACCTTGTGAAGATTACCACAATTTTCAACCTTGAAGAACACCAAATTCTTCAACACCTCGAAGAGCACCACACTCTTCAATAAGAAGATCACCACAATCTTCTTGCACTCATCACCTAGATCATCCAAGTGTGTTCTTACCACAAGAACACTCACAAGGATATCTTGTGTTGAATGATAACCCAAAAAATTCAAGATTGCAACTCAATAATGAATGATACAAATTTGAGTACAAGTGTAATCAAGAAATAAGCCTAGACCTCAAGATGTGAAAGTGAAAGATCTTAGGTTATTAAAACAAGAATAATAACAATGAAGAACAAATATGTTTGCTTGAATGTATCTTGTTGTGTTGTAGTATTCTGTCTTTTTGTGTTGCTTCAATTCCTCCTCTATTTATAGAAGATGTCTTAAACATGATAGGCTCCTCCTAGGAGATTGAAATCTGTAAACAATTGCAAGACAAATGAAGAATATAGCTGTTAGAAATCAATCCCACAAATTAAGGAAAAGCTGTCTGAAATTGCAACGGATAGTTTGCTGATAAGAAAGGGGTGTGACCGGTCGCGCACAGATAAGTTTGAAATGAGTTCTCTGCGAATTTTACACAGAGGGACCGGTCGACGGGGGGACCGACCGGTCGCCCCTATGTCTGACCGGTTGGGGGTGTCAAAAACATGAAACAGAGAGGTCTTTTCCTTGAAGGCATGTTCAGGCACCGGTCGCCCATGGGGTCGACCGGTCGCCCTCCCCTTTTCCCTTCCGTCCCGTTTTCTGTTTCAAAACTCAACTCAGGTACAGGTTGCCCTATAGGGCGACCGGTCGAGCTTGAAGCATAAGTGTTGTCCAATTTTTTTATCGAAAATAAACTTCAAGAAATACTCCGAAAATAGTAAAAATATTTTAAATCGATCGGAAGTATTTGGACAACATTCAGGGACATTGTTTTGATGTAAAAACCCATTAACACAAAATCGTTAAAAGTGTTGTCCAATTTTGTCGAAAATAAACTTGAAGAGATACTCCGGAGAATTTGTAGAAATAATTTAAATCATTTAGGAGTATTTGGACAACATTTAAACACATTGTTTTGGTATAAAAACAAATTCATCAAAATCAAGATAAAACCATTTATCAAACAGGAAGACCATCCAATATCCTCTCCAATTTCAAGAATGATCTCCTATATATTTTTTTTTCTCTCTGATACAATTAGACTGCAACAATAGATAAAAATTTTAAACTAAAAATTAATAAATTAATACTTGCTTTCAACTATGTCTCATATGCATTGAAAATGAAATATTGGAAAAACTTGATTTTAAAGATCATATTGATGATTTTGCTTCGCAAATTACTGGATGATCTAAATTTTTTAAATAAAATGCTGGAAGATCTTATTTATGATTTTGTTTTTTTTTGGTATTTGCCAGTGGTGCACTCTTTCAAGTTTCAATATTTTGGATGATGAAAAATGAAATATTGTATGTGTAAGTTTCGCCATGGGCCTCCGAAAGGTCAGGGCCGACCCTATTCATAATTGTACACATGTCATTCATGATTCATTTAATGTATGGAATAGGGAGTAGAACAACGAAAATGAAACATGAGATTTCATCGGCCGCTGGGGACCATAAATTCGGTCAATTATTAACTATATATTTACGTGCCAAAAAAGAACCCAGATCAAAATAGATAGGACTAATGCACTAAATCGATGTTTCTACTGACAAATCAAATAAAATTTGATTGATTTTTATATGTTGTTTCATTAACTCAATTTTTCCAAATAAATGGTTTCTTTTCCGTGTAATTCTTGGAAGACTTTAATAAAAATTATTCGAGGCGATTTTGGCATGCAATACGCATCGCAGATCAAAACAGCTGGGCCAGTCTAGCTAATATAAGCCCATAAGGTTCAATCTTACATCATATCCATATTTGGATAATGGATACTCATGCAATTGTGGACGGTTCATTTACCTAACAAACAGTTGGGCCTTCCTCCTTGCTCCTTAGCATGCGGGTCGGGACCTAACACCTATACATCGTCTGGCCCATTTGACCTATAACACAAACACCTCACACGGTGATTGTTTGTGCTTTCATTCGTTCATTTTTATTTTGTGAGTGAATTGTGATGAGAATTTTTTTAAAAGTTAAAATTGGATGTGTAGAGAAAAAATAACAATTGGGTTTATGTGATAGATAATCTTTTAGAGATGTTGATTGTTTGTGTAATTTTTTGTGAAAATAATAGCGTAAAATGTAATGCAAAAAATTGAATATGAAATGAAAAACTAAACCAAAAATATGCAATATGGTTCATATTGTCACGCCCCAAACGGGACGCGACGAACGATTCACAACTTAAATACAAATGGACTAACAGTCCAGACAATACCAATGAGAACCCAATAAGACAGAGTCTAAATAGCAGCGGAAATAAATAACAGATACAAGTTATCACTTAAAGTCTACATTCCAACATCCAAATTACAACCCGAAATTCAACAAGGTAGTAACTTAAAGCCAAAGAGTCATACGCCTCAATTACAAACCCGAATTGATTAGGATACGAAAGTCCAACAACAACATAATAAGAAAAGAGTCCAATCAACAACAAGAAGCGAGTAAATCCAACAAGCGTAGTACAAGGTCTCAATCCAGCGGTTCAA
This sequence comes from Rehmannia glutinosa, assembly GCA_016081115.2. Lineage (NCBI taxonomy): Eukaryota > Viridiplantae > Streptophyta > Magnoliopsida > Lamiales > Orobanchaceae > Rehmannia > Rehmannia glutinosa. The sequence continues at coordinate 503,592 of JABTTQ020001185.1, forward strand.
AGATCCCCAAATAAATCCTCATCTAAGGTTAGAAAACGGTGGGGATGAGACAAAAATTTCGATGGATGGGGTGATGGGTAATGCAGTGTGGCGCAATATAGTTAATGTGAGAAAACATTATATTAAAACGCGTGAGTATGATGCATGGTTTCACACACACACGATTCTAGCGTCGTGATAAAATATTTAAATAATATACTTATACGATTTAAGAAAACGATTCATGGTCACATGCAAGCACTATGTGATACGGTCAAGACCGGTAGGATTGCGTGCGGAAGTGTAACGCCAATCCTATGCAAGGCAAATAATGGTTGCGTCACGGACTTGTAGCGCCAACCAATGCAAAAAAGTAGCGGTTAAATGCGGAAATGTAACGCCAACCAAAATGGGGACGATAACTCGGAATCGTGTGGATCGACAAGCGATTCCTTCGTTCTTCCTTGTAACTCCCGGTCAAGATGGTCCAAGACCGCACCTTATCGCTCCGTAGGCAAAGACAAAATCCCAAAGAGAGCTGGCGAGGCTCGGATCTGTCATAATCATGATTATACCTCGAGACTACGACCCGCTTCCCGGGACAAACTCCGTCCCTCGCCTGCGGGATTAGGACGATGGGGCGGAGGAAGAGTGGAATAGCAGCCTAGTTGCCGGTTCCATCCCCGACGTATCCATTCCGATCGTGAGCTCGACACACCAAGTTGACTCAGCAGAAAGTAATTACAATTACAAAATCATGTGGCAATGAGTATTATTGATTCATGGAAGCAGTTTAGGAGAATTTTCGGAAAAAAAAACGCGAGTGGCAATTATGGCGTTGGTGGAGTTTATGGATGAAGATGATTATCGGAAGGATAAGCAACCTTCGATATCTTGAATAAGAATTGGGTGGAACATAAGTCCGTTATAGATTCAAAATCGCAAGGCGAGGAGTCGCTCCGCGATCGGGTATTAATCGGTCAAATTGATCCGATAAGTCAAGGGTTTTTGGGAAAGTAAAATACTTTAATTAAATCTCCAAGTCAGAGGGTCCAGGGCAATTTTAGTAAAAGAGAAAATAATTTGAGTTAGGTCCTTTATAAAAGAAAAATTGTAATTTAGCCCCGTTTTGTAAAAACCAACACTTTTGGGGTTAAAAATTGAATAAATAAATATCCCGACCTTGAAAAATTATGAGGTCAGTTCCTAAATTCTCCAAATTGTCCAGAGATTCAGGTTTTAAAGTTTTATGGTCGAGTTTTTATAAAAATCTCACATTGGCCCCAAATTTATAAAAATTGTCAATTCGGACCTTAAGTTTTAAAAATTCGGAACTCACAAACCGGAAGGGCTTTTAATGTGATTCCAGTTGGAAAATGTCACTAAGGTTGGTAGGATATTGGGACAAAAGCAGTTTTTAAAAGCAATATGTGTAGGTCCTTCAACTTTTGAAAATATCATTTTTGTCCCATTTTAAAATAATTGCCTTTAAGGCTATTGTTATGAAATTTGAACCTTGGGTCCAAAATACAATTAAGTTATAGTTAAGTTAGTATTCCCAGGTGCATGGGCTGCATAAGTCCTTGAAATTTCATTTGGGTCCTCAAGTTTAATATTTTTCACATTAGTCCCTCAATTTTAGTAAAATTGTTTTCCAAGCCCTAACCACTTGGATTTTTGGAATACTTTTAAAATATGTGATTCCCAGTAACTTAAAAGTAAAAATTTCAATTTATAAAGTTTAGGTCTGGTACAGTTTTAAAAATTGCAAAGTAGCCCTTAAACTTTCAAAATTTTACAATCTAGTCCTTGGGCTTTTAAGGGTTGATTTTATTTATCTTAAAACTCTTAAAACATTATTAACATGTCCAAAAGTCATTTTTGAACCTGAGTACAGTCCCAAAATTCGAAATTTGCAGAGGGGTCCTTTAACTTCTATTTTCTTGCAATTTAGTCCACCAACTTTCCATTTTTGCATTTTTAAGTCCAAAATTGAAATTTAATCAATTATGCTCGACTTTTCCAGGTTATAAGTCATCCAAAACATAGATTTTAAAGATCATACACATGCATGTCCAATACATACAAGAATTCATCAATTAAAGCATTAAAGTGTACATGCATGCACCTAAAATTCAATAAATAGTAATTTTGAGCAACTCTTGAGAATTTTCATGATTTGATATATATAAAATTGACATGCAAACATAGATTATATATATCTCAAGGCTCATGATCAAATTTTCTACATGCATTTTAACAAAACACCTAAAAGTTGGAAAAATAATTTTCCACCCACCTTAAATTTGGAAATTGTGAAATAAAAGGATAATTTCACAATTTTTGGATGAGGCTTCTTAGGTCAGCCCCTAAGTCAAGAAAATATCAAAATTTGGAGTTAGAAAAATGAGAGAAAAATTAAGGAGGAAAGAAGGAAATAAGGAAATGAAAAGAACTACACTTTACCTTGTGTAGTAGATGTTTGGAGACTAGTTGAAGCTCAAAAATTGGAAATTTGGCTCAACTCCAAAAATCTCCTAAGGTCAGCCCCTATTTCTCAAAAATGAAAAAGGGGTGTTAAAATTTGAAAAAAATAGGAAGAGTAGGAAAGAAGGGGTCTAGTACACAATTCTTACCTTGTAGTCAAATTTTCTCTACTATATTCTTCTTCAAGCTTGAGGTCCTTCTTCAAAATGTTGTCAAGCTCTAACCTTCAAAGTCTTCTAAATGTACCTCCAAAACCAAATCCAAACTTAAGTTAAGAAGGTGGAAGAGATGAACAAGGTGATATCCAAAAATGGATTGAAGCTAAAATTTCTTACCTTGTAGTATAGTGGTTCGATTTTTATGGTGTATAAGGAGGAAAATGTTGAATTTTTTTCTAAGTATGGAAGAAGAAAGTAAGAAGAAGAGTAGAGAGAAGTTGGGAGTTTTTAGAGAGAAGGAGGAGAAGGCTTTGAGTATTAGAATGTGTTGATGAGAAATGAAATGAAAATTTTGTGTAAAAATGTCATAATGGCCGTGTAGTATGAGAGAGTGGGAGAGAAAATTTTGATCAAATTGTGTCTTGTAATTTGTCTCTTGCATGGAGACAAAAATGCAAGTCAAAGTGTGGGTCAATTTGAATTTGAGAGGAATAAGAAGAATGTTGGTTAAGTGGGAATAAGTTGGGGAAAATAGTAATAAAGAATCGGTGTATAAGATGATGTGTATAATGTTTGAATTAATGATATAATTATACACAAGATGACTAATATATGGTGTATGTGTACAAGAGTTGGATGATATTTTTATCCCAAAATATCCACCATGGTCGTCCCCTATGAGGGCAAAATGGTAATTCCATATATTTTTTTTTGTCCCAATTTTGATGATAATAGATGAAATATATCAACCTCCAAAATAATTAGTGATTTCCTTGATCACTTGTAAGTCTCATGATCACTTAATCTAAATCAACATCTTAATTCTATAAGGTAAAAGTCTCTAAAATAAATAGTCTCTTAAAATTCTAAGGTGACTAATAAATACAAAAATAGTAATAATGATCAATCAAGTGATCATAAATGAGGAATAGAATTAATGATGATCATGATCACAAGTAATTAAATAAAAGGAAATAAAATACAAAATGTATATATTGTTAATAATTACCCGTCAAAATGACGCGGTAAAATAGTCGATCGAAAGCTTAAACAACAATAAGGTTCAACTAATAGCTTCGGAAAAATCGGGGCTTCACATCCTCCCCTCCTTAAAAGAATTTGGTCCCCAAATTCTCTTGAAATAGTTCGGATATTGATTCCTTATGTCATCTTCCATTTCCCACGTTGCGTCTTCGTCCGGTTGTGGTTTACGCCACACCACTTTAACCATCGAATTTCTCTCTTACGCAATCGTGCCGATCTGGCCGATCGATGATCCCGATTGCCCTCGGTGTAGGATATATTTTCCATTAGAGAGGAGTATCGGTGATGATATGCTCGGGATCCGGTTGATACTTCTTTGATCTCGACACGTGGAATACATCGTGCATTCTGCATATGGTCTGCCGGTAACTCGAGTCCAGTAGGCTAACTTCCCGATCCTCTCGTAAAATCTTGTAAGGTCCAACATATCTCGGACTCAACTTGCCTCCTTTCTTCGGATTGATCAATCCTTTTCCGTGGTGAGAGTCTAAGAAATACTTCATCACCGACTTCAAATTCTAAATCCTTTCTTCTCTTGTCCGCGTAACTCTTTTTTGGCGGCTCGAGTCGTGCGAATCCGCTCCTTGATCAGCTTGACCTTCTCCATGGCCTCCCGAACTAAGTCGACCTTTGGAATCGAGGCGACTTTCGTTTCTCTTCGAGTCCATTGGTCATCAATCTCCCAGTGTAGTGGGGATCTACATTTTCGCCCATACAATGCCTCATAGGGTGCCATCCCAATCGTGGCTTGATAAGCGTTATTCAGGCGAACTCGGCTAATGGTAAGTGCGAATCCCAACTTCCTTGAAAGTCCAGTGCGGGCTCGCAACATATCTTCAAGGGTTTGAATTGTTCGCTCGATCGGTATCCATCGGTTTGTGGATGTCTTCTTTGTCTTTGAAACTTAGTGAGGTACCCAATTCCTCGTGCAAGCACTTCCAAAACTGGAGACAAACCTCGGGTCTCTGTCGGATACTATATCGACCGGTACTCCATGCAATCGAATGATTTCTCGGATATAAATCGGCAACTTTCTCGCAAGCTATTGGTTTTCTTGATGGGTAAAAAGTGTGCGATTTCGTGAGTCGATCTACAACTACCCGGATAAGCGTCCTGGCCTTTCTCTCGGTCTCTGGTAGATCCGTCACGAAGTCCATTGTTATATGTTCCCATTTCCACTCGGGAATTCTCAACGGTTGTAGTAAACCGGATGGTCGTTGGTGTTCGCTTTTACTCGTTGACAAGTCAAACATCTCGCAACGAACTCTCGCTTACCTGGTTCTTCATGTTTACCCACCAATAACTTCGTTTCAAATCTTTATACATCTTGTTTCCTCCAGGATGTATAGTGTATTTTGAACGGTGTGCCTCTGCTAGGATTTTATTCCTAATTTGTTCCTCATTTGGTACACACACTCGATTCCGTAACCTGATAACTCCATCTTCAGGTACCGAGAATTCTGATCTTTCTCCTTTAAGTATCTTCTCCTTCAGTTTTTGAAGATGTGTATCCTTCTCTTGTGCTTCTTTGATCTCACTCAGTAGATTGGGTGTAACTGAAATGTTAGCACATGAAATCTGAGTATTGGTTCTCGTCGATTCCAATTGCTCACTCCTTTAATGATTCCCACTCTCGAATCATAAGTCCGCTAAGCTCGCCTTTACGCTTAGAGCGTGCCTTTCGACGTTAGCTTTTCCGGGATGGTATTGAATATCAAAGTGATAGTCCTCAATCAACTCCATCCATCTCTGTTGCCTCAGGTTGAGATCTTTCTGGGAGAATAGATACTTCAAGCTCTTATGATCCGTGAAAACCGTGAATGTTGCTCCGTAGAGATAGTGTCTCCATTTCTTCAACGCGAAAACTATCGCTGCCAATTCCAGGTCATGCGTTGGGTAATTGGCCTCATACGGCTTGAGCTTTCGTGATGCATAAGCGATAACCTTTCCTTCCTGCATGAGCACTGCTCCTAGTCCTTCTTTTGATGCATCACTGTAGACGACAAAGTTTTCTGTTCCCTTTGGAAGGGCTAAGACTGGAGTTGTAGTAAGTCGTTTCTTCAGCTCTTGGAAACTCGTCTCGCACTTGTCATTCCACTCAAACTTGACTTGCTTCTGGGTTAGTCGAGTGAGTGGTCCGGCTATCTTGGAGAAGTCCTGGATAAATCTTCGATAATATCCAGCTAGTCCTAGGAAACTTCTGATTTCCGTTACAGACTCGGGTTGTTTCCATTCAACCATTGTCTGTACCTTCGAAGGATCTACCGCAATCCCGGTCCGGATACTATATGTCCCAAGAATGCGACTTCACTAAGCCAAAATTTGCACTTGCTTTGAATTTGGCATATAGCTTATGCTCTGGTAGTGTCTCTAAAACGATTTTGGTGACGCGTTCGTGCTCTTCTCTAGACTTAGAGTATACTAGTATGTCATCAATGAATATCACTACGAATTGATCCAAATAAGGTTGGAAGACTCGATGCATCAGGTCCATAAATGCTGCTGGTGCATTGCATTAGACCGAAAGGCATTACTACAAACTCGTAGTGTCCATATCGGGTTTGAAATGTAGTTTTGGAAATGTCTCCTTCGCGGATTTTCAGTTGGTAATATCCTTGTTGTAAATCAAACTTCGAGTACACCGTTGCTCCTTGAAGTTGATCAAATAGTTCATCTATCCTCGGGAGGGGATATTTGTTCTTGATGGTCACACTATTAAGTCCACGGTAATCTATACATAGTCTTAATGTGTCATCTTTCTTTTTGACGAACAGACAGTGCTCCCACGGAGACGCACTTGGTCGGATAAATCCCACATCCATCGGCCAGTAATTGCATTTTCAACTCTTGTAACTCAAGAGAGCCATTCTATACGGTGTTCTGGCAATCGGGGCAGTCCCTGGCAACACCTCGATGGTGAACTCGACTTCCCTATCCAGAGGGATAGTGGTGAGTTCTTGTGGAAATACATCCGTATATGCTGATACTATAGGTACTTGGTTGATTTGTATCTCAACTTTGGGTTTGTTAATTACAAACGCCAAGTACCCCCGAGCCCCTCTAGTGATCACCCTTCTCGCTTTTATTCTTTGAAATGATTGGGGCAATCTTAACTCGTGCCCTTCCCGAAATCTCCACTTCGGGTTTTCCGGGTTCACATAGCTTAATGGACTTGTTATGGTCCATTTGTGCATGGTGTGCAGATAACCGATTCATTCCCAATATTACGCCGTATTCGGATATAGGTAATAAGATCAAGTCGGCAGAAAGTTTATCTCAAAGAATCTTAACTTCGCATGCATTATAGATAATATCCGTTATCCGACTCGCACCCATAGGAGTTGACACTTCTAAGCATATAGGCATATGTTCCATGCATGCATGCGATTTGTGTACAAAATGCGGTGCAACAAATGAATGCGTTGATCCAGGGTCGAACAATATTTTAGCGTAGTGGTTAGATACTAGAAGCGTACCTTCCACCACGCCTGTTGCCTTCTGAGCCTCCCCGTCCGGCTAGTGCAAATGCTCGAGCGGGCATCTCGCCCGATTACCCGGGCCGCTTTTCGCTTCTCGTGGTTGCGCTTGTTTAGGTCGGTCATTGTACGGGCAATCTTTACCGGTGCCGACATTACCACAACAAGCGCAAAACACCTTCCTTGTTTACGCCAGCTTGTCGTCGCAAGTATGTCCCGGTTTCCGGCAATGCGCACATTCTTGACCCGACTTTCTTGTCAGACGGTCTCTTTCCTTTGTCTGTCCTGTTAACCGGTCCCTTCAAACTTAGGGCGGTTTAGATGGTCGTCCCACACTGGCCTCTTAAAACTGTTTCGATGGCCTACTCTGCTGAATCTGTCCCAATACGGTTCAGTCCCGACTAATGCGGAGAGAGTTGTCTTTCGCATGGCCGAGTAGGTTGCCGTTCAACACCCAACAATCAAGCTTTCAAGTTCCGTTTCAATCCTCGAGTGAACTTGTAAAGCTTATCCTCTTGATCGATTGTCCCCGCAGCATACTTGGACAATCGGTGAAATTGAGACTCAGATCGAGCCACAGTCGAGGTTCCTTGCCTCAATCTATGGAATTCATCCGTGCTTCCTTCACGACACTGGGAATATCTTGCATTCATTGAACTCAGCCAAGAAATTTCCCCATGATCGATTACCCGGCCCTGTTCCCATCTCCTTTCAATCGCGCCCTCCACCATCTCTAGCCGCGATTCCGCATTTAAATACGGCGAGTGTGACTCTCTCGCTCGTCATGCAGATTGAAGAGCATTGAAGATATTTTCTAGCTTCTCTATCCATTCTTCCGATTTCACATCGTCCGGCTCCCCAAGAAGGTTGGTGGGTCGAACCGCAGAATCGCTCCAATGTGCGATCGTTCGCCTCTCGGGCGGGTTCGGGAGCACGGGGTTGAGGCTCATTGTTGCCTCATAAACACCAAGATTGGCCGTAATGCTTGTGCGATTAGATTGTCTCTGCAGCAGGTGGAGGAGGTGGTGGTAATTCCGGAGAGGGTACCCGATCCCTGGGTACATCGTCGTCTCCTCGTGGAACGCGACGAGGTCTCCCACGTCTTCGATGTTCCACCATTCTGTATCTTGAAGTGTTAGTTGCGATTTGCGAGTAAATGAATACAATAATTATTCGCGTAAAGCAAAAGATATCGCAGGGAAAGTTACATCAGACACAAGACACTGAATAAATGGCAAAAGGTATATCCATTAATATAAAATTGAATACACCCAAAGTACATCAACAGAATACTAAGTCAGATACATGGAATCAAAATACATCCGAATCTAGTACAATAATGAAAGGTACAACACTGGATTACACGGCTACAACAACACAAGTACAAACTGACAATCTACTAGCTAATCAGTAAGATCGCCATCATCATCGCCGCAACTATGTCATGATCGGCTGGTCGGGTTGAGGCGGCGCCAACCTCGGGCCAATCCACAAAGTCCAACCACTGCTCAAATCCCTGAGCCTCGTCGAGTGGAGCAGCCTCCGGCTCTCTAATGTCGACTGGATCCTCCTCGGGATCCTCCTCGGGATCCTCCTCGGGATCAGTGCGAGGTAAAGCCTCGGGCGGTGGCAATGGCCGAGCATTAGCCGCTAAAGCGACTTTCTAGTGCGGCCCCTCCGAGCTAGGGCCATGTAAGGTCTCAATGACCGTCATCTCGCTTGATGAGGGTCTCTCCAAGCGATCGACAAGATCTTTACGGGATAGACGGGCATCAATCTCCCATTTCGCGGCGACCGCCGCCGCCCTCTTCATTTTCTCCCGCATGTTATCCAAGCGCTCCCGGATACTTTGTATTTGGTCCTCCCGCGCTCTTATGGTGTTATCGCGGTCCTTGATGTGATGGTCGGGATTCGTTCTTCTCATCTTCGCTTATCGCCAAGCGCCGAGTCAAGTCTCTTGCGTTGGCGCTCCAGGGCTAGTTCGTGGTCGTGCGTTCGCTTTCCGGTGCCAATGAATCATCGTTGCCCGGTAATATTCCTTTCGGCCAAAGACGGGCATGGAATACATCCCACCACGTAGCGGCGTCGGCTCCATCCCGATAAAACAAACTAAGACGGATCAAAGGTAGAGGAAAGATAAGAAAGAATAAGGAAGAACGAGTAAGGGAAATCAGTCAAAATTAACTAAGTCAAGACAAGTATGATTATGAATCTCAAAGTATGCATTCTAACTTAGTTCAAATATCAATAAGACGGTTCTACGCCAATTTGAAATCGATTTCACACTTATTTGGTCAAGTCGCGGTACTACCCAAAACACGCATCGAGGGTCCTATCCGGGTCGCTCGGTGTAAGTTTCCATCTTACTAGCCGAGCTCGATACCACTCTTCTCGTCACGCCCCAAACGGGACGCGACGAACGATTCACAACTTAAATACAAATGGACTAACAGTCTGCATAATACCAATGAGAACCCAATAAGACAGTAGTCTAAATAGCAATGAAATAAATAAATGATACAAGTTATCACTTAAAGTCTACATTCCAACATCCAAATTACAACCCGAAATTCAACAAGGTAGTAACTTAAAGCCAAAGAGTCATACGCCCCTCAATTACAAACCCGAATTGATTAGGATACGAAAGTCCAACAACAACATAATAAGAAAAGAGTCCAATCAACAACAAGAAGCGAAGAATCCAACAAGCGTAGTACAAGGTCTCAATCCGAGTTTGTTCAAAGATCCCCAGCGAAATCCTCATCTAAGGTTAGAAAACGGTGGGGATGAGACAAAAATCTCGGTGGATGGGGTGATCGGTGCGAGTGTGGCGCAATATAGTTAATGTGAGAAAACAATTATACGAAAACGCGTGAGTATGATGCATGGTTTCACACACGATTCACAAGCGTCGTGATAAAATATTTAAATAATATACTTATACTGATTTAAGAAAACAGTTCATGGTCACACAGTGCACTATGTGATACAATAAGACAGTAGATTGCGTGCGGAAGTGTAACGCCAATCCTATGCAAGGCAAATAACGGTTGCGACGGACTTGTAGCGCCAACCAATGCAAAAAGGTAAGCGGTTGCGCACGGAAATGTAACGCCAACCAAAACGGGACGATAACTCCGAATCGTGTGGATCGAAGCGATTCCTTCGTTCTTCCTTGTAACTCCCAATCAAGATGGTCCAAGACCGGCACCTTATCGCTCCGTAGGCAAAGACAAAATCCCGAAGAGAGTGGCGAGGCTCGGACCGTCATAATCATGATTATACTCGATCTACGACCCGCTTCCCTTGGACAAACTCGTCCCTCAATTGCGGGATTAGGGACGATGGGGGAAGAGTGGAATAAACCGAGCTACCCTGTTCCATCCCCGACGTATCCATTTCGATTTGTGAGCTCGACACACCAAGTTGACTCAGGCAGAAAGTAATTACAATTACAGGGGCTGATCAACAACCTGGCAATGAGTATTATTGATTCAGTGGGAAGCGATTTAGGAGAATTTTCGAAAAAAAAAAACGCGAGTGACAATTATGGCGTTGGTGGAGTTTATGGATGAAGATGATTATCGGAAGGATAAGCAACCTTCGATATCTTGAATAAGAATTGGGTGGAACATAAGTCCCGTTATAGATTCAAAATCGCGCGGCGAGGAGTCGCTCCGCGATCGGGTATTAATCGGTCAAATTGATCCGATAAGTCAAGGGTTTTTGGGAAAGTAAAATACTTTAATTAAATCTCCAAGTCAGAGGGTCCAGGGAAATTTTAGTAAAAGAGAAAATAATTTGAGTTAGGTCCTTTATAAAAGAAAAATTGTAATTTAGCCCCGTTTTGTAAAAACCAACACTTTTGGGGTTAAAAATTGAATAAATAAATATCCCGACCTTGAAAAATTATGAGGTCAGTTCCTAAATTCTCCAAATTGTCCAGAGATTCAGGTTTTTAAAGTTTTATGGTCGAGTTTTTATAAAAATCTCACATTGGCCCCAAATTTGTAAAAATTGTCAATTCGGACCTTAAGTTTTAAAAATTCGGAACTCACAAACCGGAAGGGATTTTAATGTGATTCCAGTTGGAAAATGTCACTAAGGTTGGTAGGATATTGGGACAAAAGCAGTTTTTAAAAGCAATATGTGTAGGTCCTTCAACTTTTGAAAATATCATTTTTGTCCCATTTTAAAATAATTGCCTTTAAGGCTTTTAGGGGTCCAATTGTTATGAAATTTGAACCTTGGGTCCAAAATATAATTAAGTTATGGTTAAGTTAGTATTCCCAGGTGCATGGGCTGCATAAGTCCTGGAAATTTCATTTGGGTCCTCAAGTTTAATATTTTTCACATTAGTCCCTCAATTTTAGTAAAATTGTTTTCCAAGCCCTAACCACTTGGATTTTTGGAATACTTTTAAAATATGTGATTCCCTGTAACTTAAAAGTAAAAATTTCAATTTATAAAGTTTAGGTCTGGTACAGTTTTAAAAATTGCAAAGTAGCCCTTAAACTTTCAAAATTTTACAATCTAGTCCTTGGGCTTTTAAGGGTTGATTTTATTTATCTTAAAACTCTTAAAACATTATTAACATGTCCAAAAGTCATTTTTGAACCTGAGTACAGTCCCAAAATTCAAAATTTGCAGAGGGGTCCTTTAACTTCTATTTTCTTGCAATTTAGTCCACCAACTTTCCATTTTTGCATTTTTAAGTCCAAAATTGAAATTTAATCAATTATGCTCGACTTTTCCAGGTTATAAGTCATCCAAAACATAGATTTTAAAGATCATACACATGCATGTCCAATACATACAAGAATTCATCAATTAAAGCATTAAAGTGTACATGCATGCACCTAAAATTCAATAAATAGTAATTTTGAGCAACTCTTGAGAATTTTCATGATTTGATATATATAAAATTGACATGCAATACATAGATTATATATATCTCAAGGCTCATGATCAAATTTTCTACATGCATTTTAACAAAACACCTAAAAGTTGGAAAAATAATTTTCCACCCACCTTAAATTTGGAAATTGTGAAATAAAAGGATAATTTCACAATTTTTGGATGAGGCTTCTTAGGTCAGCCCCTAAGTCAAGAAAATATCAAAATTTGGAGTTAGAAAAATGAGAGAAAAATTAAGGAGAAAAGAAGGAAATAAGGAAATGAAAAGGACTACACTTTACCTTGTGTAGTAGATGTTTGGAAACTAGTTGAAGCTCAAAAATTGGAAATTTGGCTCAACTCCAAAAATCTCCTAAGGTCAGCCCCTATTTCTCAAAAATGAAAAAAGGGTGTTAAAATTTGAAAAAATAGGAAGAGTAGGAAAGAAAGGGTCTAGTACACAATTTTACCTTGTAGTCAAATTTTCTCTACTATATCCTTCTTCAAGCTTGAGGTCCTTCTTCAAAATGTTGTCAAACTCTAACCTTCAAAGTCTTCTAAATGTACCTCCAAAACCAAATCCAAACTTAAGTTAAGAAGGTGGAAGAGATGAACAAGGTGATATCCAAAAATGGATTGAAGCTAAAATTTCTTACCTTGTAGTATAGTGGTTCGATTTTTATGGTGTATAAGGAGGAAAATGTTGAATTTTTTCTAAGTATGGAAGAAGAAAGTAAGAAGAAGAGTATAGAGAAGTTGGGAGTTTTTAGAGAGAAGGAGGAGAAGGCTTTGAGTATTAGAATGTGTTGATGAGAAATGAAATGAAAATTTTGTGTAAAAATGCCATAATGGCCGTGTAGTATGAGAGAGAGGGAGAGAAAATTTTGATCAAATTGTGTCTTGTAATTTGTCTCTTGCATGGAGACAAAAATGCAAGTCAAAGTGTGGGTCAATTTGAATTTGAGAGGAATAAGAAGAATGTTGGTTAAGTGGGAATAAGTTGGGGAAAATAGTAATAAAGAATTGGTGTATAAGATGATGTGTATAATGTTTGAATTAATGATATAATTATACACAAGATGACTAATATATGGTGTATGTGTACAAGATTTGGATGATATTTTTATCCCAAAATATCCACCATGGCCGTCCCCTATGAGGGCAAAATGGTAATTCCATATATTTTTTTTTGTCCCAATTTTGATGATAATAGATGAAATATATCAACCTCCAAAATAATTAGTGATTTCCCTGATCACTTGTAAGTCTCATGATCACTTAATCTAAATCAACATCTTAATTCTATAAGGTAAAAGTCTCTAAAATAAATAGTCTCTTAAAATTCTAAGGTGACTAATAAATACAAAAATAGTAATAATGATCAATCAAGTGATCATAAATGAGGAATAGAATTAATGATGATCATGATCACAAGTAATTAAATAAAAGGAAATAAAATACAAAATGTATATATTGTTAATAATTACCCGTCAAAATGACGCGGTAAAATAGTCGATCGAAAGCTTAAACAACAATAAGGTTCAACTAATAGCTTCGGAAAAATCGGGGCTTCACACATATTTTATTCTTTTTTATTATCAAGATTAAGAAAAAAATACAAAAATGATGATAGATTAAAGAAATCCCTGAAATTCTTTATATGAATAGAATGTAGAGATAAAAATAAATATAATGATTGGATATTGGGAAGTGTGGGGGAAAAATAGAAAAGTGAGTTAATTTTGGAGAAAAATGAGATTTACTTTATAAAAAAATTATTTTTTCCACAAACAATCACAAATCCCACAAATTTTTTTCTCAAAGATGAAAATTATGGAAATGAAAACACTTAACATATTTTATTATTCTTGCTTTTTTTTCTTTTACGAATATAGTATAAAATATTGATCTAGAATGATCGACCTACATAATTATATATTGGCAAAAACTTGTATGAGACGGTCTCAGGTTATTGTCCATGAGACAGATCCTATATGTAAATAGAAATTCAATCCAAACTCAAACCCAAACTTATAAAAACACCCATAGTTTATGTATTTGTTAGGATCCATCTTATGAACTTAAGTTCATGAGACGATCTCACATAAGACCAACTCTTATATATTTCCACAACTTTCATACTCAAATTTTTGTATCATCAACTCTAATAAACTTTAAGGCGTTTGATGATTGTTGTTCAATTAAAGATACCTATATTGTTTGTAAATATTCATGTGCAATATTAACAAATGTTTATTTATTTGACTCTATTTGTGATAAATCGGGAAAAAAAAGGGGGGGAAAGACAGAGCATGTGTGTGTGTTAGGTCATAAACATTTACTAGAATTGTACTTTGAATTGTGCAAGCGACGAATAGTAATTTAAAATGTTTACATTGAAACCCTAATATTGTTTAAAGGTTGTAATAGTATGTATTCTATACTTTATGGTCTTAATTTTTTTTATAGAATTCCTCAAACTAAACTTTAGGAAAATGGATTCTGACTCACCATACATATTCTTCTTTCAGGTAACTTTATATAGTAACATTGTTTTAGCTCTAAGAGCATCTCCAACTCTTCAAGAAAATAGGGGCATACGCTAAAACACAAGGAAAACCCCCCTCTCCAACCCCACGATATTTGCCCCTTCAAAATGAGGTGAATGAACAGTGTTCGCTCCATGTAGCGGCAACTATTCACACCGCTAGATTTATTATTTTTTTTTTTGACATTTTTGTAAATATCATGCTTTGTTCTTTTCTCTTAAATTATGTATAAATATTTTAAAGTTAATGCCTAATTATCATGTAATTGGTCAGTTGTGGGAGCCTCGGAGGATTTTCATAAAAAGTTAATGGCTATTATTATACAATTTAATTATAATTTTATTCTATCATGGATTCATTGTGAAATTCTAATTTTATGTATAAAGATTTATGTATAATTTCTCAAATTTAATTAATTTAAAAATTAGTGTAAATTATATTAAGTAAAAATATTATACATAAATATATGTGCTAAGTTATAATTTGATAAAAATATAAATTCAATATAACAAAGAATCAAAGTGAAATATTCCAATTTTGAGTAAAATACAGAGTTTGTTGTTGGAGATGAATCTTGAATTTCTCCAAATTTTCCTCTAAAATGGTGTAGAACACACACTATTTTAGAGGAAACCTCTGGAGATGCTTTAGTTGTTGGGTGCATATCTTATTAGTTGATTAAAAAAATTTGAACCCATCACAACATGTTTTATTATTTTATCGGGATAATTACAAAAACTATCCTTGAGGTTTAAAGTAAATACAAAAAATTTCATTTATCTTTCGAAATTACAAACACCACATTTTTGAGGTTTGTATATACCTTACAAATACTATCATTTTGAAGGTGCAATTTTTAAAAGAGAAACAAATATGTTATTGTAATTTTAAAAAGTAATTGGGTCTTTTTGTAATTAACCCCATTTTACGAAAATATTTCCAGTTTACCGACAAAATTTACCGACAGAAATGATTTTGTCACTAAATTTTATAGTTACCTATAGAATTCCTACATAATAAAAAATATTATTTTCCTCAAATTATACCGAACAATTACTAATAAATCACCAACAATTTTTTAATTTTACCGACAATACTAAGTTATGTTGGTAAATATTTACCAACTGTAGATTATGTTGGTAAATATTTACCTACAATAATTTTATCTATAACAGTTTCACCTATACTTTTATAACAATTTCACCTATACTTTTATAATTAACTTAATACTTATATACAGAATTTTTTGTAGATAAATTATTTTTATCATGTAGTGTTATAAGTAAAATAAGATTTTAGGGCCGATGTTCATAGGATAATAAAAGGCAAAAATCTAAACGAGGTTTGACATTTGGAGACTGCCTGAAGGAACAAAAGCCCATCTTTAGTTAATTGGATCATATTCACAAATTCAAACTTGATAATCATTGTGGACTGCACTCTCTGGATAATTCTGGAGATTAAGGACGCGTTTGGGCTCAATTAAAGCAAATAATCATGATTGCTTCACTTTTAAGTTTTGATACTTAAATTATTGCGGCTCTTCCTTAAATAGCCGTAGTTTTTAGGAGTGTGGAGACATCAATGTCCTTTTTTTTTAACAAATAAGAAGATGTATTCAATAAAATGTAGAAAAATTACGATATTATTACATTTATCTTGTAACGATCCAATTTAATTTCATAAAGTACTCTAAATATTATTAAAAAAACATGAATTTATAAATTAAAGTGATGCCAATAATTATCAAAAAGTTGATTTAGAATTTTTATTTCTTAAGGAAAAAATATAATAATAATAATAATTCCAAATTAAATATCCAAAAACTATTCCAAGCATTAACCGAAAAACAATTAAAGACATAAATCCAAAATTAGTTCGATCATAATTATTTAAATATAAATATAACATGATTTATTCTACCATCCACAACATCATATCTTCAACCGGATTCCTCAACCTGAAAGTCATGATAATGATAGGCTGAACTTCTTCTCGTCAGCAGGGATATATCTGTCAATATTTAATATAACATGAAAAGCACTCACATAATTACAACAATAAATTTATTAATTTCCTTTTTTTCCCTCTCACTGGTCAGTTCCTGCATATAACATTGCAGGTTCACCGTGAAGATACTTTTGATCTCGGACCCTTTTCATGGCCCCTATCTTATATGAATTTATTTTCTCTTGACATATATTGCAATCAATGAAGTACAGTCATCAACCATTAAATAAAGACAAATAATATAAAAATCTCTACCTTAATATTCGCAGATATTCGATGTAGAAAAATGAATAATAAAAGTCCTAGTCCTCGACCCCTTCGTTTTCAAAATTTATTAAAATTATATAATTAATATGTTATTTAATAAATCAAACTAATTAATGAAAGAATTTGTGAAAAATATTGAAAGAAGGTTTGCGAATTGTGAATATATATATATATAACTTGAAGTAGAAAAAATATTTATACCTTATAATTATTAGAAATATGGTGTACGTAACACCTAAACCTAAATTAGCCCCTAATAACTAACCCCTAAGTTCCTTAAAAATAACCCCTAATCTAACCCTTAAAATAACTCCTAAATTAACCCTTATTATTTTTTTTTAAAACAAAATGGGATATTACATATCTTCTTAAAAACCACTAGCTTGTAGCTCAAGTTGTATCACTAACCCTTTATAAGGGTGTCAACCAGGGTCTGAACCCTGTATCTTTCTGTTTCTTTAGAATTTATGCCATTCGCTCCAACCAGTACTCCCAACTTATTAAAAAAAACATATCTTCTTAAAAATAAATACATTTTTCCAAATAAATAGAAAACATAAGATGAAAACAGAGAAAAAAAAGCTTCAAAAACATTGAAAGTCATAGATGCGGCTCAAATGACAACAAATCTTCATGAAGTGACTGTATACACGATCAATAAAAAGCGAATGACCAAGAATCCAGATTCTCCATAATTTGCAGATTCGGTGAGGAAAATCAAAATTCATTTAAGTCAAACCAAATAATCTTCATATGATCAGATAAAAATATATTCTTTCAAAAGATGGAAGAAAAAAATTGCACTCACAAATTATTACTTGTGTACAATTGATTCTACGTGGTCTTCAGTAAATTATTATATAATAGGTCAATTGTGGTGGTGACCGTTAAATTAAAGAGAAGAGTGATTCTTGTCAATAGAGGTGTCAAAAGGGCTGGGTCGGGATGTTGGTGTTCGCCTTGTTTTTAGCTTCACCACAAGTGTACGGTGTAGTTTATAGTAATAGGGTAAGCAAGGTTGTATCCACGGAGACTAATAAATTAGTGCGCTAAGTATTGAACCAAAATAGTCTTATTTTTATTTAGACGATCGAAATTGGATGATTGTTGTGGAAGTAAAGACAAGAATAACCACAAGATACAAGATGAAAATAAATATGGAATTATCCAGAGAATGAAATGGATTCCCGGGTTATGGTTTCAATTAATATTCCTCTTGTTGTCCGATTTAATCAAAGCCAAAGTTATTATCAATATACCTATAAGACGATCACACAGATGTTTTATCCCCCCTCTCGAGATGTATATAAAACGTATATTGAAATATCTATGCTAGCATCTCTACTCAACATAAGATACACAACTCCCAAATGCATTAAAGATCAAATATCCTCACAAATATCTACAAACCTCTCGATTCATGCAAATATTCATGTCAAGTACTCAAGATCTAATATTGAAACTCATCTCTCGAATTATGAATCAATATATCAAACATGCTAAATCATTGACCAAAGTGCTAAAAAAATCAAATATTGAAGCTCATCTCTCGAATTATGAATCAATATATCAAACATGTCAACCATAGACCAAATGATAAAATAAGAATAAGCACAAAGTACTCAAATAGGCTTCAAGACAATAACTTCAACTAAGATTAAAACATTCAACAAGAGTTCAATTAATCTACTTCCAAAACCCGGAAATCACAAGATGTTTAGCTACTCATTACAAATAAACAACTCATAGACAAATTGTTCATATTCATGACAAGCTAAAATGAAAGATTAAAGTACAGAGAATTAGAAAACTTAGGGAAATGGATAATCTCTCGATTAATCTTCAATCCTCAAGCTCCGATTCGACCCGATTCTTCCCTTGATTCTTCCTTGATGAAATTTATGTGTTTCTTGTGTTCTTGGTTGTATTCCCAGCCTTTTTCCCCTGGTGTGCGCCCCCAAAAGTGGTATTTAATTTATACTCCTTAGAAGCCTAGGTCAATGTCTTTGTCGATTTTGGAGTTTTTTAAAGGGCAGTCGTGCTCCCACGCACGGGTTACCCGTGCTCAAACCGTAGGCATTCCCCGATTTTTATCAACCACGCACGGGTCGTGCTCCCACGCCACGGGCTACCCGTGCTTCGCGTCGACATGCTCAAAACCCAGTGCGCACGGATCGTGCGTCTACGTATGGGTTGCCCATGCGCCACCCAAACGTCCGAATTTGCTTGTGGGGTCTTCATAAGAGTTGTAGCCCTGTCTCTTTGCTTTCCATAGCCACTTGAATCAACTTTGTAGAGAGAGTTATGGTCAAAATACTAAACCCCGCCAAATCTTTGGAAATTCCATACGCGTTTGGACGTTCCTTGAGATAAATCTCCTCTGTGTTTGATCATTCATGCTTCTTTTGACACACGACTCATCACTATGACTCTAGACTCCATATAGTTGGCTTCCAATTGGGTGTAATCGCTCGATTCTTGATGATTCTAGGTCGCAATGCTCGTATTTGTCACAAAGTTACTCCAAATATCGTTAAATTCCTACAAAACGAGCAAAGCGTAATACCTTTTCCACAAAGAGAGAATATATACCATTTCATATGAGTTATTGCATGTTTATAAACAATTATATCCATAAATATGCCCTAAAATACATGAAAAACTCACACTGATCAAACCCTCAAACTTAAACTATTGGCCGTCCAGGTCAACGCTTTTAAAAATAAGACAAAACATAACTGGGAGTAATGAAAAGTAGAACGCACAACAACTCCATAAAATTCGTATTGTTCATCATAGGTGTCAAGCAACGAATCAACCAAGCCTCAAATATCTAACATAGAGCACACATCAAATAAATCATGGTAAATGCTTGGAATTACTTCTCTCAAGATCAAGTGTATACTCTCATCTCACATGAATATAGGACGTGTTTACGCTCAATTAAATTCAATGTTGCAGAATTACCATAAGCTTGCAAATCGTCTCATATCTCCGCCACTAGAATATATGCAATTTGTGAATCAAAAATGACTTTTTCTTTTGGTTATAATGAAGGCTCTTTGGTTAGGGTAGGAAAATATGGATTGAGTGACTCAAACTCGAGCGTATAGACCGATGAGCATATAAATCATCTATATTAAAGCTCAATATGCTACTAAATTCTTCTCTCATTTTCATCTACTCTTCTTATCTCCATCCCCTTTCTTTTGTAAACATTATCACCTCACATTACAATTCCTAGCCTCCAAGTTCATTCAATGAAAACTCACATCATAAAGTCGATTTTTTCCGACTCTTTTTTGAATTTTCAATATTTCTTTTCTCCTCCTTTTCTTCCTCTTTTGTTCCCATCAACCAATTTTGCACAATTATCCAACTTTTTAATTCCAACCCATTCAACCTCATTCAATCCCTTTACTCAATGCTATACGCTCAAGTGTAGGGTAACAAATATATCAAATTAAGGGTTGAATTGCGGCTTTAAAAAAAAATCAGTCAATATGCTCAAGTTGACTAACTAGGAATTTCAACATCATTAGGTAATCAAAAGGCTTGAAAGGCTTAACAAAAATGGCCTTTAATCATTTTCACAATATAATACAACATGTGGCCTCGACAGAGATACCAGAGCAAGTTTTAGAGTTCAAAACAACATGAATGATACACTCAAATCAATAACAAGACTGCATAATATGAAAGCAGTAAAGGCTCAAAAGCTCACAGGCTTGTAAATACGTAATTCAAAGCATCAAACCATGTTCTCAATATCCACATGCTCAATATCATCCATTCATGGCTCATTCAACTCCTACTCAACACCCAATCATAACAATACAAATGTTTCAAAATAAAGCACGAGAATCTCAACATCGGTCAACTCACTCTCTAAACTCTATGAAAGCGGTAAACGTGCTAAAACAATAAACGTGCTTCTAATACAAATGCAACCTAAAATTCTCTACATGCAACTATATGAAAACACACAAAAATGCAAAAAAAAAAATTCTATCCACACATTTCATATCAAGATACTATCCATCCCCCAAACTTAAATGAAATTATATCGCACATAAGAGAAGATATAATTTTAATATAAAACTGTGTGGATTGGACCTGATTTATTGTGGGGGTGGCAGCAGATAGTGGCCCCAACGTCTACCCGACGTTGTGGTCACCTTATGAGCGATCTCTATAACATCCTCATGCACTTCTCCCCGATGTCTCAACTCGCATAAACTCATATCCCTCTTAGCGGATGGACGCACGGGCTGTCCATGCGTGGTGCCGTAGCAACATCTCTAATTCTTTAATCACGCACGGGTTGTGCGTTCATGCACGCCCTGCCCGTGCGTGGCTGCGAAGTAAAATTAGGTAATTTTCTTTCTTTTTGTTTTTAAAGAAAACAAATAAAAACAAAAATCACACCACAAACCGTTGGGTTGCCTCCCAACAAGCACTATATTTAACGTCTTTAGCTCGACGCCTGTTAATTTTAATTTTGTACCACCTTTGAATGCATATATTAGCTGATTTGGGTCGTGATCGAGAACTGTTTTTGCTTTGTTTGCATCTAGTAATGCATATTTGGGATTTTCAAGAAAGTATTGGAGTCCTGGTGTTGGAACACTTTGATTTGAATTACGCGCATATTATCCATGCTCGTACGCATAGTCTGAGCTTGCCTCCTTCTGGAATAATTTTCTTATGGCATCTCGCATACTCTGTCCATGCGTACATTCATAGGTTGTGCATTCCTTGTCCTGTTTTTGTTCCTTTTCGGCACCACACACTATTTGACCGTGCATAGACACACAATTTGTGTGTGGTTCCGAACTTTCTTGCTCTTCCAGGATCTTCAACTCCTCGTATTCGGTACCATTCCTTCGATGAATGACACTATATTGTTCATTTGAGTTGATTTCGGTGGTGCTCAAAAACTGGCTCTTTTGTTGTTGTTCACCAAAAATAGCAGCTAATAGGCCAATTTGAGTCTCAAGATTTTTCATCGTGCTGGCCAACTGTATCAGTTGCAACTTTAACTTATCCTTATTTGTTTCATCACACGTAAAACGGTCCCTCGACTCGCTCATGAACAAACTTGTTTCACTTATTAACGAGGTGAGGGCTTCTTCTAAAGATGGTTTACCTTCCACATTAGTAAATCCATTCGTTAAATTGAAGCTTGATGGTGGTTGAATCACATTCTCCGTGTTAGCATATGAAAAATCTTCATGATTCCCCCAATCTGGATAATAGCACGTAGGAGTAGGATTATTCCAATAACTCTAATAATTCCAGTTATTGAAGTAATTGACTTTCTCCATTCGAGCGAGTGTTCGTGTACAACCTACACCAACTCAAAGAAACAAATCAAACATTGTAGAGATAGAATTTTCAAAAGAAAAATGAAAAAAATAAAAAAAATAAAAATGTCTAAATTAAAAATAACTCTATCTATCGCAATATTAGCACCAAAAATTGTATTAGTCCCCGGCAACGGCGCCAAAAACTTGTTCGCCTTATTTTTAGCTTCACCGCAAGTGTAGTAGTTTATAGTAATAGGGTAAGCAAGGTCGTATCTACGGAGACTAATAAATTAGTGCGCTAAGTATTGAACCAAAATAGTCTTATTTTTATTTAGACGATCGAAATTGGATGTTGTTGTGGAAGTAAATACAAGAATAACCACAAGATACAAGAAGAAAATAAATATGGAATTATCAAGAAAATGAAATGGATTCCCGGGTTATGGTTTCAATTAATATTCCTCTTGTTGTCCGATTTAATCTACAAACCTCTCGATTCATGCAAATATTCATGTCAAGTACTCAAGATCTAATATTGAAGCTCATCTCTCAAATTATGAATCAATATATCAAACATGCTAAATCATTGGCCAAAGTGCTCAAAAATCAAATATTGAAGCTCATCTCTCGAATTATGAATCAATATATCAAGCATGTCAACTATAGACCAAATGAAGAATAGGCACAAAGTACTCAAATAGGCTTCATGACAATAACTTCAACTAAGATTAAAACATTCAACAATAGTTCAATTAATCTACTTCCAAAATCCGGAAATCACAAGATGTTTAGCTACTCATTAAAAATAAACAACTCATAGACAAATTGCTCATATTCATGACAAACTAAAATGAAAGATTAAAGCACAAAGAATGAGAAAATTAGGGAAATGGATAATCTCTCGATTAATCTTCAATCCTCAAGCTCCGATTCGACCCGATTCTTCCCTTGATTCTTCCTTTATGAAATTTATGTGTTTCTTGTGTTCTTGGGTGTATTCCCAACCTTTTTTTCCCCTGGTGTGTGCCCCCAAAAGTGGTATTTATACCCCTTAGAAGCCTAGGTCAATGTGCTGTCAGATTTTTGAGTTTTCTGCAAGGACACACGGGTTACCCGTGCTCAAATCTGTAGGCATTCCCCTAATTTACCAACCACGCACGGGTCATGCTCCCACGCACGGGCTACTCGTGCTCTAAGCCGTAGACATGCTCAAAACCTTCAGGTGCGCATGGGTCGTGCGTCTACGCACGGGTTGCCCGTGCGCCACCCAAACGTCTGAATTTGCTTGTGGGGTCTTCATAAGAGTTGTAGCCCTCTCTCTTAGTTTTCCATAGCCACCTGAATCAGATCAATATCAATTTTGTAGAGAGGGTTATGGCCAAAATACTAAACCCTGCCAGTGCTAGAAATTCCGTACGCGTTTGGACGTTCCTTGAGATAAATCTCCTCGGTGTTTGATCATCCATGCTTCTTTTGAAACACGACTCATCACTATGACTCTAGACTCCATATAATTGGCTTCCAATTGGGTGTAATCGCTCGATTCTTGATGATTCTAGGTCGCAATGCTCGTATTTGTCACAAAATCACTCCAAATATCGTCAAATTCCTACAAAACGAGCAAAGCAGCAAAGTGTAATACATTTTCCACAAAGAGCAAATATATATCATTTCATATGAGTTATTGCATGTTTATAAACAATTATAGCCATAACTATGCCCTAAAATACATGAAAAACTCACACTGATCAGCCGGACTAAAGCAAAATTTGGGTCAGGCCAAAGCAAAAAACGGGTCGGGCCGAGTCGGTGCAAGTAGTAATCGGACGACTTTTTTTGTAACCTTGCCCAAGATAATACAAAGAAAAAGTCGGACTGACCGAACCGACCCAATTTTTTGAGCCTAATTGACCGGGCCAAAAACCCACTAATTTCGGGCCTAAGAAAACATAGCCCAGCCCGACCCTATTATCGGGTCGGGCCGAAATTGACAACTGTACTTGTCAACTATTCTCCATCCTAAGAGAATCTCCAATGCTCCCCAAAAATAGGGGGATCCATTATTTTAGTGGAGAAAACCATCTCCAACACCACACTATACTTCACGCTAAATTGGGGAAGGTGAATAGTATCCCGCTACATGTAGCGGTTACTGTTCACACAAGCTAATTTGTTTTTTAATTTTTCCCCCTTTTTGGTATATTTGGATTTTTTTAAATGTTTTTTTTTTGTTTTAGCTTTTATTTCTTATTTTCATTTTTGAGAAACTCTCTTATTTCTTAATTAATAATAGTAAATTAATATATTAAATTCCTAATTATCATGTAAAAAATTTTGTAAATCAATATTTTCTTGCTAATGGTTGTATTATGTTTAATTTTATGTTTATGTATATTATATTTTATGAAATGTTAATTTTATGTTTAAAATTATCTGATCTTTTCGTTAATGATTGAAATATAATTTTTCTAATTAAGTAATTTTAAAAATTAATGAAAATTATATTTGTATTTAATTATATCAAATAAAATTAAACACTAAACCCAAATATGAAATATGTAAAGGTATATATGTATATATTTGTTAAATTATAAATATATTAATTCAAATAATAAAGAATAAAAATAGAATATACCAATTTAAAGTAAAATATAGAGTTGACTGTTGAGTTGAATCTTGAGTTCCACTAAATTCCCACTAAAATAGTGTAAAAGTCACACAAAAATAGTGCAAACACTTGGAGATGCTCTATCGATTACATTCAAAAGTTTCCTTCAGTATATAAAATATTATGATTGTCTCAAAATTTAAAGTTTCAGATATTCTAAAATTAATCTAATAAATACAAAAATGTATTGCAAGAAAATTGTACCGGTAAAGTAATCAATACATGTTTGAGCAAGCTTTAACTTAAAAGAAATTAAATTAGTTCAAAAGTTGAAAGAATCAAATATTGATCCGGCATGAAATAGGCCGAGCTGGTGAGCAGGCTAATAGTCGAAATCCAACTTCAGGCCTATCAAGGATTACTCCTTAAGGCCCAGTTTCTAGAAGCTGGGGTGCTCGGTATTAATACGCCAGCTCGGTATATCTCAGAATGTGATTTAGACTCGTCAGATTAGATAAGATTTGGTAACAAATGTCTGACAGAATCTTATTAACCATTTCCGGAAAATACGGAAACCCTAACGGTAAGCTTTATAAATAGTCATCCACCAGGTATGGTTAAAGCTAATGCATTTTTACTATTCCATAATATATTTGAGCTATTCTATATCTTCTTTGAAGTGATATCTGACTTGAGCGTCGGAGAGGGTACGCCGGAAAAACCCTCCGACCCCCCTTCTTTGCAGGTGCTCGGTGTTAATAGCGTAGCTCGGTCGAGTATACATCGGAGTTCAGTCAATATTATTATCGGACATTTTCTGGTATAACCAAATATGGTGTTTTTTGGTATTTTCTAATATTTTCATACTTAAATTATTTAACATTTATGTTTTACCCTCACTATAAGTCTTTCCACTGATAAGCTCAAATACAAGTAACACTAGCTATTTCATTATCCAACAATATTCACCTCTCAAGTTTTCCACCTTTTCAAATAAAACTAAGTCTTATTTATGTTTACCACCAATACCTCTGTCATTTTCATCAAGGTTGCAGAAGGCGCTAATTGGGTAACAGCTCGACGCCTAGTGCGTCTAAAAATATTATAATTTTTTTAAATAAGTTGAGAATAGTTGTTGGAGGGAAGTGGATAATTCAAAAAAACTGAAAGATACAGAATTCGAACCCTGATCAACACCGTCATAAAGAATGATCGATACCACTTGAACTACAAGCTCATGGTAGAAACATTACTATATTTGGGCCTGATCCGGCCTAAAACATAGACCTGGACTGTCAAGAAAGGATAGATCTGGTAGGTTAGGGCTGTAGATAATTGAGGGGCCTACCCAAGAAGGGCTCAGGCGTAGTCCGAGCCGAAAAGGAGTGAGAAGCACAGCTAGCTAACAATAGTGCCTCGATAAAGGCGTTTGACATGACAGGTTGGTTATTCCCATGTTGCAGGAATTCAGGGGCACCTTATTCGAGGAAGCATTAAATACGGAGCAACTCTACCAAGGTGATAATAAATGCCTCGCAGCTGACCCTAGGCCACATTAATGGCAAAGCATCACGTGGCAAAAACCATAGGAATGTTGGCGTGTTCCCCCAGGCAGCATTAATTGCATAGGGGGCAAATGTTAAGGTGCATTAACTCTGACTGCGACATGACTGAGCCAATCTGACTTCGAGTAACTACGAGGTTGACTATGGGACGGGGAAGGTACTTAGTAGCAGGCTCAAGTCAATCCAAAGGCGCCACGTGTAGGCACAAACCCTAAGAAGTGAGGGAGAGACGCCGGGGGAGGGTCAAACCTCATTGACGTGGAGTTCCTGCCCGCAAACCCGAATGCTACGATGGAAACACAAAGAGGAGGTTCAAACCCCATTGGCGTTAGATTTCCGCCCGTAAACCCTAATGCTACGATGGAGACGCCGAGGTTGGGGTCTAACCCTCTATCGACAAGGATTCCTCACATGAACTTAAGTGCCCAGTTTTCGGAGGAATCCCAACGGTTCACAAGGGAGCAGTTGGCGGTGTTGATAGAGGGTGCGGTAGGTTCGGCCCTGGCTAAGAGAGGGGAAGAAGAGAGGGTAGCGAGGGAGATTCCTCCACCCCTGGAGGAAAAGAGGGTAGAGTAGAACATAGGAGAGGGAGGGCATATGGCTGAGGAAATGGGGAATTTGCAGAGGGAAATGAGGAACGTGTTGGCAGGTAGGGAGCCGCTGAAGAAAGAAGTGCCATTTAAGGATGTGGTTATGGCGGATGATCTGCCTAATAACTTCAGGGTGTTAAGTTATGAATACGATGGAACTGCAGACCCATGGGAGCACTTATGTCGCTTTGAGAATTCTGCGCTCTTGCATAGGTATTCTGAGGGGGTCAAATGTCGTGCCTTTCACACTACTCTATCTAAGTTAGCCCAACAGTGGTTTAGTCAGCTTCCCCCCGCCTCGATAGGCTCATTTGAGGAATTCAGTTTGGCTTTTCTTCACCAGTTTGCTAGCTCGCGGAAGCATCAGAGGACTCCACTAACCCTTTTCAGTATCAAGCAGGGTGAATCAGAGCCATTACGAAGTTACATAAAGAAGTTCACCACGGTAGCCCTGGAGGTGCCCTCAGCAACATAGGAAGTTTTGGCGAGTGCCTTGTCGTAAGGTTTAGTGGAAGGGGATTTTTTCAGGTCAGTGGCCAAAAGGTCAGCCAAGAATTTTGACGATCTCTTGGCAAGAGCAGAAAAATACATAAATTTGGAGGAAGCCCAAAAAAGTAAGAAAGATGAGGGGAGGGATAAGAAGAGAGAAATGAGCGAGGGGCAGAGAGAGAGTGTTAAAGAGGTATAGAGAGGATAATCGTCCAGGTCTCCTTACCCGAGCTAT
Organism: Rehmannia glutinosa; assembly: GCA_016081115.2. Classification (NCBI taxonomy): domain Eukaryota; kingdom Viridiplantae; phylum Streptophyta; class Magnoliopsida; order Lamiales; family Orobanchaceae; genus Rehmannia; species Rehmannia glutinosa. Next base: position 531,254 of record JABTTQ020001185.1, read on the forward strand.
GGAAACAAGAAAGTATACGCCCCTGGTAGCTCCTAGGGCGCAAGTGTTGGTGGTTGTGGCTAATCATAAGGAGTTGAAGTGGTCGGGCAACTATTCTAATGTTCCTAATAAGCCTAGGTCAAATTTCTTTTGCGAATTTCATAATGACTATGGGCACACCACAGAGAAATATCGGCACCTTAAGGATGAGATAAAACGTATGGTGAGGAATGGATGGTTGCAGAATTGGATTAAGCGAGAATCTTCTCGTGAGGGAGGATCGGGTGTGAAGAATCACCTTCCGTAGGGGAAAGTGGGGGGAAGAGCTACCCCTTCAGTTAAGGACCCCTCGCCTGCTAAGGGGACTATACATATGATAGTGGGAGGGCCCACTGATGGAGATTCTAACAAAGCTAGAAAGGCTCACGCAAGTGTTGGAGAGAGCAGTGTTTTGGAGGTGGAGGAGGACCTGGGGGGTTCTCAGGTGCGCTTTGGAATGAGTGATCTTAAGGGTGTATCTATGCCTCATAATGATGCGATGGTAATTACTGTTAATATGGCCAACTTCGAAGTAGCCCGGGTTATGTTGGATACAGGAAGTTCTGTCAATATTCTGTTCTACGAAGCATACCTGAAGATGGACTTGGAAACGGAGATTAAACCAGTGGAAACAACGCTTTATGGATTTGGAGGGGGCATGGTGGAGCCAATAGGACAGGTCGCGATGCCGATTTCAATAGGCACATATCCTTTGCAAAAAACTCGGATGGTAACTTTTCTTATTGTCGATTCATATTCCGCCTATAATGCTATAATAGGAAGACCTGCTCTTAATTCTTTCCAAGCTATTATATCTACATACCATATGAAGCTCAAATTTGTGGTGGGGGAAAGAGAAGGAGAGGTAAGGGGAGATGCTCAGGTGGCAAGAAAGTGTTATGTAGAATCAGTTAGAAGAGGAGATCAGAAAAAATCAAAAAGAAAGGAAGTAGAGTTGGATAGGGAGACAAAACCGTTGAAAATAAAGAAAAAAAGAAAATGAGCCAGATCTTCTCAGCGTAAGACCCGAGGAAGAGCTAATGTACGTAAGAGCTTGGTCCCCGGGGACCCACGCAAAGTCACTTGGGTAGGAACTCATTTGGGCCTGAGGTGGCGGAGGAGATTGTCCATTTTTAAGAAAAACACCGATGTCTTTGCTTGGAATGTGGGAGACCTAATCGAGTGGACCGGGTGAGCAGTCACCCATCACCGTAATGTGGATAAGGACAAAATGCCAGTAAAGCAGAGGAAACGGCCATTCGGGGCAGAGAATGACAATATAGTGCAAGGAGAGGTGGCAAAGCTATTGGAAGCAGGGCATATAAAAGAAATATGATTCCCAGAGTGGCTGTCTAATGAGGTGTTGGTACCCAAAGGGGAGACGTCTAGGATGTGTATTGATTTTAGAGATTTAAATAAAGCCTGTCCTAAGGATCATTACCCCTTTCCTAGGATTGATCAGTTGGTCGACTCGACCTCAAGTTATGAGCTGTTGAGCATGATGGATGCGTACAAGGGGTACCATCAGATCCGCTTAGCAGGGGAAGATTAAAAAAGGGTGAGTATTATAACATCTTCAGGGACTTATTGCTATGTGGTTATGTCTTTTGGGTTGAAGAATGCTGGTGCTATCTATTAAAGGCTCATGGATAAGATGTTTAAGGAGCAGCTAGGGCGCAACATGGAGGTATATGTGGACGATATGCTCGTAAAGAGCAAGCAGGCCCTGACGCACACATCAGATCTGGCGGAGACGTTCGAAGTGTTGAGAAAGTTCGGTATGAAATTAAACCCGGCTAAATGTTCATTTGGAGTAAGATCGGGAAAATTCCTGGGATACATGGTTACTGAGAGGGGCATCGAGGTAAATCCAGAAAAGGTAAAAGCAGTTCTAGATATGGTATCCCCCACCTGTGTAAATAAAGTGCAACAGCTGACCGGAAGAATAACAGCCCTCAATTGATTTATATCAAAGTCAGTAGAAAAAAGCCTTCCTTTTTTCAAAGTTTTAAGGAAGGCCAGAAGTTTCGAATGGACCGAAGAATGCGAGAAGGCGTTCGGAGGGCTGAAAGCCTTCCTGTCAAAATTGCCCTTGTTAACTAAACCAATCCAAGGGGAAGTTCTCAAGATCGGGCATCTGAAGGGTGTAGCCCTTTTCAAGGGCCCGCCGGGCCATAATGTTCAAGCCATGCTCCAAGTAAGGTAGAGCCTCGTATGCAATCTTCTCTAGAATCTCCTCAGACTGCATCAATCGCTCTTTCTCAGCAGCCCACTCGTCCCGACCTTGTTTTAAACCAGCAGCCCATCCCTCATCGCGAGCATGGGAAACGCTCTCCATAGCTTGGCGCAGCACCTCATCATTTTTTCACACCTCCGAGTGGGTATGGGAGAGCTTAGTGGTCACGGCAGAAATCCTTTCTTCCAAAAAGACAAAGCGGCTGTTGGAACTTTGCAAATCGGTGTTCAACTTGGTGGCCACAGCCCGTAGACTCTTCACTTGACACTCTAGCGTCTCATTGGCACCCCTAAGCTCTACCTCCCCAGATGAGGTAAGCCCAGCCCTGGTATCTCGCACGATGGTTCTCATGCGCAAAATCATCTGAAGAAAGAAAGGAAAATATTAGTACAAGGGGATGGAAGCGAAAATCATACGGTTAATAGGAGTTACCTTTGAGGCAAAGTGGGCCATGTCTGTGACCCGACGCTGGAAATCATCATCTCCTAAGGCCCGTAGGTTAGCAGGGGTAAGAAGATTTTCAATCCAGGTAGCATTGTCGTCAGGGATATGGACCTCTATTGGGGAAAACTGTTGAGGAGGAGGAGGCTCGAAGGGAGCATAGGTTCGTGCCCTTCACTCAGGTCGGGAAGTACCCGCAGTAGAAGTAGCAGTGCGCTTGCGAGTACGGATCATTTCTGGAGGTGGAGAAGAGCTGTGAGATGGTGCCTTTTGCTGAGGCGCCACATCAGTAAGAGGAATCGCCATGGGGAGGCGGCTCTACGCCGCCCGGGATGTAGGGCGGAGTTGGCATTCGCGGCGGATCAAATCCGCGAGAGAGGCGGTCAGTCATAAGTGCATCTGAAATATCAACAAACAATATTAGACAAAGGAAATAGGTATCATGACATAAATCAAACTAAGTATATACCTATAGATTGCGACACACTAACAACTTTTGGACTTAAACGAAAGTGATGAAGCACAGCTTTACAGTCGGTAAGCAGCTGGGTTGTATGGATCATTGTTCAAGCGGCGGGCTAGAGCTTGATGATAAGGGGTAGGCTTTGGAGTTTGCCCTTGATGAGGCAGGTCCACTATCCATTTAGTGGAAAATGGCCAGGGCTCAGGAGGATACAAAAAAATACCTTTTCTTCCAGCCCTTGTTGGAAGAAGGAATGCCATCCACGAATTTAGCTAGTCCTCGACTGGTAAAGTAGAAAAACCCAGGAGGACTAGCATTTTTGACTAAATAATATGTACGCCATAATAGAGGGGTGGGATCATCTTTGAAATGGGTAACTATAATATAAAATCTAAGGAGGAGCCTTATGGAGTTTGGAACTATCTGAGTGAGGGGAATGCCGTAGCTGCGGGATATTTGGGCTAAAAAATCAGGCACAGGGAAGCGTAGCCCTGCCTCTAATTGATCAATGAAAAAAGTGGCGAAGGCCTCAAGAGGGGCATAAAGGCGATCAGTAGCTTCGGGGAGCTTTAGGCGGTAGGTAGGGGGATTCCGGCGTTAAGGCGAAGGTTAGCCAAACTATTATCTGATAGGGTACTTATGAAATTGGGTTGGGCTGGGTCTGCACTAGAGGATGCCATCTTGGGCTCAGGGGCAAAGTGTGTGTTAAATTCTAGAATAAGGTCTCGGTATGAATGGCGAGGAGGAAAGTTAAGAGGAATAGGGTGAGAGGAAGAAGGAAGCATCCAACAATGTAAAATCTAGAGAGAAAAGTGAGAATACTTACTTGCTTGGTTGGCCATGAAGGAAATCTGGAGAAGTTGAAAGAAATTTGGAAGAAGGAAGGAGAGAAAATGGCGGAATAAGGGGATGGTATTTATAGGGAAAGATGAATTAAGGAGGAAAAACAGAGGCCCTTGGATAGGAAGTGAATCGACGGTTCCCAATCGGGCGGCAAATGATGGGACAGGCCATCATTAAACACAAATATCGAAGGGGCGCAAAAACCGAAAGGTTGGCTTAATCCTTCCTTGAGAAGTCATCATCACTTTGCTTGTTGGAAATTCAAACAAGCATAGTAGGGGGAGTAGGTGATTCAGCCTAAAATATAGACCTGGTCTGTCAAGGAAGGATAGATCTGGTAGGTTAGGGCTGTAGATAATTGAGGGTCCTACCCAGGAAGGGCTCAGGCGTAGTCCGAGCCGAGAAGGAGTGAGAAGCACAGCTAGCTAGCAATAGTGCCTCGATAAAGGCGTTTGACATGACAGGTTGGTTATTCCCATGTTGCAGGAATTCAGGGGCACCTTATTCGAGGAAGCATTAAATACGGAGCAACTCTACCAAGGTGATAATAAATGCCTAGCAGCCGATCCCAGGCCACATTATTAGCAAAGCATCACGTGGCGAAAACCAGAGGAATGTTGGCGTGTTCCCCCAGGCAGCATTAATTGCATAGGGGCCAAATGTTAAGGTGCATTAACTCTGACTGCGACATGACTGAGCCAATCTGACTTCGAGTAACTACGGGTTGGCTAGGGGACGGGGAAGGTACTTAGTAGCAGGCTCAAGTCAATCCAAAGGCGCCACGTGTAGGTACAAACCCTAATAGGTTAGTATAAATAGGAACGAGGAATGTCCTTTGTCACTCTCTACACTTTTAACTCAAAAACACATATAATTGCATCCTTTCCTATTTGTGAGATATATTATTCTTTGAGTGAATACTAATTTAATTGTGAGATCTTGCTAATAGGAATCCTTAGGTTGTCTTGTGTAGGAAGGCAGAAGATGATCAAGTTGGGAATCTTTGAGGTCCTCTTTTTGGACGGATCAGGGCGTTTTGTCCGATTTTTAGTATGTCTAGGCCCGATTTTGTGTTGAGATATTTTTCACCAATTTGAACATAATCGTGTGTTGAGATATTTTTCATCAATTTGAACATAATCGTTTCAGCTCAGGGACATCTTGCACATTACAATACTGCTTTTTATAAACATGTGGAATTGCAAACACCCTACATTTGCTGAATTACAAGAAAGCCCTACACTAATCATATATTGTCTTATCTTTAACATTAGTCTGGTTCTCATCCCACAGGAGACAGAACCCAATATAGTCTGGTTGAGTGCATATTGTCTGTAGCACACAAACATAGAAAACAGGGCTGCAAAAATGTCTAAAAACTAATAATTATTTCACTTTAACTTTGATTAAAAGAGCCTCCAACTAAACAAGAAGTTGATGTTTCTCATGAATATGCGTGCACTTGTTGCTGCTAAAACATTAAATATGTGTGTTATGGCCTATGGGGAGTGGTCCAAAGTGGGTACAGTTTTGGTGTGGCTTTATCCTTAACTGTTTCCAATGCAAGTCCTTTAGTCAGTCAAGGCCTCTCTTTCTCCCCTACACTGCCCCACTGTCTCACCTTGCTATTTCCAATCATCCCCCACCATTTGAAAGTAAAAAAATAAAAACTATAGCTCTTTCTATATTCAAGAGAATAATGTGAAGAAGAAAAATAACAATAAATTTTAAGAATATTATTGAGTATGATTGATGATTCGAAAATTAATAAATACTGAATAATATATTTTGTTTTAAAAAAATTCTAAGTTATGAATCGCACGTTGAGATTAAAAAAACAAAAATAAAATTGAGCCAAAATCTTGTATTTCTTTCGTCTCAAATATATAGTTCAATTTGACTTTTCACACTGATTAAAAAAAATATTGAAAACTACAAATATGCTACATATTTACTTATTTACCATTATTTAACAAAATGCATATTAAATAGAATTACAATAGTAAAAGAATGAAAAAAATACTATAAAACATAGAAAATTAAATATATATTTGGGACCGTGTGTATCTAATTTCAACAACCAAGCCCTGTAAATATTTGTCTCCTCAGATTCCATATCAACATTTTTAATTCACAAATAATAGATCTTCTCATCTCAGCTCAATGTTGTGTCTCTGTCCCTGTGTAGTGTGTGTTTTCAACCTCTGTGCGTGTTTTGTTGTCTCTATTTTTTCTCCGTATTCCTCATATTTTCTTGATTCAGTTAGGTGGGGCTGCTCACCTTCTTTTTGTCAGTATTTTTCCTGCCATAGTCCATCAGTCCATCCAAAGACTGACAATAGAGGCTAGCTAGAAGCCTAGAAGCTAAGAATAAAATTACCCCACCACAAAAAATAAATTAACAATATATAACAAGGATTTAGATCAAAGAATCATAAAACTCTGCCTGTATCTTTTCTTTAGTTCTTTATTTCAAGACAAAAAAGCACACTTCATTCCTTTAACCCTATTCTTTTGTTTTCTTGCTTTAACCCCTTAATTTTCTAACCTCTTCTTTTTTCTCACAAAAAAATGAAGACAATCATGGCTAAAAACCCTCAAGACTCACTCTCATTCTCCAGAAGATATTTCCACTGGAAAAAGAATGTTCTAGAAGATGACATGGAAGAAATTTCAGCCTTCACCACCTTCTCAAAATCACAAGAAGAAAAAGAAAAAACCAAAAAAACAGAGGACCTCAAAATAAATTTCCCAACGCAGCATCATTCACTCATCTCCACGGGCACAGCAAAGGCCCCGAAAAAAAAGTTCTCAGTTATCGCAGTTTCAAAGCTACGGTGGGCCCAAGTTCTCGGGAAGGCCCGAACCCGCTTCTCATCGGGCCTGGGCCCAAAAGTCGTGGGCACCCTTTTCGGGCACAGGCGCGGGCACGTCCATTTCGCGTTCCAAGAAGATTTCAAGGCGGGCCCGGCTTTTCTGGTCGAGCTGGCAACTCCAACGAGCATTCTGGTGAAGGAAATGGCTTCCGGGCTTGTGAGGATCGCTTTGGAGTGCGATAAGAAGGTTGAGAAGAAGGGTTCGAAGCTTCTAGAAGAGCCCGTTTGGAGGACTTACTGTAATGGGAAGAAGTGTGGGTATGCGATGAGGAGAGAGTGTGGGCCCGATGAGTGGAAGGTTTTGAATGCCATAGGCCCGATCTCGATGGGGGCAGGGGTGCTGCCCGGGTCAGCAAAACGGGCAGATTCGGATGGGGAGATGATGTATATGAGGGCTAAGTTTGAAAGGGTTGTGGGATCTAAAGATTCTGAGGCTTTTTACATGATGAATCCTGATGGAAATGGAGGCCCAGAATTAAGCATTTATTTGCTCAGAGTTTGAGGTTCTGTAATCCTGCTCCAAAAATCCAGTTTATGTTTTTGTTTAATTAATATTAGGACCTTACCCAGAAAAAAAGATGAACTTTTTTTGAAATGGTTAGAGGTGGGGGTTGAGGGATAATAGTGAAAATATGAGATAGTAAATGTGGTTTTAATGGGAGGGTATATTTTGTAATTTGTGAATAGGTTAGGGTGGCCTTTTTAATCTTTTTGCTTATTAATGAAAGCTTAGAGGCAAATGCAGTAATTGTTTTGTCTGTCCATTTTGGTTTTACTTATTTTTTTTTGCCTGTTTTATAATTTAACAAGAATATTGAATTTTCACTTTCTTGTTCCTTATGGATATTTATTTCTTTATTTAACATGTTAATGATGATGATGATATGTTTAGATTCTTGATGGGCTTTGTGCCTGTCCAAATGATAATTTATTGGTCCTGTCTAAATGATAATTATTGGTGAAGAAAAATCTATCACAATAGTACTATAGATAGCAATTACACTTTCTTTCTTGCTTACCAACTACCTACTTAAATGGATGTCTTGTTTTTGGTGGCTTCTCCAGATTTTCTTCTGCACATCAGTCATTTCTTCTGCCAAGATTTTAATAAATTTTAGATATAATTACAAAAACACCCCTGAGGTTCGGGTTAATTACAAAAAACTCCAGATATTTTTGAAATATTACAATTGTCCTCTAAGACACAATCAAATTTGAGGGTTTTTTTTGTAATTTTAAAATATTTCTGGATTCTTTTGTGATTAGCTCAAACTTCAAAGGTTTTTTTGTAATTATCCCTTACAAAAACTACTCCAAGTTTTTTAGCTCAACTATAGCTAGCAGACTCCAATTGTTTTGAAAATTCAAATACCTACCTAAAGTATAACAAACACTGGTTTATTTTTTTGTATTTATCTAGCACACACCTTCTCTTGAGGGCACAACTTGTAAAAGAAAAACAAATATCAAGAGGTATTGATAATTTTAAAAGATATTTGGGCCTTTTTTGTAATTAGATTGAATCTCATGAATAAATTTTGGAATTAACTCTAACTTTTAGCAAAACATATAGCTCGATTCTCTTATTTTTTATTGTGTTTCCACTGTCTAAATGCAACGAGTTAATGTTACTTGTATAATAATGACATTATTTTGCACACCAATTCGAAACATTGGATGAAAAGAGGATATCACTAACAATATACAAATGCATGAAATTAAAGACTAATTTGGATAAAGAAATCAAGGGATTAGGACCAATACAAACTTAAATCATTATTAAGCTAATGACTCAAAAAAAAACAAAAAAGTATCACATTTGCAAATGATTAGGCATGATCGAACAAATCATGTAACACGCATGTGAATGGCTAGAAAATGATAGGTATTCTGATATATCCAACACGGGGTGATAAGTCTTTCTTGAATTCGAAATTTAACTCGTTATGATTGATTTGATTATGAGCATTATAAGGGGGAAATTGCCTAACTATGGCAAAATTGAAACAAAATTGCTGAATTGGGGTGTTTTTTGATGAAGTTGTGATTTTACTTGTTGGCGCACACGTAATATGCGCCAGAACTATTATTGGCGCACATACGCTATGCGCCAACCTTAAAAAATATTTTTTTTTCATTTCTGATTGGGTGGCGCAGTTGTCAACTGCGCCAACTATTAAAAAATACAAAAAAAAAAAACTTTTGGCGCACCTATAAGGTGCGCCAACCACAGGGTCGAACGAAGCCTCAATTGAGACGACTCTAAGGTTCAATTTTACAACTCCGTTGCCATATGAACAAAAGCATAGGTAATGATTACTTATTAAAATAATGTCTAAAGATTAACTTTTTGTACCTGAACACATGATCACTTGTGGAAAATTTTAAGAATTATATTTTCACTTGGTTGTAATTTTCAATCATCAATCAAATCCAACCACCATTTTATTAAAATAATAACATATCAACTATCATATTTATACTTTCATTTCACGAAATATATCATATTTATACTTTCATTTCACAAAATATAACATTCAATTACTTTTATTTGTTTTTTAATTAATAATCACATTCAATGATATTTAACAATCATTTCACTAAAAAAATTACATAAACTATGATCATTACATGTTTATCCCATATCAAATCACTCACATAATTCGTCACTTTTCAAAAATATTCCCTTTTTTTTCTCATTATTTTCTATCAAAATGACAATGAAAAGATTGCAAATAAAATCACATTAGTGTCATTTGTCTTCCACTTTGAACAAAGATTGTTGTTAATTGATAGATATCACATTTTCATGAGTTTTTTTTAAAAAATAATTCAAAATTATTAGTAATAAAATTAAAATTCAATTAGTACCCCAAACAAGATCACGAGCTTGTAGCTCAAATGGTGTCGCTCACCATTTGTAAGGGTGTTGACCGGGGTCCGAACCCAATATCTTTCAGTTTATTCGAAATTTATTCCCTCCCCCTTCAACCAGTAATCCCAACTTAATTAAAAAAACCACGAACTTGTAGCTCACGTAATATCCCTTACCCTTCGTAAGGGTATTGACCAGGGTTCTAACCATGTATCTTTCATTTTCTTTGAAATTATCACATTCCCTTTACCCACTATTCTCAACTCATATTAAATTAGTTTCCCAAACAAGGCCAAATAATATCTAATTATAAGTTTCAAATATCTTTGACTTACAAATCTTATGACCCAACACACATTAGTAGGCTTAGAGTTTACATGCATAGTAGCATATTACAAATTAGCATAATATTAAATGAAGTTCTTCATGGATGGCGCACCTATAAGGTGCGCCAACGACTTTTTTTTTTTTTTTTTTAATAGTTGGCGCAGTTGTCAACTGCGCCAGCCAACTGAAAATAAAAAAAGAAATATTTTTTAAGGTTGGCGCATAGGGTATGTGCGCCAATAATAGTTCTGGCGCATATTACGTGTGCGCCAACAAGTAAAATCGCAACTCCGTCAAAAAACACCTCAATTCAGCAATTTTGTTTCAATTTTGCCATAGATAGACAATTTCCCCCATTATAAGTGTCAGAAATTTGTGCAATGAAATTATTCAAACGACACTTTATACTAAAGAGAGTAGATGCCTTCGCCCCTGTTGTAATGTTGTACACTTAGTTAGTTAAATACAGGATATTAAGATTAATTTTAGGTACTTTATTAATTTTCTTTAAATTATAATACAAATTAAAAATAATTATTTAATAATTATTCGAGTATATTATGAATATTTTTTGAAAATTACAGTGAAAAAATCTGCAAAAAATATGAAAATATTTAATATACGGATCTGTAGACGTACGGGTTTAATACGAATATAAAATAATTTTTCGGGAGTAATAATATAACTTATTTAAAAGTATATTTACATAGATTGTAATTTATATTTATGTTTACATTATATTAAGATTAATTTTAGGTACTTTATCAATTTTCTTTAAATTATAACACAAATTAAAAATAATTATTTAATAATAGTTAGTTAATTTTTAAGTAAATTGTATTTATAATTAGGTTATATAAAACTTAATATATAGTTTTATATTATATTAAATTATAACTTAACATAAATCCAAGATAATTATTTAATAACAATTACTATACTTATTTATTTTTTAAAATAAATGGAAATATATAAAAATAAAGAAAAAAGTTCTGATTACAAGCCGATCAGGTAGCAAAGGGAAAAATAATACTAAACTGTAGAAAAAATCAACAAAAATAACTTAAGAATGCAATTTAAATGAAGAGCATCTATTTCTAGAGGATTTTCGAATAGCAATTGCATTTGTCTTTTTAGCACGCGCTCGAGTATCATCTTGATGATATGATAAATTTGACTGGGATATAGCATGTAAAATGTCGGCCCAGGATCCTCGAGCCGCAATTGTCATAGCTTTCAAAGCTTTTGAGGAATCACATGAGTGAATATCAAACGGAGTAGTTGAGGAGTCACTTAGCTTGGTCTTTAAAGCTTGCAATTTATCTACATCAACTTGAAAATCAAAGTTAGACGATAGCTTGATATTGGAGATATTGAATCATGAGCTGAAGCCAAAGCCGTTTCATCACTCTCTTTCAGTTGCGAACTTGATTCAACAACATTGGAATAAACTACAATAGCTAGCGGATTATCTTGCGTCTTTAGTACGGTATGATCATTTGTAATCGTTTTAGCATACCTTTCTGAAATGTGAGCCAAACTGCAATATTTTTCCTCTAGAGCAACGAACTGATTGCGAGTAGGGATCTTTTGTTGAGGACGTGAAATGTTGGTATTTTTACCATTACTAACTGATTTTTTTGTTGACGGGCATAAAAATCCGTTATTGTCCATTTGCTGTTGGACCAGAGCAAAAGATTTCCCATTAGGATGTTGGTCCTCGGCACTAGAGTGATCATCCTCGGCATAGTCCGCCCACCGTTTACTAGCAGCCACGGGAGGGGGAAGAGGTTCCTTATCGTCTACTGAGTTATCCACCGCCTTACCCTTATCCTTAGATGAATGAACAGGTTCCACAATATTAGAAGCAACGACTTTATCTTTATCATTCGACGGAGATCGGATCACCTCACGATATTCCTCACGAACCCTTGAACGCCCATGTCTGGAATTAGGTCGTTCAAGATCAGTTTGAACTGTGGCCGTAACAATATTGCAACGACAAGTCGCTAATGAATGTCCCGTAATACCACATTTCGAACAAAACTCGGGAAGTTTCTCATAACTTAATGACACAAAAGAACAGTGCCCAGGGCGTTCCACCATCACGGAATCCTGTAGAGGCGTAGACAAATCAATTTCCACCAGGACCCGCACAAAGTGTCCCAGAGATCCATTAAGAGATTTTTCATCAGTTTGAACCGCAATACCTATTGCCTTAGTAATTCCCATAATAATACTCGGATGCCAATGTTCAATGCTTAACTCAAAAATACGCACCCATACACTCACAGTAGAAGTATTTACTTTATATGGGTTAAAATCATTTACTTTATACCGCCTAGAAGACATCAAATGACCATCTCATTTGATCAAAGAAGAAGACACCACCAAAATGAATTTCCAAGAAGGAAATATTATCAACAAAGGGAATGATACAATCCTTGGAGATGGAGCAGTTGGAGAAGCCATCATCAACAAGATGATTTTGAAAGTGGAGGATATCATCAACAATGGGAATGGCACAACCCTTGGAAATGGCGAAATTGGTAAACCGTATCTCCCTATTTAAATATGCATTTAATATTTTTTTGCATATTTTTATTTCTAAATTGTAATATGAGTTTTCACATTTTTAAAATTAAGGTCTTCAATATATATTTGTGGTTTTAAAATTTTTGAAAAAAAGGAGACCTTGTATGATGTTTATATTAAACTCTTGTGTATTTGCTTAGACTTAATTGTTTTATAATCTCTTATGTGTTTTTATGTCATGAGCTTACTTGTGATATCTTTTATTGTTTTAGCCTACACTTGTATCATGTTCGTTTTGTGCTATACTTGTTTAAGATATGTGTAGGATATATATTTCCTCATCCTCTTCAAGAGATGATTAAACTATCGAGGTACGCTCATCATTGGTATTCATCCTATAAACTCGATATATTTTTGTCATATGCCTATGTGCTTGTCTTTCAAGTTATTTCAAAATATTTCATATAAGTGCCATTAAGAGGATTTTTCGATTTTTGAAAGACACTATTCTATAAAGCGTGTTTTATCCGAGACTTGTAAAGGATCATATTTGTTTTGATAAAACATTTGAATTTTTATCCTCTTCTCAAATTATGCATTTGATTGCTCATATTCATTCTTGTCATAACTCTTGTTCAAATGCTTCTTTTAAATGTGGTCTCAACTATATGCTCTCGGATTTTCAAATTTCAAAAGAGACCTTATATAGCTTTCTATAAGCTTATTTGAACTTACATGTTGTATTATATTCTTGATGATTTTCTTTAAGCATAGTATGTGTTACTTGCTATAATGTCTCTATTATTCGATATTACTATCTCTCGTGCAAGATGTCTTGATAAGATTTTGCAGGAATTTTTGGTATTTTGGAACAAGATAAATGACCAAGACAAGGTTAGTAGCTCAATGGTATTGTCAAGAAAAAAGTATTGATTTTGATGATACATTTGCACCCGTAGCACATTTAGAAGCTATTCGCATTCTACTTACCCATTCTTGTTTTAAGAAAATTTGAAGCTTTACCAAATGGATGTTAAATCTAATTTTCTGAACGGTTTTTATTCTAAGAGAAGTCTATGCAAAACAACCGGGGTTTCAAAGATTTTTTTAATAGGCCAAAATAATTTTTATAAAAGGCCTTATTATGAAACAATTGCACCCTCAGTACCATAGGATTAGGCCTATTGCACCATTAGTCCCGTACTTTGCTTTTATCATCCCATTGTTTTTAGATGTTGCACTAGTAGTCCTACAGTTTTAGAGATATACATAAATAGTCCCATAGTTTATAAAGTTTGCCATGCAAGTCCCAAATTACCCTATTTTGCAATGTATCACATATTGTAAAAGGTTTCTTTTTCTGACACTTGTTTTGTTCGTGACATTATTACACCTACTTAGATCCAGTCTCTATTCAGAGGTTTTAAATGGATCATGTCAGGTTTCCAGCCTATAAACTTAACAGGGCATACTTCTGTAAAATTTGTACTAACATGTATACATACTTCAATTTGCCTAAGTTTATTAACATAAATGGATATAGTCCATTACGACCATATCAGGCCCAATATGCTTCCGTAAAATTAAAATATCCCTTAAAATTCATACCTTCTTTGACCGAAACAGCACCGGGTGAGATGTCTCGCAACACCACCGGTCGGAAAATTATCGCCCCGGATCGTTTGACAAACGGCTCCTCCTTGTTCAACCTCACCTCGGGGAAGATGATCGCAAGTTATCCGACTCCTTCAAAGAATCGCCAAAGCCATGACCTTGGTTCGTTTCCTACTCCAGGCGTACAAGTAATCTTTAAACGAGATAAATTAATAGAACATTATGAAGACATGTTGAAACAGAAAGCCCCATTTTATTAAGAACTTATAGAAATATTTATTACATTAGTAATCCCCTTTTGGGAGGAGAATACTGGTTTAGCCTCTCATATACGAGGCTTGCACTCAAAAACACATAAAAACTTGAAAACTAAAACACATAAAAACTTGAAAACTAAAACACTCAAAATATTACAAATTTTTCTCTCAGACTTTATTATAAGAAAACTAAGGAAAATGTTCGATGTCCTCAGCTTCCTTCAAATCCTGCATTTTATAGAGGTAAGTCCGGACTTCAAAGGCGGACTTCAAATCTTGCTAATATCTATGACGTCACTGCTTACGTCATATCCCACATTATTGCCTCGCCAGCTGTTTTTCTTTTTCTCCCGCGTGACTTAGCCCATATGATGTTTGTCGGGGAATCTTTTTCAAAATTTGGTTTGCGTGGTCCCCGAGGATAACACGTATTGTGAGCTGGGCCCTTATCCTTTCCAGCTGCATGATCTTGTCGGTTGGGTTTGGGTCGGAATCCTTTCCCAAACTCGGGTTCCTTTTGTTCGTGGCATGCTTGACAGATCCGGTCGATCCAACAGCCAACATGCACCATGTTACAGAATTTCTGATAAGTTTCTTTGCTCGCCGGAATCTTGTTTTCCCAGAGAATTCTTCTCTTCGTCTCGAAAAGATCTTCTGCGAATCCTGTTGTTGATCCAGTCATTGAATTCAGTAGGAAAGATCCATTTGCTGAATTCTGGAAAAACTTAAACGGATATTTGACTTTGTCCATTTTTGTTAGACAAACCCAAAGACCCCATGCTCGTCGTGTAGAAGCTTCGTCTTCGGAAATTGCTCCTACTAACACTGGTCCTTCTTCCGGTGAAGCTACCTTGATATATTATAAGCCATTTCCATCCGGTCTTCTTAGCTTGATGAAATGAAAAGCTTCATTAAAGCCTTTCTTATTTCGGGAGTCTGATGATGATAAAAATCTGATTCCAAAATATCTCTCTCCGCCAATCTATTTCGGTAATTTTGAAATTTTTGGGAATCAAGGAATCTGATACAAAGATAAATCGAAGCTAAGGCTCCAAAAGTATACCATTCTTGAACTTCATTTGGATGACTTCCTGGTTTCATCCAAACTCTGGGGTACTTGCCTGCGATATCAACTATTGTTTTTTCTGGGTTGATACCTCTTTTTGTAACCAATTTCTCCCATTGTCTTTGATATACCTGCATTGGAGAAATCTTAATTTCGTCAGTTTGGACCTTAGATTTTCATGTCTGTGGCCTAAGATCCAACTCTCCCTCTTTTACCCCAGAGGTGCTGGGTTGACTTGAAGACTCGAGTTGTGACACCGGAGCTTCGACATTCGTTACAGTTTGTACACCCTCAGGGGATGCATCACCTGTAACACTTGTGATTATGGTACTTGAATCCATAACCTCCGGGTTAGAGCCCCGTTCTCTATTCGTCCCTTTTTGCACCGTAGGAGATGCAGCCTGGAGGAGAGGCCCTTACAGTCCTAAGAACAATTGTCCTTGAGCGAACCGGCATGCTCGTATTTGACTAGAAATGGATTTCTCGTCACTGTTGAAGTCGCCCAAAGAACACGCATTGAGACATAACATCCCAAAATCTCGTTCTAGACTCCAGGTTTTCCCGAGATGTCTTACTCGTTTAAGGACCCAAATCGCCGAACGCATCCTTCCATCTCGTGTCAAAAATGCAAGAATATTTTCATGAGATTTTATAATGACAATATCATAATCATAATATTGACATTCAAACTTGCCATCTAAGTAATCGAGCCTTTTTTCGGTTTTGATTCAATTTTGATTTTCGTAAAAGCCTTGACACTTGAATTATCAATTTTTAAAGTAAACTTTTTAGCCAGGTAAAAATAGAGGCCATTTTTTAAAACCTTCTCGATCAGTAAAGAATTCTTTCTCGTTGATATGCCATCTGTTTGCTTCATCGGGTGTGAATAAACCGCAACAATATCGCATGGCACTTCCTCGTTTGGTGTGACCTTAGTAAGAATCGCCGCCCACCAATCATCACGCATCCGTGTAAAGAACTAGTTCGTCCTCGTCTTGGGGAATCGCAAGCTTTGGAAGCTTTTTACAAACTTCTTTAAGTTGCTTAATTTCTTGATGTTCATCTTCCCATTTGAATACTGCATCTTTTTTAAGCAATGGGCTAAACACCTTCCTGTAATATGCCAGATTGTTAATAAACATCCCGACAAAATTAACAACTCCAAGAAAACTCTGAAGTTGTTTCTTGTATTTTAGTGTATCTGGAAATCCCTGTATCTTTTCTACAATATGATTCTGTAGAATAATTCCAGATTCATCAATTTCAATTCCGAGGAATTCAATCTATCTTATTGTGATTACCGTCTTCTTTTCCGAAAGCACTAATCCTTCTTTGTGACAAACATCTGAAAATATTTCCAAAGGTTTGAGATGCTCCTTCATGTTCTTTGATGCGATCAGAATATTGTCGATATACACGAACATAAAACTGAAATAATATTTGAAAAGATTATCCATCTTTCTTTGATATATCTGGGGTGCGTTAGCCAATCCCATAGGCATCACGTTCCAAATATAATGTCCCTGCGGTGTAGAGAAAGCTGTAAACTTCTTACTTTCTTCCTCCATCTTAATCTGGTAGAATCCAGATTTACAATCGAAATTTGAGAATATCTTGGCACCTTTGATACAGTTAACCAAATGTTCTCTGCTTTGGATGTAGTATCCGTCGAATTCCAAAATGTTATTAATCCATTTGTAATTAATAACAAGTCTTGGCTTTCTTCTTTTAATTTCTCCATGGTTTCTGACTAAGAATCCTAGACTGCTATACGGAGAAACTCCTGGTGAAATTAACTTAAGGTCAAGATGTTCCTTAAGTATTTTCTGCATATCCTCACGATCCTCATGGTTCATAAGGATTGGTTTGAATCTTACGAACTCGTACTCCTTTCCGGGTTTAACCTTTAAGGATGCTTTGAGCTCATTCCTGTCCCACCATGCCAAAGGATCTTCATTATAATTCCTTTGGATTTCCTTCTTGATATCCTCGAGTGATATTTGTTCTTCAATGGTTACGTCACTTTGTGGATTCTCCATTAGGCTCACCATTAATTCAACAATAACCTCTGGAGTAACTCATTCTTCTCCTTGCACTCTAAATAAATACAAGTTATTATCCCAAAGCTTCTTATCCTTTCGAGAACCGAATTGTCTATAGGATAATAAAGCTTCACCAAATTTTCTTCGGTCCGCCGTTTTTGGATTTCGGAGTCTGGCTTCATCACCACGCTTTCTGCGAAAATTAATAGGCATTTTTCTGTAAAATGCTTCCCGCAGTCTCTGGGCAATGATCTTATGATTACATAAGGTTGTGCAAATAAGTCTTCTTGTCTCGTTCTCCTGTGTAAATCGCTTGAATGTTTGTAGGAAGTTGTTTCCCAACAAAACATCCGCACCTGTATCATGGAAATAGATTGGTGGCGTCGTACCGCCCGCGCCTCCGATCATGATTTCCGATTGTTTAATTCCCTTAGTAAGGATAAGAATCCTTTTAGAGAAATCTCTTCCTACAATAGCTGGTAAATCTTCTCCAATTTCTTTAGGAAAAATATTCGGCTTTGCAGTACATATTCCGGCACCTGAATCAATATAGGCGGCAAAATATTGTATTTGTAAGTCCAAGCGGCTACGATAATCTAGAGGGGGGTGAATAGATTATCTCCATCTTTTCGATTTTACCCTCTTTTTCGAACAAAACAAGCCAAGACAATAATAAAGGTGCGGAATGTAAACAACACACGTCGATTTATAGAGGTTCAACCCACCTAGGGCCTAATCCTCTACTACCCCAGTATATCCGGGATGGATTTCAAAAAGAAAAAGAATTTTATTAATTACCAAAATTAATACAAAATCAACTTACAACACCTTGAAGAGCACTACACTCTTCTTCAACACCACCTTTGGAGATTACCACAATCTCCCTTTGAAGATTACCACAATCTTCCTTCAACGGCACCTTTGAAGATCACCACAATCTTCAACTTTGAAGAATACCAAATTCTTCAACACCTCAAGAGCACCACACTCTTGAAACACCTATCACCTAGATCACCCAAGTGTATTCTTACCACAAGAATACTCACAAGGATGTCTTGTGTTGAATGATGACCAAAAATCAAGATTACAACTCAATAATGAATATTACAATATGAGTGCAAAGTGTAATCAAGAATAGCCTAGACCTCAAGGATGTGAAAGTGATAAGCTAGGCAAAATTACAACAAGAATAATAGCTATGAAGGACAAATATTTGCTTGAAGTGTATCTTGTTGTGTTGTATCTCAATTATTGTGTTGGTTGCTCCAAAACTTTCTCTATTTATAGGAGATGATTGATCAAGCATAGGCTCCTCTTGGGGATTGAAAATCTATAGAAAAATACAATTAAAATCAAGAATATAGCTGTTAGAAATCAATCCCACAATTTAAGGAAAGTTTGTCTGCTGTCAAACGGTCAGAATTTGCTGTCAAAAGATAGAGCGACCGGTTGCACAAAAATAGAGTTTGAAATAAACGTATCACAAATTACACAGGGCGACCGGTCGACGTAGGGTTCGACCGGTCATCCCCTATGTTGGCCGGTCGCACAAGCCAATTTTAAGAAGGCAGGAGTTCTGTTTCAAGTTTTGTTCCCAGGTACCGGTCGACGGGGGGTCGACCGGTCGACGCCCTGGTCGACCTGGCCAATTTCCCTTTCGTCTCATTTTTTGTTCAAAAATTCATCTTCAGGTACGGGTTGCCCTCTACGGCGACCGGTTGACCTCGAGATAGAAATGTTGTCCGATTTTTGTCGAAAATAAAACTCAAGAAATACTCCGAAAACTTAGTAAAAACATTTTAAACCAATCGGGAGTATTTAGACAACATTTAGGAACCTTGTTTTGAAGTAAAAACTTATAAACATAAAATCATTAAAAGTGTTGTCCAATTTTATCTAAAATAAAACTTGAAGAAATACTCCAGAAAATATTAAAACCATTTTAAATCATTTAGGAGTATTTGGACAACAATTAAAAACATTGTTTTGGTGTAAAAATAAAATCATCAAAATTAAGATAAGAACATGTATCAAACAATCTCCCCCGTTTTGATGATTACAAACCAAAACAATTTTTAGAAATATTAGGAGGATAATTTTAACAACGATTTTCCGGTAAAAACATCTAACCGTTTAGAAGCAACCAAAATTTCCAAAATACATAAGCAACCAAGATAAGGGAGTAAATATATTCAATAATAAGCACAAGCTCCCCCTATCAACAAACACATCAAGAATAATGTAAAAGCAATTTAACCATAAGCTAAAAGCTTAGCTTTTACATATTGTTCAAGAGCTTATAAGCTCCCCCTGTCAACAAAACATCATTAGACAAGTAAATCATCATTAGACAAATATATAAGTCCATCCAGCAACAATTGGACTAAAAATAATTCACGACTTATGGCTTTTAAGAGCCATAGCTTATAGCTTTTATAACAAGCTTTTATTAGCTTCTTTGAGGTAATGAGCCAATTTCATGTTTCTCCCCATTTGGAATCATCAAAAAGAATGTTAGGATGATAAAAACATCATACAAGTTTATCACAATGCGCCAACAATACGGTTTATCAACCATTGAAAGAATTAAGCTTAGAATCCAAAAAAAATGGGAGAGATGTATCATAAGAAATCCATAAGCTCATTTTTTAGCCAAAAACATGATCTCAATAAGAATTTAAGACATTTGAAAATAAGAGAATCATGTAGGTGATGAGTTTTTCATTGAAGCATTTTATCGAACACTTGGCGGGCGTCAAAGTTTGAAGAAGGTGTATATAGCCCTTGTAAAAGAAATTAAGCCAAGTTTGTTTATATCATCACCAAAAGCAATTTTCAACATATGTCCAACAAATAATAGGCCTAAACAAAGTAAATTCTCAGGGGTTCGACCCAATTGAGATAATTTTAGCCAAAAGGATCAAGACATTACTAATGCCATCAAGCAAAAATTAAAGAGCCATCAAGTAATACATGTCAAGCATCAAACAAAGCATATTAGACATTACAAATGTCCCAAAATATCCATCTAAACAACATAATCAAGGCATCTCAATTGCATTTAAGCAAAACTTAAAAGAAGCACTTTTACCATCAAGTACTTCATACCAACTATCAAACAATGCCAAACTAGAGTATTTTTACCATCAAATACTCCATCAATATCATGATCATCCATAAGTCATGTTCAACTTGTTATTTTGACCCTTTCAAGAAAACAAGCAAATCTCATTAGTGCAATAGAGTTTTACAAGATAGTTCAAAGAAATACAAAACAACATGGACAAGAAAGAAAATGCTAATATAGTAAAGGGGTGGGGACATCAATCCTCATCCGAAGAGAAGCAAGTTCCGAGGATAAGCTCTTTGATAAATTTCTTCAATTTTCCCATAGACTTTTTCAATCTAGAATTTTCTTCCTTCACAACCCGGAGCTCTTTTCTAAGAGAGGCTACATCTCTAAATGTATCTCTTTCCACTTTGTCTATTCTATCTTTGAGACTTAAATCTTCAACATCCGGCTCGTTTTCATCTTCTTCCTCATTTCCTTCATTGAAGTGTTCTTCCTTATTTTCTTCCTCCCCAATTTCTTGTTCATTCCCCACATTCTCTTCTTCTTCATCTTCTTGTTCCTCAACATTTCTTCTACCAATATTTTCAACCTCATTGTCATTAAAGAAATCATCTCAAGGTTGTTGTGGATCTTGAGCACGTCCCCTAGCGGCTTTGGTGGGAACTCGTGGTAAGTGTTGTCGCATTCTTACCATTTGTAGAATGTTGGCATTATCATAGTCATTGTGTCGAATTTCGGTATTTATCTCACTTTCCGGATATCCCGAAAGGTATAGTAGTCGACAAATCAAATTTCCCAACGCATATTTTTTCTTAGTAAGCCTTCTTGATTCCGACAAACAATATACAAAAATAGCCCCATAATTTACTCTTTCTTCTCGGATAATCTTATAGGTAAGAAAGAGTTCAAGATTACTCGAAAGTTTTACTTCTTTACCACAAACACAATAGGAGCAAATAATTGATACAATCCGATAATTTGGTGGCATTGCCGAGAAGCTTACTTTCGGAAAAACTCCAAAAAAAGTTTTTACCTCATAGAGTGAGACACCAAAAAGATCATTATCCCAATGAGCACAATCCACATATTCAACACCATCATTCGACACATTAAAATGATTACAAATATCGGCCAATGTCCACGAAAAGTGCCTACCATTAATGAATGTGTGAAGTTCCAACGGATTATCTACCGTAGCATCAACAATCCACATATTTGCATAAAAAAGTTTTATAAGCTCGTCATCATAATGCAAACACGGATTATCCCATAATGAAACCCAACCTTGAATTTCAAAATAAGCCCTAATTTCCGGATATTTATCATGAAAAGCCAAAAATCGAACCATACGAGTGCACACAATTTTCTTGTCGTTCAATCCAATATTCTCATAATGCTCCTCCGCAAGTTTATTTAGAAATCAAAATCTATTGGCTCTAGAGGGAGGCTCGTAAAGAAGTGATAACTTACTTGAATCCCAATGAATGTTTGATTTTGAAACCCCGGCTCTCAATTCATCAATCTCTTCTTCCGTGAGCCGGTTTTGATTATCTCCTTGTGGAATATCATCTTGTTGGGGGTTGGAGGAAGATTCTCCCCTTTGCTTCCTTCTCATCTTTTGAGGATTTCGTCCGGTGAATTGACAGGGTGCCATGAAAAACAAGATGAATTTGAGAGATATGAGCTCAAATATGAAACAATTTGTGAAGTAAAAGGATATTTTGTGAGAATTTTGGAGTGAGGATGAGTTAGGGTTCGTAGGTTTGAGAAGAAGAAATAAAAACCAGCATCCCCTGTTTCAATTTAAACAATCGCCGTCGAAATAACCACAACCGGTCGCGAGGCTGTCGCCGATCGTCGGTGTGGTCGACACCGGTCGACCTGGTCGAGGCACTGTTCTAGGGTACCAGATTCATTTTCCAGAGTTTTTCAAATTTAGATTTTTCACCCCAAAAGTTTTAAAACTTTACAAAAAGATAATTATGGACTATATCCAACAAATATGAGTTTCGAGAAAACACATATTCGAGAAAAATGAGATTTAACGAGTATTGCCCTTTTAAGAAAAATCACAAAGTCATTTAATGGCACTAAAGGGGTTGAAATGAAATATTTTGAAAGACATGTGCAAGAACATGACATGAACACAATATCAAGTTCTAAGAATAATACGAGTAAACATACCTCGATGGTTTAAGAATCTCTAATAGACGATAGCCAATGAATAGGAGATATATAACCTACAATGCTTTAAACAAAATTTTGCACTAGGTATGATAGCACAAATGTAGGCCAAGTAATAGGAGATATCACAATAAAAATGCTTATGCTATAGAAATTCATAAGAGTTTAAAAACAACATGTAAGGTCTCATTTTCAAAGGATTTTAAAAA
This sequence comes from Rehmannia glutinosa, assembly GCA_016081115.2. Taxonomy (NCBI): domain Eukaryota; kingdom Viridiplantae; phylum Streptophyta; class Magnoliopsida; order Lamiales; family Orobanchaceae; genus Rehmannia; species Rehmannia glutinosa. The sequence goes on from JABTTQ020001185.1 coordinate 554,313, forward strand.
CACAAATGTTTATTGAGGACCTTAATTTTTAAAATAATGAAAACTCATTTGCAATAGACACAAATAAAAACATGCATACTAACTAAATAAAATGCATGTTTAAATGGAGAGATACGGTTTACCAATTACGTCATTTTCATGGGTTGTACCGTTCCCGTTGTTGATGATATTTTCCCTTTTGAAAATCATCTTGTTGATGATGGCTTATCCAATTGCTCCATCTCCGAGCATTGTGGCCCTCCCATTTTCGAAAGTGTCTTTCTCTTGGAAAATCATCTTGTTGATGATGTCTTTGCCATTTACAAGGATTTTGTTCATCCCATTTTTGATTATTTCCTCTTCTTGGAAAATGACTTTGTTGAAGGTGTTTTCTCCTTTGATCAAATAAAATGGTCATTTGATGTCTTTTTGGCGGTATGAGTTTTCTTCGATTATTATTTCGCCGGGTACCTAATATAACATTGTTTTGTGGTACCCTCAAGTGCTTGGGTCCTTTGGGATTAGCTTTGAGACTTTTAGGTCTCTAATAATAATTTGAGCTATTTCTAGCCCGACAAGTATTTACGGCGTGTCCCTTCTTACCGCAATAAAAGCAAGTAACACTAGTAACATGCATAGGAACTTGATTCTTTTTCGTATACTTGACAATATTAGGCTCATGATCAAGTTCACTATTCAAATTATCACAACCATTAACATTCACAATATTGGGCAACTTATTGGTACTCAAGTTTGATTTTGATAAATCATTTTTTATGCAATTCATATCCTCAACAAGAGTACTATTTTGTTTTTCAAGGTTTCTAAAGTGTGGTGGTGTGAACACATGATAGTGATTCATAGGAAGTAAATAAACTATCCTTTTCATTTTTCAAAACAATGAATTCCTTTTTCAAATTTTTGTATTTAACAAGTAAATTTTGGAATTCATTTTGAAGATCATCAAAATCATTTTGCAAATCACTATAATCATTTTGAATAACAATATCATAAGAAGTAGAAGGTTTAAGACATACCTCCTTTTCATTCTTCATAGTTGGAAGTTGTAAGAGGCTTGTTCCTTAGATGTGACATTGTATCCCTTTGAGAAGTAGATGCTTTTGTTTGACTTCTTTCATTTGCATATACTCCATAGATGGCTTCTAATTTTTGTCATACTTCATATGCCGATCGAATTCCTACAATATGTTCATATTCCAAATTAGTAAGTGAACAATACAAAATATTGAGAGTTTTACCATTTAAGGAGATGATTTTCTTCTCTTCATCAGTTAGCTCTTTGAGGCCTTTGGAGATGTGTGGTGTGTCTTTCATTGGAATGGATTCTCCATTTATGACGGTGTTCCAAATGTCGAATCCGCAATCTTGTAAATAACATTCAATTCTTTCTTTCCAAAATATAAATTTTTTGGAATCAAATAGTGGTGGCTTGGTGGTGGAGGTGCCGGATAGATGAGCTTCATTCGTAGCCGATGATCGTTCCTCTTCACTCGCGATGTGAAACGAGCTTGCCAAAGAGTTTGGCTCTGATACCACTTGTAAGTCCAAGCGGCTACGATAATCTAGAGGGGGGTGAATAGATTATCTCCATCTTTTCGATTTTACCCTCTTTTTCGAACAAAACAAGCCAAGACAATAATAAAGGTGCGAAATGTAAACAACACATGTCGATTTATAGAGGTTCAACATACCTAGGGCCTAATCCTCTACCACCCCAGTATATCCGGGATGGATTTCAAAAAGAAATTTTTTTTTATTAATTACCAAAATGAATACAAACTCAACTTACAACACCTTGAAGAGCACCACATTCTTCTTCAACACCACCTTTGGAGATTACCACAATCTCTCTTTGAAGATTACCACAATCTTCCTTCAACGGCACCTTTGAAGATCACCACAATCTTCAATTTTAAAGAATACCAAATTCTTCAACACCTCAAGAGCACCACACTCTTGAAACACCTATCACTTAGATCACCCAAGTGTATTCTTACCACAAGAATACTCACAAGGATGTCTTGTGTTGAATGATGACCAAAAATCAAGATTACAACTCAATAATGAATATTACAATATAAGTGCAAAGTGTAATCAAGAATAGCCTAGACCTCAAGGATGTGAAAGGGATAAGCTAGGCAAAATTACAACAAGAATAATAACTATGAAGAACAAATATTTGCTTGAAGTGTATCTTGTTGTGTTGTATCTCAATTGTTGTGTTGGTTGCTCCAAAACTTCCTCTATTTATAGGAGATGATTGATCAAACATAGGCTCCTCTTGGGGATTGAAAATCTACAGAAAAATATAATTAAAATCAAGAATATAGCTGATAGAAATCAATCCCACAATTTAAGGAAAGTTTGTCTGCTGTCAAACGGTCAGAATTTGCTGTCAAAAGATAGGGCGGCCGGTTGCACAGAAATAGAGTTTGAAATAAATGTATCACAAATTTACATAGGGCGACCGATCGACGTAGGGTTCGATCGGTCATCCCCTATGTTGGCCGGTCGCACAAGCCAATTTTAAGAAGGCAGGAGTTCTGTTTCAATTTTTGTTCCCAGGTACCGGTCGACGGGGGGTCGACCGGTCGACGTCACCGGTCGACGCCCTGGTCGACCGGTCGACAATTTCCCTTCCGTCTCATTTTATTGTTCAAAAATTCATCTTCAGGTACGGGTTGCCCTCTATGGCGATCGGTTGACCTCGAGACAGAAATGTTGTCCGATTTCTGTCGAAAATAAAACTCAAGAAATACTCCGAAAATTTAGTAAAAATATTTTAAACCAATCGGGAGTATTTAGAAAACATTTAGGAACCTTGTTTTGAAGTAAAAACTTGTAAACATAAAATCATTAAAAGTGTTGTCCAATTTTATCTAAAATAAAACTTGAAGAAATACTCCGGAAAATATTAAAACCATTTTAAATCATTTAGGAATATATGGACAACAATTAAAAACATTGTTTTGGTGTAAAAATAAAATCATCAAAATTAAGATAAAAACATGTATCAAACAGTATTCAGCATATAACATCCCGATAGAAATGTATATGGAGAATGGACTAGTGGTCATTTGATTCTGTATCTTTTATTAGCCACTGTGAACTCCATTCCATCTTGTAGTCTTTCCCAAGGTTTATGATCCTCAAGATATTCAATTCCCAGTATTAATTGTTCCGGGATTTTTCTGCAACTCTGTGATAGTCGGCTCAAGTTCACCTATCTTGGGCTTCTTGATACCGTCCAACTATTGGTTGTTGGAGATAATATAGAACATCACAAGGAAAAATATTATCCTTTTGAGTGATGCCGGATATTAGTTCAACTTCTCGCCATCCTTATGGACATTTCAGCTCTCCTGCTGTTTTGAAAGCATCTGGGATACGCTAAACTGTACTTGGTCTCCTTTCTTCCCAACGGCTGCTACTCGTCATTCTGTCCTGTTGGAAAGACATCCTCCTTGGCTCAACTCTAAGACTTCGGCTTTTGTTGAAGACTGGTTGATCTTGTAATTTCATATCGATCTCCTTGATAGTTGGAGACTCAATAATCTCTGGTAAAACCACCCTAGCAAAGTCCTCGAAAATCCTTGGGACTTCAATAAATTCCTTTCTCAAGAATACTTCTGAATGATGTGTATTCGAGAGAGCATATGATATCTTGTATGTGATCGAGTAGGGTCTATTTCCTTCTTTCATCAAATCATCTCTTTTGACATCTTGATGAAGGGTTAGGACTCTACTGAAATCTCGATCTCCCAGATTGTATGCAATTCTAGGATAGACATTAAATGCCAATTTCCTAGCATACAAATTTCTTGTAACCGTTCCAAGGCATGAATCCTTGAGGTTTGAGATTCGCTTGTCAAAGATAGCCAGATTGAGTGGCGAATCTATCCCTTCTTTGAATGTTGCTTTAATAATGACTCTTATGGCTCCAATATGAATCCATGAGAGTGTATTAGCAACTTCTCTTTTAACTCTGCTTTTGATCTCCTGGATTTCTTTAATAGGGGCCAACTGCATCTCGATCAGGTTACCGGTAAATTCCATCAGAATAGCAAATTCTCTGGTTGTTATCCTGTGGATAATTTGGTGTTTTCTGTTACGAATCCCAATTTTATCCAATGCTTTTTCCATAGCTCCAATTGTAATCCATCATAGACTTGAAGCTTTGGATCTTCCTTCATGATTCTCATAAGAGTTTTGTGAGAAAACCGTCGTGTGAGAGAGGAATCGACATATCCTCCCCGATTGTCTCAAGAAGAATTTCTTCTTCACTACGATTCGAAATTTGGAAGACTTAACACCCTTGAATTTGGTTTAATATTATTTTAACACTTGGTTTTAGCACTTTGTTAAATGTCAACTGGATAGCAAGTTTATCAGCAGATATAAGATAATATGCAGAATTGAAGTGCTGAAATTTAAATTACACAACAAATTTTATAGAGGTTCGAAGATGGGGTAATTCTTCTAATCCTCTCTTCTCCAACTCCTGGAGGAATCCACTAAGTATTGATCAGAGTACAAAGTGGTTATCAGTCCAGATGCAAGTGTTAATCACTGGTGACTTGATCCTTTGGGACTCAGTCTGGAGATGTCTTGGTCACACAGGGCTTCTCGTCCGACTCAACTTCTTCACAGGGCAGCTGTCTTGCTACTACAGCTCACTTGCTCAAGTTTCTTGGATTTGATCACGAAGCCCTCCAATAGCTTGAGACTGGTTCGACCTTGAACCTTTCTACAATCCTCTGTGGAATGTAGACCCCTTTGATTCTTCAAATGTTTCCTCTTCAACTGATTGAAGTCATCTTTCCTCCACAGGCAAGTGTTAGATTGATTTCCTTCGAAGTTTTTGGCTTGAATGATTTGAGAATATTTTTGGTTACAGTTTGAATAATGGCTTGAAAGCTTGTGTTTCAGGTATGCAAAGTAACCCTTTCTCAAATTGATTCCTCAGCCTTTTATAGTGTTCTTTTGAAAATCTGCCCGTTGAAGAGATAGGCTAATTTTCAAAAGACACTTGTGGTCGTTGGCTTGTCTTGTTGCAGTCCTTGAAATTGACATTTCCTCGTATTGAATGAACCTTCAGCTTTTCAGAGTTCTAACACAGGTGCAGTGCTTCCCATTGGTTTATTCCTTTTGCATGCTTCTGGGGCTGAGCACTTTAAGAAAGGAAGTATGGAAGTATTACTTGTTTAAGTAACTTTCTTGTCTTCTGTGCAACGGATCCTTTTTAGTTGTCTTGATTTGACTGCAGTTCCTTAACTTCCTCAGATGACTTCGAGTCAGCTTCCAATCATTGGATGACTCATCTGTCACTTCAACTTGAGACTTGGCTATCTTGGGTTGACTTGACTGACACTTTACACAGCTGCATCTCAGCTAATACTTCTCCAGTCGAGTTCCTATCTTCTCTTCCTTGCCATACTCAGTTGCATCACAGCGGAGTCTTCATTCTAGTCTCTAGTTGACTTCTTGCATATTTAGGCATAGCTGACTTAACTCAGCTCGAACAACCCTATCTATTACAATGAAAATTACAAAGAAAATGGGGTGCCAACTTTCTAGTCTAAGTTTTACATGGCATTCATCAAAATCTAAAAATAAATTTCCCAAAAATTTCCCCCTTTTTGATGATGCCAAGACTTAAAGCATACATACAAAATGTAAATATCAAAGATACATACAGATAATGCAGTAACAGAGAATGTATGCGTAGAATTAATCTGTTTATTGATCATAACATTCTTGTCCTTTACACAGCTATTTACAAAGTGTATTAGAGCAAACATCTATGTCTACGCCAAAAAAATAGAGAAATTACATATTTTTTATTCAATGTACAGAAGACTTACATACTTATGTATTTACAATAGTAAATTACATGAAGGGTGGACAACAACACTTCATCTTCTTTTGCCTCCTTCTTTTTCTTCATCGCTCTGTCTTCTTCTCGACCTTTTTTCTCTTCTTTTTTTCTTCACCGCTTTCTTTTTCTCATAGGCTTTTCTCGGGCGACTTCATCTCTTCTTTTTCTTTCTTGTCTTTTTTTCCCACAAATTTGAGTTTGTCTTTTATTTTCTTCTTCGATTCTCTTTACATACTCATCATTGTTCTTGGCCACTTGCAAGTTGGCTACTTCGTCAAACCAACCCAATAGATCCCTCATTTCTTCCCCGGATCTATGTATTCTATATTTTTGGGTAGAGGTCTAGTGCGAAACCTCTTCCTCCACTACTTTTTCCTCTTCCTCACGGGTGTGTATTGTCTTTGGGGCTTCTTCTTCGGTGGTGAGTGACCAACGAGCGGGCTTGCCCGATGGTCTGCTGCCTTTCGACTTCTTCGCATAGCTTGAGGCCTTTTTCCTAATACAAGTCCCGGCTTGGGCCATGGTCATGTTCTCGAAGTATCCCTCGGATGCGACGTCTTGAATTCATCACAGATCTCGGCTCGGTTCCCGAGTATGCGAAATGGCATCGATGTCTCTTCGCGAGAATGCCTCCATATTGTATCGTATGTCCTCTTCTCGGACATGGGCACATCGAGTGTTGGAGCGCGAGTCGTTTGGAAGTTTCTTGATTATGTCGGTTGTGACAAGTCCATGTTGAGGGGTTCTAGCTACCATTAAAGTTATGTCTTTCGAACCTTCCCCCTCAACAGATTTTCCCTTCTTTTCTCTTCTATGTTCTTCAGCTGTCTTTGCCTTTACAGCTGCGTCTTTTTTCTCGGTTGCGGATTCTTTCAACGTCTTTAGGTATTCCTCTTCCCCCTTTTTGGCATCATCAAAGGAGAGATGAACCCCTGGAAACATGCCAGCAAGCTTGAAATCTAGATGGTTGATAATTTGAGTTACGCTTGGATTCTCTGCGGAGTATCTTTTTCGAAATTCGAGCGGGTGGCTTTCGACTCGGCTGTCACCAACTTCATTTCAGCCATAAGAAGACTAAATTTTGTATTCATGTTTTCTTCCACTCGCAGAAGTTCTTTTCGATGAAATTCGCGCAACAATTCCATTTTCGTGGTATGAGATTCATGTATTCTATCAATGTTTTCTTGCATTCTTCTCTTCATATCAGCGTTATCAGCGCTCCAGATCAGCATCTTAATGTACAATGCTTTGAAGTATCGAACTTGTTCCACACGCATTGTTTGTTGCTGTTGCCACCATTCCCGGATCCTGACTACTATCCCACGCAGATCGGCCGTAAGATTAGCATCTCTGTTATCCAGCCTCATGTCCAGAGAGGCATGGTGCCTTTCCATCTTCTCTATATCTGCAAAAATCGCCTTGAAGACTTCTCTAACCTCAGTTGTCACCTCCGTCTTGGCTGGAGGCCAAGTAACGTCAAAGTCGAAATCTGCTGGAACGATGGTATCTGTGGAAAGAACTGGATCTGGTCTATGGAAACGTTGTTGATCTCTAGCTGATTCGTCATCAAGAGCAGGCATCTCTAGTGAGAAGGGGAACATTTCTTCAAAAGCATCATCACGGACATAGGGAATCTGTTCAACGGTAACTCGTGGTCGTGATGTGCCCGGTTGTGTCGATTCTCTGCTGACTTTAGGAGCTGCTGTGATTGGATCGTGATTCAATTTGGGTTTGTTGTGGTATGGACCCAGCTGGCTGAGCCTCAGCTGTCTCAACAGCTTTGTCGGTCTGAGCTGGTGTTTCTTGTTGAGTTGTCTAGTCCTCGGCCGTATTAGTGGTGTCATCGGAAGATGATGAGATTTGGAGAGGTGGCTCATCATCGAAATTAAAAGTTTGACGAGTAGCCTTAAGATCGGACTTACTCATGCTTGGGAGAACATCCTCAGCTGAGTCTTGTGGATTTCTGAGTGGGGATGACTAAACCGTCTTCACCTTCAGATCCCAGAAATGTTACATCAGGATTGTCTTGGGAATCGTGAAGGGCACTTATCTTCTTCTCAGACGCATCAATGATAGTAGAAGGGATGTTATGTGCTTATGTCTCTTTACCCCGGGAAGTCTCAACCTCTCGTTGGCCTTCACTACCTCCTGCAATCTCAATTACAGCGAGGCCTTGGACAATCCCTTCGACAAACACAACTGTCTTAGGGTCTTCAGAGGTGGCATCCACTGGAGTCTCAACTCCATGGATTGCACTTTCATCGCTCCAGCAGCGTCATTGGCCTTCAGAGCAGTTGGCACTTCAAATTTGAGATAGTCTTTGCCTCGAGCCTCGTCGGTGACAACTTCGTGTATCTGTTTGTTTTTCCTTCTCCACTTCGCTTCCTAGATTCGTTATGGGGTCAGCTGCAACATTCTCCGACCTAGCTGCAGTAGGGAGAGTTTCCCCCTCAGCTGGCACACCAGCTGAGTGACTTGGAATGGGGTCACTCTTCTCCAGACTACCGGATGTATCCTGTGAATTGTCAGTCGTTGGGGCAGGTGGTAAAACACCTTCAGTAGGGGTTGGCTCGACTTGGGTCCCCAAATTCCCAGTTTCATCGCCATTACCCTTATAACCTTCCTCAGAGTGAGCTGGGGAAGTAGTCGCAGCAACAACAGTTGTAATCTGCTGCACCACTCCCATAGGGTCAATCTCTAGCTGTGACTTGGAAGACTCTCCAGGTCCTTCCATCAGCTGTTGCTCATGCATCATTCTAGATTCCTGCATGGCTGCCTGCATTTCCATCTCTTCTGTAGCAGCAGCAGGGTCCAGATGCTCATCACTTCCTGAGAGAACATCGAGGTGGGGATGAGTGTGATCGGTGGTTCCAGTGAAGGGACAAATATTGGCCTTCTCTCGGGCTTCAACTTTCTCTGCCAATCGCTCCTTCTCCTTTTCTTTGAAGATATGCAAAATATCTATGCAGTTCTCTTCATCCAATGCCTGGACCACTGTGGTCAAACCGAGGAAATTCATCAGTCCTTCTTCTTCTTCAATAAATTCAGGTCTTTGGAACTGTTCCCTCGATCGACTTAGCTTCCACTTCCTCCATTCACGCAGACGATTTTGAATGTTTGGATATGGTGGAGATAGCATGATCATATCATCATCATCATCTTCGTGTTGTCCTTCTGTCTCAGGAATGGAGGGTAGTAGAGCTTGCTGCTCTTCACCCTCAGCAGCGTCTTTCGCAAGTGGAGATGCAGTCCTGTCGACAGGGGATTTAGCTGTCTTAGCTGCTTTTTTTTCCTCAGCTATCTTGTCCATTTGGGTCTTCGACTTGCTCTCTCATTGTCGGTTTAAGCAGACTTGGAAGTTGCATCAATAATCTCTGGAGACTCTCTTACTCCATTTGTTTTTTGATCTGTTCGGTGAGTGGCAGACTCATTGTTTTCTCAAGCTCCGATCGCTTGAAGAGTCTTCTCCTTTTGGTCTTTACCGAGAGGAATTTCTGGTTCGGATGCGATTTCCCGAGTGCTAGGCGGCGGGGCGGTGCTTCTTTCTTTTCTAAGGAGTGGCTTTCTAGGCTTGGCCCTCCTTTTCTTGACAACCTAGGAGAAGGTATTTTGAGGTTCCTTCTCTGCTGCGACTACGAGGGGCGGGTGACTACTGCAGGGGGTAGGTGCATCTTTTGTTTTCTTATTTGTTGGGGCAAAGACCATTATCTTTCATTTTGCATGGGCGACTTTCTTCTTTGGGAGGAGACAATAGTTGTTTCTAAGGTCGATTGATTCCCCCTCACTTGGAGTCCGCTCTCTTGGCATGCTCTCTCTCGTGCTCCGGAGAGATTTGATCGGAACATCTTTTTGTTAACATGGAACGCTTTTCCATGTCGGGAGAGAACACATTTCACCTCCATCAACCCGGCCAATCACCAGGCCATACCCCAAGGATCCTCCGACGATCCATCCGCTTTGAATGACTTATTCCCGATATTTTGGCGAGTACGTTGTATACAAACTCAACCCAGTTTATCTTCTTCTCCTCCATGATCGCGGCCATCACGATCGGCTTGGTTTTGGACAGCTGGTTAAAGCTTCCAAATTTGATGTATACGCACTTGGCAACAATATCCAAAAGCTTGTGGTAATCTTCTTTCAGCAGCTTCTTGTCAGCTGTGTAGACAACCTTCGCAACATAGTCAAGTTTGGCCACTTCCTTCCATGCAGCGGCAAGGTTTACGTCAGCCTCATAGATCTCTGGCACTCTGATGAACGTTAAAAATGTATAATTATTTTACCTTATTAATATTATTAATAAAATGAATTTATAGTATTATTAATATGTTAGGAATAAAATAGGAAATCAACATAGAATTGTATTTGGAAGCATTTTTTAGTGCATGTTTGGATCAACGAGCTTAGCTTTCATTTCCGACAAGATTTTGGGATGATTCTTGAAGATATGGATTCACAATCCATTCATTTACAAGTTTTCAGAGATATTGTAACCAAAAATCAAAGTTTGGAATGATATTTTCTTGGATAAAAAAATTCATCATAAAATGAAGATTGAAGGGTGCTCATTTAATTTCCAGACTTGACCAAGTTTGGTATTTTGGACATAACTCGAAAATACAAGTTATTGTATCTTAAATGTTTACTGAGTATGTACAAATCATAGAGCTACCACATTGATGAAGACCCCAAAGTCATATTTTTATTGGATGAATTTATAAAAAATCCAAGAGGCTGCTGCACTAGTCAATCCCGTATGCCAACCACATCTCAATTATTCAACCATATCTTGGCCCATGGTTGTTAAAATTCAATGAAATCAGTTGGAAATTCAAGCCAACTCATGTGATAATTGATTTGTGGAAGAAAAGTGAGCAAAGATGGCTGATATCATGGACAAAATGACCAGTCAAAGAAGGTGGCAAAGTTGATGTTGATTTCCTTATTTTCTTACTTGTAATAAAAATAAAGAATAAAATAATTGTAAATTGATTTTGAGTTGGCTATAAATAGAGGTCATTAGCATTAGCCAAGAGCAAGTTTTATATAGAGAAATTTAGAGTTAGAAACTTCAAAAGAATTTTTCTTTCTTGCTTTTCTTAAATTATAGTAAGATTTCTAGTATTTTACAAAATGTTTGCTTTAGTTTTTCTTCAATCTTTTGTTTTCTCCACTTTCTTCATGTTATTCTAAGTTTATTTTGTTGAGGAAATGGGGTGAAACTCTTGATGAAGGATAAGGAATGATTGTAGTTTCATATTAAATTTCATTGTTTGTATCATCAATTTGTTTTAAACTTATACATTTTTGTTTGGTGGTGTTTCTTGATTTATGTATATCTATTGGCACAACAAATACTTGGTTCCATTTAGTTAAATGTCTGGTTTTATTTTAACCGACTACTAATGTGGATATCTTGATTTGTTGTAGACAACAGAATACATAAATACTTGATCCCATAAACAAGTATTGTTGTTATAAGATAAATTCTAATTGATGATATAACATGATTACCTCATTGCATGATTTATATGTATAATATCTTCCCATTGGAACCTTCTTTGTGTATGGATTCCAATAGTGGCAATTTAAGAGGTAAGAAAATATAATCATTCCTTTATCTGAAATCAAGAGTGAATCCCTAATCCTCAACATTTCTATTAATTAATTTTTTTGTAAAAAGAATATATATTCTTACTAGTTAAAAATCTATTTACTCATCACTTAAATAAGAAATATCCTTTAAACTTCCATCAACTTCCCTGTGGATCGACCTCGGACTCCCGAGAAATTTATTACTTGAGACAACTCGCACTTGGGTTTGCAACCTTAAAGTTGTAGCAAGTTTTTGCGCATTCACGGGGAAGGCAAGGTAGGTTTCAATGTTTGTATATATATCACTGTAAATATTGTGTGTTTATATGCTTACATGGTGTCGTAGTCCAAATTCTCGCCGTTTAATTAGATATAATTCAGAAAATTTGATAACATTTTTGATTCACCTCCACACACACCAATTATGGCTGAAAAAGTAATTGTTCAAAATGAGATGGAAAGAGTGGAAAATCAAGAAGTGCATAATATGCGTTATTATTTGCAACCTCCTCGAAATTCTACTCCTTCTTGTTTCATTTTTCCACTAAATGCAAACAACTTTTGATTTAAGCCAGAGATGATCCCTTTACTTCCTAATTTTCATGGTATGGATTCTGAAAGCCCATATTTACATTTAAAGGAATTTGAAGAAGTATGTGCCACATTTGATGATCAAAATTGCACGATTGAAATTGTTAAGCTCAAATTATTTCCTTTTTCTTTAAAAGATAAAGCAAAAACTTGGCTTAGCTCGTTAAAACCTAGATCAATTGGTACATGGCAAGAAATGCAAACCTGAATTTCGAAAAAAATTCTTTCCAACTCATAAAACAAATTCTTTGAAAAGACAAATTCAGAATTTTTCTCAAAATCCTAAAGATGTTTTCTTTGAATGTTGGGAAAAGTTTAAAGAGTTGTTGAATTTCTCGCCCACATCATGGTTTTAAAATTGGCGTATAATCGAACTTCTTTTATGAAGGTTTAAATCTGAAACTAAGCAATTTATTGAATCAATGTGTAACGGTCAATTTCTTGATGAAGAACCCGATGAAGCGCTAGAATATCTTGACTATTTGGCAGAAAATTCTCAATCTTGGCATAGTGTTGATGAAAATAAAGGAAAACTCAATCTTACTCAAGAAGATAGTTTAAGTGCTAGACTTGCACTTTTGGCTAAAAGAATCGATGACATGGAAGTTAAAAAAGTAAAAGAAGTTAAATTTGTGCAAGATAAAAAAGTTTGTGAAATTTGTGGACTTAAAGAACACTCAACTAATCATTGTCCTCACATTCTTGTTAAAGCAAATGTCATGAATGGATTTAGAAAACCTTTTCAATCTCCATATTCTGAAACTTACAATCCACAATGGAGAAATCATCCTAATTTCAGTTGGCGTGATAATAATCAAGCTCAACCAATAAATTCACAAAAGCCACCAAATTTTCCTTCATATCCATCCCCACTTGTAAATCAATTGAGAAGACTTTGCAAGCATTTATGAATGAACAAACAAACATCAATAATAAAACTTCACAGGCTATCAATGAGATCAAGAACTCACTTTCAACACTCACAGCTTCTTTGCGAATTCAAGAAAAGGGTAAGTTTCCTGCTCAACCTCAACCTAATCCTTCTACGCAGTGTTGTGCTTCTACTTTAGGTGAAAATCCAGTAAATGAGGCCAATTCAGTCACAACACTTCGAAGTGGAAAAATTGTTGATAAAACAATTCATCTAAGAAAGTTCTAAATTCATCTTGAAATGAATAATGAAAATTGTGATGATGAAGAAGGTAAGTTGAATAAAGGTAAGTTTGAAAATGATGAAACATATTCACCTCCCGCCCCTTTTCCTCAAAGATTGCAACCAACTCAAAAATTGAACTCAAATTCTGAAATTTTTGAGCTTTTTAAACAAGTCAAAATTAACATTCCTTTGTTGGATGCAATCAAACAAGTCCCACCTTATGCAAAATTTTTGAAAGATTTGTGCACAATTAAAAGAAAACATCATGCGAAGAAAAAAACATTTTTAACTGAAAGTGTGAGTTCAATTATACAACAATTTGCTCCACCTAAGTACAAAGATCCATGTTGTCCAACAATTTCATGCATTATAGGAAACACTAGAATTGAACGTGCTTTACTTGATCTTGGTGCTAGCGTAAATCTTCTACCTTTCTCAGTCTATGAACAACTAGATTTGGGTGAACTTAAAGAAACTCCAATTGTACTCCAACTAGTTTATCGATCAATTAAAATTCCAAAAGGAATAGTAGAAGATGTGTTGGTACAAATTGACAAGTTTTATTTTCCGTTGATTTTATTGTTTTGGATACTCGTAGGTTATAGATGCAAAAACACAAATTCTGTCATTTTAGGTCGTCCATTTCTTGCAACTTCAAATGCATTGATTAACTGTAGAAATGGTATTTTGAAATTATCTTTTGGAAATATGACTTTGGGTTAAATGTGTTCAATGTTTGCAAACAATCTGCTGATGATACCGAACTACATGAAGTTGATTTAATTGAAGAAATTGTTAACGAAAATTTCACTGTCAATAATTCTTTTGAATTTACTGAAACATGTTTTGAAAATAAGAGAGTTTGTGATATGAAATGTTTTGATGTCTCCAATGGATTTTTACAAGCACTAGAAAACCATTTTTGAAACCAAAAATTGAAGAGTTGTCATCATCAGAAGTGCAACCTATTCCTTCAAGCATAAAAGCTCCAAAAATTGATTTGAAACCTTTACCATCTGATTTGAAATACTCTTTTCTTGGTGAGAGTGAAACTTTGCTTGTAATAATTTCTTCCAAACTTGATGCATCTCAGGAAAGTAAGTTGATCGATATTTTGAAAATGCATAAAAATGCCTTAGGGTGGACCATTGCTGATATTAGGGGTGTTCACAATTCGGTTAACCGGCCGAACCAAACCGAAACCGAAAATTCGGTTCGGTCGAAAACCGAACTGTAAATTTCGGTTCGGTTTTCGGTTTGTCATTTTTCAAAATTTCGGTTTTCGGTTCGGTTTCGGTTTTATAGTTCGGTCAACCGAACCGAACCGAAAACCGAACTTTTTTCTTTTTTCTTTTTTTCTTCCTGTTATACTTATATTATATAAGTCTAAAATGCTAGTTTATGTTTTATTAAGTGATGCTTACAATTAATTATGTTCAGTGCAATAATTTATTTTCATGAAAAGTGATTATCATCAAAACTAAAGACGAAATGAACATTAATAGAGATTGAAATTTGAAAGGCGCGATTTTCTTCCAGGCTTTGACCACCAACAGCGTGAGGTATAAATTGAGAAGTCAGGGTGTAGATTTCAGTCAAATTTTGATGCTCAACTTAGAAGATGAGAGGAATGTTGTTTGTGTTCTTTTGTAGGTTATACTAGTGACATTCCAGATATTCTCAATTTCTCATCAGTTCTTAAAGTAGTTATAACATATCATTTGATGATTCTGCTTGTAAATGTTTGAATCATATATTATGTGGTTTTCAGTCTCTAGTAAGTACATTACTCTAGTAATTCAGAGCAGAAGCAATGTGGTGTTTAAATGCATCCAAAAATGTTCAAAATTTAAAATATTTTATAAATGGTAAAGTGAAGAGTTGAATGCATTATTACTACAAGCAAAACGTATTACTTTATAAAAAAATTATCAAATTTCGGTCAAACCGAAGAACCGATACAAAAAACCGAAATAAATTCGGTTTTGACCGAACCGAACCGATTAATACGGTTCGGCTTTCGGTTTTGCATTTCGACCAACCGAAATTTCGGTTCGGTTCGGTTCGGTTTGACCGAATGAACACCCCTAGCTGATATTAAAGGTATTAGTCCTCTAATTTGCACACATAATATTTATTTAGAGGAAAATGCAAAACCATCTAGAGAAATGCAGCGAAGACTAAATCCTAATATGAAAGAAATAGTGAGGAATGAAATTATTAAACTCTTAGATAATGAAATAATTTATCCTATTTACGACAAGTAAATGGGTAAGTCCTATTCATGTTGTAGAAGAAGTCCGGGGTTACAAAGTGGTTAAAAATGAAAATAATAAAGCGATTCCAACTAGAGCCATTCTTGGTTGGCGTGTGTGCATTGACTACAGGAAACCTAACTCAGTTACCCGAAAGGATCATTTTTCATTACCTTTTATGGATCAAATCTTAGAAAGAGTTGCAGGTCATAAATTCTATTGTTTCTTAGATGGATATTATGGATATAATCAAATTGAAATTGCACTTGAAGATCAAGAGAAAACAACTTTTACATGTCCTTTTGGTACATTTGCATATAGAAGGATGCCTTTTGGATTATGTAATGCACCGCCTACATTCCAACGACGCATGCTTAGCATTTTTAGTGACATGGTAGAACGTTTTCTTGAAGTCTTTATGGACGATTTTTCAGTTTTTGGTGAATCATTTGAAGATTGTTTGTTGAACTTAGAAAAGGTGTTGATAAGATGTGAAGAAAAGAACCTTGTGCTTAATTGGGAAAAATGTCATTTTATGGTAACAACTGGTATTGTTCTTGGACACATTACTTGATAAAAGGCATTGAGGTAGATAAATCCAAAGTTGAGTTAATTGCTAATCTACCGTGCAAAATCTGTGAAGGAGGTAAGATCATTATTAGGGCATGCGGGGTTTTTAGGAAGATTTATCAAAGACTTTAGTATAATTTCTAAACCATTGTGTAATCTTCTTACAAAAATGTTAGTTTTGAATGGACTGAAAATTGTGAAAAAGCTTTTGTCAAACTTAAAAACATGCTTACATCATCTCCTTTATAATCCAACCTCTGATTGGACTTTAACTTTTGAAATAATGTGTGATGCTAGTGACTATGCCGTTGGAGTGTTTTAGGGCAAAGAAAAGAAAAGAAACCATATGTGATATACTATGCAAGTAAAACTTTGAATGGTGCTCAAATCAATTATTCAACCTTTGAAAAAGAATTACTTTTCGTAGTATTTGTATTGGAAAAATTTCGATCCTATCTTGTTGGTTCACCAATTGTTGTTTTCAGTGATCATGCAGCTTTGAAATATCTTTATCAAAAAAAGATTCCAAACCAAGATTGATTAGGTGGATTCTCTTACTCCAAGAGTTTAATATTACCATTCGTGATAAGAAAGGTGTAGAAAACGTGGTAGCTGATCATTTATCAAGACTTATTTGTGATGATTCATTTCAAACTCCACCTATCAATGATACTTTTCCTGATGAACCATGGTTTGCAGATATTGTTAATTTTCTTGTGACATGAATGATGCCATCAAATTGGAATTCACATGATAAAAAGAAATTTTTGACTGAGGTAAAAAGGTTTTACTGGGATGATCCCTACCTTTTCAAATATTGTCCAGATCAAATCTTTCGTAGATGTGTACCCGACAATGAGGTAGGTAGCATTATTCAATTTTGTCATTCCGAAGCATGTGGTGGTCATTTTTCAGTAAAGAAAACCAGTGCAAATATCTTACAATGTGGATTTTATTGGCCACACCTTTTCAAAGATACTTACGTTTTTTGCAAAAGTTGTGAAAATTGTCAAAAATTAGGATCAATTTCAAAACGAAACATGATGCCTTTGAATCCTATTTTGGTGATTGAAATATTTGACTGTTGAGGTATTGATTTTATGGGGCCAATTCCAGTATCATTTGGTTTTATTTACATTTTAGTCGCAATAGATTATGTTTCAAAATGGATCGAGGCAATTCCTTGTCGAAACAATGATCATAAAACTGTGATAAAATTTCTAAAAGAAAATATTTTGAATCGATTTGGAATTCCTCGAGTCATTATTAGTAATGGGGGAACACATTTTTGCAACAAAGTTTTTGCATCTTTAATGAAAAAATATGGAATCACACATAAAGTTGTAACCCCTTATCACCCACAGACAAATATTAGAAAAAATTGTTAACCCGAATCATAAAGATTGGTCTTTTAGACTTATCGACGCACTTTGGGCATACAGAACTGCTTTTAAAACATCATTGGCAATATCTCCTTATAGAATAGTTTATGGAAAACCTTGCCATTTACCAGTGGAACTTGAACATAAAGCTTATTGGGCAATTAAAATATTTAACTTCAATCTTGACGATGCTTCGAAATTGAGAAAATTGCAAATCAATGAGCTTGAAGAATTAAGAAATGATGCATACGAGAATTCAAAAATTCATAAAGCAAGAATCAAAGAATTTCATGATAATAAAATTACAAGAAAAACATTTGAGATTGGTCAAAAGGTTTTGCTTTATAATTCTAGATTGCATTTATTTCCTGGAAAATTAAGGTCAAGGTGGAGTGGTCCTTTTATTGTGAAAAATATATATCCGTATGGAGCTGTTGAAATTGAGAATCCTAGAAATGGTAATGTATTCAAAGTTAATGGACAAAGACTTAAACTGTTTCTAGAAAATCAATTCCTTCCAGAGGAAGTTCTTTTTCTTTATAATCATTGTTATAATTAGTGAATATATTTGTTTCTTACAAATGTTTGTGTTTTGTAGTGTTTAATTATTTGTTTTCCCGGTTAAATGGCGGATAACGGTACTCCGTGACGATTAAGTCGGACTCATCAGTTTCCCACAAACACTGATATTTGTACATAATTTTGTTTTCCCATTCTCTTTCATATGGATTTTTTTTTTTTAAAAATGGATAAAAGAATTCCCCCTACTCTTAAAAAGCGATTCTATTTTCTTCCCAAAACTGAAATTTTAGAAATATATAAAGCCAGGCTAGAAAGGTTAAGAATGTTTATGAATAAAGGCATTCCAAAAGATGTACGTTGGATAATTGAAGCAAAGGTAAGATTAGCAGGAGAATTTTCATTTTCTCCTACTAAATGCTTGCCTGGTCTTGGAAAAAGTTCGTATTCAAAAAAATGAAGGGCCAAAAGAATGCAAGTTTGTCACAAATGTGCTAGATGGACTTGTGACACACGATGGCGTTCTTTAGGTATGGTTTCCAGAAATCGAGAGGACAAAATTCAATTCATAAAGGATGGACTGAGTAAGGAGTCTTTAGATAACATTCTATGGACTTTTGATACGCATCCTTGTGGATTTGTGCATCGTGAAATTCTCCGATTATGGCTCCAATTTCGAGAAGAACGTGAACTTTGTCTTGGGAATCTGACGTTAAAAGACCCTGTTTGCCAATTTATAAGAAAATTGGATGGGAAGCATATCCCCGACCCATAGAGGGCGTTTAAGCCGTTTCTGGACGTAAAACCAGAGGAAGATGTGAGTCACAATCACAACTACTTTTCTGCTCATTCACATGCTAACATTTTATTTTGACTTTATTGTCTTTATTTTCAAACTTTTTGACAAAATAAAAGTTCCAATAATGATATCTATTGTTGCATTCCCTGTTCATACCTCAATAAATAGCGTTGCATTCACCCATTCTTTTACACCATTCAGTTTGTATCAGGAAAAAAAAGAGAGAGAGAAAAATATATATATAAAAAATGGAGAGTTCTTCCCGTAGAATTAACTGTGTTGCTGTATTCTGTGGTGCAAATCCTGGGAAAGACGGTTGTTTTCTCGAGGAAACTGATAATCTCGGTAAATTTCTAGCAGAAAAACATATTAACTTAGTATACGGGGGAGGTAGTTTTGGGTTGATGGGGCGTGTTGCTGGTTCTGCCTATTTGGGAGAAGTCAGAGTCTTAGGAGTTATCCCGAAACCATTAGTTGTCCGACAAATCACCGGTCAAACCATTGGAGATGAGTTAAGAGTATCAAACATGCAAGACCGAATGGTGAATATGATGCATAATGCAGATGCCTTTATCACCCTACCTGGTGGTTTTGGTACACTGGAGGAGTTATTCCAAGTGACCACCTGGGCACAACTCAACATTCACCAGAAGCCTATAGGTATTCTTAATGTTAATAGTTTCTTTGATGGTTTATTGTCTTTCATAGATTTTGTCGTCGAGAAAGGTTTTATTTCACCATCTGCCAGACGAATCATAATTTGTGCAACAACACCAAGTGAACTAATCGATCAACTCCAAGCATTTGTTGCTGAACCTGATCCAAAATTGGCTCATGTTGTTTGGTCCGAGGATAGAAGTAAAAAACGCAAATTGGATTTGTCTCACGGCGTTGTGAGATTTATCTTTCACGGGTATAACTACTCTTTGTGTTCTTCTACTTTCATTTCAAAAAGCCATACATCAGGTAATATCTTTTAAACCTTACTTTCCTATTTATTTTTGACATTGAGGACAATGTTTTGGCAAAATTGCTTTTTTGGTCCGTTAAGTTGGCTCAATTTCGCTTTTAGTCCTTTAATTTTTATGGATAGCGATTGGCAAACACTAACTTTTCTAAACCTACACATTTAGTCCGGTTTCAAAATTTTGGGGATATCTTATCCCTAAAATGCTGAGTTGGGCCAATTTTCAATGAAATGACTATTTTGCCCCTTTTTTTGGAGGAAAACCTTGGGCCTGTGCATATCACATGACTTGTCTCAATAAAATTAAATAACAAAAATAAATATAAGATTAAATTGAAGTAAAGAAAAAATATGAACATATATTTATAATTTTATATAAAGTTGACAAATCAAAATATATGTTCGACTTTTTTTTAATTTAATTTAAATAAACTAATTTGAGCATATATTCATAATTTTCAACAGGAAATAAATTTAAAAAAATAATAAAACGAAAAAAAATGTATTTACAATGTTCAACTATACATAAAAATTCAAAAAATAGAAAACAAAAAAAAAACATATATATATCTATAATTTTCAATATATGTTCATACTATTTTCATATTATAAATATGTGTTCATATTATTTTTTTAAAATTAAATTAAACAAAATTTGTCGAAAATATATTTCATATTTTTCAACTTTAAATAAAAATTAAATATAATAGAAAACAAAATAAAAGAAATTTTTTGCCTTTTGGTTTTCCGTTTTTTAGTTCTTTATTTTTTTTAATTTTTATTTACAGTAGACAATTGTAAATATATATATTTTTTCTTGTTTCGTTGTTTTCTATTTTTTTTAATTTTAATTTATAGTGAAAATTGTAAGTCTATATTTTTTCGTTTTTTTTTGTTTTCTATTTTTCTTTAATTTTGATTTACGGTTGAAAGTTATAGATATATATGTTTTTTTTGTTTTCTAATTTTTTTTTTGAATTTTATATATAGTTCAAAATTTTATAAACATATTTTTTCTATTTTTTATTTTTTTTCATTTTATTTACAGTTGAAAATTATAAACATATGTTCATATTATTTTCTTTAAATTAAATTAAGCAAAATTTCTCGGAAACTATATTTTATATTTTTTCAACTTTAAATAAAAATTAAGGAAAACTAGAAAAAACAAAAAAGTATATTATTTTCTTCTTCTTTTGGTTTTGCCCAAGGTTTTTCCTCCAAAAAAAAATGGGCAAAATAGTCATTTCATGGAAAAATGGCCCAACTCAGCATTTTAGGGATAAGATATCCCCGAAATTTTGAAATCGGATTAAATGTGCAGGTTTAGAAAAGTTAGTGTTTGCCAAACGCAACCCATAAAAATTAAAGGACTAAAAGCGAAATCGAGCCAACTTAACAGACCAAAAAAGCAATTTTGCCCAATGTTTTAGATAAGTTGGGGGGGAAGGGATAATTGATATTATATTTTCCTAATTTGCAATGTGTGATTTTGAAAAAAAATTAAAATAAAAAACAACACTGATGACAGAGTAAAGAATGTCAGTTTGATATTCTTGAGACACATCCCTATTTTTATTATCTTTCTAGTAATTCCCTTTTCAAAACATGGCATGTTGTGAATTTTTTAAAAAAAACAATATTGTGAATTGTCAAAACATGAAAATAGTCTTATTGTTGAATTCAATGATGCTATCTTAATTAAATTAAAAAAAATAAAATAAAAAAAATACAGAAAAAAAAAAAGAAGAGAAGAAAGTGTTTTGTGCACATTCTAAGTTTTGTGGAAAGATTGGTTGTGATACATATAACTGAAAGTTTGATCATGATAAAGTATTTTATTTTTAATATTCACACATCTTTTGTGAATGAGTGGTGAGTTTGAGAAAACAAGCATTCTGAACTTTAATTGGTCGTTTGAGAAATGATTTGGTTAACACCCACATTGTCAATTTCTATAGAAAATACTCTATTACATAATTTGTGATGAGTATTCTTCATTGTTATGTTATCATTGTTAGTTATGTTGTAAAAATACTCCATTACATAATTTGTGATGAGTATTGTTCATTGTTAGCCATGTTGTAAAAAAAGAAAAAAGAAAGGAAAAAGAAAAAAATAGAAAAAATATAGAAAAAAAATTATCATTTTGTTTGCAATTCTAAACCAATGAAATTTCGAGACATAATTTGGTATGAAAAAATTAGGTGTTTCAAATTATATAACTACCTATCTTATGCTCAATTTTAGTTTGAATGCTTGTCCTAAATCATATTGGCCATTTCCTTGAGAGTTTTGACTGTTTTCCAACTCCAAGAGTGAGCACCTCGCCAATTTACACGACAAACACTAACCTGTGAGGATATGGAGTTGATGCTTTTTCATGATCAAGTTTGAAGTTAATGTATTTTGGTTTGTGGAATGAAACGGTGGTTTTGTTCATATATACACAATATTTCTTCCCTAAAAAAATATAAAAATATTATAAAATTTATTTTTGATAGCATCTATGATGACTGACAATAAACTTTTTGATTGTTAGACTATTTCATAAATGTTTTTTTTTTAAAAAAATGATCAACGTGCCATATTCATAAAATTTCTTTTGTATTATTTTATGTTTTAATTACTAGGGACTAGTAATAAAGTTGGGGTGTGATTAAGCGTTAAAAGGTATAATTATTTTAGGCTTATATTATTATTTTACCTTATTAATATTATTAATAAAATGAATTTATAGTATTATTAATATGTTAGGAATAAAATAGGAAATCAACATAGAATTGTATTTGGAAGCATTTTTTAGTGCAGGTTTGGATCAACGAGCATAGCTTTCATTTCCGACATGATTTTGGGATGATTCTTGAAAATATAGATTCACAATCCATTCATTTACAAGTTTCCAGAGATATTGTAACCAAAAATCAAAGTTTGGAATGATATTTTATTGGATAAAAAAATTCATCATAAAATGAAGATTGAAGGGTGCTCATTTAATTTCCAGACTTGACCAAGTTTGGTATTTTGGACATAACTCGAAAAATACAAGGTATTTGTATCTGAAAGTTTTACTGAGTATGTACCAATAGTAGAGCTACAACATTGATGAAGACCCTAAAGTCATATTTATATTGGATGAATTTATAAAAAATCCAAGAGGCTGCTGCACTAGTCAATCCCGTATGCCAACCACATCTCAATTATTCAACCATATCTTGGCCCATGGTTGTTCAAATTCAATGAAATCAGTTGGAAATTCAAGCCAACTCATGTGATAATTGATTTGTGGAAGAAAATTGAGCAAAGATGGCTGATATCATGGACAAAATGACCAGTCAAAGAAGGTGGCAAAGTTGGTGCTGATTTCCTTATTTTCTTACTTGTAATAAAAATAAAGAATAAAATAATTGTAAATTAATTTTGAGTTGGCTATAAATAGAGGTCATTAGCATTAGCCAAGAGCAAGTTTTATGTAGAGAAATTTAGAGTTAGAAACTTCAAAAGAATTTTTCTTTCTTACTTTTCTTAAATTATAGTAAGATTTCTAGTATTTTACAAAATGTTTGCTTTAGTTTTTCTTCAATCTTTTGTTTTCTCTACTTTCTTCATGTTATTCTAAGTTTATTTTGTTGAGGAAATGGGGTGAAACTCTTGATGAAGGATAAGGAATGATTGTAGATTCATATTAAATTTTATTGTTTGTATCATCAATTTGTTTTTAGCTTATACATTTTTGTTTGGTGGTGTTTCTTGATTTATGTATATTTATTGGCACAACAAATACTTGGTTCCATTTAGTTAAATGTCTGATTTTATTTCAACCGACTACTAATGTGGATACCTTGATTTGTTGTAGATAAAAGAATACATAAATACTTGATCCCATAAACAAGTATTGATTTTATAAGATAAATTCTAATTGATGATATAACATGATTACCTCATTGCATGATTTATATGTATAATATCTTCCCATTGGAACCTTATTTGTGTATGGATTCCAATAGTGGCAATCTAAGAGGTAATAAAATATAATCATTCCTTTATCCGAAATCAAGATTGAATCCCTAATCCTCAACATTTCTATTAATTAAATTTTTTGTAAAAAAATATATATTCTTACTAGTTAAAAATCTATTTACTCATCACTTAAATAAGAAATATCATGTAAACTTCCATCAACTTCCCTGTGGATCGACCTCGAACTCCCGAGAAATTTATTACTTGAGACAACCTGCACTTGGGTTTGCAACCTTAAAGTTGTAGCACACTCCTTCCACCGGTAGCAAACAGTGCTCTGCCAAATCCTTGGCAGTGATTGTGACTTCTTTCCCATGAACAGAGGACTTGATGCCCTCGTCGTGAAATTCAACGTTCACATAGAACTGCACGACCTCCTCCACGTAGGTCATTTGAAACTCCATTGTGAGAAAGGGTTTCGTCAAACCCCTGTTTGATCATTCCTTCAAAATCCACGGTAGAACCAGTGTGGATTTGTTTTCCCAACTTGACAAAATCATAAGTAGATGCCATATGTTGAAGTTTTACCGAATGAAACTTTGAAAAAGTTCTTTGAAAATCTGTAGGGTTTCGAGAGAAAAATTTCTTTCTTTGCTTTGGAGAGAGATGAACAGTTTGTGTAAAGTGAGAGAAAAACGGATGAAATGGTATATGTATGGGTTATGAAAGGACGTGCAGACGGTTTTTGAAATTTGATCAAGATCAATGGCTCAGATTTTGCACGCCGATTAATATTTAGTTTCTCACATTTAATGCGGCAGCATTTATATCCAATCATAAGCTTGGTATGCATCTTTTGACTGTACACGCCATAATTATGCTGACGTCATTCTTAAAAACATTCCCGCTTAGCACAAACGACTATGTTTTTGTCACTTTGCTCATAAGCGACTAAACTTGATTCTTAGTTCGATTCAACTTTTCTTCTCTCTATTCACATCGTGACTCAACCGCTGTCCTAACTCGTTGCGGTGACTTTCCGATCTGGCCGATTCACACTTAGTTTGTTTCAAGAGCTCCGCTCTTTTTCCATCTTTTCATGTTCCATCTCTTTACCTTGAGTCTTCTGAGTGTCAGCTTAGCTCAATTAACCCTAATTCATGCTTGAGTTCTTCAAATCATGATTCACATAATGGTTTTGTGAATATATCAGCTAACTGCTTATCAGTTGAGATGTATTCCAAGGTGATGTCCTTCTTTTCAACATGGTCTCTTATAAAATGGTATCTGACATCAATGTGCTTTGTTCTTGAGTGTAACACAGGATTTTGAGTGATTGCAATTGCACTTGTGTTATCACACATAATTGGAATTTCCTTTTCTTCAACTTCATACTCTCTCAGTTGTTGTCTCATCCATAAGACTTGGGCACAACAGATGCCCGCAACTATGTATTCTGCTTCAGCTGTGGATGTGGCTATTGAATTTTGCTTCTTGCTAAACCAGGAAATTAACCTATTTCCAAGCATTTGACATGTACTGCAAGTACTCTTCTGTCAACTCTACATCCAAAGATAGTCGAATCAATAACCAATTAGCTTGAATCCACCTTCCTTTGGATACCATGAGCCAACTTCTTGGCTTCCCTTTAAATATCTCAATATTCTCTTCGTCGGTCATGTGGCTTTCTTTAGGAGCAGATTGAAATCTTGCACACACACCTACGGCAAAGGTGATGTCCGCCTACTTGCCGTGAGATAGAGCAGTTGATCCGATAAGTGCTCGTATCTTGTTTTGATCCACATGCTTGACATCCGCATCCATATCCATTTTGACTGATGTATTCATTCGTATTTTTACAGAAGACTTCTCTTCCATACCAAATGTCTTCATTAATTCTCTGGTGTACTTTGTCTGACTTATAAAGGTTCCATCCTTCAGCTATTTTACTTGGAGTCCTAGGAAGAATGCCAGCTCTCCCATCATGCTCATTTCAAATTTGCTTTGCATGAGGTTTGAGAATTTATCACACAACTCTTTGTTTGTGGATCCAAAAATGATGTCATCCACATATATTTGAACAAGCAGTATACTCTTCCCATCTTGGATTGTGAATAGTGTTCTATCTACTTTGCCTTTTGTGAATCCGTTCTCAGTCAGGAATTTTGATAATGTATCATACCATGCTCTTGGTGCCTGTTTCAATCCATATAGAGCTTTCTTGAGCTTGTACACTTTATCTCCAAGAGTCTTCTGCTCAAATCCTTGAGGTTGTTCAACATATACTTCTTCTTCCAATAATCCATTTAAGAATGCACTTTTTACATCCATTTGATATACAATGAAGTTATTGTGTGCAACATAGGCAAGAAACATCCTTATTGCTTCTAATCTTGCAATAGGGGCAAAGGTTTCATCAAAATCTATTCCTTCTTCTTGGCAATACCCTTCGGCTACCAATCTTGCCTTGTTTCTTACCACAGAACCTTCTTCATTCATTTTATTTTTGAAAACCCATTTTGTGTCAATAACATTTTGATGGGTTGGTCTTTGAACCAATTCCCATACTTTGTTCCTTTCAAACTGATTCAGCTCTTCTTGCATGGCTTGAATCCAATGTGTGTCATCCAATGCTTGTGACACATCTTTTGGTTCTATTTGAGAGATAAAACAAGTGAACATAGCTTCTTGTTGAGCTCTGGATCTGGTTCTTACACCTTCTCTTACATCTCTAATGATTAGGTCTGGTGGATGGTCCCTCAGCCATTTTACATTAGGTTGGAGTAAGTTAGCTGGATTCAGTCTTCTTGTAGTTGTGTTGTCTTGAGCAGCTCTCTCATTATCACTTAGTCTGCAGATTGTCCGGTATTGTCTTTGAGATTCAACTATCTCTTCTTCATCTCGGTTAATTGCTCCACTTCGAACTTCAACATAGGGACTCTTCGCACGGTTGGTCGATTCACTTATCACCTAACTCTTCAATGTCTTCTTTATTTACCTTGGGTTCATCAAACACCACATGGATGGACTCTTTCAGAACCATTGTCCTCTTGTTGAGCACTCTATAGGCTTTACTTTCGTTGAGTATCCCAAGAAGATACCTTCATCAACTTTGGCATCAAAAGCCTTTAAGTTATCTTTGCCATTATTATGGATGAAGCATTTGCATCCAAATATTCTAAAATATGCTTCATTTGGCTTTCTCCTATCCAAATCTCATAGGGAGTTTTTGTCATTGTCTATTTATCATGCATCTATTTTGAGTATAACATGTTGTGTTTATCTTCACCAAAATCTTTTAGCGATCTGCTTGACTAACATGGTCATTCACGCTTCTTTGAGAGTTCTGTTCCTTCTTTCTACAACTCCATTCTCTGTTGTGGAGTCCTTGTCAGAGATAGTTCATGAGCAATACCATTTTCAATACAACATGAGTTATTATTCCATTGACAAACTCGGTTCCTCACGATCTTATTTTAATGATGGTTTGACTCTTCTCATTTTGGATTCTCTTCATCAGCTGTGGTAGCTTCTGCAAGGTTTCTTTCTTCTTGCACATGAAAATTGTCCATGTGCATCTTGAATAATCATATACTACCACCAAGGTGTACTTCTTTCCACTTATGTTAGCTGGTTCAACTGGACCAAATAAGTCCATATGTAACAGGTGCAATATTCTTGTTGAAGATGGACATGTCTTTTCTTTAAATGATGATTTGATCTGCTTTCCCATCTGGCATGCATCACATACACTCTCTTTCTTGTATACTGAGTCTGGAAGTCCTTCTACAAGATTACTCCTTGCAAGTTTGTTAATAGTTTTGAAATTCAGGTGACTCAGCTTCTTGTGCCACAGCCAACTTGATTCGGTTGTGCTCTTTGCTAGTAGACAAGTGCTTGGTGTTGCAGTTGACCAATCCACCACATACATGTTCTTTTGTCTGCATCCTTGTAGCACTACTTCATTAGATTCAGTGTCCTTGATTTGGCATACACCCATGTTGAATCCAACATTATAGCCCTTGTCACAGAGTTGACTGATACTTAGCAGATTGAAGTTGAGTCCTTCAACATATGCAACATCTGTGATCTCTAATAAATTTTTCTTGATGGATCCAATGCCTCTTATTTCTCATGGAGCTTCATTCTCTCCAAATATGACTTTTGCACCTCTAACCTCATTGAATTTTGATAGATTTTTCTTGTTTCCTGTCATGTGTCTGGAACAACCACTATTCATGTACCAGGTTCCTTGGCACTCAGTTGTTCCTTGAACTTGCAATCAAGAATTTTAGTTTTTAGGTACCCATACTTGCCTGGGTCCTGAGGGGTTAATGATGTAAGATGATCCAACCAACCTATAGCCAAATGATTTGACTCTAAGGGGTTGCCATCTATCTGTGCCATAATCATAATTTACTTTGGCAAATTGCTTGGGGTTTTTGGGTTCATACAGTTGTCCCTTTTGTCTATATGCCTGTGGGTGTGTGTTTTAGCAATTTCCTTCCTTGGGTAGTGATACCTCTGTGTGTAGTGCTTGGGTGCATATGTGTGCTGAAGATAGCTCTTTGCCTTTGGAATGGCCTTTGCTGAGTTCTAGGCCTTTGCCATCTAGGCATGTATTCCATAGATCTTTGTTGATTTTTCACATTGTACCAATCAGCTTGGCTTGGGTAGTTTCTATCATTCCCATTATATATGTGTTGGGAAATTTATTGTTTAGATTTTGATGAATGTCATGTAAAACTTAGAATAGGAAGTTGGCACCCCAATTTTTGTTGTAAACTGCATTGTAATAAATAGGGCTGGTCAAGCTGAGTTAAGTCAGTTATGCCCAAACATGCAAGAAGACAACTGGAGACTAGTAGGAAGACTCCGCTGCGAGACAGCTGAGTTTGGCAAAAGAAGAGAAGACGGGAACTCGACTGAAGGTGCAGCTGAGTAAAGCATCAGTCAAGTCAACTCAAGATAGTCAAGTCTCTAGTTGAAGTGACAGAAGAGTCATTTAATGATTGAAAGCTGACTCTAAGTCACCTGGGGAAAGCAAGGAGATGCAGCCAAGACGAGATAACAGAAAGAGATCCATTGCACAGAAATCATGAGAATTACTTAAACAAGTAATATCTCCATGCTACCTTTCTCGGAGTGCTCAGTCACAGAAGCGTGCAAGGGAATAAACCAATGGGAAGCACTACACCGTGTCAGTGCTCTGAAAAGCTGAAGAATAATTCATACGAGGAAGTGGCAATTCCAAGGACTGCAACAAGACAAGCCAACGACCACAAGTGACTTTCAAAAATAAGCATATCTCTTCAACGGACAAATTTTTGAAAGACCACTATAAAAGGCTGAGGAGTTTATTTGAGAAAAGGTTACCTTGACCATCTGAGAATTGAATACAAGCAAGAAAGAAACATTTTCTAACCTGAAATATTCTCAAGTTATTAAACGCTCAATCCTCAAGCCTACATTACGAAGAACATCAATCCAACACTCAATTGTGAAGGAAAGATAACTTCAATCAGTTGAAGAGGAAATTATGAAGAATCGCGGGTCTACATTCCACGAAGGATTGTAGGAAGGTTCAAGGTCGAACCAGTCTTGAGCTTTTGGAGGGCTTCGTGATCAAATCCAAAGAGCTTTAGCAAGTGGGCTGTAGTAGCAAGGTAGCCGCCCTGTGAAGAAGTTCGAGTCGCACGAGAAGCCGTTTGAGTGATCAAGGCATCTCCAGATCGAGTCTCAAAGGATCAAGTCGGTTGTGTGAACAAGACTTATATCCGGATCGTTACCACTTTGTATCTTCGATCAATACCTAGTGGATTCCTCCAGAGTTGGAGAAGAAAGGAGTAGAAGAATTACCCCATCTTCGAACCTCTATAAAATTTATCGTGTCATTTACATTTCAAAGACTTTAATTCCTGCATCTTATTTGTTTAATTTCACGACATATTTGCTATCCATTTGATAATCTCTAAGTACTAAAACCCAAGATTAAATCATAATCGAACCAAACTTAAGGGTGTTAAGTCTTCCAATAAAACAAACCACAGTTGAGCTAATTCAACTTCTTAAATTTGAGTTATTTTATCAACAGCTCGATTGAGTCCGTTGAGTGACTAACTCTCTTGATTAACTAAATTGGCTATCCACCAAGGACACGGTGTGTAGTATCAACTTTTAACTTTTAAAAGGACTAAATCGAAAATTTGCAAGGTTTATTCAACCCCCTTCTAAACCTTACACTCACACTCCTTGGGACCTACAAGTGGTATCGTGAGCGGTTGGTTCATTGAGCCTTCCGTGACTGTTCTTCGAACTAGATCTCCAAACTTTTCAAAGTCTGTTTTAGTACTTATGTTTTCAAAACTCCTTTTATCATTAAAAGTTTTTATCATGGAAGCAAATTTGACACACATCCCTATGTTCACAATTGAAGAATTTGATGATTGGAAAATTCGTGATACGAGTGCTCATCTATCAAAGATTACATGATGAGATGTGGATAGTGATAGAGGATGGGCCACCGCAAATCTTAAAGTGAACACTTGTAGAAGAGCTACAAATTTGAAGGTGAAGAGGATATGCCCCTAAATGACTATGGTTGAAAAACCAAGAATCGAATGGACAAATGATGACGAAAAAGATACAACCTGGACAATGTAGCCAGGACATCCTTTACAAAACTCGACAAAGCCATGTTCAATAAAGTCAAATCATGCAAAACGACTAAAGAAATGGGACAAGCTAACATTGATTTGTGAAGGCTCGTGAGCAAATCAAGGAAAATAAATTATCGTGGTTGTACAAAAATTTGAGAATTTCAAAATGATCGCAGGAGAAAACCTGGATCAATCGGATGCTCGATTCACGTAAATCACCAACGAGCTATCTCGCGCTTGGAAAGGAATATACACGAGAAGGAAATGTGTATGAAGATCCTAAAAAGTCTCTCATTGAATGGGAAATGAAGGTCATGGCACCGAGACATTCCATGGACCTATCAAGACCTCCAACCATGAACTATTCTCGATCTCAAAGCCTACGAATTTGAATGAGAAGAAAAGATCGGAAGAGACAGATTGGTTGTACCCAAAACAGCTTCTAATTGTTAAGGATGGAAAGAGAGCCGAGATCAAAGAAGTCATTGATCCGTAAGAAATAGCCCCGATGGTTAAAGGTTCAACAAGTTCTTCAATAAGAACTACAAGAGAGGCAAGGGCTAATCTTCCAGAAGACACTCGGCTCCCTCCAAGTCAAGGGAAGATAGGCCAACCAAGAGAATGATCATCAAAAAGTCAATATCAAAGGGTGACAATCCAAGAATGGAAAGAGTCGATCAAAAGGTTGAATATATATGCTTGAACCGTAGGCAACCAGGTCACTATGCCATTGATTGTCCATATCCCGTAGTCAACAAATACAGGAATGAAGAAGAAAGAAAGGTCTTCGCAGAGAAAGAAGATAAGAAAAGAAAAAGGCAATGTTGGATGCAGAGATTTCGAGAGACAAGCCAAGTCAAGAGAGACAATTGATTGCAGAGCAAGTGAAGTCGACTACTCAAGTGACTCACGAAGAAGAAGCCCTAACTGTTTTGATGGCCAAGGAACAAGATCAACCCGACCAAGAAGATGAGGTACACTCTAACTCATAAAACTCGATTCTAGTGATAGTGATCAGACACACACACTTCATCACCCACTCGATCTTTATGATTCATTAGGCAAAATGATGAAAGATTTTGAACACATTAAATCCTCACACACACTACTAAATGAGAAAAAATGACCTACCAAGAGCAAAACTCACGGTGACTAAGGAGTCGAGTAATCTAAGTCAAATAGCCGAGGAGAATAAAAGTTTAAAAGGTGAAAATGCCAAGCTAATAAATAGCCGCCATAGAAAAGAGGGAGAATGACCTCAAAAATGTGATTGCCTCATTCACTAAGGCATCTAAATCATTGATGATCTTATTATGAGTCAAAGGGAATGTGGAGACAAGAGGGCTTAGGATTTAATTTTCTCGTGCTATGTCAAACTCCAAAAGTAATTTTGGAAAAAGGATCCTCAAGCAATGAAGAGTCTCAAAATCCAAAACTCCAAATGGTGCACACACATTCACTCCAAAGCACAATTACAAGCAAACCGGCCTTGGTTATAAAGGAAAAGGAAAACGGCATTGTTGGTTAGGTGCGTTGAGAGGACAACAGAAGAAATTCAGCCAAGTTCCTCAAAGAAACTCCAAACAGAAATACTCTCAGAAAGAAGAAACAGAGCTACCAAAACCCCAAACGCTCTATGGGAATGGTAGAAAATATCCAAGCCAAGTCGATTGGAATGACGTGAACTATCAAAGATAGACTTATGGAATATAAGCCCAAATGGCAAAGGCCTAGAACTCAAGAAAGGCCGTTCCAAAAGTATAAGAGCTTTCATCAAAGACACATATGCACCTAGCACTACACTCAGAGACACCACAATTACCCAAAGAAGGCAATTGCTAAAACACATATACAGGCATACAAACAAAAGAGACAGTTGTATGAACCTAGAATCCCCAAGCAATTTGCCAAAATTAATTATGATTATGGCACTCGATAGATGGCAACCCCTTAGAGCCAGATCATTTGGCTATATAAATGGTTGGATCATCTTACAATACTAACCCCTCAGACCGCATAAGTATGGGTACCTAAAACTTAATTTCTTGATTGCGGGTTTAAGGAACAGTTGAGTGCAAGGAACCTAGTACATGGATAGTGGTCATTCCCGGCATATATGACAAAAACAAGAAAAATCTGTCAAAATTCAAGGAAGGTAAAGGAGCAAAAGTCATATTTGGAGGAAATGAAGCTCCAGGAGAAATAAGAGGCACCGGATCCATCAAGAAGAACGGATTAGAAATCACGATGTTGCATATGTTGAAGGACTCAACTTCAACTTGCTAAGCATCACCAACTCGTGACAAGGGCTATAATGTTGGATTTAACATGGGTATATGCCAAATCAAGGATCTTGAGTCGAATGAAATTGTGTTGCAAGGATGCGACAAAAGAACATGTATGTAGTAGATTGGTCAACCGCTACACCCAAAGACTGTCTATTAGCAAAGAGCACAACCAATCAAGTTGGATGTGGCACAAAAAGTCGAGTCACCTAAATTTCAAAACGATTAACAAGCTTGCCGAAGTAATCTTGTGGAAGGACTTCGGATCAGATACAAGAAGGAAAGATATGTGACGATGTCGAAGGAAAACAAATCAAATCATCTTTCAAAGAAAAGACATGCCCATCTTCAACAAGGATATTGCACCGCTACATATGGATCTATTTGGTCCAGTTGAACCAGCAAAGCATAAGTGGGAAGAAATATACCTTGGTGGTAGTAGATGACTACTCAAGATATACATGGACAATATTCATGTGTAAGAAGAAAGAAACTCTACGTAAACTACCACAAATGGTGATGAAGAGGATTCAAAATGAGAAGAGCCAAACCATTATCAAAATAAGATCGACAGAGGAACCGAGTTTGTCAACGGTATAATAACTCAATATTGTATTGAAAATGGCATTGGTCATGAATTATCTCATAGCAAGGACTCGCAGCAGAATGGAGTTGCGAGAAAGAAGGAATAGAACTCTCAAAGAAGCAGCAAGGACCATGTTAGTCAAGCAGGTTACCAAAAAGATTTTGGGTTGAAGCAATCAACACAAACTTTGTTACACTCAAAACAGATGTATGATAAAAGACAATTGACAAAGACTCCTTATGAGATTTGGACAGGGAGAAAACCAAATGTTGCATATTTTAGAATATTTGGATGTAAATGTTTCATCCATAACAATGGCAAAGACAATCTAAATGCTTTCGATGCTAAAGTGATGAAGGTATCTTCTTGGGATACTCAACAAAGCAAAGCCTACAGATGAGTACTCAACAAAAGGGCTATGGTTGAAGAGGAATCCATTCATGTGGTATTCGATGAGCCAAATGTAAATGGAGAAGACATTGAAGAGTCGGTGATAAGTCAATCATCCAACCATACGTAAAAGTCCTTATCAAGTCAAGCCGAAATTATAAACTCGAGATGAAGATGAGATAGCCGAGTCTCATAAAATCTCGGGAAAATTTGCAGCTAAGTGATCGCGAGAGAGCGATCAAAGCAACACAGCTGCTAGACAATCAATCCAAACTAACTTACTTCAACTTCGATGTAAGATGGTCGAAAGACCATCCACGTAACTTGTCATTGGAGATATAAGAGAAGGTGTCAAAACAAGATCAAGAACTCAACAATAAGCTATGTTCACATGCTTTATCTCACAAATAGAGCCTAAAGATGTGTTACAAGCATTCGATGACACACATTGGATTCAAGCTATGCAAGAAGAGTGAATCAGTTTGAAAGAAATAAAGTATGGGAATTAGTTCAAAGACCCACCCATCAAAATGTTATTGGTACTAAATGGGTGTTCGTAAACAAGATGAACGAGGAGGGTTCGCGGGTAAGAAACAAAGCAAGACTAGTGGCTAAAGGATATTGCCAAGAAGAAGGAATAGATTTTGATGAAACATTTGCTCCTCGTAGCAAGATTGGAAGCTATAAGGATGTTTCTTGCCTATGCAACTCACAAGAATTTTATTGTATATCGATGGATGTAAAAAGTGCATTCCTAAATGGTTTATTGGAAGAAGAAGTGTATGTTGAACAACCTCCAGGATTTGAGCGTAAGACTCTTGGAGATAAGGTATACAAACTCAAGAAAGCTCACGTATGGATTGAGACAGCACCAGCAGCATGGTATGATACTTTGTCACAATTCCTAATCGAGAATGGATTCACAAAAGGAAAAGTAGATAGAACACTTTTTTTAATTCAAGACAAGAAGAGTATATCGCTTGTTCAAATATATGTGGATGACATCATTTTTGGATCCACAAACAAAGAGTCGTGGTGATAAATTCTCGGACCTCATGCAAAGCAAGTTCGAAATGAGCATGATGGGAGAGTCGACATTCTTCCTGGACTCCAAGTAAAACAAGTGAAGGATGGAACCTTCATAAGTCAAACAAAATACACCGGAGATTTAATGAAAAATTTGGTATGGAAGAAAAGTCTTCTCGTGAAAATACCAATGAATACATCAGTCAAAATGGACATGGATGCAGATGGAAAGCCCAGTAGATCAAACAAGATACAGAGCACTTATGGATCATTGCTTTATCTCACAAAGAAGCAGCCGACATCACCTTTCTTTGTAGTGCATGTGCGAGATTTCAATCTCGCTCCAAAAGAGAGCCATATGATTGTAGCTAAGAGGATTTTGAGATATTTGAAAGGAAGCGAGAAGTTGGCTTATGGTATCCAAAGGAAGGTGGATTCAGGCCGATTGGCTATCCAGACTCGACTATCTTCGGATGCAGAGTTGTGAAGAAGAGCACTTCGTGCACATGTCAAATGCTTGAAATAAGGCTAATTTTTCTCGGTTTAGCAAAAAAGCAAAATTCAATAGCCACATCTACAAACAGAATACATAGTCATGTGGCAAATTGTTGTGCCCAAATCCTATGGATGAGGCAAAGAATCGAGAGACTATGAAGTTGAGGAAAAGGAAATTCCAATCATGTGTGATAACATGCAAGTTGCAACCGCAATCACTCGTAATCCCGTGTTGCACTCAAGAACAAAGATATCGATGTCGATATATCACTTCATAAGAGATCATGTTGAAAAGAAGGATATCATATGGAATATATCTCAATCGATAAAATGATTGGTTGACATATTCACAAAACCATTATGTGAGTCAATATTTGAAGAACTCAAGCATGAGTTAGGTTAATGAGTGGTGACACTCGTAAGACTCAAAGAAAAGAAATGAAACACAAAAAGAGAAAAAGGATCAATTCTCAAAATCACTAAATGAATCACCATGTCGGAAAAGACACTATCTTGAATTAGTCAAAATTACCGAAGTTGAGAGAATCGTGACGGAAGAGTTAAATCGCTAAAAGGGATAAGTTCGAGTCATTTATGAGCAAAGTGACAAAAACGCAATGCGTTTTTACTAAGCATGAATGTTTTTAAGAATGACGTCAAGATAATGATGATGTGTAGGCAAAAAGCGCATACCAAGCTTATGATTGATATAAATGCCGCATTAAATCGAGACATTAAATGCTAATCGGGCGTGCAAAATCTAAGCCGTTGATTTCGATCACATTTCAAAAACCACCCGCACATCCTTTCAGAAACCATACTTAAACATTTTTTTTTTGTTTCTCTCTCACATTACCAAAACTGTTCACTTCTCTCAGAAGCAAAGGCAAAACTCTCTCAAAACCCTATCTATCTTCAAATCAACTTCTAAGTCTCCTTCGGTGAAATCCTGAAAAATGACATCAACTTATGATTTTGTCAAGCTAGGAAAGCAAATCCACACAGGGTCTACTGTGGATTTCGAGGGCATGGTCAAACAGGGGTCCGATGACGCCTCATAAAGAAAATCGTTGAAAAGCTCGAAAAGTCCGGGCTAAAACCATTTCTAACGATGGAGTTCTCAATGACCTATGTGGAGTGAGGTCGCACGCTTCACGTGAACGCCGAGATTCACGATGAATGGATAAAATCATCCTGCTCACGGAAAGAAGTTCATCATCTCTCGCCAAGGATTTGGTTGAACACGCTCACTACCAACGGAAGGAGCATCGAAATCAACGGTTGATGTAGACTGCCTCGCCGGGGAAGTAGCCAAATCCGACTATGTTGATAAAATAGTCTACACAAAGAAACAAGAGGCCAAGGAGGAGGACTACCAAAGCGTTGGACATAGTTGCCAAATGCATAGACATCAATTTGGCACTTTCACCAACCACAAAAGCAGAGTTGATCGTGAATGGCTGCGATCATTGAAGAAAGGAAAATAAACTGGCTGAGTTTGTCACAGCAGACCGCTGCATCGTAGGAACAAATCCTTCAAGGAGAATGGTGTATTTGGAGGATCCTGGGATATGGCCTGGTGATTGGTCCGGTGATGGAGGTGAAAGGAGTTTCTTCGACATGGAAAGGCGTTCCATGTAAACAAGAGGATGTTCGGACAAAACCCTCTCGGGCGCACAAGAGAGCCTACGCCAAAAAGAGCCGATACAAGTGAGGGGGAATCACTGACTCAAGATACAAATGCTTTCTCCACCAAAGAAAAGTTCGCCGCAAGTAAAAGTTAATCGTTGCCTTACAAAATGCTAAGATCACGCTTCCCTCGCAAAGAAAGAAAAACAAACTCGCTCCCCGCCCTCGCAGCTCGAAAGTCACTCGCCCGCAGCTCGTGTCTCGCCCCGCCCCAAACAGTTAGCCGCCGAGAAGGAACCTCAAATACCTTCTCCTATTGCCAAAAAGAGGAGAATCGAAAAAGCCAAGACGGCCCGCTCCGGAAGAAAACACCAAGACGCCCCGCCGCCCAAGACTCGAAGAAACTCTCTCAAACAGAAATTCCCTCGGTACGAACTAAGAGACGATTTAAGAATCATCAAGCGCTCCGAGCTTGAGAAACCTAACGAGTCACCCACTCACCGAGCAAACACGAAATCAAGAAGTAGAGTCCCCGGATATTATTGATGAAACAATAAGTCTGGGCGCGATCAGCAGAGGCAAATCAAGACATCATTCGTTGTTCGCACAACAGAAACAAGAAGAAGTCGAAAGAGATGATGATGTGATGATCCTATCCCCACTTTATCCAGACATCCAAAATCGTCTGCAGAGTGGAGGAAGTGGAAATTGAGTCGATCCAGGAGCAGTTCCAATCTACCGAGTTTATCAAGAAGAAGGAATCGATGAACTTTTTTGGAGTGACCACTGTGGTCCAAGCATTGGATGAAGAAAATCGCATGTATATCTTGCGGATCTTCAAGGACAAGGAGGAGAGGAGAGCAGAGAAAGTCGAGGCACGTAAGAAGGCCAAAGATCTCCGCTCTATCACCGCACCACGAACACACATCATCTCCTTGACGCCTTATCGATAGTGATGAGGATCTGGATCCGTTCGTCGCCACGTAAGAGTTACAAATGCAGCAAGCAATGCACGAATCCGCATTCTTCATGAGCAAAGAATGATGGAGGGACCAGAGAGTCCTCCAAAAACATGGAGTTGGACCCAATGGGAGTGGCGCAAAGATATTGCCACCGTTGTTGCTGCCACCACTTCCCCAGCTCACTCCGGAAGAAGGAATTAAGGAATCGCGATGAAACGGGTCGGTGGGGACCCCGTGAGCCAACCCCTAATGAAGGTGTCTTACTACCCGCCCCAATGGCTGAACACTCTGTAGAAACAATGAGTTTGGAGACGAGTGACCCATTCCAAGTAACTCACTGGTGCGCCACCGAGGGGAAACTCCTCCACCGGGCAGCAAGATGACGGGGGTTTGCGGCAGATGACTCCACAACGAATCTAGAGGCGAAGTGGAGAAGGAACAAACATCGTGCACACAAAGAAGTTGTCATCAACGAAGCTCGGACAGATTGAGACTGTCTCCAAACCGAGGTGCCAATCGCTCTGAAGGCTAATGACGCGCCGATGCAATCGAGGCGCAGGAAGGAACAGCCCTGGGAGTTAACACTGGTGATGAAAGTGCAATCCATGGGTTGAGACTCCAATGGATGCCAACACAGAAGACCCTAAGACACCGATGACACCGTCGAAAGGGAGGTCCAGCCTCGCAGCTTGAGACCGCAGGAGGTAATGAAGGCCAACGGGAGGTTGAGACTTCCCTGTAAAGAAGCCGGTTGAGAACATCCTCCCCGCTATCATTGATCCATCTGAAAAGGAGATTAGCGCACTTCACGACTCCCGTGATAATCCCGATGTAACCTTTCCGGGATCGGAAGAAGACGATGAAGTTCGAGTCATCCCCGTGTGGGATCGATCCAAAAGACTCACCCGAGGATGTTCCAACCACGAGCAAGTCTCGACCTCAAGACTACTCGTCAAACTTTCAACTTTGATGATGAGCCATCCATGGAAATCTCATCATCGTCCGATGACGCTTCGATAAGGCCGAGGACCAGTCAACTCAATTGAAGAAACCAAATGAGACCGACGGTTGTTGAGACAGTTGAAAGCTCAGCAAGCTCGGGTCAACTTCACAAAAGACCCCAACAAAGAGTCCATCTGCGCAGCTCCCCGCGCAGCAGGTTCGACTCCACAAGGAACTTCACGCGCCTCTCATCATTGAACAAATCCCAGTTGGTCGTGATGATTCTTTGTAGAATCATTTCCTTTCTCTGGAGGTACCCGACCTCCCCGACGAGTCAGAAAATGATCTCGCGCTCCACGTACAGCATCCGTTATTCCATCGATACCATCGTTCCACTGACTATGATTTTGATTGGCCATCACCGCAAAGAGGAATAAATTGAAGTTCGGGAAGTGTTCAAAGCATTATTTGCGGAAATTGAACTGGATGGAGAGGCACCAGGCCTCGATGGACATGAGACTAGATAACAGAGATGCCAACCTTACTGCTGACTTGCGAGGCATAATAGTCAGAATCAGGGAATGGTGGCAACAGTAGCAAACAATGCGTGTGGAATAAGCTAGATACTTCAGACATTGTTCAACAAGTTGTTGGTATGAGAGCCGAGAATGTCGATGCAAAGACGAAATTGAGAGAACACATTGAGCACATGCATGAAGCTCACACCGCCGAGATAAAGCGCATGCGTGAGCAAAATAAGAGTGATCTCATGCGTCCTGAAGCAAACATGGATAGAAAATTCAGCCTTCTCATGGCCGAGATGAAGCTAATTTCAAGATAGTCCAACGCTTACTCGCTCAATATCGCGCCGCATACTCCGCAGCCCAACTCAAGCGCGTAACTCGCTATCTCAGCAGCTCGACTTCCCGCACAAGATGTTTCTGGGTTCCTCTCTCCTTTGATGATGCCAAAAAGGGGAAAGAGGAATACCTAAAAGTCAAGAGTTCGATGTTGAGAAATGAAGGCGAGTACCGCAAAGGAAAAGACAAATTACCGGAAGGTTGTCAAAACAAAAGAAAGGAAAGTCCGCTGAGGGGGAATGATCGAAAAGATGTGACCTTGATGATTGCACAAACTCCCCAACAAGGTCTTGTCATACCGATATTATCGCTAAAGAAACTCCCAATGACTCGCCACTCCAACACTCCGCATCTATGGTTGAAAAGAGAAAGACAGTTGAAGCAGTGAATGGAGGAAGTGGAAGTTTAAGGTTGAATGCCCGAGTTATGGACATCTTGAAACAACATGGAGGCATTCCAAAGAGAGAGACACTTATGCCATCTCGATGTCGGGACCGAGCCAAGATCGTTGATGATTTAAAACGCCGTGATCCAAGGATACTTCGCAAACATGTCTACGGCTCAAGCTCGGGACTTGTGATCGGGAAACGGGTCTCACGTTATGTGAAGAAGCCGACAGCAGACACCGGAATCACTCACGGGGTCACTCCGCTAGTCACTCACAAATTGAAGAAGAAGACCCCAAGACAATACACGCCTGCAGGAAGAGGGAAGAAGTTAGTTGGGTGGAGGAAGAGGTTTCGCACCTTGGCCTCTCGCCAAAACATTGAGTACATAGATCCGTGCAAGAAAAGAGGGATCTCGGGTCGGGTTGACCAAGTAGCCAATCAAGTGGCTAAAAACAATGCCGAGTATGTGAAAAGAATCAAGGAAGAAAATAAAAGACAAACCTGCATGGGAGGAGAGACAAGAGAGATTAAGAAGAGATGAAGTTTCGCCCTAAGGCATATGAAAAGAAGAAGAAGGCGATCAAGATGAGAAAAGAGAAGAAGAGTAAGATGACAGAATCAAGAAGATGGTTAAGGAGGCAAGGAGATGAAGTGTTCTTGCCCACCCCTTCATGTATTTTACCATGTAAATACACTTTATGTGTTTTGTGTCATATACACCTCAGAAATTCTCTAGTTTTGTGTAGACAAATGTTTGCTCGTATACACCTTGTAAACAGATTGTATAAAAGAACAAGAATGTTATGATCAATAAAAGGATTGATTCTACGCATACATTCTATGTGAATGCACTATCTCAGATGTATCTTTGCTATTTACATTTTGAATGTTTTAAGTTTTGGCATCATCAAAAAGGGGGAAATTGTTGGGAAATTTATTGTTTTAGATTTTGATGAATGCCATGTAAAACTTAGAATAGGAAGTTGGCACCCCAATTTTTGTTGTAAATCGCATTGTAATAAATAGGGATGGTCAAGTCGAAAGTTAAGTCATCTATGCCCAAACATGCAAGAAAAAACAACTCGAGACTAGTAGGAAGACTCCATGCTAAAAATTGAGTTTGGCAAAAAGAAGAGAAGACGGAACTCGACCAAGGTGTGCACCGAGATGCAACAGTAAAGCATCGGTCAAGTCAACTCAAGATAGTCAAGCCTCTAGTTGAAGTGACAAAAGAGTCAATTAATGATTGAAAGTTGACTCTAAGTCACCTGGGGGAAAGCAAGGAGACGCACCAAGACGAGATAATCGAAGAGATCCGTTATATACGTAAATCAAGAGAATTACTTAAACAAGTAATATCTCCATGCTACCTTTCTCGGAGTGCTCAGTCACGCGGCGTGCAAGGGGAATAAACCAATGGAAAGCACTACACGTCGCAGCTTTCAAAAGTCAAGAATAATTCATACGGCGAAGTGGCAATTCCAAGGATCGCACAAGACAAGCCAACGACCACAAGTGACTTTCAAAATAAGCATATCTCTTCAACGGGCAAATTTTTGAAAGACCACTATAAAAGGCCGAGGAGTTTATTTGAGAAAAGGTTACTTGACCATCCGAGAATTGAATACAAGCAAGAAAGAAACATTTTGTAACTTGAAATATTCTCAAGTTATTAAACGCTCAATCCTCAAGCCTACATTACGGAAGAACATCAATCCAACACTCACATGTGAAGGAAAGATAACTTCAATCAGCTTGAAGAGGAAATTATCAAGAATCGGCGGGTCTACATTCCACGAAGGATTGTAGGAAGGTTCAAGGTCGAACCGCCTTGAGCTTTTGGAGGGCTTCGTGATCAAATCCAAAGAGCTTGAGCAAGTGGGTTGAAGAGTAGCAAAATGCCGCCCGTGAAGAAGCCGAGTCCGCAAGCCACCTGAGTGATCAAGGCATCTCTGCATCGAGTCCCAAAGGATCAAGTCAAATCGTGTGAACAAGACTTGTATCCTGGGACTCTACTTCACTTTGTATATCGATCAATACCTAGTGGATTCCTCCAGGAGTTGGAGAAGAGAGAGAGAGAAGAATTACCCCATCTTCGAACCTCTATAAAATTTATCGTGTCATTTACATTGCAAAGACTTTAATTCCCGCGATCTTATTTGTTTAATTTCACGACATATTTGCTATCCATTTGATAATCTCTAAGTACTAAAACCCAAAGATTAAATCATAACTAAACCAAACTTAAGGGTGTTAAGTCTTCCAATGAAAACAAACCACGCTTGAGCTAATTCGGCTTTAATAAATTTGAGTTATTCTATCAACAGCTGAGTTGATGCATTTGAGTGACTAACTCCATGATTAACTA
The DNA here is from genome assembly GCA_016081115.2 of Rehmannia glutinosa. Taxonomy (NCBI): domain Eukaryota; kingdom Viridiplantae; phylum Streptophyta; class Magnoliopsida; order Lamiales; family Orobanchaceae; genus Rehmannia; species Rehmannia glutinosa. The sequence continues at coordinate 596,576 of JABTTQ020001185.1, forward strand.
AATTGGTTGTCCACCAAGGACACAACTGTAGTATCAACTCGAACTTTTAAAAGGACTAAATCGAAAATTTGCAAGGTTTATTCAACCCCCTTCTAAACCTTACACTCACACCCTCGGGGACCTACAATATGTTCCTTTTATAGAACTTCCGGGGTTTTTGGTAGCTCTGTTTCTTCTTTACGCAGTACTTTCTGCTTGGAATTTTTGAGGAACTACCGATTTCTTCTCAACTATCCTTTCAAAGATACTCAATCGGTTGTTTTCCTTTTTCCTTTATAACCAATTGTTTGATTGTGGTTGTGCTTTGGAATGAATGTGTGTGCACCATTTGGAGTTTTGGATTTTTGAGATGCTTCATTACTTGAAGATCCTTTTTCCAAAATCACTTTGGGAGCTTGACTTAGCATAGAGGAATTAAATCCTAAGCCTGTCTTGTCTCCACATTCTCTTTCGCTCATAATAAGATCATCCAAAGATTTAGATGCCTTAGTGAATGAGACAATCACATTTTTGAGGTCATTTTCCCTCTTTTCTATAGACTATCTCGCTATTAACTTAGCATTTTCACTTTTTAGTTCTTTATTCTCATCGCCTATGTGACTCGAGTACTACACTCCTTAGTCACCGTGAGTTTTGGCTTTGAGCATGCCGTTTTCCTCATTTAGCAATAAAGTGCGAGGATTTAATGTGCTCAAAGTCTTTCATCATTTGCCTAATGAATCATAAAGATTAGTGGGTGATGAAGTGTGTGTGTCACAATCACTATCACTAGAATTTGAGTGAGACGAAGTTAGAGTGTACCTCATCTTCTTGGTCGTTGGTCTTGTTCTTTGGCCATTAAATGCATCGCTTCTTCTTCGTAGTCACTGAGTAGTCACTTCACTACTATCCGAAATCCGCGTGTCTTTTTGGCGTGCATGTCTCGCCAGCTTCGCAGACCAACATTGCTTTTTCTTTTCTTGTCTTTCTTCCTTGAAGACTCTTCTTTCCTCTTCATTTCTCGTATTTGTTGACTACGGATATGGGCAATCAATGGCATAGTGACCTTGTTCTCATAGCCCAAAGATAGATTCTCAACTTTTGTTCAGCCTCTTTCCATTCTCTCGATTGTCACTCTTTGGTACTCGACTTTTTGACTTGGACGGAGCTGAGTGTCTTCTGGAGGATTCACCTTTGACTTTCTTATAATTTTTGTTGAAGAACTTGTTAAATCTTTTAACCATCAAGGTAATCTCCTCCTGATCAATGATTTCTTTGCCTTCAGATCTTTTCCCATCCTTAAATATTAGAGCAGCTGTTTTGGGCACAGCTGTCTCTTCTTGGTCATTTCTTCTTCACCAAATTGCAGGCTTTGAGATATGAGAATAGCTCATGGTGGATGTTTTTGATAGGTCCATGGAATGCCTCAGGGCCATGACCTTCATTTCCCACTCAGCTGGAAGACGTTTTAGAATCTTCATACACATTTTTTTCTGTGTATATTCTTTTCCAAGTACAGATAGTTCATTCGTAATTTCTGTGAATCGAACATCCAGTTGATCCAGGGTTTCTCCTACAAGCATTTTAAAATTTTCAAATTTTTGTACAACAACAGATAGCTTATTTTCTTTGATTTGCTCAGAGCCATCACAGATTAAAGTTAGCTTATCCCAGATTTCTTTGGCTGTCATGCATGATTTGACTTTGTTGAACATAGCTTTGTCCAAACTCTTGTAAAGAATGTCCTTGGCCACATTGTCTAGGTTGTATCTTTTTCTATCATCATTTGTCCATTCAGCCTGGGTTTTTCAACCATAGTCGGGTCCGGGAGCAACATCCTCTTTCTCCTTCACCGCAGCAGCCTCTCCTTGCAGATTGTGTTCACTTTAAAATTTGTAGTGGCCCATCTTCTATTACTATCCATATTTCATCGTGTAATGTTGATAGATGAGCTCGCATACTAATTTTCCAATCATCAAATTCCTCAATTGTGAACATAGGGATGCGTGTCAAATTTGCTTCCATGACAATAACTTTGCTAAATAAAAGAGTTTTGAAAGATCAAGTGCTAAAGCAAGCTTTGAAAGATTGGAGATCTAGTTCAAGAACCAATGCGGAAGGCTCAATGAACCAACCGCTCTAATACCACTTGTAGTCCAAGGGTGTGAGTGTAAGGTTTAGAAGGGGGTCAAATAAACCTTACCAACTTTTCGATTTAGTCCTTTTAAAATCGTTCGTGAGTTAATTCTTCACTGCCTAAGTCCTTGATGGATAGCTAAGTTAGTTAACCAGCCAGAGTTAGCCACTCACCGCACTGACCGAGTTTGTTGATAGAATAACTCACCGCTAGTCTAAAGCTTAACTCAATCGTGATATGTTTTCACTGGGAAGACTTAACACCCTTGAATTTGGTTTATGATTGTTTTAACACTTGGTTTTAGCACTTTGTTAAATGTCAATTGATAGCAAGTTTATCAAGAGATATAAGATAATATGCACTGAATTGAAGTGTCTTTGAAATTTAAATAACACAATAAATTTTATAGAGATTCGATGATGGGGTAATTCTTCTAATCCTCTCTTCTCTAACTCTTGGAGGAATCCACTAAGTATTGATCGAGTACAAAGTGGTTATCACCCGTATGCAAGTTTTGATCACATAGCCGACTTGATCCTTTGGGACTCGGGCCTCGAGATTCCTTGTTCACACAGTGGCTTCTCGTCCCCGACTCATCTTCTTCACAGGCAAAGCCGCATTACTACAACTCACTTGCTCAAGTTTCTTGATTTGATCACGAAGCCCTCCAATAGCTTGAGACCGGTTCGACCTTGAAACTTTCTACAATCCTCCGTGGAATGTAGACCCTTTGATTCTTCAAATGTTTCCTCTTCAATCGATTGAAGTTGTCTTTCCTCCACATGCAAGTGTTCGATTGATTTCCTTCAAAGTTTTGGCTTGAGGATTGCTTGAATGATTTGAGAATATTTTTGGTTACAATTTGAATAATGGCTTGAAAGCTTGTGTTTCAAGTATGCAAGGTTACCCTTTTCAAATTGATTCTCGCTTTTTATGTTGTTCTTTTGAAAATCTTCCTTGAAGAGATAGCTAATTTTCAAAAAGACACTTGTGGTCGTTGGCTTGTCTTGTTGCAGTCCCTTGAAATTGACATTTCCTCGTATTGAATGAACCTTCAAATTTTTTTTAGAGTTCTCACACAGTGCGATCTTCCCATGGTTTATTCATTTTGCACGCTTCGGGATCGAGCACTTTAAGAAAGGCAATATGGAAGTATTACTTGTTTAAGACCTTTCTTGACTTCAGGCAAAGATCCTTTTCGCTTGTCTCGACTTGATCGCAGTTCCTTAACTTCCCGTGATGACTTCGAGTCGCCTTCCAATCATGGATGACTCATCCGTCACTTTAACTTGAGACTGGCTATCTCTGGGGTTGATTTGACTGACACTTTACACAACGCATCTCACCGATACTTCTCCGCTTGAGTTCCTCGTCTTCTCTTCCTTGCCATACAACAGTTTGCATCACAAATGAGTCTTCATTCTAGTCTCCAGGTTGACTTCTTGCATATTTAGGCATAGTCGACTTAACTCACTCGAATGTAATTTTATCTATTACAATGCAAATTACAAAGAAAATGGGGTGCCAACTTTCTAGTCTAAGTTTTACATGGCATTCATCAAAATCTAAAAATAAATTTCCCAACAAAAACCTTCTAGGTCTCCATGAAGACCGCTTTTGTTGTTGCTTCCTCGACGCAGATGGATGGCTTCGCTTCTTTCTTCTTTTTTCGTACACTGCTGACCTCCCACAGCTTGTTGGGATGTCATTATCCACGCAACATAGAGGAACCGCTTGTTAATTCCTCTTAATCTCTTGTAATTCCCGTATGCAGCCGCTTGGTAACACCATTCGATAACTCGCCTTTAGAAAGACATCTTTCGGGGCCACGCTTTTACTGCGCCATCCTTGTATTCCCCGATAAGCATTTCTCTCCGTGGACTTGGAATCTTGGCAAAGAATAGATGTGCAGCTTCCTTTTCTTCAATCTTGGATTTCCACCAGTATTCGTGAACAACTTGATATATTCACAATATGACAAATATCATGTAACTCAAGGCTATAGAGAGCTTGTTTATATCTCTTTATTTTTTCATCCTCTAATCCTCGAAATAACATGTGCCGATGAATTGGATTTTGAATAGTTTTGCCATACCATCGACAATTCCTTTAAGTGATTCTTCCGATGTGAAATCCTGCTCCTGAAAGTGGATCACTCCCGGGCCGGAAATCCCCAGCGGTGTGGCATCTCTCTCTCGTCCCGAGCTCCATGATTCGAACCTATATTTTTTCGACGAGGATTAATCGGGGTGGGGGGTGGAATTGGTCTTCCCGCTGGATCATAGGTGGCCAATGTTCCATCTCCTCGTGTTCATCTTTAAATCTACACCGCAAGGTCATGTAGATCTTTAAGATTCATCTTTTCCATATCCATCTTTTTAATTTTTGATGGATTTTCCTTTGATTAGAGCAATGAAGTTTCTCCTCATCCGTCATTTTTTGTATAACTCTCGGTTGGTTTCCTTTTTGGTGTAAATAGAGTAATCGTCCCAAATCAATATGCTCCTTTCTCCGAAGAACTGGCCTATCTCTCCATTCTTGACTCGTTTGAATATCATGAAGGAGTTCAAGAGTTTCTTCGATATTTCACCATCGCTCTATCCGTTCTTGATCGATGAACTTATGCCAGTAGATGAATATGGCGGTTGCCATAATTCTCGCAACGCTCTTCGACTTCTCAAAGATCTTCGAGAACTTAGATTTGTCTGGGAAGATCTCGCTCCACTCGTACTCCATCGGAATCATTGTTCGATGGGAATTTTCATGAACCGCTTCTTGAAGGTTCAATGTTGTAAATGTGAAATCGTTAAGCATCCGGAATCGCCTATAATATTCTCGCCGCATTTTGCACGCTTAAGGTTTTTCGCTCTCGCCGTTTCTTTTTCTTCATGTTGGTATTCCCAATATGAAACCTCGGTCAAGGTGTTCTTGGCATACATCGTCAATATTTGACGATATGTCCTGTGGGGTACATCTCGGGACATCGGTCCTGGATCCATAATCTCGAGTAATTTCTCCTCACCAATTGTTAATTACATAAATATAATAAATTTAACTAAATGTTCTTAATAAACCTGGGCTCTGATACCATTTTGTGTCAACAATACTAAGGCAAATTGGGTATAATGTAAAATAAATTATTTTGGGACCGAAGGTGCAACCTCTGGAAATTATGGGACCAAATATGCTGAAATTAAGATCTCGGGACTTCTTTTGCAACAATCTCATGGGACTATTGCGCAAACGTGGGACTAGAATTGTAATGAAGAAAATCCTATGGGACCTTAGATGCAATTAACTCGCCTTATTATGTTTAAAACAAGCACCCCATGTATGGTTTGATAGATTTAGCTATTTTTGCAAAAAAAAAAAAAATTACAAGAGGTATAGTTAATCTATTTTCTTTGTTTTTTGAAAAAGGGCAAGATTGTTTACTTGTGCAAATTTATGTTTGGAGCTACTTATGAATATTTGTGCAAGATATTTTTCTAAGTAAAATGTAAGTGAACCTAAGATGATCATGATGAGGGGAGCTCAATTTCTTCATTGGAATTCAAGTTCAACAATGCCAAGAAAATGGTTATATTCCACACTCAAAGCAAACAAAAGAAGAAGTGAGGCATTGAAGAAGAAAGAACCATCTCAACCTCTATGACTACCATGTAAAGATTGACAAAGGTTGAGGAAGGCATATCGGTTTGACAAACAAATTCAAGGTATGTTCATTTACTTTTATTACTCCCATAGACTCGACATTCCATACGCCTTACGCCTAAATTATCCCAACGAATCTCATTAAAGTATCGCTAAAGGAAATTTTCAAATATTTGAAAGGCACTTGCCTTATAGCTTGTATATCCAAAATTTCAAAACGCTCATATATTTTGGGATAACAAGTCCGTGATTAAAATATGGTTCATCATAATCGAACTAAACATATCGAGATTCGATATCTTTTTCTAAGCGGATCGCATGTTTAACAAAAACTCGAGATGTGTTTAATTCGTCTCAAGGATAACTCGCGGACTTTTAATTGTTCACCGAGTATTTTACTCCTTTTTGAGCTTGGTTATGACATAATGTATATGAATGAGGTCTACGTTTGCATTTTGCACGTTTTAAAACTTCGGGCGAAAATCGGATTTTGTATCAAATTTCGGATTTTCAAAAAAAGATTAAACAGTGGCCGCCAGGCGAGGTTGACGTCGCCCACCTCGCCGACCTGGCCGCCCTGCTCCCTCGACGGTCGCCCACCGAGATTTTTTAGTTAAAATCGCTCTGCTTCGCATTTTGTCATTTTGATGTTTTTTTCCTCTCTATTTCGACCCCTTTGTCATTTGCACACACAATTCACTCCAAAATGAGTTTTGTTGCATAAATTTCATATTTTGGGGATTACCTAGCTCGATTATCATCAACATTGCTCGTCTTCACCGATTAAATGGTAAGAATTCCACTTCCTTATCTCAATTGGGTTGAACCCTTGAGAACTTGGCCTATATGTATATTTCTTGATGTAATTCTTATATAATTGTGTTGTGATTGATGATTGTTGATGGATAATATTTATCAAATTGATTTTGGTGATGAAAAACTTGGTTTGATTACATTTACAAGGCTATATACATTTTCTTTAAAACTGACGCCCGCCAAGTGTTCGATAAAATGTTTCAATGAAAAATTCATCACCTACATGATTCTCTCGATTTCAAAAGTTTCATATATTTATAGAGATCATGTTTTGCAAATCAAATGAGTTTTCAAGCTTCTACAAGTCATATGATCGATTTTTTCCTCCTATTTGGTTTATAAGCTTCAATGTTCATATAGCTCGATACATCGTTTTAGTTGCGCACTTTAATATGAATATATGATATTTTTATCGCTCTAACATTCTTTTTGATGATTCCAAAGGGAGATACAGGTTATGTTTATTAGCTCATAAAAGCTAAAATAAGCTTGATATAAAAGTTATAAGCTATGGCTTAAAGCTATAAGTTGTGGACTATACTTAGTCCAATTGTTGTATTATGGACTTATATACTTGTCTAATGATGTTTTGTTGGTAGGGAGATCTAATAAGCTCTTGTACTTAAGATTAATATGTAAAAGCTAAGCTTTTAGCTTGTGGTTGATTGCTTTTACATTACTCTTTGTAGTGCATATTGACAGGGGAGCTTTTGCTATTTATGTTTAATATCTCTACTCCCATCCTTGTGATTATATTGCGTGAAATGTTGTTGCTCACAACGGATAGTTCTTTTTTAATCGGTAAAACTGTTTTATTTTCAAAATCGACTCGTTAAAATTGTTTTGGTTTGTAATCATCAAAAAGGGGAGTTTGTTAGATAAATGGTTTTATTTGATTTTGATGATTTTGTTTTTATACCAAAACAATATTTTTAAAGGTTGTCCAAATACTCCTAAATAATTTTAAATGGTTTTAATATTTTCCGGAGTATTTCTTCAAGTTTATTTTCGACAATATTGACAACACATTTAATGATTTTGTGTCAATGGATTTTTTACATCAAAACTATGTTTCTAAATGCTGCCCTAATACTCGATCGGTTTAAAATGTTTTTACTAATTTTTCGAAATATTTTCGACAAAAATCGGACAACATTTCATTTCGGAGGTCGACCGGTCGACCAAGAAGGCGACCGGTACCTGGGAACGAGTTTCTTGAAACAGAACTCACGGAACTCCCAAAAAGGGTCAGGGGGACCGGTCAACCTAGATGCGACCTGGTCGCACTGGCGATCGATCGACCACCCCCTGGACCGGTCTCCCCGTGTGATTTTTGTTGTGTTCTTTTCAAATCTTATTTGTGCGCGACCGGTCGCCCTATGTTTTGATAGCAAAATTCTAACTGTTGTGCAGCAGACAACTTTTCCCTAAATTATGTGATTGATTTCTAACAGCTATAATCTTGATTTTAATTGCAATTTTTTTGTAGATATCAGATTCCAAGAAGAGCCTATCAAGTATCAATAATCTCCTATAAATAGAGGAAGATTTGAAGCACAACTATAAGAGAGTACAATACAACACAACAAGAAATACTCAAGCAAACACTTGGTCTTATATAGTCATTATTCTTGTTGTAATTTGCCTAGCTTATCACTTTCACATTCTTGAGGTCTATGCTATTCTTGATTACACTTGCACTCAATTGTATAATTCATTATCGAGTTGTAATCTTGAATTTTGGTAATCATTCAACACAAGATATCCTTGTGAGTGTTCTTGTGGTAAGAACACACTGGGTGATCTAGTAGTGTAATAAAGAAGATTGTAGTAATCTTCTTGTCGAGGTGTTGAAGAATTTGGTATTCTTCAAGGATGAAGATTGTGGTAATCTTCACAAGGTGCCGCTGAGATTGTGGTAATCTTCACAAGGTGCCGTTGGAGATTGTGGTAATCTTCAAGAGAGATTGTGATAATCTCAAAGCGTGGTGTCAAGAAGAGTGTGGTGTTTTTCAAGGTGTTGTTGTAAGTGAATTTGTATTAATTTTGGTAATTAATAAAAAAAATTTCTTTTTTTTCAAACCCATCCCGCATATATCGGGTGGTAGTAGATTAGGTCCTGGCGGGTTGAACTACTATAAATCGACGCGTGTTATTTACATTCCGTACTTTTATTATTGTTTCGCTTGTTTTGTTCAAAAAGAAAAATAAATCGAAAAGATGGAGATAATCTATTCACCCTCTAGATTATCGTAGCCACTGACTTACAAGCATCAGCGATTAATATGCCATGTAACACGAAAGATGCCCTAGACGATCCGAATCAAGAAAACTTAAGTGCAAAAAGATCCCTTGCCCTGCGGGAATTAACGCCCAGCCTATTTTCGATTTTCGATAATTCACTCGCCCAGATCGAGGGTTGCAATGGCCATGGTTTATTCCTTTACCAATCAAAACACGACCAATTAAAGAGCACGTGAATTCCTTCAAACCTTGTTGATACAAATTTTCATTAATTGAAACAAAGAAATAATCCCATTTCTTAACAGTTCAATCATAATATTATTACCCCGAACAATATTAGCAAAAGTAGAATTTGTCCGTTTAATCAAAGAATGCAAAAGACGCTTAGCATGTTTTACCAAAGAATCCCTAAAAGTATGGTTTGCACTAGGGCATACATGGGACATCATTACACCGTATTTGAATCCAAGGATATAATGTAATACTTACTTAGGGGACCACCGCCGCCTCGAGATTGGCCTTCAAGAGATGAGGGGACCACTATCAGAACCACCGGGAGGACCACGCTTGAAACCACCTTGAGTGGGGACCGCCAGCGGGACCACCTTGATGAGTTCATGACAACTCTCAAAGAAGATATTCAAGCGATCCATGAATGAACCTCGTCGTAAAATGCACATAAGACATATGAGAAATCGTAGAGAGAAACAACAGAGAACAAGATAGCAAAGGAGCAAACATCATAATCAAGTGCATTATAGATCCCATCACGGGGAAAGCCGTTTAAAAGTTATGGAGGCACGAACCTGTGGTTTGGGAGAAGAGAGCATTCTATGGGTTTTTTTCTTCTTTTGCAAATACCCAAATTCTACTATACTTATTTATTATTAATATTCTTATTTGTTATTTTATAATATTGTAATTATACTTATAAATGTTTTTTAATGATTTTTTGATTTATTTAAATATTATAAAAATATTAAAATGAAGTTTTATTCGCCAAGTATTATATGGATAACTATAATACGAGTATTAAACGTTTTATTTGAAAAGTACGGAGTATTTATACGTACGGAAAACAAAAGTATTTTTCAATTATTCGTACGTATAAATATTATATGAGTATAATACGCGTATTCACTAACATAGGTTGTACATAATAAGTTACTAACATGTTTGTGAAGGGAGCTGCATACATGTAAGAACTGATTTTGACAAATGAAACTTCATAGATATAGGGTCACGTTTTTTATTTTTCAAAAAATTTAATTTTTATTTTTTGAAACACTATTATACCTATTTTACACAATTTTCATTGGAAATGTCTTATTTATATATTTCTCATTTTTATAGAAATGCACATCATTCAACTTACATTTTAAATATTTCAACTAAGACCCAGTACAAACAAACATTAACAGAGATATATAAATAATATAACAACATAAAATAATGTAATTCCAATATAAAATCAAACATAGTCTCATTTTTAAAAACTTTTTTTAACAAGAATTTATACGTACAAAAAGTCATACACACACACTTAACCATACGTATTCTCATTTTTCAAACTTTATATTTTATTAATAAGTCATATATATATATATATATATATATATAATTATATATTAATTATCAAATTCACACAAATTTCAATACCAAGCTCAAAAACATAAATCAAGCTGAAAACTAAAACATATCCGACAAACAAACTAAAAAAAAATGGCTACGCCTTTTTTTATATGATATATGATATTATAGATGAAGGGACAAGCAGCATAACATCCCTTACTTTGCATCTCTTATAAAGAGAAGTAATTGGTAATTGGCGTTGTGTGGCGATTCAAGATTCTGTGAATCCAAGCGATTTTGACTAATTGGGATAACCCGCGCACTTCACATCCTCTACGAACTCTAGAGCAAAGTTAATGGCGCTTCGCGATTTAAATTTATCATTTTTTTTAAGTAATTGGTAATTGCGAGTGTTTCTTTTCTTTTCTTTTTCCCTTTTTGGCTTTTGACGGTCAATGATTGAATACGAAATACCATTAATTACTAAAAATTCTTTTGCTACATTTAATTCAAATAAAGAACGACGTAGATTGGAATAAAGAAAAGGGATAGTTATAAAAACACCCCTGAGGTTTGGGCTAATTACAAAAATTCAATTCTTTGAAATGACCAAAAAACCCTGGAGGTTTTGATTCAATCTTATATTTTTCCCGGTGATTTAAAAAAAACTCTGACATTTACAAAAATATTACAGTTACCCTCCTTAAATTTAAGACAAAACGAAACCTAGAAGAATATTTTTTTCGTAATTTTGAAAAATCTCTGATTTTTTTTGTAATTAACCCAAATGTCAGGGGTGTTTTTGTAATTATCCCTAAAGAAAAAGTTACTAAGATCTCTTTGATATAAGGAAATCGTTTGAAACTTTCGAAGAAAAAGTCATCGGTTTTCTCTTTTTGACGATTGGCTAATCAAGATGAAAATTATTAAAACGTTTTGTGTTAGGATTTAATATTCATATAAACTCTGTCTTTCCCTGATTGAATAATTAAAATATATTTATCAAGCACGCGGATCTGCACATTGAGATAAAAAGAGAGAAAACCAATGGTCCAATGGACGTCTTTTCCTTCTTTATTGAGAAAGAAATGTAAAAACATCAATTAACATATATGATCACTATCAATAATTAATAATCAACTATGAATGACCATTTCAAATTTTTAAAATTGATGGATTTAAGACTAAAGGGTTCTACAGCTAGCAAAATAATGGCCATGGCACAACTTCACTCATGAAAAACAACATTTTATTCCTAAAACAACTATAGGAAAATTTTAATTAGCATTAATTGTTTAACTTAAAAACAGATGGACTTCATGATGAATCTATTATGTTTTATATGAAGTAATGCTAAAAATATCAGCCAAAAAAAGTTATATATAAATCACCCTTCTATTTGATAGTCAAACAATTCCATTGTCGGTGACTGAAACTCGAAACAAAATTGTCTATTAATAGTACTCAAGACAATGGGGAGCTGTTGTTACTTGTTCCTGTAATAAAAATGAAGGTCAGATAGTGAATCAGGGATTGTTGGGTATTGCAGTGGTAAATGTGGCCATTGGGATTCACTATTTCAGTCAAGTCATTACTCTTTTTATCACTCTCAAAAAAAAAACCTCTTTTATCACTCTCAAAAACAAAAACACTCTTTTTATCACTCCAATATCTTTTATTTATTTATTTATATTATTTTGTTATTTAATCTATATATGTACATATTTATATAATTTTTTGAAAAGCTAGCTTTTGATGCTTTCGATGCATCAAAGTTTGATTGTTGCTTTGCACATCCATCATACCCTACCCTTGTACTTCCTTTGTTTCCTTCTTCTTTATTCTTTTTCCTCTTTTCTTCATTTTTTTAAATTTTACATCTCAAAATTTGCTTTACAAATAGAAGGGGGCGGGGAGAGAAGAATGTGTGCCATTTGTAGAAATGTTAATGGGCCTGGGTTGGGTACTTAAAGACCCATGTCTGCCTCTTTCATCCCATAAGCGGGGACTTAAAAATTAATAAAATAAAATATTATAAATAAAATTAATATTTGGTTGATCCCAAAAATTACATCTCCTCGCGATCACCTTCCTGCATTTAAGTCCACCGAGAAACCTCGCACAATGGGGGGTCGGAGGGGTGCCCGGCTGCACTCTCTCCGATGCTTAAGTCAAGATCTTTGGGGGAGGAAGCAAAAGCTGAGAGAGAAAAAGCAATGTAATGAAAAAAATGAGAGACAGTTAGAATGAACTCGGCTTGGGCCTTTATACCTTAGTTCGGATTAGGTTTCCGTAAAATCTAGATTCCATATTTATTTGGTGTCGAGTCATCATTAGATTAGATCGGATCTCATTAAAAACCCTAATTTTACGCCCGTAGCACCATAGCCCGACTGCCTTTAACACGCCGGCTCAGATTGATGCAAAACCCTTAAATCTCCAAGGCACCCTTGTCTCATACATCCCTAGCCGAATCGACTCTTCTTCTCAAGTCATGTTAGACTTTTAACAGTCAACAATGTCGGGTTAACACAAAGAAACTTTACACAGTCGGTGTTATGATCATAGCACAACCACTTGCACGCCTCGGCTGACAGCCGCCCAAGTTGATGTTCTGACTAATCTCATGTCAGAAGCCTCCACGATCGCCCATTATTTAATGCTTAATGCATCATCCTAAGCGTTATGGGCTCATCATTTCGCCCAATGTCCGAGATCATCGTCGGCCCAATGTCCTGCCCCGTCGGCCTGCATAATCATTTGCCCTTATCAATTTCTCCCCCAACTATGGATTGATCCGCACCTCAACCATAGTTGCTCATAGGCCGAACCGACCTAACATTTAGTGGCTCAGGCTTTTCACCTTCCCGCCGACTCTGGCATTTGAAATTTCGCGCCTTTGGCCTTTCGAGTACCGACACGCGGATTTGATTGATGAGACGCCTTTTCGCTTATCGACGCCAGAGACCGCCCAATCGCTCTCTCGAAAATCGAGGCACCCTTTGTCTTCTCCCTTATAAAAGGCACCTTCCTCCTTCATTTCCCATTTTCTTTCTCGATTTTCGTAGCTTTTCAAAGAATATCCTTCTTCTCCGTGTGGAATCCTTTCGAGTTCCTAAGAGTTTCAAAAGTTTCACTGGTCCGTGACTATTTCCTCCTTCATCCTCCTATTTTTATCCAAGAAGAACCCTTTCCTTTTCGCTTTCATTTCTTTAATATGGCATCTTCTTCCTCTCACTCAACACTGTGACGGGGCTGCCGCCGACTTAGAAGCTGGCAATAACGATGGGCTCGCTTCCTCCGCCCTTTCTCACCGAGTCCGCCCATCGACTCCCGATGCGGTCAATCCAGCTCGATTCAGTCGTGATTCCGATAGCAATAGAGATCCGAGCCCGTGCTCGGGTCCTTGCCCGTATATCCTCACGATTTTAAGGGGGGACCACCTTATCGCCCCCACCAATCTTCAAACCATTAAAAGAACAAAGACAAATTCCTTCCTCTTTCAAACTCTATCTACCCAAAGCCAGCCTTCCGACCGACCTAACCGACCTCCACCCAATGCCCTAGCCTTCTTTGTGCTAGATAGAGGGCGGCCTCCGATTTCCCATCCATCCATTCGTGCTAGGTATCCGAGTTCTCCTGTGCCTTTAAATCAACTAGCCCCGAACTCCTTCCGTATCCTAGCCATTATTATTTTGACTAAGTACTTAGACATAGAACCCACTCTAGAACTATTCTTCGCCTTATTCCAAATAAAGAGCTCAACCACCAAGCGGTTTTTCTACATCACCTCCCGAGTGATGCTCGCTAATAAGTACCCTTCCTCCAACAAATTCGGAAGGACAAATATTTTTTTTATCTCCTCCCCCGAAGCTTTGGGGTTTCCTATTGCTTGACCTCGACCCTTCCACTCCAATGCAAACACAACCTCGTAGATCGTCCCCGATCTTCAAGCTCGTATAAATAAACTAACCGGTCAAGTATGACCTCTCGCCTTATAACTCTTCCTTCGCATTTACTTCGAGCCGAGCCCCATCGTGGCTCCTCTTGCCTTGTGACATTGGTAATTGTCATCTTTGCGCTTGATTTGTTTTATTCTTACTCACTAGCTAATCTTTCCTCTTTGTGCAGATATGTTCACGGTACGATGGTTGCCGAAGCCGATGACGCAGGAGCAAACCATTGCTCCTCGCTCACAACCTCCTTTCATCCGCCACCGCCGCCCCCACGCCCGGAGGTCGCCTCTCCACTTGGGCGACTTTGCATACGCTGCCGCAGTTGATGGCCGATCTCACCAGCCTGGGCTCAACCTTCTTCCCGACCTCCTCCTCCCAAGAGGTCGGGCTGTTTCAAGACTAGCACGTGAGCCGCCAAGAGGGGCGAAGAACACCCCACCTCCGCCGCTCTCTCTCACGCACTCCCATTCATACACCCAATCAAACCTTTTCACAGTAATTCCATCCCCGAAAAACAACGATGGAACCTTTGCCATCCAAGATGTCCAAGGCAATCGTCGAACTCCCCGACCGAATCGCACGGAGAACTCAAAGGATGCCGAGCCGGGTGACCTCATTTCCGCCTAAACCACTCAAAAGCCGAGGCACACCAAGCCGCACCGATCTCCCGAGTCGGTTGGCTTTGCCGATCCCTCCCGGGGATTGCCGAGCTCAACAATTCTAAAAAGGAGGTCATTCTACCGAAAGCCCTGGGAGACTAAACTCCTAGAGGAGAACCGCCGATACAAGGACGGGAAGAGGTCAACAAGGCTATCACGTGGCCTCTTTTGGGAGGCCAAAATAAAGACTGAGGCCGATAACGCCGATCTTAAGACCGAGCCGAGCGATCTTTCGATCCGCAGATCGGCCATGTCGACAAGCCCGAGCCGAGGCGCGTCTGCTCGTCGGCAAGCCACTCCCCGAAGGCTCTTCCATAGTTCGTGCCATTCGGGAGAGGGTGAAGCAGTTCTTCTCGAGCCCAGGAATTTATCAAAGTTCTCTCAGACCGCCATGGAGTACTACGGCTTTACACAAAGCCGAAGCTTTTCAACCAGTGAAACGCTAGTATCACTACCGAGCCCTTCGATCACGCCGAGGTCCCCTGAGGATTTTGCCCGACCCCAAAGGCTTCAGTTTTTCTCGATGAGGCTGAGCGCCTCAACTCGCTTTGCTCCCCGTGGGGGAGTTCATAGAATCCTTATCGCTTTTTTTTTATCTCCACCCTCGCTCTCCACCGGCCGGTCATTCACAGCTCCCAGAGCTCGGCCAGCCTCGCCAGCAGTCAAGTCTCAGGATATCCTGATGACGATCTCGAACTCGCCTCTCATAGGATTTATGTGACCATCTCCATGGACGACCAACACGGAATGTTCCTCCTACTACTTAGAGTTTAGTTCGCTTTTGTAATTTTCCATCATGTACTTGTATTTATTTTGAATTATCAATAAAGTTTCTTCGCACTTTCATTTTTCTGCCTCTTGTCTATTATTCTTGTAATAATAAATTTTTTTTTTTACAAAAGATTGGCATATCAACTCATCAGAAGTAAGCCGCTCGAGCCGAGCTCCTCGCATGGTCTCAAGGCCCCAAGATTTGGAGACTAGCTCGAGCCGAGCTCCAAATACTTGTCGGGCCATCAGCTGCTCGGCTCGAGCCGAGCTCGCATGGCCTCGTGGCCCCAAGTATTTGGAGACTAGCTCGAGCCGAGCCCAAATACTTGTCGGGCCATCAGAAGCTAGCTCGAGCCGAGCTCCTCGCATCTCAGGCCCCAAGTATTTGGAGACTAGCCGAGCCGAGCCCAAATACTTCGCCATCAAAGAAAGCCGCTCAAGCCGAGCTCCTCGCATGGCCTCGGCCCCAAGTATTTGAGACTAGCTCGAGCCGAGCCCAAATACTTACGGGCCATCATCAGGAAGTCGGCTCGATCCGAGCCCTCGCATGGCTCAGGCCCCAAGTATTTGAGACTAGCTCGAGCCGAGCCCAAATACTTCCGCCATCAGCGAAGCCGGCTCGAGCCGAGCTCCCGCATGGCTCGGGCCCCAAGTATTTGGAGACTAGCTCGAGCCGAGCCCAAATACTTGTCGGCCATCAGCTGAAGCCGGCTCGAGCCGAAGCTCCTCGCATGGCCGTGGCCCAAGTATTTGGAGACTAGCTCGAGCCGAGCCCAAATACTTGCCGCCATCAAAGAAAGTCGGCTCGAGCCGAGCTCCTCGCATGGCTCAGGCCCCAAGTATTTGGAGACTAGTCGAGCCGAGCCCAAATACTTGTCACTTTTATCTTTTCCACGCTCAACTCATAGTGTGGCAATGATCATTTCATTCAAAACGAAAGATTGATTACATCGATATTTCTCTATTCTAGAATGATATTTCTTCAAATTGCAACTGCTCCAAGCTCCCTGGGAGCTTTCGACTCCGATCTCTTCCACTGTGACGCACCTCTTGCCGCACCTTCACCACCCGGCAAGTGGTCCCTCCCACTCGCATCCACCCCTTTGTTTTTGCTAAGATCCGACCGCCCTTTTCTTCACTTTCTTATCATAAGTTTCGCTTGATCCTTCATCGCTGTTTTTCCATCTCGCAAAAATGCCATCTCCTTTTCTCATTTATCGTGATCCAATGCCTCTTAATCAATAAATTTCATTAATATTTTTCATCAAAAATTCTGGACTCGACAAGTGTTTCATTCGATCTCCTCGCCGGGTATCACAAAGATCCATACCATACACTGCCAACGGAGCTCACTGCTGGCTCCTCTTCTGATTAGTTCGATAAGCCCACAAAGATCAACCGAGCCTTGACCCACGCTCGCCGCTTCCAAACGAGCTTTCAATCCCGACAAGAATTCTATTAGTCACTTCCACTTGCCCATTAGCCATGGTGGGCCACCGGCGAAGTTTTGCTTGATCTTCGCTTCTTCACACCAAGCCTTGATTACCGCGAATCACAAGGCTGCTCCATTATCCGATATCAAGCACGAGGTACTCCATACCGACACACTATGTTTTGCCAAATAAATTTCATCATCAAGATCCTCATTTATCTTAGCAAGAGGTTCCGCTCTCCACCCACTTGCTAAAATAGTCGATCACACAATCAAGAATTTCCTCTCCGACCTCAGCCGGAGGAAAGGGACCCACTATATCAATACCCCACTTTGCAAATGGATATGCCGAGCTCATCGTCATGAGCTCCTCCGCCGGTCGATGTACCAAAAAGCGTGCATGGATCTGACATTTTTCACATGCTTCACCAACTTTTCTCGCTTCTTCTTCGTAAGTGCTAAAATACCCCGCCTAAGGATCTTTTTCATCAAAATCCTTGTGCCCATGTGGTTCCCTACAACAACCTTCATGTATCTCTCAGACATACGCATTCTCTTTCTCCATTCAAGCACACCTCAAGAAAGGCATGTAGAAGTTCTCTTATATAACTTGTCTCCGATAATGCAAAATTGTGTCGCCTTGTTTTTAGCCGAGCCGCTTTCACGCCTTCCCCGTTGGTAAGACCCTTCCTTTAGGTAAGCCATGATAGCCGACTCCATCCCCTCAAAAGCATGCTTTCTTTTGCCATCAAAAGTGTAATCTGCTTAGCTTGATTCTCTATGTCAACCGCTTAATTTTGCTAGAAAATCCGCCCGACCATTTTCTTCCCCTGACCGACATATTTTTGATTTCTTTCACTTTACCTTCTAAAGCTCGATATGCTTCAACATACCTCTTCATCCGCTTCCTTTCTAACCTCGAACTCTCCCATAACCTCGCTTATGCGGACGAGCCGAGAGTCCATGTAAACTACCATCCCGGGTCCCCCATCTCAACGGGGCTATTTGCATTCCTCTCGGCGAACCGCCATACTCCGCTCATTATTAGATAGCTTGAACTCCAACCTCACAAAGAAAGTCATTTTCAATCCCCTTTGCGGGCCGATCAAGACAATACCAAAGACCACATCCCGAGCTTCCTAACGAACCATCCACATAAATCACCCAAGTTCCTTTCTACTATCATCCCTAGTTGATTCTTTGACAAAGTCCTGGGCAGAGCTTGAGCTTTAATGGCCGATCTATTCTCAAATTCAATATCATACTCACCATTAGCTCAATAGCCCACTTCACTAACCTCCCGCTACTTCCTGGTTTACCATCACATTTTCAACGGCAAAGTTAGTTCAATGACTACCTTATGCGAGAGAAATACGCGAAGTCTCGCAGCCACCACCAAGGCAAACTCGCTTTCTTCGATCTCCGCATATCGTACCAAGATTCTCAAAACTTTTATCGACATAGTACAATCGCCTTCAACCGATTCCTCCTTCGATCGTGACTATGCTAACCTATGCTCCCCTACCAAAGATATAGTATATGGCTCACCGTGCAACGGCTTAGTCAAGAATGATAGATCGCCCAAACAAACTCGCTTTCCTCAAGACCTTAAAAAAGGGCAAACTTCTTCTTCTCGCGAGGCGCGAAATAAAGCAATTTAGCGCCGCTAGTCGCCCCGTTAGACACGCACATCTTTGGCATCTCGAGGCTGTGCCATCTCTCCGATGGCTCGACCTTCTCCCGGTTGGCCTCTATTCCTTTCTCCGTTACCATATACCCTGTAAACTTTCCCGACATGACCCCAAAGGCACATTTCTGTAGGGTTCACTTCATTCTATACTTCCTCAAAGTGTCGTTTAACGCTTCGCCAGTTTTTCACGACACGATCCACGCCTTTATATTTTTCACCAACATATCGCCTCACGACACCTCCATGTTCCTCGCCGAGCCGCTTCCCAAACATCTTATCCACCAACCTCTCGCATGTTGCTCCCGCATTCTTTTCAATCCAAACGACATTACATAATGTATCGTACCAAAAGAGGTGGTGAAGCACACTTTTTGGTCTTCTTCGCTTAGCTGACCGATGGTATCCTTGCGATGCATCCATCATACTAGTTAGCCACACCCATCGCCGAATCCACCAAATTGATCAATTCGGGTAATGGGTAGTAATCTTTTGGCAAGCCCGATTCAAATCCCTAAAGTCCACACACACGCGCCAATTATCCTCCGCTGAACCAATACCGCATTAGATAGCCATTCTGAAACCGGATTTTTTGATGCGCCGCTTCAACAACTTTTGCACCTCCGCCTCTAATTATAGATCCTTCTTGCCGAAGTTCCTTCTTCTTTGTTTCACCGCTTATATATGATGGATTAACATTGCTCGCGTTCGCCGATGCTTGATCGATCCCCACCAGGTCTTCCGCTGTCCAAGCAAATACATCCACATTACTTCCTAGAAAACTCCACTACCATCCTCAATTCATCAAATAACTCCTTCCCGACCTTAGTGACCTTATTGGTCACCGCACCAGCCACCATCATCATTTCCTCAATAGCTCGGGACGTGCTCCATCGCTCGCCCAACCGACGCCTTGTCCGTTTTGTTTATCATCATCAAAAGCACTCCTTTCTCGCCTTCTCAATACTTTCTACATACAATTTTCTAGCTATATACCGGACACCACCGACCTCCCCTACTTTCTCCCACAGAAATCTCTTCATTTTTAAATGGTATACAACACCACGCTTGGAAAGATTTAGTGCCGTCTACCCAACATGACATATGAGAGACGCTGCATCAACTATCAAAAATCGAATCATTCTAGTTTTACGACAGTTCTTTACCCAAAAGAGACAGGTAAAGTAATCATACCTATTGGTTGGATCATCCTCCAAATAATCCGACCAACGTCGTGTCTCACCGCTTCCAAGCCGACTCCTCGAGGTCTATCTTCTTATAGCAATCATAGAATAGATATCCACGAGCTCCCAAAGATTCACTAATACCGCACATCATAATTAGAGATCGTCGCTTCGGCGATCACAAAGAGAGTCGCCGTGAGGTGTCACGATACCCCCGCAGAATCCTCCTGGTCCGACTGATACTCGCCTTCACCGAATTCGCTTCCACCTTTAATCGCTTCGCACCTCGACCGTGATGCCGCCTCACGTAATTTTTCCGAGCCGCCCAATCTCCTTCCATCGCCTCCAACAATCATCCTGGATGACTCGCTGAGGCATGTAGGGAGGTGAGAGATCCTCCCTTCTCCCCTACGCGCCCCGCCGAGGTTGATGATATCCCTGGCTATCCTCTTATATTCCTTTTTTTCCTCTTTTTTGTCGATGTACACAAATTCCCGAGGTGACCCGCTTGAATGAGCCGCTTTCGATCTCATCCTCGTGTGCACCGACCGTTGTGTGCCCATACCATTGTGAAACCTACAAAATTCCTTACACTTCGCTTTACCTGCCTTCACAGGCGCTTGGCCACCTCAAAGTTGGGATGCCTCTCAATAGCTACAAGCACTCGCCCGAGGGATGTACTGCAGGCGTATACTTAAACTCTTTTCCTCCCATCGCTTTCGCACTTGCTTCTTCGAGGTCCCTTATCTTCCTATCCTCCCTCCTATCTCTCTTCTTCTCCTTCCTCCTCTCTTCATTTTTCGCCTTCCAGGTTAATATATTTCTCTCGCCCGAGCCATAATAACTCGTTTCGAATGTCTTAGCAAGCTCTATCACTAATGATTCAAAGAACTCCCCATCCCTCTGTGCCCCCGAGCCAGGCACGCTGCACTCTTGATCGGCCGACAGCACTCCACTTGCCGCTGCAAACCTCGAATATAGCTTCAAGTCCTTCTCCTCTCTCTATTTGATGCTAAACAGAGTCAGGGCGCTTTGGTACTTACGCAACTCGTGAAATCGATTAAGGAAAGCCGAAATAAGTCATCAAAATTCGAATGGAGCCTCGGGCAAGCCGGCTAAACCACCGCCGAGCCGATTTCACAAAGGGTAGGAAAAACCCTACACATCACGCCATCCGTGAATCTCTGTAGCAAAGCTTTTTCGGGCAGCAAAGATGGTCCCACTGACCGCGGGTACCATCATATTCGCTCGTGGCTCTGCATGTGCCTAAGCCCGCCCGCCATCACCCTCTTCCAAAAAGGTGTTCCTCCTCATGAAATCGCGCAGCCGCCTCGGCCTCCCGCCACTTCTCCGATTTAATATTCGCACTACTTGAAGGTCATTCATCCGTTTCCGCCAATCCCGGCCCTCGCAGGCTACATGTCCGCCGATGAACGTACTTTTCCGCTATAGCTGGCCGCCGACCTTCTCCTCGCCACTCCTCCGGAGGGACCATGAGCAGGGACCACCGAGGGGGGGACCACGAGGAGGAGGAGGGACCACCTGGGAGTGGGGACCACGTAGGAGAGAGACCACCGAGTGGGACCACAGAATGGTGGAAGATTCCCTCAAGCCGCCTTCCACCGCTTGCTCCACAAACTTCTAAAGCGATTTAAGCTACCCAATTGTTCAAAGAACATGGCCTACAAATCTATATTTCCCCGACATAGCGCGCTCGGCCCATCCGCTTCCCGCCTCGCACTTCGCCGCTTTCCGCTACTCACCGAGCTAAGGGGGCGGAGTGGAACATCCTCCCTCGTGACTACGCCTAGTATCTCCTGGCCAGGCGCATTTGCTGGGGATTACCTTCAAGCTTTCCTAACGCTCCCTCTCCATAGCTAAAACCACCCCACGTCGCCAATGTTTCAGCTGCACGGCGCCACTTCGTCAGCTTCCAAAACTACTCTCGCCGATCACCTTCCTGCACTAAGTCCACCGAGAAACCCGCCACAGGGGGCCTGAGGGGTACCGCTGCATTCTCTCCGATGCTTAAGCCGGCATTCGGGGGGAGGAAGCAGTTGCCAGAGAGAGAAAAGCAATGTAACGCGAAAAATGAGAGATTGTAAAGTTAATGAACCGGGTCGCCTTTATACCTTAGCTCCTGACAGGTTTCCGTGAAATCCCGGATTCCGTTACGATTTGCGGTCGAGTCATCATTAGATTAGGATCGGGATCTCATTAAAAA
This sequence comes from Rehmannia glutinosa, assembly GCA_016081115.2. Lineage (NCBI taxonomy): Eukaryota > Viridiplantae > Streptophyta > Magnoliopsida > Lamiales > Orobanchaceae > Rehmannia > Rehmannia glutinosa. The sequence continues at coordinate 618,891 of JABTTQ020001185.1, forward strand.
CCCTACTTACGCCAGACCATAGCTCGACTGCTCAACACGTCGCTTCCTTGTGGCTGATGCAAAACCCCCTTAAATTCCCAAGTGCACCCTCGTTGTCTCATACATCCTTTAAAGCCGAATCGAATTTCTTTCTTCTCCAAGTCATGCTAGACTTTTAATGTGTCAACAACAAAGCCGGCTTAACACAAAGAAACTTACACGTGCTCTGTTATGATCATAGCACAACCATTTGACTTCTGGCTTGCTGTGCTCGGCCTGCCAAATTTCCTAGACCAATCTCATGTCAGACACGATCTCCACGATCGCTCATTATTTAATGCTTAAATGCATCATCCTAAGGCGGGCCTCATCATTTTCTCGCCCGCGGAGCAATACGCACCGGAACGAAGTATTACCG